>JAVXUO010001696.1:0-619716 GCA_033065855.1 Escallonia rubra
TAAATGATATGCTATTTTTTGTGTTTTTTAAATTTTGTTAGTGTGCTTTACTTCATTAGACATATAATATCATTTGTAGAAAAAAACAGGGAATTAAAATCAGAATTACCATTTAAATGATTGCAAATTCTTTGCATGAGAGAATTTAGAATCTACAAAAGTTACTAAAATTGTCGTCGGAGATGAATTTGAATAATGTACCTACAAATCTGGAAGCGAGTTATAGTATCTTAAACCACACATTTTCATTATAGTTTTCAAAATTAACGATTTATTTTATCAGACATATGATTAAAATGTCGTTTCTACAAAACCAAAAAGTTGAGGAATAAAAATCACGATTACCATATAAACAGTTACAAATTGTCGTCTGAGATAAAAATTTCGTTAAGATGCAATTCCTTAATGTTACTTCCAAATTAGAGGTAACATTAGAGTTCTAATGTTACCCCGTGTTATGGCACTTTACCCATGAAACATCATGTTACACGATGCACTATAAAAGTTAAGTCGTGCTACAACCTGTTAAAGCATTTTTTAACGCAAGTTATACAATGTTACAAAATATGTTATACCATGTTACGTCAAATGTTATAGCAAGTTACAACATGTTACATCAAATGTTACAGCAAGTTACAACACGTTTATTGACAAGATCACCGGGATCCTAAATGTGCTATCCATTTTTAATCCATGTACGTGTCACTTGGCTAGTTCCTACTTGATAACCCGAAGGAAAGAAATAAAATAGGACACCATAATAAATAAATAAAAAAAATGAGGCGGTCTACCTTGCACGCTCAATTCTGCCCTACGTATCCTATTTTATTTTTTTATTTTAGGTATACAGGCATGTAACATCAAATGTATGTTGTCTAATACATACAAGATGATTAAATCACTAGATTTATATATTATATTATTATTGTTGTTGTTGTTGTTATTGTTGTTGTTGTTATTATTATTATTATTGTTGTTGTTGTTGTTATGCATAGAATAAAGGTATTAATACGGATATAGGTGGTACATTATAATATCCTTTGAGTGGCCCATATTACAGTCATGCATTGTACAATCCAGATAGGAGAAGGTAAATATAAAGCCGTCGCAATTACATTTAACCCTTACACATCTTATCGCCCAAAAGAAATGGCCATTCCCACTTCTTCAGACTGGTCACTAGCTTGCAGCCACTGCAGCAAGAAAACTCATAGACATACCTTCAATCCAACCTGCAATTTCATTCCTCATCTCTCCCTTCTCTCTTCCGATCCCCGGTTTGCAATCACCAATTCCTCTGGTTGCCCGTCACCCATCTTGGAAAACGAGTCCACTCATCAACCAGCAATTCAAATGGACTTGAAAATCCAGGATTTTTTAACTTCGGGATTACCCGAAACAGAGGATTTAAATGGATTCATATGCACTCTATTTAAAAATCCTCAGACCGGAGAACTTGCTTACAACTACTACGAGAAAGCAAAAGAAATACCAGAGTTTATACCCCGGAAAGTTACATTGAAGCATCTGATCAGGTACTTGGTACGTTCGAAAAGTTGGAACTTAATTTGGTCAATATCTCAAGATTTTAGAAAATACAATGTATATCCTGATACTTCCATCTGCCGTAGGTTAATTAGCACCTGTACTAAAGCTAGAAAAGTGAAACTTGTTAATAATTTACTAGATGTTCTTAAAAACAACCAAGAGGTTGCTGTTTCTGCCTTTGATACCGCGATGAGAGGATATAATAAGCTGCATATGTATAGGAGCACAATTGTTACGTACCGGTATATGGAATCTGCTGGAATTGTTTTGGATTCAGGATGTTTTTCTCAGATAATGGAAGCATTTCAAAAGATCGGTAACCATAACAAAGTTGTGGCATTGTTTGAAGAATATGAAAAAAGGAAGATGGGCTTGTCACCAATTACTACTGAAATTTATCGGATTTTATGCGAATCTTTAAGTAAGTCAGGAAGGCCTTTTGAAGCTCTCGAGCATTTCAATGGATTGAGAAAGCAGGGTGGTTTTCAAGAGGAGCCTTCATTTTACACTTCATTGATTTGTTCATTTGCAAGTATAGGAGAAGTAAAAGTGGCCGAGGAGCTTTTGGAGGAAGGCGAAAGGAAAAGAATGTTGCGCGATCCAGCTGTGTTTTTGAAACTGGTAGTTATGTATGTTGGAGAAGGGATGTTGGAAAAAACTCTGGATGTTGTTGCGATGATGAAACGCGTGAAAATTAGGGTTTCGGATTGTATCTTCTGCGCAATTGTTAATGGCTACTCGAAAAAAAGAGGGCTAATGGCTGCAATAAAGGTGTATGAAGATCTTGTATTGGATGGGTGTGAACCGGGTCAAGTGACATATGCTTCGATTCTAAATGTCTATTGTCGAATTGGGTTGTATGCGAAAGCAGAGGAAGTGTTTTATAAGATGGACAAAATGGGGTATGACAAATGTGTGGTGGCTTATTCTAGTATGGTTGCAATGTATGGAAAAACAGGTAGGGTAAGGGAGGCAACGAGGCTTGTTGCAAAAATGAAAGAAAAAGGGTGCGAGCCCAACGTGTGGGTCTACAATGCTCTCATGGACATGCATGGGAAGGTGTTGAATTTAAGGCAAGTGGAGAAAACATGGAACGAGATGAAAAGGAGGAAGGTGGTGCCGGATAAGGTGAGTTATACTAGCATTATTAGCGCATATAATAAGGCGAGGGAGTTTGATTGCTGTGTGAAGTTTTATGAGGAGTATAGGCTAAATGGTGGTGTGATTGATAGGGCAATGGCTGGGATCATGGTTGGAGTTTTCTCGAAAATGAGCCGAATTGATGAGTTGGTTAAGCTATTGCAGGATTTGAAGACACAAGGGACCAGGTTAGATGGGAGACTTTATAGATCTTCTTTGAATGCTCTGAGGGATTCTGGGCTGCAAGTTCACGCAAAATGGTTTCAACAGGGTTTCGAAGCAACATAAATTTGTTTTACGCGGTGGATGTTAGAAAAGAGTTGGAACTGGAATCAGATGATTGGTTGTATGGTTGTGCGAATATTGTACACTTTTTGCAGAGCTCTTTTAAAACAAGTTCAGATATATAATTAGAAGAGTTCAAATTTCTTATTGCACTTGTTCTTCCATTTTCATTCCTTTGGGCTTTTTTCATGCATTTCGGGGTATCCTAGTTTTCAAACAAAGGCAGGCTATTTATACTGTTTCTGTTGCTACTGATACTGTTTTATTAAGTATGGTGACACAGAAATTCCATGATTCTATCTTATGATCTAAAGTAGAAGAATAAAATCAGATTGGGAGTTGCATCAATTACATGGCTTACGAAATAGTGATCTCAGCGGCTTTGGAGTTACAAAGAATTGATCTCAGCAGGCTAGTTAAGGCTTTGTCCATATTTAGAATTCAATATATACTCCCCCTCAAGTTGGAGAGTGAATGTCGTACACTGCCCAGCTGCTTGCCGCGTAAATAAAGGAATGAGTCCGTTTGCTGCTGATCCTTGTACAATTTGGTGATTGGGAGCAACGTATGTTGTAAAAATGAGCCCCCGCTGAACTTTTTCGCGAGTGAGGTGACAATCCGATTCGATGTGTTTAGTACGTTCATTAAAGACGAACTGTCGCTGCACTGTGGATAGCAGCTTTATTGTCACAGTAATGAGAAGCTCTGGACAAGCAAGAGGGGCTCGCTGCAATGCGGATAGCAGCTGTCACAGTAATGAGAAGCTGGACAAGTGAGAGGGGCTCCAAGATCTCGCAATTAGTAAGCTAACATGTGATCTCACAACCAGGTGGAAGCCATAGCTGGGTATTCCGCTTCCGCAGAAGAGCGTCAACTCGCCCAATCTGAATCACGAAAGGCTTGAAGGTGTAATGAACTTGAAGATGAAAAAGATATTCCACGACCCGGGCTAAATTTAAGATATCAAAGAGACGAAGCGCTGCTTGTAGTGAGGAGTGCGGGGTTGACTCATGAATTGGCTCAAATCTAGACTGAATAAAGCAAGGTCTGGACGTGTGATTGTAAGACAAATGAGACATGCACGAGCCGACGATACCGAGATGCATCATTAAGAGACTCCCTCCTTCACTAGGAAGTAACTTGAAGTTTTGTTCCCTTCGAAAGCCACGTGGCCTACTCTATGTCCTACCGACGTCTCCAAGAATTTCCGAGGCATACTTCTTTCAATAGATAAATATACCTTCTTTGTTATGAGCGACTTCAATGCCCAAGAAATATTTATATGTAACTAAATCCTCAATCAGAAAGTGAGTGGAGTGATTTCTTGTGAGAATGATATCGTCTACGTAGACAAGAAAAGCCATAAACGTCGTACCAGTTGTAAATGCAAACAAAGATTATTCTGCCAAAGCAGTAGAAAACTTTGCAAACAAATTATGGGATGCTTGTTTCAGTCGTAAAGTGATAACCGCAAAACCTGGTTATCAAATTGCTTAGCAAAGCTAGGAGGAGTTCTAATATTCACCTCTTCATCTAAATCACCATGCAAAAATGCATTGTTGACATCAAGTTAATAAAGAGGTCAATTTTAGTGGCGACTATTGTAAGAAGACATCAAATAGTGTTAAATTGTCATTTGCTCTAAAAGCTTAAGTTGTTAGAGAATCAGCCCAACAATGTTATCATACTTAACACTCATCCTCACGTGCAAGCCCCCGATTACACGTTGAGAGACAAATCAAGTCAGAAATAAACTGAGTGCAAATAACACTATAATAAAGGGGGGCCAGATATGCAAGCGGGAAGAATCGAACCTAAGACCTTACTAAACCAGAGCTCTGATACCATGTTAAGTTACAATATGCTCTAAAAGCTTAAGTTGTTAGAGAATAGGCTCAACAATATTATCATACTTAACAAACAGTTTGGCAACGGGTGCAAATGTCTCATGATAGTCAAGCCCCTCTTATTGTGTAAGTCGAGCTTTGTGATGCTCAATTGAACCATCAGATCAACACTTTATTCTATAGACCCACTAGCAGCCGATTGTGGTCTTATTAGGAGGTATGGAAGTAATGGTCCAAGTATAATTTTGCTCAAGAGCCTTGATCTAGGCAGCATATCTCTCAATTTGCAATTGTTTCATTGCAACATTAAGGCCCAGTTTAACAAAATTTTTTTCCTCTTTTTTTTTTTCAGTTTTTAAAAACTGAAAAAAAGGAGCGTTCGGTAACCATTTTTTTTCAGTTTAAAAACCAGTTTTTAAACTGAAGAGTAAAAAAAAGTAAAAAAAAAAACTCCAGAAACTGGTTTTTTTTTTCAATTTTGGTTTTTTTTCTTAGACCACCACCATCACCCTCCCACCGCCGGCAGCCACCTCAGGCGACCACCGCCGGCCGCCGGCGACCACCGCCGGAGACTGCCGGCAGCCACCTCCGGCCGCCGGCCACCACCACCACCACCGGCCACCACCTCCGGCCGCCGGCGACCACCGCCGACGACTGCCGGCAGCCACCTCCGGCCGCCGGCGACCACCGCCGGCAGCCACCTCATGCGACCACCGCCGGCCGCCGGCAACCACCGCCGGCGACTGCCGGCAGCCACCTCCGGCCGCCGGCAGCCACCTCCGGCCGCCGGCGACCACCGCCGGAGACTGCCGGCAGCCGCCTCCGGCCGCCGGCGACCACCGCCGGAGACTGCCGGCAGCCGCCTCCGGCCGCCGGCGACCACCGCCGGCGACTGCCGGCAGCCGCCTCCGGCCGCCGGCGACCACCGCCGGTGACTGCCGGCAGCCGCCTCCGGCCGCCGGCGACCACCGCCGGCGACTGCCGGCAGCCGCCTCCGGCCGCCGGCGACCACCGCCGGCAGCCACCTCCGGCCGCCGGCCACCACCGCCGGCGACTGCCACCACCGCTGCACCCCACCACCGCCACCGCAAACCACCAAAAAAAAAAGTCAAAATAAAAAGGGTTACCAAACACCAAAAAAAAAACCTAAAAAAAAAGGGGTTATCAAACACCCACTTGTTTTTATAAAAAAAAAAATTAAGCTGCTCTTTAAAACTGAAAACCAAAAAAAAAATTTTGTCAAACGAACCCTAAATATTGAAGGTTCTGATTATGAAGAAATAGCTAAGAGAAAAGGGCGGTGAAAAGATGATAAATGAGCATATGAAAGATATTTGCAAAGAGGATAAGAGGTAGGGCTGCGACTTTGGGTTGGGTCTTATGGTTTTAACTAACCCAACCCAAAAAAATTGAATTTTTACCCAACCCAAAAAAAATTTGAATTTTTACCCAACCCACCTAAATATAAAGTGGGTTAGAATGGGTTATTTGAGTTAGGCTTTTAAAACTCATTTGATAAAAAATCACACTTATGAACAACCACCACCGTCGGCCGGTAGCAGCCGCCGCTAGGCGTTGCTGACCACCACAGCCACTAGCCATCGCCGCCACAGCCGGCCGTCGCCCACCGCATGCCATCGTCGGCCACCACTGCTGCGGCAACCGCCTTCTGCCGCCGGCAGCCACCACCCCGGCGGCTGTCGCCCTCACCGGCCACCACCATTTCACTTTTTATTTAAATATAAAACATATTTATTCTAAATTGATTGACCCATTTGAAACCCAAAAAGCCCACTAACCACACCCAACTTAACCCAATTTATTCAATTTTTCTTGGGTTAAAGCTCGTTGGGCTTTTTAGGTATATCAGTTTTTTTTGGGTTGGGTAAAAAATAAAACCCAACCCATTCAAGTTACACCCCTGATCCAACACTATCAACTACTTAATATAATTTAGTCAGGTACCTCAATAGCCCCCCAAGATCACTTATATTAAACCTTCGCAAAAACGGGTCATAGACATTTGGGCTACCCATCACTTAGTTGATAGTCCGTTCTCCTTATATGTTAGTTGTTAATTCATCTACACCTTCAATGGCCACAGAAATATTCCTATAGACGAATCTTCCCAATTTTAATGTTGGTTCATCTAATCTCAACTCTGACATTTTCTTCAGAATGTCATTGGTGTGCCTTCCTTTCTATACAAGTTCTTCTCTGTAAGCATACTAACATGAAACTTGAACTGTTCTGTAACTTTCAATCAAGACTTTTGCATTTTTCAAGATCTATCGACTAAGAAGGTGATTGGACTAGGTAAAGAACAAGGTGGTCTCTATTGCTTTTCACTAGACTCTGCACCTATTTCCATGAACTTAGTCTATGACATTGACGACTAAGCCATCCATCGTTAGCTCATCTTATGTACTCTAGTGTTTCTGGTATTGTAAAGTCACAACAGTGCATATGTGACATTTGCCCACTTGAGAAACTCCATCAAGCTCCATTTCCACTAATGCACCCTTTCAAGTAATCCATTTTGATTTATGGGGCGTTATCATATGGCTTCCAATACTGTTGCTCATTCTTACAATTGCTGACGATTTCTCATGATCGATATACATGGTTACTTCTTATGCGTTTCAAGTCCGAGGCACAACATTAATAAAGTACTTTTTTCGATATGTCCAAATCTAGTACACTTGTCGTGTCCAAAATATTCAGATAATGGTCGGGTGTTCTTAATAAGGAGATACTCAATTTTTTTTTCATGAAAATGGGGTTGTTTATCAACACAATTGTGTTGTTGCCCCCTAATAAAATAATGTTCTCGAAGCACCATTATCTTTTAGAAGTTGCTCGTGCTCTTCGTTTTCAAGATGGTTTACTTTTATCCTTCTAGCATGAATGTGTTTTAGCCTCTGCATACTTGATAAATAAAAGCTTTCCACTGTTGCTTAATGGCTTTGTTACTCATGAAATTTTCTCAAGTCCAAATCCCAAGTACGAACATTTACAAGTTTTTGGATGTCTATACTACGATCCGATGTCCATGTCCATCATGATATATTTGGACCTTGGGCTGGTGCCCATATCTTTGTTGGTTATCCCCATTGCCAATGCGGATATCTAAAAAGTCATACCTTTCTCTCAGTCGCGATGTTATCTTTCACGAGGAAACTTTTTCTTTTCAGAATTCTTCATCCTTTAACCTACCCAATGATGCCATATTGATCCACTTTCGGCCGTTGGTCATTTTGTCCCCATTAAATTTTCATTGCTCCTTTGAGTCCATAGAACACTTACAATCTGATTTGAATTCCACTAATTTGCAACATGAGGGAGAACAAAATTCTAGACCTCATTCTCATTATAAGAAACTCATGGACAATATTTACCCTATTGGTTCCCCACGTTCCTCCACTCATCAATGCAAAATACCAAGTCCTTGCATGATTATTTTGTCTCACAAACACGTCACAAAACATGTCACAACCAGTGCATTCGCCCTTGACGATAAAGACTTCCAAAGGTACCTCTTATCCTTATTTTAATCATCTCTCATATAATCATTGTCATCCTTTTACCGTGGTTTTCTCTTAGCTATCATTCCACACTTAGAACCTTCCATATTTAGTGTTGTGGTGAAACAATCACAATGTAGAGATGCCATGGCTGCCGAGATCGAAGCTCTTGGGCAAAATGATACTTGGACCATTAGTTATGTACTTCCTAATAAGACCGCAATTGGCTGCAGCGGTACCTCGACGACAAGGACTTCCAAAAGTACCTCTGATGAGATGTGAATTGAGAAGTTTCTGCACTAGGGGCATTAAAAATGTTCGGTCAGAAGGGTAACCATTAAGGTTATAACATGGGTGACAAAGAATACCACAATGAGAGCATTCAATCCCATTGAACTTGTAGCAGTTCTCCTTGGCATGACCAGAGATACCGCAATGAGGGCATTTAAGTTCGACTATACCATGCTCACTAATTACCAATTGATTAAGTGCGAGAGATAAGTCCATGTTGTGAAGCTGGAAGGGCTGCCCCATCAGAGGCAGGAAGAGATAATGAATGTATATTCCTCTTAGTTTCATCCGGAAGACTAAGAGCATAAGCACGCCCAACAGAGGGTAATGAATCCATGATCGGAATTTAACTATGTACAGAGGCATATGTATCATTTAGCCTAATCAGAAGTTGCATTAGTTGTTGTTTTGGTGGTAAGCTGCAAACTCCTTCATGGCACCACAAGAACATCTCATCCCAAAATCCTTTTGAGTTTGTTGAAATACAAAGCGACAGACCGGAAATTTGCTTGTGAGTTTCAATGTCATGTTGAAGATGAAAAATACATGGTCCGTTACTAGGGGAAAACGTTCATGCAAGTTTTCTTAAACAGAGGCGGCTGAGTTGGAATGTAGGACACTTGGAGCAAGAACTTGATGTAAAGCATTTATCAACCACAAGGCCAGAATTATGGCATTTGTATCTCACCATATTTGTATAAATAGTCTATAATATCAATGGGAAATGAATCCCCTTCCATTATTTTTACATGGTATGAGACCTTTTTTCTAGTTGTCCACCATTCTCTACTGTTCTTTTCTTTTTTTTTTTCCAGTTATCACCATCATTTCTAATAACCATACTTCTTGCGGTTCTTGTCACCCTTCGAGTGAAATAGAAAACCCATTCAATCTCAACCATTCTAATAATTCTGGAACCTAACTTTTTTCTCATCCCCTTACGTGATAATTTTCTCACTTGTCTCGTGCCACGATTATAGCTCTCTCTGCTAGAAACAAGTGGGGATTCATCAAAAGGTCAATTCCTAAACCTGCATATAGAGATTCTTACTTCCTCGCTTGGAAACTTGTCAATAAAGTAGAAGAAAAAATGAGATTGGGAGTTACATCAGCTACAAAAGGTTACAAATGAGTGGTCTTAGCACCTTGGGAATCACATTAGTTACAAAAGAAGTGATCTCAGCAGGTTAGTTGCGGCTTTGGCCATATTTTAAGTTCGATGTTAGTCCATTCATGAAAACCTTCCTTCTCAACCTAATTGAGCATATAATTCGAGTTTCTTAAAAATGAGAAAACCAGTCCTAATAGTGCTAAGGCTTTTCTTCTATTTTCTTGTGTCTTTCTCTATTCAAGCATGCTCAACCACACCAAAATTTCCAGTATCTCTCTCTGTGCAAGAGAGGTGATAAACACGATATTCCCTATCTCCTACTGGCCCCCCCTCTTCTCAATTTGTCTCCATCACCACTGTCGGTTTTTTGACGGTAGTGGTGTGGTAGCTTAGCTCCCTGTTTAGTTAGGTCTTTATGGGAGATTTAGGTGGTTTAGGCGTGCTGGACGTCTCCGTCAAAGGTTGTTTGCTGGAACGTGTATCTTTGGAGCCAGGTGATTGGTTTGGGGTTTTGATGTGAGGTTTGTTGTCATGCTCCTTGGGTTGATTCACGTTTGGTGGTGGTAGGTTTAGGTGGAGGTGGTTTTTTGCCTTTCGGATTTTTTCAAGTGTCGCGCTGCCATGTGTTAGAGAAGGCAGGGAAGTCTAGGTCTAGGTTATCTCTTCTAGGGTTAATTTTCCCCCTCCTCCCCCCAGTTGATCCACATTCCCCTTGATCTAGAATGTAATTGTTGGGTGCGTTTGTCGGTGGAGTGGTATTTATGCGGTTTGGTTATGTTGATTTGGGTTAGATTTGGCTGATGGTGGTTCACGGTTGTTGCATACGATGATTACGCTGGTACGGGATCACGATGGCAACGAGGGCCGCTGATGCAGTTGGTTCCTTCTGATTGATGCCAGTTGTGCGCGATCCTGGTTACCGTTGGTAAGGGTTGGTTTTCCGATGAGTCTTGTTCGTCACTGGTATTTGTGAGGGGCTTCAATGAATTGACTTATGGGGCTCCCGTTTGGCTTTTGGGCTCGGCAGCAAGGTGTTTGGCCGGAAGAGGTGGATATTTGACACCGGAGTGGTTCACGAGGATCAAGGTCACGACGCAGAGACGGGGACACGCGTCTGGACTTGGGCTCATGGCTAGCAGTTAAGTTGGTGTCTTTTGATTGGTGGATTTGTTTCATTAGTATCCTGTTATTATTAGGCCATAGTTATCTAGTTTGATCTTGTTTCTACTTTTATCTTGTTTGCTAGTTATTTAGTTTTTTATCTTATCCTTTTAGCTGGTTCTATTTAGCTGCTTGTTTTCTTGTGCTTGCTCACTTGGATGGGGTTGTCATCCATTTAATTGTCTTTTCTTTTGGATACTTCATGTAAATTCGATCTGAAAATTATCCTGATATATATTCCTGAATTCTCTCCAAAAAAAAAAAACATGCTCAACCATTTCATGTAATTCAATCTTCTGAACATTCTAATTATGAATACATCCGGAGTTTTTGCAATAGCCATGTGTTCATTCCAAGCGTGTAAGAATAAAAATTGGCTCTAGAAACACAATTTTGTCTAGTACAATTGTATGTATTTGACCAAAATCAATTCGAGATCCAAATTAAGTCATACTCCACCCAATAGCGACTCAGACACAACTAAATATGAAAAAAACAATTTGAAGGAACAAAATGAAGTGGCTACAACAACTATACAACCACAACACGCAAAAGAAGGAAAAAACATAACACTTAGACATTAAAGATCTACCAATGAGAAACCAAGAAAGCCAGGAAACATGCTCAGATGGCTTCGGCAGTCAACCTGCATACATCAAAACATTCAATGCGTATATTTAACTAATAAATCCACCACAATTGCAAAGAGAAAGCACAATTGTGGAGATGACCAGGTTCTTTCTCGAGCTTGAGTTCCGTAAACCTCCATTGATAAAACAAATTGCATGTGCACCACTAATTGTGTCTACCCATAACTACACTTCGATCTGAAAGTATTTTTTGGAACTTTTCCAACTGCGAACTATATGGCTAGCAGCAACACAAATGACATGAACACCAGTGGTTCATAAATTTCCACAGTACCTATTGCATCGAAGTCCTGCCAACAATATGTCTTACAATAGTAAATGCTCTAGAAACCAACGAGTTTACTTGCTTCTAATCAGACCTCATTAGAAGCTTATTAAGCTAAGACTATTGATTACCACAGTATTAAGCTAATTAACCAACGAGTTTGCTTGCTTTATATACTAGAACACGATTAGGCTAAGAATGTCAATTAAGGATTTCTAAAGAAGCTGATTAGAAGATAGCTGAAAGCTGAAAGGGATAAGGCTCTGATTGTATGAAAACTGGAAATTTCAAAAAATTGGAACATAAAAAGAATTGGAACTTCGTTTATTGGATCATCTTGAAATTCCGTCAAAGGCTATTTATTTTTTTTAAATTAAATTTACAACTTCACAAATAGAAGTGGCTCATGCCATCAGTCCTTTGACAGTTTGTGTCATGCCCCAAAAAAGCAAGACATAACACATCAAGCAAGCATTCTACTAGCCACAATGAGTAGATTACTTAAAAACCTAATTGGTTTGGAAGCATTAATTCAAAACTTGTATAGTATCCATAAGATTCGTGATGACCCAAAAATTCGTAACTTTAACACTCCGAACTTCCGGAGTGTTAAAACAATCACTTTCTCGATCTATCACTTAATGACATGAACAACCTCGATTCAATAAGCAACTTCTGACATTCATCATAGCTTCTAATCAATACAACAACTCAAATTCTCTAAAATATATGGTCATAAATAAAAAAGACTTAAATTCTTTACAGAACGAGCTAAAAAGTGTTTATACATGTAGGGGTCCTACTTATCAAAACAGTGATTTGAGAGCTCAGTAAGGTTGCTCAAGGACAAAGTAAAGGAACTACAAAATGATTTACATATTCAAATCGATGATGATTTTCTGTAGAAATTCAAATGATTACAAATAGTTCCACAACAATATGGAGAAGAGTTTTAGCTCAATCCCTTCAATCATATATCAAAACAATCACTTTTAGATTCAATGTAAACAGATTTAGATGATACTGACATGAGCACAGGCAAAGCCACAAAGGTGGTGTAGGGTAACATATTAGCAAAGCCACACATGCAGTGCACAACAACAAAGACTATGTATGTATATGTATAATAACTAATCCTTCTAGGAACTAGCCTGCGTCCAACGCAGTAAGCAGACCAATCTTATAACGCCTCAAAACAATGGTAATAAAGCATGCTGATATCAACTCGTAACCCCGAGTTCAATAATAGCCATGAAAAAATCAAAAGAGTATATACAACCGCAAGTTGATGAGTTTAGGGTTCGGATAGAAATCTTTACCTTAGTCCGAAGATAAGCTATCTTAGCCAAAAATTTCTCTGAACTAACCTAAATTCGTAAGAAACCTGTAATACAATTCCTCCAAATCAGCCCCTATGATCCTTCTTTCATAATTACGGATAATCTTCTTCTCTCACTCTCTATCTATCTATATATTGATGATAGATAAAGATAACTTGAAATAATTTAAAAAGAGATCAAAGGCTTATTTATAGGTTTTTCTGTGAAGCACGAGGTGACAAGACAAGGTTTGTGCCACCTAGCAAACACGACAAGGCTAAGCAAAGCACGACGAAGCTCGAAGAATGAGGTGGCAAGACAAGATCGTGTGACCTAGCAAGTACAACAAGGCTAAGCAAAGCATCTGTCGCGACAGTATGGTGACACGTTACAAGCATGACGATGATAGGTAGCATGAGGTGTCGGTCAGAGAAGTAATCAACAATGACTCCTCAATAAGCACGAGGTGTCACGACAGTATAATGATACCAATGCCAACCCCAATTGTCACTAAAAATCATCATAAGTTTTCTCTCAACCAGCCAGTAACTATTTTGGGCACCTCTGAAATTTCTGGGCATTACATTCTCTCCACCTTATAAAAATTTCATCCTCAAAATTTAACGTACATGCTGTATCGAACAGATGAGGATCGACGTTTCGCATGGTATCCTTAGGCTCCCAAGTAGCCTCCTCTACAGCGTGACTTCTCCATAACACTTTTACCAATTGTATCACTTTGGTCCGAAGGACTTGATCACGTTTGTCCAATATCTCCCCCGGCACCTCCTCATAACTTAAGTCTGTTTGAATCTCATTGGGACGATGCTGCAACATATGACACGGATCGTAAACGTACTTCCTCAAAACTGACACGTGGAATACGTTGTCGACATAAGACAACTCTGGAGATAAAGATAGAGGATAAGCTAATGGTCCAATCCTCTCAAGAATCTTGTAAGGACCAAATCTAGGGTTCAGCTTGCCCTTCTTCCCAAAATGCATCACTCCCTTCTACAGAGAAATCCTTAGAAAGATTCGATTGCCAACTGCAAACTCTAAACCTCGTGTATGCTTAGCGGCATAAATACATTTCATGTCTTATGATGCTCTCGTCCATGATCAAATTAGGTCAACTTTCTCACAAGTCACATGTACTAACTCTGGGCCAACGAGTCGACGCTCGCCAACCTTGTCCCAGCTTAACGGAGTCCTACATCTCCTACCATACAAGCCTCGTGCCATCTGGATATTGGTCTGATAACTATTATTGTACGCAAACTCAAGCGACGATAGATGGGTTTCCTAGCTACCTTGGAATTCCATACCACAAGCCCTTAGCATGTCCTCGAAAGTTTGAATAGTCCTCTCTAACTAGCCATCTGTTTGGAGATGAAAAGCAGTACTAACTGTCAAGTTAGTCCCCCCGAAACCCTCCCAAAATCTCAAAGTAAAACATAAACCTCTATCAGACACAACCGAAACAGGTACTCCATGAAGCTTCACAATCGAATCCATATGTAACTAGGCCAACTGCTACATGGTGAAATTGGCTCCAAAAGGTAAAAAGCTTAAACCATCATAGGCAAACCGCCCATAAAAACTCTGGTAACATGCTCCCTCTTCCACTCAGGAATCTCATATGTTAAGGGTAGACTTCGTAACTCTACCATCATCCTACCCCACTCTCATTAGCCTAAGTACGAGTCAACAAAATCATGTTACCTATGCTTTGATACCAACTGTAACGACCCAAAAAAGCGGAGCTTTGACACCCTAAACTTTCAGAGCGTTAAATTAATCACTCTCTTGATCGATCACTACAACCTCAATTAACTGAGCAACTTCAAACATATATCAGAGCTTCTAATTATTGCACCAACTCAAATTCTCTAAAATATATAGTCATAAATAAAAAGACTTATAAAAACAATGACAGATACTCCAAGTTCTCACTCAGGCCCTAAACCCATTGCCCAAGCAATCTTCTGATGATCGTTACATGGAGAAGGGAACAAACAGGGGTGAGCTTTTGAGAGCTTAGTAAGGTCACTCAAGGACCAAGTAAAGGAATTACGAAACAATTGACAGATTCAAATTGATGATGATTTTCAAAGTAGTTTTGAATGATCATAAATAGTTTGATAATAATATGGAGAAGAGTTTCAACTCAATCCTTTCAAATAAATATCAACATAATCACTTTTAGATATAAATGTAAACAAATTCAGATGATATTTGACATTAGCATAGGCAAAGCCACACAGGCAATGCATGATAATAGATTAGCAAAGCCACAGAGGTAATGCCAATAACACAAACTACATATGCATACATATAATAACTAGTCCTTCAAGGTACTAGCCCCTGTCCAACGCAGTAAATAGACCAACCTTATAACGCCTCAAAGCAGACTCTCATCTCAATATATAAAAAAATAATAATGGTTAAATCAACATATGTTACAATTCTCGACATGCAATAAAAGATGAGCATCAAGATGAATTCCATTAACCGATTAAGGCTCGACGATAGGGTTTCAATGGCATTAAAACGTGTTGATATCAATTTGTAACCCATAGTTCAATAATAGCCATGAACAAATTGAAAGAATATGTACAAGCACAAGTTGATGAATTTAGGATTCGAATAAGAGTCCTTGAAGAGTCCTCGGTCCGAGCTAAGCTAAGTCCTCGGTCCAAGCTAAGCTATCTCAACCAAAAGTTTCTATGAGTTAACCTAAATCAGTGAAGAAACTTATCTCAACCAAAAGTTTATCTGAGTTAGCCTATATTACGGATATTCTTCTTCTCTCACTCTCTATCTATCGATCTATTGATGAAAGTCAATGAGATCCTGAAATAATTTGGAAATGGATCAAAGGCCTATTTATAGGATTTCTGTGAAGCACGACGTGGCAAGCTAAGGTTGTGCCACTTAGCAAGCATGACAAGGCTAAGCAAAGCACGACGAGGCTCGAAGCACGAGGTTTGGCAAGAAAATGTTGTGCCACCTAAAATGCACGACAATGCTAAGCAAAGCACAACGAGGCTCGAAGCATGACATGTCGCGATGCAAACTCAACCAATGGTAGATGTGTATCCTAGCTACCCTGAAAATCCATAGCATAAGCCCTCAGCATGTCCTTTAAAGTCTGAATTATCTTTTCTGACTGGCCATATGTCTGGTGATGACAAGCAGTGTTAAGTCTCAATTCAGTCCCCATGGTATTCTAAAAGCTCTCCCAGAATCTTGAAAAACCTGAATCTTTATCAGACACAACAGAAAATGTTACTCCATGAAGCCTCATGATTGAATCCATATACAACTAGGCCAACTGCTGCATAATGAAATTGGCTCGAACAGGTAAAAGTTTGTAATACCCCGTGCTTTCCAGAGATGTCTAAAATAGCTATTGCTATTGATTTGGTCGAGAATAAAAGGATGATAATTCTTTTAGCGATAGCCGGAAGGCTAAAATTCTTTTGGAGGGGGGGGGGATGTTACTATGCGAAATATTGGGGTTATTTTGGAATTGTTAAAAGTTGGTTAGATTAGTGGCATGTCATGTATAAAATGGTGAGATAGAAATATCATGAAAATATTGCCACCTCCTAAGTAAACTAAAAATAGATTAATAAGAGAGAAATATTTAGGAAAGAAATGAAGAAAGAAAACTTAGAAAGAAAATTTGAGAAAGATGAGCAAATTCGGCAGAGAGGGAGAGAATTGGGGGGTGTGGGGGGGGGGGGGGGATGTATGAAAGCGCAGGTGTAGATACCACATTTTTGTAGGCTTTTTTTAATAAATAATTAGTGGCCTTTATTATTTATTAAAAGGCATTATCGAGTTTGGGCTCGGTAATGTGGCTTAATTAATTAATTTTAGTTCATTATTATTTATTAATTTAGTCCAGTTAAATTATCTAGTACAGTCCAGTTAAGTTGTCCAGTCCAATCTATTGCATGTTAGTCCGTTACCCCAGTCCAATTGCAACAGTTCAGTCCATTTAAGTCAAGTCCGGTCCATGGTCTAGATTATTCTAATTGATGTAATTTGTCTAGATGATTAGGAGAAATAATCCATGATTTATCCTTGATATGAAGATCATATAAAACTATTTTTTGGTTAAGAGGTGACTTATCCCAAATCTAGTACATCCCATTTGTGATTTCTGAGATAATTACCGAAAATATGGTCAGATAATGCCACAAATTTTTTTTTAAAAAAATTTATTAATGGGGTGAACCGGCAAGTTTATGACTAACCGGCCGATTAGTTGACTTTTGTCAATTGATGATTTTTATCATTTATCCTGACTTATCTCTAGCCATGCAAATTGGTATTTCCAATCTTCTCAGATTTTGCGATCCTGAGCACTATAAAAATGGGTCTTGCCTTTATTATTAGGAGTCGATCTCTAGTAAGTCCAAAAGTTGGTTCCTTATGCTTTTTGGGATCTTTGAAACCAGGGTAGCAAGTCTTAATGCCTCAATTATTTATAATTATAGATTTCCTTGTTGGTCCTTTATAGATAACTACCAATTCTTTCTGAATGTAAGGATTTGGGTTCGGTGGAATCCGAAAGTAATAAACATTAGGGCTAATTACACCTATGTCCCTGAGGTTTGGGGGTAATTACACTCAAGGACACAAAGTTTCAAAATGTAACACTTATGTCCCAAAAAGGTTTCAAATGTATCACCCGTGTCCATCCGTTAGGGTTCCATCCAAAAAATATACTGTTCATCATTTTGTATTTTAAAAATGACAATACTGCCCTTGTACAATATATCTTGAATAATTTTTATAAATTTTAAATTAGGATAACAAATCTTAATTCTTTAAAATTAGGGTTTGAAATTAGGATAACAAATCTGTTTATTATTATATATGATTTATTTATCAGTTTTAGTTTTAGGATATTCTTGAAATCCTAATTTGCAAATTAGGATATTCTTGAAACCCTAATTTGCAAATTAGGATTTTCTTGAAACCCTAATTTGCAAATTAGGATTTTCTTGAAACCCTAATTTACAAATTAGGATTTTTTTGAAACCCTAATTTGCAAATTAGGGTTTCAAAAAAACCCTAATTTGCAAATTAGGGTTTTATGTTCTATGTTCTCTCTCCCTACCACCCCGTCGCCGCCACCGACCCCCCGTCCACCCCCATTGCCTCCCCCACCCTCCCTTTAACCTGTGGCTGCCCCCATCTTTCCCCTAATCCGCCGCCGCCCCTACCGTCCCCACCAACCTGTCGCCGCCCCTACAGTCCCTCCAACCTGCCGTCGCTGCCCCTACCCCCTCGTCCCTACCCCGTCGATCACCATCCCCCTGCCCCCATCCTCCCCGCCCCGTCGCCATCCCCAGTCGCCTCCACCCATCCCCTCGTCAACCCATTTCACACCTCCCCCTACCACCGCAGCCCCCATCGTGGCCCAACCAATCAGATCCACCCGTCACCTACCAGATCGAGCTAACCCGGGGCTGGCCATACACCTGCAAACACGCACGCCGGAAAAAATGGTCTGCCGGCAGTGGGTTATGGTTGGACCAGCTTTGATTTGTGTATAGTGGTGGTGTAGGTGGGTTGATCGGCGGTGGGGAGAGAGAGGGGGCTGCCTGCCGGCGTGGGGAGAGGGGAGGGGGCTCTCGGCGTGGGGCTGCCGGCGTGGGAAAGAGAAGTGTAGAGAGAGAATTTAAGGGAGAATTTAAGATAATGGCAATTGAAATAAATAGATTTGTAACTTGAGGGCAATAAAGTCATTTTGTTAAAACTGTTAGGATTTTTAGGGTTCCGTTTGGTCAATGGACACAAGTGTAATTTGTCCAAACTATTGTCCTTGTCTGTAATTATACCCTAACCTCAGGGATATAAGTGTAATTTGCCCTAAACATTACTTGCCTTGGGATGTCTGATCAAAAAATTCACCGTAAAGTGGACTTTCTAGATAAGATGTCTCATTTTTTGTCTTTTTTGCCTATGGGTTAAATGACTCCAGCGAGAGGTCCCTGCTCTGGCAGGAGCTAGAGTATAGATCTCACCTTTTTGGGAATAATCCTTGGTTGATACTTAGCGGTTTCAATGCCATCCACAGTTCGAGTGAGAAGTTATAGGTGGCCTCGCTACTATCAGGAGTTCCATGAATGTTCAATTACTTCGTAACTTTCAGATTTGAAGTTCTCGGGTTGCTTTTAAATGTGGACTAACTGTTACGACCATGGTGATACTATCTGGAGGAAAATTGATTGTGCCCACGTTAATGATGTTTGGACTTCTAAATATCCAAAATCTGAAGCGGTCTTTCATCCTTGAGGTAACTCTGACCATTCAACCATCCTCGTCCATTCTCTTGTCAAATTTGACAAGGTACCCAAGCCCTTAAATTTTTCGAAGTGGGCTAATCATCACAAGTTCTTAGCTTTGGTTGTTGATGTGTAGAGCATGCCCCTTGCAGGTTTTGCTATGTACAGGGTTGTCTAAAAACTCAAGCTTCTTAAGATAAAGCTCAAGGACTTTAATAAGGCTCACTTCAGTAATAGTTCAGGTAGACTTCACGAGGCTAGGACTTCTTTAGAGTATGTTCAGACCATGTTAGCCTTAAACCCTCTTGATCTGGTCTGGCATCAGTTTGAGAAGGAAAAGCTTGAAATTTTTGTCTGAGTGAGTAGGGAGGAGGATATTTTGCTTAAGAAAAAATTAGGGATTCGTTGGCTTGATGTGGGAGATAAAAATAATAAAATTTCTTCAAGTCAATGAATAAGAAAAGGAATTTCAATAAGATTAGTTCTCTCCTTAGGTTTGAAGGGTCTATTCTTGAGGACTCAAACATGGTTAAGGATTTTATTGTTGACGATTTTCAAAAGTTGTTGAGGTTTAATGGTTTGGGCCACTATCCGGGTCTGAGAGAGCTAAGGAACTGGATGTCCAAATCCATTTCGGATACCCAGCAGTGTGAGATGTCTTGGGAGGTGTTTGACGATGAGATTCGAGGGTTTTCTTTTCCCTTAAGGATGGTAAGGGCCCTGGTCCTGATGGGTATAATGCCCTATTCTTTAAGAAGGCATGGCATATCGTAGGGGAGGAGATTGTTGAGGTGATTCAAGATTTCTTTGGGAACAGTAACCTTCTCAAAGAAACTAACCATACATTCCTTGTCTTAATCTCCTAGGTGACAAATCCCTCGAGTATTAATGACTACAAGCCTATTTCTTGTGTATTGTCAAGATCATTGCTAATTGTGTTAAGGTAATGCTTGGGGACCTCATTGACCCTTCCCGCACGGCCTTCATTGCCTCTAGAATTAATGCAAATAATATCCTCCTGTCTCAGGAATTGATGCGTAATTATCATTGGGAGGATTTTAGGAGTCCTAGATGAGCCATTAAGATGGATTTGACAAAGGCATGTGATTGTCTGCATTGGGATTTTCTTTTTGATGTTTTGGTTTGCCTTAGCTTCTCCCTCTTGGAAATTAGATGGATCAAAGCATGTGTCTCTTCCATGAGATTTTTTTATCATCATCAACGGGGAATCTAATGGATTCTTTCAAGGTAGGGGTGGTATCAGGTAGAGGGATCCCATGTCCCTCTATCTCTCTGTTATATGCATGGATGTTCTTCCAGGGATGTTGCAGAGGCTTGTTTTCACTATCACTGGAGGTGCCAGAAGGATGGTATCTTTCAACTTGCCGTTGCTGAAGATCTCATGCTTTTTTGTCGAGGCGGCCTTGAGTTAGTTCAAGTGTTGAATCATGGTCTTAATGTTTTTCAACAGTCCTCGGGTCTTGTTCCCAATTCTAATAAAAGCCATGTATTTTTCTCTGGCGTTGACCCTAGCACCAAGGTCTTGATCTCTTCTTGTCTTGGCTATCTGGAGTGGGAGATCCCAATGAGGTTTCTGAGAGTCCCACTGATCTCTACTTGCCTTCAAAAAGGGGACTGCCAGCCTCTTCTTGACCGTATTGTGAAGAAAGTCAAGCATTGGACTTGTGATTACCAGCTATACGCCGGTAGGGTTCAACTGATTAAATCAGTATTGTTTTCTATCTAGGTGTATTGGACCTCAATATTTATCCTTCCAAAAAAAGTGATTCAAGATATGGAGCAGACTTTTTGAGCTTTTCTTTGAAAGGGTACAGGGCTCTGTATGAAAGGAGCCAAGGTGGCTTAGGCTGATGGTTGCCGTCCTGAACAAGAAGGAGGCCTGGGCATTAAGCGGATTGAGGTATGGAACTTTGCTACCATCTCTAGGCACATTTGGTCATCATCTTCTTAGGCAGGATTCCCTTTGGCCAAGATGGGTTGAGTCCAACATTTTAATGGGTAAAATTACACACGACACTCCTGAGGTTTAGCCTAAACTGCACACGACACCTACTAAGTATTTTTATTACTCCATGACCTTTTTGGTTTGTCATTATTTTACATAAAACCCACTTCCGTTAAGGAACCGTAAAAAAAAATAGGGCAACATAAATTTAATATGTTATACCTAAAATGCCTTTTTCCCCTATTTTCCAGCTGTAACATCCCGAAAATCCAGAGCTCCATCGCCCTGGACTCCCGAAACGTTAACCTACCGGATCATATCAAACATGTCAAATCATGTACACTACCACATACTTCAAAGCATTTGATCCAACACCAACCCAAATTCTTCAAAATACCAGATTACAAAAACTACTCGAACTTAAACTATTATCTAGGTTCTTAACGACTTGAGTCCTTACAAAATGAATCGACAGTACAGACCCGCGCAAGGGTCTCATGACCCAGTAGTGATGGGCTCACCGGAATCTCACACAGACTCTAAACCCCATTCCCGAGCAATCTACTGTTGATCAACCCTTCAGAAAGGAATCAAACGAAGGGTGAGCTTTCGAGAGCTCAGTAAGGTCGTACAAGGACTACCAAAAAATTACATAATGATTCCAAAGAATCCAACTGACAATGATTTCCGAATACTTCAAACGATCTGAATAGCTCAATGATTTCTAAAATGATCAAAATTCATCATAAATAGATAACAAAAAGTCATTAACAATCACGACAGTTTCCAAAACGATCAGTAAAAGATCACTTCCAAGGTCATCATTTCCAAAATACAATGAAGATTTTTCAAGGATTTCAACACAAGCACAAACCATTTCAGGTAATGCTTTCCATTCTTTTTCGTAATAGTCACGGTAATATACAGTGCAGATAAAATCAAAAAACAACGTTGATCCTGGGCGGTTGCGATGCCATTTAGACAAAGCCGTACACATGCATGATGTACCAAAGTAATTACTAGTCCCATTGGGTACTAGCCTGCGTTTCATACAGGATTCAAACCAGCCTTACACCGCCTCCCTACAGAACGGATACCCAGGTCAACACAAAAATCAACAATATCGATGAGCATTAACATAAGCTCAAATCACCAAAATCAAATCGGATTTCAATAACAATAAGCATACTGAAATATGTCGTCATTCAAAATTCCAGATTAACCACAACAAACAGCAAGAACAATGGCGAATAGTTATCGAATTTAGGCATAAAAATTCAGAAGAATGAACATAAACAATTATCAAATTTTCTTAGCATGCAATAACAGGCGAGCATCAACAAGATTTCCAAATAATCGATTCAGGTTCAATATTGGAGTTTTCTGGACAATAACATGATGATATCAATACATAATTCAGTGTTCGACATTAGTCATAAGTAAATCAAGAGTACTTACGAGTACGAGTTATCAAAATAAGGGTTCGGACAAAAGTCCTTATCCAAGGTTCAGATAGAATCCCTTACCTGGATCCGAAGCTACGCTATCTAACCGGAAAATATGTTGCTTTAACCTAAACGGAATAATTGAATCATTAGAACACAGCCTACAGTACAATATTATAACTTAATACGGACTCACACATACTCCCAAAATGAGCATCCCTCACCCGGTCTATAAAATTACCCAAAATGCCTTTTATTTGTAAAATTACCAAAATGCCCCTCTCAGACTTAAATTACCAAAATGGCCTTCCCGTGAGTAAAATCGCTAAAATAACCATACCGTATGCAAATTTACCCAAAAATACCTTTCTTAGGTCAAATTACCAAAATACCCCTTTCGAGTGGTAAATTACGAAAATACCCCTTGGTGGGGGTTTTCGGCACTGAAAAAATCCCAGAAATGTATAAAACACTATTTCAAGCATCCTAAAGTCATTTTATGGCTAAAGAGTATTTTAAAAAAAAATTGCCCAAAAATACCGAACCAGTGTTCAGACCAAGCGTTCAGAAGTCAGTTCGGCTAAGAATACCTATTGGCCTCGGAATGACACGAAATTTTACATAATGAAACATATCAGTAAAATAGGGTTTCCCTAAAATTGTCAGATTAAAATAAGTTGGTTTGCTATGTTAAATATATTCATAATTTTTCCTAATCGCGACTCTAATTTAGCGCTTTTCGCGGATACCGAAAATTCTAAAAAAAATTTAGAGCGTACTTCTTTTGAAAATATCGAGGGTTTTTGGACTTCGTCAAATTTTGAGCCTAACTATTTATTAAATTCAGATTAAATCTGCCTAATTAATTTCCTATCTTTAGCGACAATAACACGTACTATTCACATTAAACTCACACACTAGTTCACCTTTTTTACACATACACTCTTCAACCTCTCTCCCTCTGCCGAAACCCATTTTCACACACCCAATTCACGAACAACCTCTACTACACATAATACACCCTCCAAAAACACCTACAACACACTTCTAAACGTATTCATACACAAAATTACACACACCTCCTACCCGAAACACACAAATACCTAAGAACACACACGACCCTCATTGATCAATTCCATCACATCACCCCCCCCCCCTCCAATTTACACCTAAACACTGAATGTATACTCCTTCTTGCACCACTAAAACACACTCCATCACAGCACTATTGTTGATGTCGCAGCAGTGGGCATCCCTCCCACACATAGAGCGCAACACACACACATGCGCATACGAATGCACACACAGTATACACGCTTTACTCTGCACCCACTGCTCAAAGCAGCCTTGACATGCTTTCACGCACACAGACTCACCATCAAACACCTTACAGTCCCTTGCACACTTACACAACCCATACACAATGAACAAACACTGAATGGTGCAATTAAACACAAAAAAAATGAGAATTACTCACACTAACTGTGACACCCTCAACCCAGGTGACATCACCGGGCTGAGTTATCGATCATAATCACATTCAAAATCCTGTGCTGAATACAGAGCAACTACATCCTCATACTCATACATCATTAATAGACGCTTCAAAATGCATCCTTACAAAAAAAATTCTTACAAAGATACGTCATATTGCATTTATCCCACTATTCCTACCTGGTCTTACCTCACACAACTGATCCCCTTGCTCAACTTTTCTAGCTTGTTTCTTTTTTCTTTTCTAGAAGGTTCTCCTTGATCAACCTTATAACCTGCACAATACAACATAAGGAATGAGCACAAATCGCCCAGTAAAGACAACACGAGGAGTATCTTGTACAAATGATTCAAGAAACTCGGAGGAATAATAATCATCTCAACGATATAAATGAATCAAGAGTTCCAATAATTTTTTGACATCAGCATAATTGTCAAACGATAATTTTTCTTTCGTTAGACTGATCGGCTTGAAGGCCCAACATAACAGCATTACTGCCACCTCCTCATGGACTGGACTAACTGACTGATCATGCAAGTGAACCCGAAATCCAAGGTCATAAAGATAAACATCATTGAAATACAAATCATTAAAATCATCAACATCAAAATAAAATCAAATGCAATGCACATGGACACGACGGACAGGACTCGACCAGACACGACAGACTCTACTCGAGCGACATTCATCATCGTTGGCCAGTGATCATAATTCATAGGCCATCCTCATATTGATGTCCCATTTTACGGGATGTTCATCTCAGTCTCAAGTAAATAGAAAAGACATTGTCAACAAGCAGGGAACTCATTTAGAGTTCTTTCCCTACCCACGTTACAGCCAAGCAACAAGACTTCATCAACGGGGTGGACTAAGGTGAAATTTATTCCACCTTATGTCCTCAACAACACAGCTCAACAAGGAATACCGGATCAGAAGATCAACCGGTGTTCAGACCTAACAACAAGAGTTCAACGTAACATCATCAACAAGGCGGACTTGGGAGAAATTTGCTGCAAGCCCTCAACAACGTTCTTACATAAGAGAAATGTCGGTTATCAATAAGTGCCGACATTTCACAACTACAACGCAATGATCTCTACAACATCATCATCAACGATAGGGCGGACTCGGGAGAAGTTTGCCACAAGTCCTCAATGGTGCTCTCAAAGAGAAGAGATATCAGAACACGCATCCTCCTCATTAAATTCTATCAATAAGGCGGACTAAGGGAATTATTCTACCCTAAGTCCTCAACAGCACAATTCAAATATACGTATACCAGTCACAATGACTACCGGTGAAAACTCATAACAACAAGAGTCCAACATAAACGTCATCAACATGATATGCTAATCGAAACAATGAATTATCATAATAGAACCACATTGTCCTTACCTGATTGGCTAATAACCGAATCAACTAAAAATCTCCGATCGCAACAAGCTGCATCACCTAGTTAATAATATCCTGCTCGTTAAACATTATTTAACATATACGCACTCCTTATTCTACCCCTTCCCATTTAACCGTTCATAGCGTTTTATGACAACTTGTTAATACGATCTGATAATCGGATCCTTAACTTAGCTTACCAACGCATTAGCAATATCCACTTTCATTATTTCAACGTATTAACACCATTTCTCACTTCTCACCACTCGGAACGCTGAATTACGCGTGTTCCCCAAAATTTAACGCCAACGTGGCATATTACCAAAATACCCCCTAATGGCCGTTACACCACCAACACTCCAAAGCCACTTTAAAACTACTTTTTATATGTACTACATCAATTATATACCAAATAGTCTCTCAGAAAATTTTAAAGGGCAAAATTACGAAACACCCTCAACTTATGTAAATATCCCCTAGTAGCCATTAGCCCAACAAACAACTCAGAACTACTTTAAAACAACTTTTCAGGTGTCTCACGCCCCTTCCCGAACTATAAAATTCTTTCGAAAAAATTTATAGAAAAAATTACCAAAATACCCCCCATTGAGCGGCAAATTACCGAAATGTCCCCGGGGGTTCACTATCACCCCACCGCCCCAAATCAGTTTCAAAATAACCTTTCAAGTGTTTTACAACCCTTTCGGACTAAAAATTCCTTGGAAAATCTGTACCGAAAAATTACAAAAATACCTCTCTCCGGGTGACAAATTACCAAAAATTCCCCCTGAGGGTTTTCAGCACCAAGAAAATCTCAAAAGCACTTTAAAACTCTATTTATAGCCTCCTAGAGTCATTCTTAAGCTAAAAAGTATTTTAAAAAATAAACTTCTCAACATCTTAAGGTTCTCATAAAATTTTCACGCGAAACCGTGCTCGTTTAATATTTTAAATTTCACTATAAAGTTTCAAAATTCCCACATCGGTTAACCCCCTTCCTGACCTCGGAAAAATTTGACAATTTTCCACAATGTAGATCTCCCAAAACTAACTAAAGTCTCTTTTTTTCACTTTGGCTAAATCTGACCCTAACTATTTTAAAAAAAATTGAATTCTAAACTGATTAGTTAATTTTCACCTTTAGTGACAAAAACAGTCACTATTCACGTCACAACAAACACTACCTCACCTAATCTTCACACACTCTTCATCTTCTCCATTTTTCTGCTGAAGTACACCCTGGTACACACTCACCCTACTCACGAATCTATATTTGCAAAGCCATTCCACTCACTAATACGTTGCTTATACTATATCACTTACAACCATTCATCCACACACAATCAAACAAGATTTAAGCACACAACCCATCACCGTGACGCTGCTGCAGTTCGGCAGTGTGCTTCATGCACCCAGGCACTGCATCCCACACACAGTAAACCCCACCCTTCACACTCTAACAGTCTAACTCATGGAACATTCACCCCTACACAATATATATACACCATTACACCAAAATCACGCCTAAATTCACACACTCGAGACCCATTTACAGTGATCACACTGTAACCCACTTTGTGGTTCTTCGTTCCCTTCCTCTGCCGAGCTCCAACCATACACGTTAACCTTGAACTCTCATAAAAACCTCCAATATCACACCTCACCCACCATTACCCCTACCAGCACACTTATACAGGCACAAATTCACACTGCCATACTCACATGAGTTTATATATACACATATTACCAACCCACATGCTATATTCACAGCGAATGCGCAGCACACGCTATAACACAACTAAGCCCTAGAATCACACATTGATATGCGAAAATAAGGTTAGGAGCTTTACCGCTCCAAGCTTCTTCTTTTCTCTGATTTTCTTTCCATAGCCGAGCTTCTTCTTCCTCTGTTTTTCCTCTTTCTTTCCTTTGCTCTGTTTTTTTTTCAGTTACTGCTACTCTACTCTCTTGTTTTTATTTGGGCTAATTACACATATGTCCATGAGGTTAGGGGTAATTACAGTCAATGACACAAAGTTTCAAAATGTAACATTCCGTGATCAAAATTGTTTCAAATGTATCACCCGTGTCCATCCGTCAGGGTTCTGTCCAAAAAGTGTACTTTTTTATGATGTCATCAATACATATTTTTAAAATGACAATACTACCCCTTGTACTGTATGTACTGTATATTTTTTTAATTTTTTTATATTAAGATATCAAGCCTTAATTAAAGATCAGGGTAAAACCATAAAATTGATTGGTTCTCTATCTTGATTTCATCAAATTTCTCAATCTGCATCAGAAAGGGTTCTCAATCTGCAAATTAGGGCTTCAAAACCCTAAATCTCAATCTATAAATTAAACTTTTGGTCAAATTTGACAAACAATCTCCACGCGCCGGCAGCTGTCTCCCTTGCCCCACGCCGACATCCGTCTCCCATGCCCCACGCCGACATCCCCCTCCCTTGGCCCTACGCCGACAGATTTGAGAGAGGCCATCTTGTCGGCGTTCATCATCTACACTTGGGGTGGTTCGAGGAGGCGTTGTCGGTGCTGGAGAGGTGATCAAGGTGCCCGACGTGACGAAGGCTGCGGACCATGCGCTGGCGACGTTCTCGGGGTACATGGTGTAATCAGTGACATCAAAGGTGCCACCAACTAGTTGCGGCGGTCGGTGACGAGGAGGAAGGCGTCGTCGTCCTCGTAGAGGTGGAAGAGCTGGATGGTGTTGGGATGGGCGGAGAGGAGGTGGAAGAGCTTGTCGATGGGGTCAGTGAGGAGGCGCTTGTCGATGGCCTTGCAGGCAAAGGAGGCGGCGAAGAAGCAGCGGTAGACGACGCTTAAACGACGGCGACAAATCTTTCGTCTGGTGATTCCGGCCTTCGTCTCCGGCGTCGACGATTCTCAGACTGTCCCCTCACCCCTATTTCCCCTTAATCGTGCGATTGGTGTGTGTTTGTATGTGTAAGGTTGAAGAAGAAGACCAATGGCATATCAGGAGTTTCAATTTTATTCAGGGACAATCAAGTCTTTTTGTCAAATCCGTTATGTATTTTAGTATTCCGTTTGGTCAATGGACATAAGTGTAATTTTTCCAAACTAATGGACACGCCTGTAATTACCCCCTAACCTCGGGGACACTGTTGTAATTAGCCCTTTTTATTTTTCTTCATCTGAATTACTTTCCTTTGTTCCCATCTAATTTCCTTTCCCTTATCTAATTCATTAGTTAAACATTAAATTGTATTAGTCATTCTGAAGCTAAGCAGGAGGTGGCATTCTCAAATTAATTTCCTCAAGACATTTGACACCTAAGTGCAACTTTACAAAATTGCACTTTAGCCCCTAAAGTTTTCAAAATTGCATTTTGATCCCTCGACTTTGGGAAATTACAATTTTGAGCCCAAAATCACCCTAACCGCTCCTTTAGTGCCCTAACACCCCATTATCATCGAAATGATGCTACTTAATAAAAAAATGTATCCCGTTCACCATATTTTTTCAAAATTACATGTTTTGCCCCCTTAACTTTCTAAAATTACATTTTAACCCCCCAAGGCCACACTAACCCCTTCTTTAGCTCCCTAACACTTAGTTATCACCCACGTAATGCTACTTAATAAAAAAATAGCCCCCTTTAATTAATATAATTCACGGCTAGATTAATTTTTGATATTTTCAAGGTATCACACTAATAGCTTAACAACATTACCAAGAACACTCCCCTTCCATTTTTCTTTCTTCTTCCATTTTCCTTCCCTTCCCCGAGCTCCCTGTTTTTGTTTTCTGCTCTTTTTTTTTCGTCGATTACTGTTTGTTCTTCCTCCTTTCTGTTTTGTGTGTTTTTCTTTTCTTTTTAATTTAGCTTCCCAATAGTTAAAAAAAAAAGATCATATTAGTCATTGTAAAACAAGTAGGAGGTGTCATTTTCTTAGAACAAATTTATTCACAATTTGACACATAAGTTTCAAGTTTTTCAAAATTGCACAATTGCCCTCCAAATTTTCAATATTTACAAAATGGCCCGAAAGTTTTAAAAATTATATTTTTACCCCAAAACTTTTCTAATCTCTATAAATTTAATTCGATGTCACTAAAACATACACTATCACTCATTTCATTATTTTTTATCACTAAAAACCTTAATTACATTTATGTCCCCCAAGTTTTTCCAAAATTACAAAATGACCCCCAGAAATCCTGAAAATTTCAATTTTGCCCCAAATTTCTTTTAAGCTTCCATACGCTACTAATACCCGATCATTGCTCAAAGTTATCGTCCGTTTATTTTTCGAAGCACAAATGGTTATTTTAACCCACTCCCAAAGTTCGGGATATTACATTCTCCCCACCTTATAAAAATTTCGTCCCCGAAATTTGTTGTCGGATATCCTATCACTTATGAGGTCTACGTATTATGCTTTCGTTGCAGAACTTCGATATATATCTCATAGTAGCTAAGATACGTCTACCTGTCACACCCAAATCCCTGTCCCACATGATTGGCAGGTTTTGTCCATATTGATATATGATGTCGTTAGTGCGGTGATAAGTCTTTTAGGATCTTCAGGCTATCCAGGTGGCTTCACCTGATGATGTTACCTTTATGTGGTCACTATTATACATCGGCAGAATTTGTCCAGATAGACCGTAGCAGAGTCTCTTTCTTTTCCTTTGCTGTTTTGGCTTTAATAGTTATGTATAACCTCTTTTGTTTTGATGACAGTACGGCATGTTTTAGCCTAGTTTAGGTCTATTACTTGTTAGCTCTTGCTTTGCGAGACTTGCCTTCCATTGTTGTATTCATGGATATGCCCTTTGCATATGTTCTGTTGTTATTTCATCGGTTGATGTATATTTTTATTTTTGAAAATTGAATCTATGTATCACCATAGGCAAGATGCCTATGGTGCGCGCATAAATGGCGCCGCTTTTGGGTGAAATTAGTAAAACCCTTCCATCTAGTTGGTTTCTCCCTTCTTCTTATCTTCTTCTCTTCATTACTACAACCATCTCCTTCTTCAGTTTTCATTCATGGCCTCAACAGCCACTACCACTTTAATCTAAACACACCACTTTCCATTCTAAACACAATGGTTTCCCTCTCCCGGTCCTTTCAAGGTTCCCATAACAATTCACTGGAATCAACCGCAGTAACACTCGGTCTAAGCTTGTGCAAAGGGAACAAATTTACTCAGAAATTGAAGTGAAGATGGGTGTGAGTTTCTTGTTCACACCTGGCTCTTATGGGTGTTTGTAAGTATTGAAAGACAGAGTTGTGTTCAAGCCCCCAGTCTAATCGGGTAAAAGTATATGTTCAAAACCATTTTCGACAGTGCCATATTTACAATCCAGGCAACTGGCTTGGGAACAATAATAAGAAAATTTTAGGTGTAATAGGTACTTTATTGCTTAGTTATTGGTTGTTTGAGAAAAGGTTACAGCTTGCTACTGCGTTGCTTATGTGCTTGAAAACAATGCTTTGTCAAAAGATAAAGTGCATTTCTCAACAATTGGATTTTAGATGGATTTAGTATGGACACTATAAAGGCTGTTTAGATTTGAAGATTTGAGAAGCAACGTAGTGCACTCTCTAATTGGAGGTAGAATTGATGGATTATGGAGATAAAGGAAAAAAAAAAAAAGCAGCAACAAAGGATCTCATCATTTCAATCCATTCATCTTAAGTTGTTTACATATCAAAAGACCTCAATTTGTACATTGCTCTGGCCTATTTTCTACGTATACAAGTTTCATCTCTGTAAAATGGGTATTATGTATAACAATCCAATCACTCCTCATTGCACGGCACCAAAAAAAAAAAAAGCTTTAATTTGTTGATCCAGCAGTGCTCTAGTCCATTCCTTTTGTGATAATCATCTGCAAGTATGAAAATTGGAACACGAGTCAGGAGAAGACAAGAAAAGGCATGACCAAAGAAAACACCACTAACCAGCACAGTACCTTGGCTTATAGAGAAAATGATAATATCACTAAGCTTTGTCATTAAAAATGCTTTTTAGCGGAATTTTTAGACCTTTTAGCAAAGAGCATATTCATGTAAGTCACTGAACTTGGTGTTAGGTACAATTTTCTTAACGTGTCGATATGAAGTGAAACAACGAAGGCACATAACTACAACAACGAAGAACCACATGAACGTATTGTGGCCATTCTTTTAATCATCTGCAACGAACAACCACATAATTTAGTATAGAGTCTGTCAAGATTGTTTAGATTTGAAAGAAGATAAAGTGCATTTCTCAAAACAATTGGATTTTAAATGGATTTAGTATGGACATTGTCAAGATTGTTTAGATTTGAGAAGTAATGTAGTGCAACCTCTAACTGGAGGTAGAATTGATGGATCATAAAGAAGAAGAAAAGAAAACAAGCAGGAACAAATGATCTTATCATTTCAATCCATTCATCATAAGTTGTTCACATATCAGAAGACCTCAACTTGAACTGTTTTCTGGCCTATTTTCTATGTATACAAGTTTTATCTCTACAAAAAGGATAATGTATATTTAAATGCAATCAATCTCCGTACAACACCAAAAAAAAACTTGAATTTGTTGATCCAGCGGTGCTCTAGCCCCTCTCCTTTGCAATAATCATATGCAAGTATGGAAATTGACACATGAGTTAGGAGAAGACAAGAAAAGGCATGACCAAAGAAAACACCACTAACCAGCATACCACTTTGACTTATAGAGAAAATGATAAAATCACTCAACCTTTGTCACTGAAGATGCCTTTTAGCGGAATTTTTAGACCTTTTGGCAAAGAACATATTCATGTAAGTCACTTAACTTGGTGTGGGATACAATTCTCTTAACGTGTCCATATGAAATGAAACAATGAAGGCATATAACTACAATAAAGAAGAACTACCGAAACATATGTTGGCCATTTTTTTAAACTTTAAGTACCGATTAACATTTTCAGGTTGTTGTGCTATGTTCTCTCCATCTTCATCGTCAATTTGAGCTGAATCACCTCCAATAGCAATAATTTGAAATCACAAAATTTGGCAACATAAGATAAGATTAGAAGCAATAATGACCAACAAAATTTACAAAGTTGTACTACACCTTTCTTTTAGAACATTCACTTTTGTTTTGGCCTTTTACGCTGCAATTGCTACAAGTTTGTTGTTTTTTTTCGCCTCTTTAACCAATTCCAATCCAGATATCAACCTTGTCGCAAGTTTTGGATGCCCTTTAGTATTCACCAAAGCAACAGGGTCTCGGATGGAGATTTGATGCATATGTTTAACTTGTGAAATGCAAGCATCTGAATTTTGTTGACTGAGCCTTCCACCATTTAAAAGCTTATTACCATTCTTTCTTATAGCTTGCTCTGCCAAGAAGCTATCAAGGCTTTCGTTAAGCTTTCTAATTTCAGAAGAAAATCCATTACATCCTATATCACCTTGTTCACTTTTCCCTGAATGGACCACAAAATTAAAGGGGTGGTGAAACTTTTGTTAAAATCTGTTTCGATTGCATTCGATCCAACATTGCTCGCATGAAACCTGACATATATTGACCATCTAGGCAAGGTGTAAAATTCAAGGAGGGTTAATAGTTTCTTCTTCCTCATAATGTACAATATATGCCTGCACAATATTCTGTTAAATCTCAAACTTTCCACATGTGCATGTAGCCTTTACATTTCCTACACTGTTGTATTCAACCATTCTTTGTATGCACTTTTCTTGCATATGCACTAGCCCTACACGATAGATGATAAAACCTTCTCGTTTACTCAAAGTTTCATGATAAAAATTGAAGCTACCGGTCCGCTCTTTCTTGAAGTTCTCAAACATATTGCGGGTGTAACATTTTTCGCTTTTGCCTCAATCGGATGCTTAGTAGCTAACACCGCCTTTGAATTAATCGTTATTTTCATCCTCTTTTGCTTTCCTTCGACACCTTACTGCTTCATCATATTACACAACGAACTCATTTAACATAGTAGAAGAATTCACAAAACCATCAAAATAAGAGTGAATGCTCTCACTTCGTCCACTTGTGGTCATGCTAGCAAAGAACGTATCCTTCAAATAAACTTTCACCCAATGTTGGCGTATCTTGTACATATTTGATAGCCAACTATTTTCTTCAATGCTATATTTCTCTTGTAATTTTTTCCATCTAGACTCAAACTCGGTAATAGTCATGCTTTTTATCCATTTATTGTAAGCCTCATCAAAGTTGCTATAACGAGACCGCAAGGGCTGGGGATGTTCAATGACATGCTTCTTGATGTGCCATGCACAATATTGATGTCGGGCTTTAGGGAATACATTCTTAATCGCATTGCGCATAGCTCCGTGTTGTTCAGTGATGATTACATTAGGTGATTTATTAAACATACAATTCAGAAATTGTTCTGACAGGCACGTAAATGTTTCATCTTTCTCATCTTCCAACAATGCGCCACCAAATAAGATGAACTGCCGATGGTGATTGACTCTAATAAAAGGAGCAAATTGCATTCTAAACTTGTTTGTTTTATAGGTAACGTTGAACACGAGAACATCACCAAACTGTGAATATGCTTCTCTTGATCTTCCGTCAGCCCAAAACACACTTCTTAGAGGTCCATCGCTAGCCAAGTCCATTGCAAAAAAGTGGGCGCCATCTAAAACCGTCTTTTCTTGGAAATGCTTGATAATTCCATGTCATTCTTACCAACATTGTTTTTTTCTCTCAATGCTGAAACTTGAGAGCGTTGTTGTTGAATGATCTCTAATTCATGGCCGGTCATAAGGGCATTTACTGTTTTAACGATTTGACAAGGTTGTAAGCCTTTTTTTAATTATTAAAGTCAGATTGTAACAACCCGATACACAGCCCCACCATATTACAATTTGCCTCTCTTAAAAAGGGCTAGCCAAGTAAATACTTATGAGTTCATGGATAAGGTCTTATAAGGTCAATCCCACCATCTCACATCCAATGTGGGATATCACAATCTCTCTACCTTATACCCTAGCATCAATGTGGGATATCACAATCTTCCTACCTTATACCTTAGCATTCTCGCTAAGGTTCGATCACACATAGCCCAAAATATTCTTCTCTAGTCGATGTTAGCATATATCGGCTCACCCTTTGTTGCCCTAACCATCCTCTTGATGTGAGATACGCAAGGGCTTGCCTTCGTTTCCCCTAACGATCGGTAACCCGACTGGATAGCCCAGTTCAAACTTTCAAGAGTCTACTCTAATACCATTGGTAATGACCCAGTCCACCGCCCCACTAGAGGACAAGTTGTGTCCCTCGAAAGGGCTAGCCAAATAGGTACGTCTGCGTTCATGGGCAGGGTCTTCTAAGGCCAATCACAAATCATCCCACATCTGATGTGGACCCACATTGGCCTTACAAGACCTTGCCCCATGAACTCATAAGTACCTATTTGGCTAGCCTTTTCGAGGGACTCAAATTTCCCTCTGGTGGGGGCCGTAGATCGGGTTGTTACACAAATATTAGCTTTTTACAAGCTGTGATACGGTGAAACTTTTGATGTGAACGATGCTTGATTACATTGGAGGGAGTATTTATATCATATTATGAGTATGAAGAAACTTATCTACAACCCACTCTCTAGACTTTGATAAAGCGATTCTCATCATGGCACCATAACATGTTCTTGTTTCTCGGCGACGCTTAGTTTCCCTTCCAATCTGTCTTTTATCTTTTGAGGATCTAAAGCCTTCTTGTTGCACACAAACTGCCTCTTTATGAGTTTCCCTGTGGTTCTAGACCTTGTTGCCTAGTGTTTACGGATGCCAAAACCCTTCAACCTTGAATATAGATCGTAAAAATTATGAGCATCATCTTCATTAACAAATACCTTACCAATTATCAACTCATAATCAAAATCACCATGTACTTCATCACCAAAATGATTATCACAACAATCTTCATGGTTGTCATCGTCATCGTTATAATAGCCATCTTCTTGCTCGTGAGTACTATCATTATCAAAAGAACCATTTCCTCTTGTCAATAAAACAATCCCTTATATCCAGGTAAAAAAATCCACATGCACCATAATTTTCCGTCTGAGTTGCTTCATCTCTATAACTGTTTAAGGAATCCGGACTCTTGGTGCATACCAAGTATGCATTAACATCAAAATCTTCAATTGATTGAAAATCTGGTAGTGAGTATGCATCCATAGATCTAAAAAAAACCACATAAAAATATAATTTAGATAGAACATGAACTATTGAGGATCTAAAGACACCTAAGAAACATTTCATATAGAATTTTGTGATGAAAGACTAGGGAAAGACCAACTGAAAACTTGTTAAATTAGAAGACCACAACATGCTACAATTTAACAATTAATTTGGACAGCTTTCATGGAAGCCGATGCACTATTTTACAGGCAATGACCTTGGCATATTGTTGAAACTCAACACTGAGAAAGCTTAACATGTAGATTACCGACCTGTAACTTAACCACTTATTCAAACTTCTCCTCTTCAACTCAACTACTTTGCACCCACTCCTTTATGTAGTTAGTACATTTTAAACTGTTGTCACCCCAGTTTTTATTCAGATAAGATGCATGTAGTTCGACTAATTCCTTAATTCCTTAATCTTTTATATATCGCTGCTTCCTTTCGGTTTTAGCTATTTTCAAAACTAATTTTTTTGGTTACAATTTTCAAAACTAATGGATTCCTGTTTTATCTTGGTGTGAGGTATAAGCAACGTGAGATGAATGATCTGCAACCGTATCTTTGATGCCTAAACAAGTACTATCATTTGTTTTTCACAATGCATCATTCACAGTTTGATAAAGATGCCAATACTTGTTTTGCAATTCATGAAAGGAACTTACCTTTTTATCTGGTACTTTAGGAGATAATGGCAGTGCTTATGGGTACAAATCAAGAGAGATAAGGATGAGAGTTTCTTAAGTTACACCATAATGTGAAAATGAGTCAGAATTTTTTTAAAACACATGGTGTGCCCCAATTATGACCTTCTTTTCAAATTTTATGAGGAAAATACACTGCCTATAATTGCAATTTGCAGTGAGAGACGTTCTGGCACTAGTAAGTTCTCAAAATGATGAAATGAAAGAGATGGTGATGGAAAAGATCGACCGAGAAGTGTACTGGGTTCAAAATGGCATTTCCCCGATTCAAGTGCCAAAGGATGAAGTTTTGGTATTAGTGATGATGGTTGACGATTGTGTTAGAAGTGCGACATTGATGGCGAGCAAGAAGAAGAGGTTGGGAGTTAGGGAGAGAAGAAGACCAAAAGACGGGAGAGTGAATTTAATTTTCACTAAAACGTTGTTTTGTGTGCTCCACAAATATGTTATTTACAGCGACGCACCAGATTTGATTTGCCGAATATATATATATATATATATATATATATATATATATATATATATATATATATATATATATATATATTTGGGCAAATTACACTTATATCCCTGAGGTTAGGGTATAATTACAGACAAGGACAATAGTTTGGACAAATTACACTTGTGTCCATTGACCAAACGGAACCCTAAAAATCCTAACAGTTTTAACAAAATGACTTTATTGCCCTCAAGTTACAAATCTATTTATTTCAATTGCCATTATCTTAAATTCTCCCTTAAATTCTCTCCCTACACTTCTCTTTCCCACGCCGGCAGCCCCACGCCGAGAGCCCCCTCCCCTCTCCCCACGCCGGCAGGCAGCCCCCTCTCTCTCCCCACCGCCGATCAACCCACCTACACCACCACTATACACAAATCAAAGCTGGTCCAACCATAACCCACTGTCGGCAGAGCATTTTTTCCGGCGTGCGTGTTTGCAGGTGTATGGCCAGCCGCGGGTTAGCTCGATCTGGTCGGTGACGGGTGGATCTGATTGGTTGGGCCACGATGGGGGCTGTGGTGGTAGGGGGAGGTGTGAAATGGGTTGACGAGGGGATGGGTGGAGGCGACTGGGGACGGCGACGGGGCGGGGAGGATGGGGGCAGGGGGATGGTGATCGACGGGGTAAGGACGAGGGGGTAGGGGCAGCGACGGCAGGTTGGAGGGACTGTAGGGGCGGCGGCAAGTTGGTGGGGACGGTAGGGGCGGCGGCGGATTAGGGGAAAGATGGGGGCAGCCACAGGTTAAAGGGAGGGTGGGGGAGGCGACGGGGGTGGACGGGGGGTGGTAGGGAGAAAGAACATAGAACATAAAACCCTAATTTGCAAATTAGGGCTTTTTTGAAACCCTAATTTGCAAATTAGGGTTTCAAAAAAATCCTAATTTGTAAATTAGGGTTTCAAGAAAATCCTAATTTGCAAATTAGGGTTTCAAGAATATCCTAATTTGCAAATTAGGATTTCAAGAATATCCTAAAACTAAAACTGATAAATAAATCATATATAATAATAAACAGATTTGTTATCCTAATTTCAAACCCTAATTTTAAAGAATTAAGATTTGTTATCCTAATTTAAAATTTATAAAAATTATTCAAGATATATTGTACAAGGGCAGTATTGTCATTTTTAAAATACAAAATGATGAACAGTATATTTTTTGGATGGAACCCTAACGGATGGACACGGGTGATACATTTGAAACCTTTTTGGGACATAAGTGTTACATTTTGAAACTTTGTGTCCTTGAGTGTAATTACTCCCAAACCTCAGGGACATAGGTGTAATTAGCCCTTTTTTTTTTTTTTTTGGGTCTTTTTGAAGTCTTACTTCGACACTTGTAGTTTGTGGGGTTTCTTTTTGCCTCTGTGTTGCCGTTCTTGACCATCTCTTCCACTCAATATCTGCAACAAACAGATACATGCTTCTTATGCAAAAAGTCAACAGAATTTTGCTTTTCTCGTTGTAATCATGATTTTTATATATTACGTTTTATTCAAGCAAATCAGCGAACACCTTTTGGGCTCTATGTATTAAGATTGTCATTCTCTGACTAAAATCTTTCGTTGTCTTGTTCCTTTAGACTCTTCAATATTGTCAATCTTCTCTCAACTGGGTTTTTACCATCTACCAATTGGGTACTGGGTGTTTTGATTGAATTTGGTTTGCCACCTATATTTATCGCAAATTTTTCGATCGACTTGTTTTGAGTTTTAGTTGTTTTGGTTACTGGGTCAATCAATCTTCGTACCGATCAGAACTTGTCAAAAAGCTTGACGGCATGAAACAAAAAGTTGGGACAGCAGGAAGTTACTTTATGTTGAACACTGGCGCTAAAATTCCATCCATCGGGCTTGGGACTTGGCAGAGCGGCGGCGACCTTTGTGTTGATGCAGTAAAAACGGCATTATCAGTTGGTTACCGTCACATAGATTGTGCACATCTTTATGGTAATGAGGTTGAAGTTGGGGAAGCACTAGTTGAGGCTTTTAGAGGTTTATTATTAAAGAGAGAGGATATGTTTTTGACTTCTAAGCTGTACTGCACAATGAATTCGCTCAACAAAATTGAAAAATCTGTTAGAGTGTCTCTTAAGAACCTTGGAGTGTCATACTTGGATCTCTATCTGATGCATTGGCCTGAGAGCTCAGCATTTGGGGATGCTACTGATCCTCCTACACACTCGGGAAGCGAGTATAGGCAATTTCTGAATCGATTTAAATCAACTTGGAAAGCAATGGAGGACCTGGTTGAGTTGGGTCTTGTTCGAGCTATTGGAGTTAGTAATTTCAGTATACAGCGGATTAAAGAATTGCTAAAATTTGCCAAAATTGTACCTGCAGTTAATCAGGTATGTTACGTATTTTTGTCTAAATTGTAGTATATACTGTTACCGATTATGCATACAGCATTTTCTTGTTAAGAACTCCACCTTTAAGGCTTTTTCTAGTCCCCTTAAAACAAAGAAGATCGGACAGAAAACAAGAACTGTTATCCATGCAAAGGTCATCGAATCAATGAGATTTTATCTGTGTAGTTTCTCGTTGAAACTTTTTTAAAGCAAGCTGCTATTTTTCGTCACTCTCTTCATTATGTCCATGCCATGTGATATTGGCATAATCCACTATTCATGCTCACCTTTCATTATATTTAGTTGAAGATTTTTGAGGGTTGGCGCAATGGTAAGGTTGCTCCATATGGTTCAACACGCAGAAACAGCCTCTCCATATGTGGAGGTAAGGCTGTGTTGATTTATCCTGGACTCTGCAAATGCCGGAGCCTCCTCTGGTGTGCTCCCTTTTATAATTACCTCATAGAAATTGGCTGAGCCAACTGTGCTTTTTCAACTATGCAATACACTTGATTGTCATGTTGTTGCTGACGTAGCTAACTTCATATGATGAAAGCAGGGAATAGAGAATAGGAGAACGGGAGAACTAGAACCCTAAGGATAGGGGGATGAATGAATAATAGGGAGGAAGCAACTTGCTGATTCAATTCATACATCCAAGTATTATATATTGTTTGAGGTCCTTTTATAGGACAAAGGGAAACTTAAAAATAGGAGACACAATCAAATCATCTCCTGATTTATGGGATTAGGCAATCAAAGATTCAATCTTACAAAAACACTAAAATATTCAGCCAAGCATGGCACTGGGCCCCCAAGGAGGTGCAGTCTTGCCTCTGAGGCCCATCAATTGGACTATTCAAAACTTTTTGCTACTCACTGCAATGTGCAAGGCTGAAGGGAATGTGTTACAAGTGTAACAATATTAGTAGGAAAAATCTATCTTCCTATTTTTCTGGCATCTTATTTAGTTTGAATGGGTCAGTAGTTAGTTCTAAATTTTTTTTGGGAGGTGAGTGGGGGGGGGGGGGCGCCGGGGGGGGGGGGGAGGGGATAGTCTTGTTCCTATTTTCTTGGTACTGGCCGTTGGAAGCGCTGTATATAAATACTAGACTGAGGTAAATGAAATTATTTTGGGCAGAGATAAAAGTGCTTATATTGGATGTTGTTCTCCACTTGAAGAGCCATTTTATCTTTTTTCTCAAGCTATGTATCCTTCCTTCCATTGGTCTATTTTCATAATAGCCAAAATAGGTATAGGTTTGGTAAACATACCAAAGTGGTACCATAGCCTGGCAATGAAGCAGCGTGTGGAGCAGCAAGACGACAATGATGTCGCTCGCTTCTGTCCAGAAGGGCACCAAAAAGACTATTGCGTAGGGCCATAATGAGAATATCAATCCCATGAACGAGTCGTTCTGTCAACACAATATTTAATGGATAATATAGAACAATCTGATGGTGATGGAGGTGCTGAAAGTTGCACATGAAGGGGTTGCTGACAAGTCAACAATATCCTGCAAAGTCACTCCAACAATGCTTATGCACCCAACAAGGTGAAGCTGGGACTTCCCTCGTTTAATGGCGAAGGGGATCCTACTTGTTGGTTGTGCAGGGCAGAGGAATCTTTTCAACTCTATGAAACTGTAATACCCCGAACCTTGACATTGCCTAGCCGGTTAATTTATTTTTAAGCGACGACTTTTATACGCAAGATTTAACGTCGATTTCCATGAGTGAAAATCTATCGGCAACCTTTAGCGACAAAATTTTTGGAAACCATAAGTTATAATTTAAAGATGGCAATTACAAGTGATATTGATTGAGGTACTTAGTGACAATTAGCGTAAATGATATTTTTGAATACTTTTAGTGACGTTTTTTTTTACTTGGCATCGATATTTTACTTAACAACTTTTAGCGACGATTAGTGAAGCGAGATTATATAACAACCCGTTAAATTATTCTAGTGTATTAATCTATCGTAAATAACTATTTTGGGACTTTTCGTAATAATAAAAAGTTTCGGGTGAATTTAAATAACTAACGGAAGTTTAGGAGTTTTTTGGTAATTTGCCAGTCTAGGGTTTTATATATATATATATCTGTTGTGAAGGCAGCCGTCCAAGCTACCTTTTCTTCTTCATATTTTTGGTAGAGAGAGAGAGAGAGAGCGAAGGAAGGAGACGGAAGAAATTTTTCTGGCCATCGAACCTATTTTCCAGTAAGATTTGCTTTGATTTACATATTTCATATATATATATGCGGCTTTGTGTATAAATGGGTGTATGGTGTTGTGTGAGGGGGCTGTGAAGGGGTGGGACTGTGGGCGGCCTTGGGCTGCCGTATTTGTGAGATCGAGTTGTGGGGAGGGGGGGGGGGGGGCAGTCATGGCTGCAGTGAGAGAAGGGGTTGGCTGGGGTGGCAGTGGCAGCCTCGGGCTGCCATGATTTGCAATATATGTGTGTAGTGAAGGGGGATGGCTGCGGTAAAGACAGCCGAGAGTGTGTCCATGTGTATCGTGTGTGTTTTGGTGTGTATAAGAGGCAAGGGAGGGAGAGAATAAACTGAAGTGGGTTGTTTGTGCGCATGGATGACAGAACGTGAAGAAGGGAACACTGCCGTAAGAACAGCCTTGGCGTGTGTGTTGGTACGCACTGTGTGCGCGTCTAAGAAAAAAGGGGATAAGGAGAGAAGGTATTGCCGTAAAGGCAATACATATGTGTGATCGTGTGCGCTGGGTGTGTGTTTTGTGTGACTGCATTGTGTGAAGGCAGTGTATTGTGTTTTTTGTGTGTGTCGTGTGTGTATGTAAAGTGGGTTTTGGTTGTGTAATGAATGTATGCTTGTATATGTGTGGGTCTGGTGTGTTTTTTTGTGTGTGCATGAGTGTGTGTTTGTGAGTATGTATGTGTGTGTGAGGTTGCCGAGAGGGCAGCTATGTGTGTGTGTGATGTGTGCGTAGGTGTGTGTGTGATGTGTGCGTAGGTGTGTGTATATATGTGGGTGTGTTTGTGTGCATGTGTGTGGTATGTTTCAGTGTGTGTTATGTGTATATGTGTGGGTGTCTTGACTGTAACACGTGTGTGTGTATTAGGTGAAATATAGGGTGATTGACAGAGAGAAGAGACAAGGAGGAAGTGGGTTGTGCCCCTTTTGTGTGAACCTGTGTGTGCTAAATGGTGTGTGTGTATCTATTGAACCAGAGAAAATACCCACTGCCATGTGGCAGTGGGTGTGGGATGAATGTGTGTGTGATTGTGGAGTTTGGGTGTGTTTTTCTTTGTGTGAGAGATGTGAGGGTGTATATTTTGGAGTGTTTATTGGTGTAAGGGACATGTATATATCGTGGGTGTGAATTGGTTTTAAGAGAATGTATTATGGGTTTGACAGAAGTGGGAGGATGAAGAAGATGGGCTAAGGAGAAATGGTTGTACAATAAAAGTGGTACACTCTGCTTGCACGGTTGTACCATGTGGCTGTTGGGTATTGTACAATTGTCCAAACATGCTGAAACTATACAGGAAGGTTCTTAGAGCAAAATTATAATAACGGTTAAAATTTCATATTTTTCTGATATGGTTTGTTATTTTTAGTACTTTCTGCAATTTCAGTTTTTCTAAAAATCATTTGGGGTCTTTAAAATTCTTATTAAATTCTGAGAAAATTTCTGTAATGTTTTTATGATATGAAGAAGCTTTAGTTTCAGTTTTGTAATTTTTAGAGTTGTTTTGGTACTAAATTGGTATCGCATTTGAGTTAACTAAATGGATGATTTTAAAATGGTTTTGATGTTTTTAATTTTTGATTTCAATTTCTATAGTATCCTTGTATGTTGTGATGCTATACTATAATTTATGGGGCATTGATTTGAGCTAGAAATATTAATAGCTATTTTGGGCTTTTTTGGTATTTAAAGAAATGATCTAAATTCGAAAATATTCAAAAAATTCTTATTTTGACTTTTTATAATGTTTTAAGCGATAATAGTGTCTTACTAGAATTTATTATGAATTTTGGGGTATCGTTATGCATTAAGTAGCGTGTGAGGTTTTCGGTTAGGTTTGGCCGTACGTGGGACCGTTTCGATTTGGGTTGAGTTGAGAGTGTCGGAGTGAGCAACGCTTAAGCAAATTACTATTGGGCTCATAGTATTAAGATGTTAGATTTATTCTTATAGTGAAATTGCTTAATTTAGATTCAAGGATTTTTTAGCAAGGTCGATTAGCAGTGCATAGCTTCGGATCGAGGTAAGGAATTCCATCCAAACCCTATTTCATCGCTTTGATTTCAAATGTTTTATTATAACAGCCTTACGAATTCCATTGAACTCTGATGTTATAATTTTCATTAAAGTGTAAGTGATTCTATTCGAAGCCATTTTTTTTAAATCAGATTGATCTCATATGTTTTATTGTAAATTGTTATCGAATTTCATTGAACTCCGATTTTTGTTAGTTTGTTATGAAAATGTTTTTGAATTGCCCATGAAGCCCTATCTTGAGCCTTAAAGCGATCGATTGAAATACTGTTAATACTCATCTGTTTTATTGACTCGATCATTATACCACGTTTTGAATTGTACTTATTTCTTCTCAATATTGACATGGGTTAGTAAATCTGGGGAGCTATAAGGATGGTATGTATTGCTGGCGTGATGATCTGTTGGTTGGGTTAAACTAGTACCTAAATAGACTAGTTAGTGTACATATACGTGTGTAAAGTGTATCGAGCACTACGGGGTGGCTTTGCTATAGTGCACTACTCATGTTCAATGTTTTCTGTTTTTATTTTATTACACCTGAAATGTTTTGAAATGACTATTGAATTGAGGGATTGAGTTGATACTCGTCCCTATGTCTATATCGAAATGCATTGGTTTTATTTAAAAAATCCGTTTAAAAGTTGTTATTTGACTTAAATGTAAAATCGTCCGAATCGTTTTGTTCTTAAATCCTTGATCGACTTTACTGGGCTCTCAAAAGCTCACTCTCGTTTGACTTCCTTTCCACAGGTGATAACCAGCATTAGGTTGCCTGAGTATGGACTAGAACCGAGCGAGGGAAATTGATCTAAGTTAGTATTGATCATTAGAACCCCTGCGTGGGTAAACTTTTCTAGCTTGTTATTTAGTTTTAAATTCCGTTTACTAATTATATCTGTACACTGAGAGTGATACAATGATTGATGGGTTAGTTATTCTGACAGTTTGTGGTATTATTTTGATGAGGTCAGGTTTCTATTATCTTAGTGTAAGTGATCGAGCGAGTGTCAACGTTCCGGAAAATCCGGGATGTTACAGAAACGCCTTTGGAAGAACGTGTTGCAATCGCATCATTCCACCTCGAAGGAGATGTGCAACTCTGGTGCCATATTCTCAAGCAAGACATTGTAGTAATATCTTGAGATGAGTTCAAGAAAGGGCTTTATGCATGATATGGTCTCAACCCGTTTCATGATTCCTTTGGAGAGCTCGCCCATGTTGCAGCAAATTGGGTATGTTCGTGACTATCAAACTCAGTTTGAGTAGTTGCTTGCCAAGGTTGGGCTTTGCCATAGATCGGTTGTTTCATAAGTGGATTGGCGTGTTCGTTTGTATGAACAGTGCAATGCCTCGTCTTCAACTCTTGACTTGAAGGAAATATCCGAGATTAGTAAGAACATTATCAAGAGTCTACCATCTTGACGATTGACACCAGATGAGTTGCAGGAGCGACGTGCGAAGGGGGATATGCTTTAGTTGTAACGAGAAATTTGCGGCTGGCCATCTCTGTGCGTAGTTATTTTTGATTGAAGCCTGTTTTGATAAAGAAGATCTTGTTGTCATCATTGAAGTAGAAGACTTTGATGGAGCCAGAAAGCAACGAGTGAAATAATGCCCTTGAGGATGAGGGCAAAAGTTAAGGGGGAAATCAGTAGGAAAAACTCATGTTCTTATTTTTCTTGCATCTTATTTAGTTTCGATAGGTCAATAGTTAGTTATGTTAGGTCAATAGATAAGGTACGGTAGGTTAATTGCTTGTTGGGTTTGATTAGTATGCTTCCTATTTTCTTGGTAGTAGCCATTGGAAGTCTTGTATATAAATTCTAGACTGTAGTGAATGAAGTTACCTTGGGCAGAGATAAAACACACCGTGTTTATGCTGGAGGTTGGTCTCGCCTTGGAAGTCATTTTATCTCTTTTCTTATGCTCTGTATCCTTCTTCTTTCTGAGCTATTTCGTAAGGGCCAAAATAGGAAAATGTTTGCTAAACATGCCACAGTGCTTAGAGTTGGTTGATTCTGGTGAAGCTAGGTTGTATCTATATGACAGATATGTCTATATGACAGATATGGCAATTTTTCTGCTTTAAAGGAAGGAGTAAAAAATTGTTCCATTTTCTTTCATGTTGTTTGCTGTGATTTCTTTTTGATCTCTTTCTGTTTCGACATTGCCAAAGACTTGCAGGGAAAACTTGTAGCCATAGAATGTTGCATACTGTCTACAGCCTTGAGGATAGTTACACATTCCTCACCTGTAGGCATACTGGTTTACCTTGAAACCACAGTTACATGGCAGGTATATCGGTTGTATATTAAATTGCATGCATAGGAACTAGTTACATAACGATGCCGTTTTGGATTTGTCGCAGCTATTCGAAAGTAGTTTGTCCACTAATATTATGAACATAATCAAAGGTCACGTACTAGTGAAATGTTGGCAATGTCTACTGATCATTTCCCTGACATACATCTTATCAGAGATACCCCCGCCTTAAAAAGTATCTTCTGCCGAGAATTAGTATATTGGGTCAATTGTTAATATAGTTGGGCTGATTGGCTTTATAGTTGCTATGACTTTTATTAATGGACAGCCCATGTCAATAAATCAATAAACTAAATATAATATAGTGACCTACGAGCATTATAGCACATGCTTTAAGAGAATGTTTTGTGAGGGAGGCTAGAGTCGTCACGAGAAACACGAGCACAAAGAGAGAGGAAGAGACTAGGGTTGGGATTAGAAGGAAAAGATTTGTAGTTAAGGTAATTATCCTAGACTTTTTACTGGAAATCCCAATTTTGTTTTAGCATGTCTTTAATTGTACACTTGGAACTTGATAAAAACATTTTTTTAGTAACTTGAAGTAACTATGAACTTCGTTTTCTCGTCCGTGTTCTCTGCGGTAAGCAGATTTGGTGCATAAATCAATGACAAGCATAAAGGGTAATAATAAGGGCTTTTTCTAAAGGATTTTCTACAAGCAGTAACTAATGGTACTTCCCAAGTTATGTGTTAAAGTTTTTACTATAACTTTATCGTATGATGGAGAACCACATATTCATGTACTCTCAGTGTTAATAAGTTTTTGACAGTGAAATAGATCTACAAAATTACAATATATTGGGGTAATTTTTAGGTTTTGACCCTATTATTGGTCTGGGAAGCTTAAGCTTAAGCTAAATATCAATTTCTAGAAGTTTAAAATCAGTTTGGTAGTTTTAGGGTCTAAGGTTGGGTCCATAGTTTTAGGACGGATAAGGGTAGGATGCTCCTGATGAATATTGATTTGTACAATCACGTGTTTAGGTTGGACAGAGGACGAGATTTGATGTAAGGAAATATTCGAATCATCTTGTTGTTCCCTTTTTAAATGATTGTGTTGTTGATTGTTTATTGTTCTGCACTCTCATATTCCTTTGTTTTGTACTCCTAGAAGAGCTTTATTGTCTGTTGATGTGATCTTTTATTGAGACCAGTGACTGATTTTTTTAGTCCCAAAGCTATAAGATTTGATCATATGGCTATGATTGGTTGGCCTCTGGGCTATGACGGATTTTGCTTTTGGGCTACGATCATTATAAATCATACCCTAGTTATCTTTATATTGTTTTGAGTTGTCTGTATCCATTGACTATGAATCCGAAATGTGGTTTCCATCTAAATTTCTTGGTTATAAGATTGTTCTTATCTAGCAGTGACTTTTGTGATATGTCATTTGTATGCTGCGCCGTGGTGTTTTTCCTTGCTGAGCTATTTGAGATTATCCCCAATCAGGTTGACAATGATTGATAAGGTTGGCAAAGATTGATAAGCCGGTGATTCAATAAAGCTGCATAGGTGGATGCTCAGAGATCTATTTGTATTTTGTTTCACTAGCTAAAATTACGGATATGATATTCCGGTTTTGGAGTTTACAATTTTGATTTTGTTTGGTTGCTATGCTACCTTATTAGGTTAGTTGGTGGTTTATCATTTGAAGGGATAATTCTTGACGTAACTGGTCCCATGGAGTCTGGGGCATTTCAATTATGGTATTAGAGTGCAAGGATATGATCTAGATGGGATTCTGTAGCCTAGGAATATGATTCGGTTCGGAATTGAAGAGCTTAGGCTATGAGAGCATTGTTTTTAGAATGACCTCCCTTGTCTGGGGTTTAGTGTATTACGAGAGTGATGTAGCACAAAAGTGGTGGTCTAGACATTGGTTTGATTTTTCCGGATATGCTTTGAGTTTCAATTCAAGTGGTTTTGTAAGCTGAGATATATGATATTCGAGGACGGAGCTTCTTTTAAGGGGAAAGGGATGCAATGACCCCTGTTGTGAATAATGTGCGGATGACATAGTTAGAAAGTTGTTGTAAGAAGAGGAATTACTTTCAGGAACTACTTTGAGGAGCAGTTGACTAAGGTTGGACGTTGTCAAGTGGATCCGTCGATGGTTGAGCTAAAAATTGGTTGCGACATTTCGTAGCTCTTTCATTCGAAGTGATAGAGAGGCAATTCCGAGGAAAAATTTCCATTAATGAGGAGAGAATGTAATGCCTTGCGCTTAAAATATATCTTTCTAGCGACAATATGTATATTGGTCTAATTGTTGATATTTTTTGAGGAGGAAGATTGGGCCTTAGTGTGGGCTAATTGTTGCTATGACTTCTGTGAAATCAGAAGTAAAATAAATAAAGCGATTGTTATGTAGTAACTTACAAATATTCTGTTACACCTGGCATAAAAGAAGGTCTTGTGAGGGAGGCTGGAGTTGTCACGAAAAAAGACAAGCACAAAGAGAGAGGAAGAGGCTAAAGTTTGAAGAGAGAGGAAGAACCAAAAGATTAATAATTATCCTTGTCTTTTTAGTTCAAATTCAGATTTTGTTTTAGCGTGTTTTCAATTGTACTCTTCGCATCAAATTACAAAGTTTTAACAGTAGCGTAACATAACCATGAACTTCATTAGATTTTTCGTACTCTTTCCAGTAAGCGGATTTGCTGCATAAAATCGATGACGAGCAAAAAGGGCAAAATAAAGGTCCTTTCTAAAGGATTTTTGACTAGCAATATCTAATGGTTCTCGCTGAATTATGTTTTGAAAATTTTGTTGTAGCTTTATCATATAGTGGAGAACCACATATTTTGTACTCTTGCGGTTAATTAGTTTTTAGACAGTGAAATGGATTCCCAAAATCACGATGTTTCGGATACATTTTCTAGATGTTAACTCATTGTTGGTATGGGAAGCTTAAGATGGCACCTAGATGACTCTAATAAGCTAGATACCAATAGCTAGAAGTGTAAAAATCAGTTTGGTGAGTTCTAAGGTCTAAGATCGGGTTTATAGTTTTAGCACCGATAAGGTTTGGATTCTTTTGATGAATTGATTTGTACAATTACGTGATTTAGGTTGGACAGAGGAGCCTATTTCAAAGATGTGCTCGCATGAGATTTGAGCTTAGGAAAAATTCTGTTCACTTTGTTGTTCCCTTGCCGAACAATTGCATTGTTGATTGTTCACTGCTTTGATCTCTTGTATTCGTCCGTACTCTTAGCAGAACTTTATTGTCTGTTGATGAGATATTTGTTTTTCTCCGACTTGTGACTAATTTATTAGTCCCAAAGCTATGATGCATTGGCTATATGGTTACACTTGTTTAGCCTTTGGGCTACGATGGATTTGGCTTTTGGGCTGCGATGGTTCTAAATCATGTCTAAGTTATCTTTGTTTTGTTTTGAGCTTTGTGTATCATTGACTATGAGTCGGATTGTGTTTATTATTTTTATTTCTTGCTTAGAAGATTGTTCTTATGCAACAGTTACTTTTGTGGTATATCATCCGTCGGCAGCTCTGTGGTGTTTTTTCTTGTTAGGATTCAATGAAGCTGCATATGTGGATGCTCACGAAGCTCATAAATCTATTTGTCTATTTGTTTCACTAGTTAGTTATTGTCTAAACTCATCGATAAGTAACTTACGGCTTTGGAGTTTAAGATTTGAATTTATTGCTTGGATAACATATTAAGTTTTAGTAGAAGGATACTTGGTCGCTCTATCAGACCTTATTAGGTTATAGGTTATTATATGGTGGTTTATTATTTGAATGCTTAGTTGACAATATTGGTCAGTTCTTGTTTACCTAAGTATATTGGGGCAATGACTCATTTTACATGGGTAATGCCATTATGAATTCTTGGAATGAAGACCCATCTCATGGATGTGTATTTTATACTTCTATAACGGTAGAGAAGGGCTTGAAAGTCGAATCTTTCCCCTCACCTCAGGGCTCGCACATACATTGCAAGAATCTTGTTCTTTGGTCCTGTCTCAGTCATCTCTTCTTTTTCCCTCGTGATCCGAACTTCGGTTCACCAATTCTCTTTTGTTTTCTTCTCTAAATGTATCCACAATGCCCATTTTGCGTAGTACAAAGGACGGGACCTACAAGTTACAACTTTATTGGCGGTTTTGGGAAGCTGGAAACTTGAAAACTAGGATCATCAGCGGCTTTGTGAGGCTGGAAACATGAAAACTTGGATCAGTGGGGGTGTCAGCACTGGGCCAGTCCGGCCGGTCAAATATGTCTAAAAATAAGTAGGTTACACATGCTTGGTTCTTGTTAGATTATTTAGAGGTTGGCCCGTTCTCATGCTAGTATAGGACTTTCATTCAATTATAAATTGGTTTGGATACCATTTGTTTCTACCATTAAAAAACAAACACTTGACCTCGCCACTGAGCTCTCTCACCCACTTTATGGTTTTACTTGCTTTGGTGATTTGTAATTCAACACCGTAATCCAAACAAAATTTGCTTCTTTCATAGATCTGTCTATGAGAATTCTTTGCTATTGTAGCTGTACCTCTTTGATCGTTTTATCAATAAAGTTCTGTTTTTAAACTAAAACAAACATTCTAATCTCACCGAGGTTAATCTCTTGTTTATTGTCCTCACCTGGATCATCAATCAATCGTGTTAAATTGACAATATCGTTGAAGCTTTCTTTTAGTTTTTTACCTTTGTTATATTCCGATAATATTTGATAGTTGGTATGGAGTTCCCTTTTAACTTTTTGTTGTCTTTTTTCACATTTTACTTTTATTTTTTGTTTGTTCAGAAACAACACACTGGATGGGTACTCCGGTAAATTGCCGAAGACTTCGATATGTACCCTACACATAAAAAATTTGAAAGAGTTTCACTCACAACTTAGTTACGAAATATATTTTAGTTGTTAATTTTGAAGTTTGAGTTCCTTTTTTTCTTTCTTAGTACCTTGGCCCAGTCTAGGTACGATTCCTATATCCGCCATTGACTGGGATTACATGCCTATAATCTGATTTTCTTGGTCATCTCTTTTTATCAGTGTTCCGCTGATAAGGTTACATCATTTATTTGGGTTTCTAAACTTTAATATATTTCAAATGATTCTCAATATGCATGTAAACTTTGACAAGTAGGTTATTGGCAGGCATGTAAAAAGGTTCTTGTTGTGCTTCTGTTTTGTCTTCTTCTTCTTTTGTCCTTTTTCTTTTCTCCGATGTAAATATATCCGTGGTATTTCAGCATCTGCCAGGAATAGCATATTTTGGCTGGTACCACTACAAACCAGTATTTGGACCAAGATGTCATAGAATTAGGTTTGCACTGGTGTGGTGCTAATAATGTCCCAGCTGGTACGGGACGCCGAAACCAGCTGGGACCTTTAGTAAATCAGATGAGAAATTGCTCCTAAAGCATGAGAAATGCAAAGGTCCCCTCTCATATTACCTGTTGTTTTTGTTTGTTTTTCCTTCTCCTGTCTTCATATTTCTTTTAAGATATAAAAAACCCCCCTTAGGGTGATATATTAGCAAGAAAATAGTAAAGGAGGGGGACATCATTCGTAACCCTTGAAAACAGGGGGGGTGGGGGGGTGTCAAAACCTTATCCCGTAAGAACAACAAAAAATGGATGTACTAACAGAAAGTAACAACAAGCAGACGCCTAGGGATAAGAAACTTGCGGATGTGGCTTATAGACTTAGGCGTTGGAGGAACTGACAAAATACAAGCAGCCATGATGTTGGAATCAGTATCATAGTGTTGGATAAAGATGCTCCTATAGGTGTTGTACGTTGTCTGTGCTGAAAATGAACATTGGTCCATTCTTAAAGTACCATAACTTCACGATTTTTGCCTTGACTACGGATAGGTTGGAGAGACAATATGGTAAAAACTTGGACCATATATGTTATAACATTAGTTTTAATGAGGTTTAAAAGCTTGCAATGGCTAGTTGGACAAGGTCATTTTGCATCTCCATCACTACCCCACCAGTATTTGTTGTTTATATCATTTGTCACTTAAGTTGGTTTATTTGACAATGTTTTATCCTGCATGACTGTTGCTTTTGTTAGATGGAGCTGCATCCTTTTTGGCGGCAAGATGAGCTTGTTAAGTTCTGTCAATCGAGAGGCATCCATGTTTCTGCCCACACACCATTAGGAGTTCCAATTTCTAATCCTGGACCATCTGAAAGCGGATCAGGTGGGGAAGATGAACCTGGAACTCCTCGTATTGCTTTTAGAAGATCAAGATCGGTACATGGGCCAATGCTAAAATTGTCTGTTGTTGCAGAGATAGCAGACAGACATCAAAAGACTCCTGAACAGGTAAAGTTGACTCAGTTGTCCCCTTTACTTTTTATTAACCAAATGTTTTTTGTTTATATTTCCAGTGATTTAGTATTTAATTTACTGTATGCATGGAAGAGAGTTTTTCACTTGATCAATCTTACATTTCATCATTTATAAGGAAAGCCATCTATTGTCTTATTTCCTTTGACTAGAGATTTCTGTTGGACTGTTCTTATGTGAAAGCACATATATAGCATCTTCTTCCTTTGGAAATTGTAGGAAATTATTAAAAGTTCGTAATACATTAAACACGTCTCATATGGAGTTTGTATACTAAGTTTTTGGTAACTAAACTTAATTGGTTTGTCAAGTTCTAGAATTAATCCTCAAAAGTAAAACACTTTGTTGGCGGAGAAAGATGTGTGTTTGGCGGTCGGATTCACAGACAGATGAAGTTCTAAACATTTGTTGCCTATGATGAGGTTTAGAGTACTCTTAGGTACTGTCTGTAAAGAATAGTAGTACGTTTTTTTTCCAACTCTGCGTCGTTGAAGGGGTGAGCACGGTTCGGTTTGGTTCGGTTTGGGGGTCAAACCGCAAACCGAACCAATGGACCTCGGTTCACAAATTCTCAAACCAAACCAAACCGAGACACCTCGGTTTGAACAGTTCGGTTTGAACGGTTCACTCGGTTCAAATTGAACGGTTCGGATCGGTTTTAGCGTAGTTCAAACATTATTCTGTTTCAAGAAAAAACAATAGTCCAATAACAAAAAAATACATCATAATTGCATTACATGACAAATTGAAAAGCTTAAATTAGTCACCAACTGTAAAAGTCCTACAAAGTTACATTACAGAACCATTAATAATATAGTAGTGCATCACTGCATTCATGTAAAGAACATCAACATGCTATTGCACTGAAGATGACAGAGATGAATCTTTACCACAAAGAAATTAAAAACCAAGTCAATTGCAAGCAAAATAAACTGAATAAAGTGCAATGTGAAGAACTTCATGCAAGGTAAGTGCATTATTGGCTTAGTGCAGTGTGAAAACTTCACATGTACAGGATGAAGTCTTACTATAATCCATATATCAAGAACAACGAAAAGTGAAAACCCAACAAACACCAACATCTTCACATGTACAGGATGAAGTTAAGAACAATTGATTCAACATGTAAGATTGGAAAAACTGGAAACTGAAATTGGAGGTTAATTATGAAACTGGGTACCTCTGGCTCTAATGGGGGGAAGAACAATGAAAAGTGAACCGAACAATGAAAAGTGAAAACCCAACAAACTCGTGAGCTGTCTTGCCACTGCTGCCGGCTTCACCACTGCTGTCCACTGCACTGCTGCCTGCTCTCTTCTTCTTCGGCACTTCCCAGTCAACAGACCCGATCTTCACGTATCGCGGCAGTGGTCGACGAACTTGGATCTTGCAAGCTGGAACTATAAAATTGCGCACCAGATCATTCATCAATGATGCTCGAATGAAGCTGAAATCCTTCCTTCATGGTCGATTTGTATTATATGTGGGTGTGTTTGATTTTCTCTGTGGGTGTGCTCTGAAGAAGAAGAGGAGCAGAAGAAGAGTTACGGCAAATGAAGAATTGAAGATAAGGGTTTTATTTAGGGCAAACATATTAAATTTACCCTGGTTAGTTAGTTAACCATGGTAAGGTATATTATTTTTTTAATGGTTATATAGTCATCGGTTCGGTTTATAGCCGGTTTGAAAATCCCGAACCGTGAACCGAACCGAACCGAACCGAACCGGCCTCGGTTTGAAAATCTCAAACCAAACCGTTTAAGCTTATCAACGGTTCGGATTCGATCGGTCCGGTTTCATCGGTTTCAATGGTTCGGATCGGTTTTATCGGTTCGCTGCTCACCCCTTGAAAAGAGTCCTAGTAAAACAAGCAAGTCTGTACATGTTGGATATGTTTGTATGTCTGAACCCTGTGTGTAGGATTATAACAATTGAACTTTACCTTAATACTCAATTTAACAGCTGAAACCTTTCTTAATTGTTTAACCTCTAGTTGGATAATATACAAAGTTTGACGAAAGACGGCAACGAAAGGAAACGATATAAAGGGGGAAAGGTGGGAAGCTGGAAATCCTTTGTCGCCCACTATAATGTGTTTTTGCATTTTTGGTTGGAAATGAGCAGCAAGAAGGGAACACCTTTCTAGGTGTACCTTCTTTCCTTGGATCTGCACCATTTTCTTGCATATAAAGGCATATGCTAATAAAATCCATCATCCATCTCCTGTTTACCTTCTTTCCTGGTGACTCAATCTTATATAAGGAGGACAGCTACTCCAATTCTCCTAATTTACCCCTGAGTTCGTGTTCTCCTTTCCCAGCACGCCCTGTTATTTTGGCTTATGACACACTTTAGTCTAATGATCCCATTACCCCCCCTCTCCCCCCGGGGTGGTGGGTGGGGGGGGGGGGGGGTGGGGGGTTGTTCATTTAACTTTTGGATACGCAGATCTATCGTACAACTCTTTAACTTCGCTTTTGTGAATAAGGGGGACTCGCAATACTTCTGTCCTTAAATGCTCTACTCATCCTTTTGTCGGTTTAGGTACACATTACGTTTGAATCATCACATCTCTACGTCAACATTTAGGAATGGGGTTGTAGATGCCAAGGGGAAGGGTAATAGAATTATGTTTACTTAATTAGTGATGGGAGAGGAGACTATTTATGTAACAACCGGGTTCACGGCTCCACCACAGGGAGATGCCTCCCTTTAGAGGGCTAGCCATAGGTACTTATGAGTAACGGACAGGGTCTTATAAGGCCATCGCAAATTATCCCACATTAGATGTGGGATCACACATGACTATTGGCTATAGATTATTTGGGGTCTTATATTCTTTCCTCCTTATAAAAATTTCATCGAAATTTATGTACCTCAGTCATGGAATAGGGACGGATACTCTCTATTATAGACTCCGCGAGTTTCCATTACCTAAGGACTCTAACTCACTACCAAGCTGACGAGCAAAGATGTAGAGACATACAAAAAAGTGGAACAAGCATCAATCAAAGAGTAGGCTCTAGCTGAACCTATGTAAAATTTATCTGTCACTACATCATGAAGATGCAGCGGCCTCCTTCTGTATCGAGGCATAAGCTCGAGCCCGAGTAGTTGCGGCCGGATTAGTTCCTGGCAGCTGGTTCTGCATTCCCCTACCCTGAGTAAATTGTGGCTTAAACGGCTAAAGGCAATCATGAATCCTATGTCCCTGCTCGCAGCAGTTGAAACACGCACTACTCTCCCAATAACAAACACCTATGTGGTCATTCCCACAAAATTTGCAAGCTTTGGTGGGCTCTTGGGTGTTCTAAACTGGTTCCTTAGTAGCTAAGTTGTTATTCTTGCACTTGGGCTACTGAACCACATCATTGGACTTTTAGCTACTCTCTTCTCCTCCTCTCTTCTGTCTTCGCTCCTCGTAGTACTTACGTCCAGATTCAACATCTTTCTCGACCCCTCTAAGCCTTGTTTATGACTTGACCATATGTGTCTAGAGTCACAGCAGTTAAGAACTTCTGATGCGGTACCTTAGTCCATTCTCTGTATCTATCAGATGTGTTGCAAATCTCGACAATCTAGCAAACCTCGCCTCGTAGTCCTTAACAGTTTCATCTTCTCCTTACTCTATCTTTAAAAACTCTTCTACCATATCATCTTTCACATTTCTTGGCAAGAAATATCTCCTGGAAACGTGCTTAAGTCAAAGCTTGTTCCTCCTTAGTAATAATTGTTCTCTCGACCACTTTCCACCATTGGTTAGCTTCATTTTCTAACTAGTATATCGCCAGGTCTACTTTCTAAAGACCGGTGATGTTTAAGAGCTTAAATCTCTTCTCTAACTTGCTCCGCTAGGCCTCCTCATCCTCTGGCTTATTGTCACGCCCCGAGAAGCAGAACGCGACAACACATATTCTAACATGCTAACCTTCTTCCGAAGGTAATCAGAGTGCGCTAATTGCATTCGGATATAAACCGCACAACAGATCTTTTAGACATATATTACATTCGTCCATCCTTACAAACCAAGCTTATAGACACGTACACATCACACTTTCACACTAGTCCCGTAACAAATAACACAACATAGCACACCTCACTCTTTATTTACAAGTGCACAAAGACTTACTATCCCCGATTCTCGGACACAAAAGGCTATTCAAAATCTTCCTCGCTAACGCCCTCGCCTACCACTTCTTGATCCTCTCTAGTATCTAAAAAGTAGAGATGGAAAAGGGGTTAGCCACAGCTAAGTAGAGCAAACATATGACCAACATAAACACTATCTCAATCATAACAAGCGTGCATAAACCAAACAAAACAAAACTCATGCATGGCATATGATAGAATGCAACGAACGAGCAAGAAATAACTCAAGTATAACACATATCATAATGACTCTAAGGAGCCCAAATCATAAGCTGAATGCTCATTCACCTACCATCCTTTCTTGGTAAGACCTTAAATTGATCACTCAAAAGCTGAGCTGATCAAATTCAGTTTATGAATGATAAATTTAGAGCTTACACAAGACTTCGCACATATTGACAGCATACGTGGCGCAACGTAATGCCCCTGGGAGGTTCAACTGCTGAGCAAGCTCAACATATATCCCGTTTCCATATAACCCGATTTGCCGGCCTTCGACCCCCGGCCACTATTTCCGAAGACACACATGATTTATAGCATGATATAATGCATTGAGAATGTTAAACACATCAAGTATCATATAAAACATTTATATGCATTTCTTAGCTCAAAACAGTTTCAGTGAAAGCAGACCAATTCCAAATCTAAGCAATTTAGGGTAACATACACTTCGAATTTGAAAGTAATATAAAATACAATGTTAAAGCACACATCTTAAGCTTTCCAGAAAGTTAGAGAACACTCAAATCCGACAAGTATTGAATAAGATATGTTTGTTTAAATATCAACACAGAATCTGCCTAGTTTAATCAGCTTCGACCAGTTTCATATTTATGCAATTTAGGGCAGTAAAAACTTCGAATTAGAGAGTGATCAAAGAAACAATGTTAAAGCTAACATCTTCAGCTTTCCAGAAAGCTATAGAATACTCAAATCTAACAAGTATTGAAAAAGATATGCATGTTTAAAGATCAACCTAGAATCTGCCTAGATTTCTCTAATCCAATTCTAAGACTCCATAAGCACATAATACACCATATATACACACCAACCATGATTAAAACCATGCTCAAGGCTGCTCCTATGTAAAACCCTACCTTTGACAAGATTATGGTGTAGAAATCATCAAGAGCTCCCTCTTTTGTCAAGAAGAGAACATCTAACCATCAATGGTTACTAATCTGAAATTGTTAGAGCAAATTTTCCTTTTTTCTTCCTTCTTCAAGCTCTCAAACCTCTTCTATAGTTTTCTCTAAAACTAGGCAGCTCCCTTCTCTCTTCTCTTCTTGTTTTTACTTTAAAAAATAGAAGACATGAGTCACTAAAGTTTAGAGAAATCTGCTGGGATTTCTCCCTTGAGTTTTCAAGGGGATTAGACTCCTTCCAAGTCTTACCAATAAGAACATGACAACCCAAATCAATTTCTAGACTTAATAAGCTTCGTTAGTACTAGTTAACCTAGATTAGTAACTAAGTAATCACAATTAGCTTAATCAAGATTAGGGCAAACTAATCAAGCTTAGTCACTAACTAATCACGGTTAACCTTGACTAATCCAGATTAGCAGAATCACGATTAGGGCTCAACTAATCATGCTTAGGGATAACCAATCATACTCAAGACCAACTAAACATGATTAAGACTAAGCTAATCCACCTACTTGAGGTGCTTCAATGCCAACACAAGCATACCGCTTGTTCTACATAAATGGTCATGAATATCACTCGTATAATGCACAAGATCTTTCAACAAGAAAGATATTTACGCTACATGCGTAATAAAAAGCGTCAAATGAAGTTTACAGCTAGGTTAAACTAGAGTCCTCACACCTATCCACGCCAACAAATGTGGGACAGTTTAAGCGGTTAAACGCCTTGATAATATCTGCAGTCAAAGGAGCAGGAGGGGCGTTTGCTTCTAGGTTGACCTCAGTGACATTAATACCCCTACGACCACCTCTAGTACCACCTCTAGTTGGACGCGGCGGCATAGTTCCTCCTGAGATAGCAAACAAGCTCATAAGATCACGACATTCACATAAACACTTCAAACAAAGGTACCCTAAATCTAGACTTTGTAAGCCATATCTAAATTATCATAGAGTTCATCTTAAATCATTGAAAGCTTAGGTCTAAGAGAGTCTACAGAATCTTAGGCAGAGGCTCTGATACCAAATCTGTCACACCCACAATCCAGAGGCGGACCTTCACATACTATTTCAAAATATTCCTGCTTACGAAAAATGTAATACCTGAAGCATTTTACGAAGAATATAACTTCAAAGAGGTAATCAGATGTCTAAATCATATCCCAAATCAAAAGTACTCACATTAATCATTAATTTTTAGTAATTGCTACGAAAATCTAATCTAATACAAATAATTACTATCCAAGGATTCGTTCCCAAAAGCTATTTATCAAAACTATTACAAAGCTTTTATTCTCAAGCCACTAAGAAGAGTTCTAAATTAAAGTAAAACTCTAGGCAAATGCACATAACTACTAGTTCTTTTACGTCGTCTCAGCTTAATTACCTCAAATGGGAGAGGAAAGGGCGGGGGGGGGGGGGGGGTTAGCACAAAGCTTAGCAAAGATCGCGCGCGCACTCACACACTGACTATAACTTAGGTATCAATAACATATATCTGAGTCGAAACGAAACATGTGGAACCGAAAGTGGAAAGATAAATAATCTTAGCACAATAAATAATCTCATTTCAGGATATTAACACATCAAATATCAAATCAAAGTCAAGGAACATATTCGAACAATTGAACTAATAATCTAATACGATACAACCATGTAATACGTGACTGTAAAGCACGTTAACCTAAGCATGCGAAGGTTCTAAGTTCAAAGTTTGTATATCAATAGCAATTGTTATATCATGTCATGGCATCACGTTAACCTAAGCACGTGAAGTTTCTGAACATTAGTTCAATTCAAAGGGGGCTAATGGACATCAAAGTATCTCAAAGGCATGGGAGCCACACAACATCAAAACTTTGCATTTCAAATAGAATAGCTAAACAATTTCAGAAAATACTCGATATTAGATTTGAATCGAAGAGACGAGTTTAACATAAGTAAAATCGATTGAATTCGAGTTCGTATAAGTACAGAATTATGAAATAACTAAATATGGCAAAAAGGTTAACAAAATCTTTGCACCACTGAAATGCTGACATTTAGCACATCCTTTAGAAACCCTAGATGGCTAAAAAGTAAGCAAGTTGTAGAAAGTTATATAGAGAAAACATATACTCTATGAAGCACAGGTGCGGATAGGACATGGGTGCGGATACGCGAATATGGCATTTTTGAAAATTTTAGGATACGGGTGCTGTGGGGATACGATAAATTTTATAAATAACTTTTTAACTCTATACACTTTTTAGTATTGAATTTATAAACAATTTGAATCTTAATATGTACTCCTTCCGTCCCACATAATTGGTTCACTTTTTTTTGCACACATATTAAGGATTTAAGTCATATATTGTGTGTTTTTTATTCTACCTTTTAAAGAGAGGAAGGGAAGAAAGTGGGACAAAAGAGAGAAAATGAGTTAGAGGAGTGTTAAATGTTAAGAGATAAATAGAATAAAAAAGTGTAAGGTGGGCCAGGAGAAGGAAAATGAGTTAGTGGAGAGTTAAATGTCGAGAGAGAAATAGAATTAAAAAAGTATAAAAAGGGTAAATATGTAAAAATACCTACAAAATCTTTCTTAATTTGGAAGTGATCAATTTTTGTGGGACGACTCAAAAAAAAATATATGATCAATTTATGTGGGATGGAGGGAGTATTAGATATATGTGAAAAAACATAAATATTGCAACCAAAGTAGTGAGAATTGTTAAGTTTAATGGGTTGCTTCATGAATTTTGAAGTTTTCAACCAAATTAGTGAGAGTTTGTTAAGTTTAATGGGCTGTTTTGTAAATATTAAAATTGTATAAATGAACACAATAAAGTTTGTATGTGTACTACTTTTATTTCTTTGAAGTATTGGGGCTTGTTTAAGTAATAAGTTAATAAGTGGGTACTAAAATGAAATAGCAAATTTGTGGATATAAGGTGTCAAAAAAGTCAAAAGTGAACCATTATCTACTCAACTTCCAGCCACATCAATAACATCGGTATTCCTGGGTTTTCTAATGTTCTTCTTCCAGCCACAGCGACGCACGCCGCACGCAACCTTGGGTCGCCGGTGAGAACTCCTCCTCCTTCTTCTCTCCGGTCTCCTCTCTTTTCTCAGATTCCTTGCCGGTGGTCGCCAGTGGTCGCCGGTGGTCATATATCGCCGGTGGGAACCGGTTGGATACGTACTCGAGCCGCACCCGGTATTTAAGAGATGAAAAAAAAAAAAAAAAATACCGGACACGCACCCGAGCCGCACCCGCACCTGACGTGTATTGGGTGCTGGTGCTTCACGCCAGGTGCCGCACGGTGCTTCATAGCATGTACTGTATTTGCATCAGTACAGTACGACAAATGGCCATGTAAAAAAAAGTGTCAGCACACGACTTCCCAAACATGAATAACGTAGCAATGATACGATTTTAGGAACGAACGGTTTCTCTTTTTTCCAAACAGTAATGACACAATTTTCCAATAACAATACAGTAGAAAAAGAATTTGTATAAAGCCCAACGAATTTATGCGTTAACAGAAGCAGATGTTTTGTATGTAACCCTTACCTCAATTATGCAATAACCTTCACAAACTTGTGTAAGCATCCAATAAATTGAAAACCTAAATAATTGAATCAACACACTTTTATTAAAATATTCAAAATTATAACCCCCCACGCAGTTCTTCTGAATTTCGAATAGTATTCAAGATCCTCTGTTCTATTTTGCTTCAAATCCCCCTTTTAATCAAAATAGGTTTAGATTAACTTACCAATTATGGGTAGAAGGGTGAAATCCTCAAAGCCCTAAGTTTCTCTTTCTTTTATCATTTTGGAAGACCAAACTCGATTTATTGATAAAACACAAAATTACTAGTCCTTTTATTTATCTAAACTTGGTAAATAACTCTTCGACCCCTAAAGATATATTACTTATTCAAAAGAACCCTACAAGGTTACTAAAACTACGAAGATAGCCCAAAAAATAAAATTAGTGGTTTAGATTATTTGGGGTCTTACATTGTAAAACCCAAAAAATCTATAACCAATTAATTTATTGGGCTATGTGTGATCCCACATCGGATGTGGCATAATTTGTGATTGGCCTTATAAGACCCAACCCATGAACTCGTAAGTACCTACTTTGCTAGCCCTTTTGAAGGAGGCATTGCCCTGTGGTTGGTGCATTGAACCGGGTCGTTACAGATGGAAGAGAGCCGACTCTCGAAAGCTCGGGTTGGGCTATCCTGTCAGTTGTCGATGGTTTGGGGAAATGAAGGCAAGCCCGGGTATATCCCATATCAAGAGGATGGTTGGGGATCTAATGGTAAGCCGGGTATATCCCACATTGGCTAGAGAGGAAGATTCTGGGGTATATGTAATCGAGCCTTAGCGAGGACGCTAAGGCATAAGGAGGGGAGATTGTAATATCCCACATCGGATGTGAGATAGTATGAGATTGCCCTTAGAAGACCTTGTCTATGATTTTAGATGTACCTACTTGGCTAGCCCTTTTGAGATCGCCCTGTAGTAGGGTCGTGAACCGGGTTGTTACAATTTAGTACAGTCAGTGCTTATGCGCCTCATGTAGGACTAGCGGACTTTATCAAGAATGAACTTTGGGAGGATTCGATGGAGTCAAACAATTGATAACCCCACGGGAGAAGTTATTTATAGGACAAAATCTATATTGGCAAGGGGGAAGACCTAGCGGAGGTTTTAAGAGGGTACATGGAGGATTTGGTTTTCGGATAGGAATTAATCTGTAGAAGATATTCTAAATTTCGCGATGGCCTTTGACTTGGTGGTATGGGTGCAGCTTAGGTGGGGTTGGGTTAATGCATAAATTTAAATAAAACTTTTTCTAATGTACATAAGTTATAGAAATCAGCGTTGGTGGGTAATTGTTAACGGTAATAGCTTCCATAGTTATCGTCAATGGCAGTTACTATGGTGGTGTACTATGTCGATTACGAACTGTGGAGATGGTGGGTGGCAGCGGCTGAAGTGGCCAGCGATGGTGGTGGCCACAGTGACAATGGCAGTGGTAGGTAGAAGTAGTTGCCCGGCAGTTGTTGGCGGTGATGAGCGACAACCTTGCAAACCAATGATGATTGCTAGCGGTGGTTGTCATTACCGATATGTGGTGGTAGTTTTGGTATTTACGAACAATGTTATATCAATTTTTGATCAAGATCGTAGATTAAATGGGTTTGCCAACGTAACCCAGTTTCAAATTGAACCTATGAAGCACAGGTGCGGCAGTTTAGGGAAGCACCAGCATCGGGTGCGCGTTTGGTGTGGTGCGCTTCCTATCGGCATGGGTGCGCACTGGGTGCGAGTCTAAAACTATTTTTCTTAATTAATTTTCTGGATCTTGGGTGCGGCTCGGACACGCCAGGGATACGGCAAGGACATGCACCCAGGGGCTTCTTGGCAGAGAGTAGAAGAAGAAGAAAGAGAAGGAGAAGAGAAGAGAAGAGAAGAAACAAACTTCGCTGAAGCCGCGAGGGTCTTCCGGCAGTAGTGGCGACCGCCGATATCCGGCAGGAGAGGCGACCGGGGTGTCCTGCAGCAGTGGCGACGGCCCCTCGTTCAGAGCTCTGTCTGTCGATGTTTCCAATGGGTGACGGCTGTGTTTATAAACTAGGGGTTCTATCCAACTTTCTTTTTATCATGTTTACATCCTAGATTTATTGACAATCTTTTAAAATAGCCCCACTGTTTTCAAAAAATAACAGAACTTCTACAAATATTGTCATATTTGGCTATGCACTTTCAATATTTCTAAAGTAGCCCACCAAATTAACAAAATATCTTATTATTTGTATAAAATAGCATTATTTTTTTACATAAAAATAATATATGTTAATAAATTTTGGGATAATTGCGTAAAATACCCCTGTGGTTTGGGGTAGTTGCAAAAAAACCCCTCCCGTTTCAAAAATTGCAAGAAGACACCTAAGATTTTAAAAGTGTTACACCCGTCAACTCCCGTTACAGAATTAACGAATTTCCTAAACTACCCCCGTATATAAGCACATTGGTCTGGTTCTTCTCCCCGGCGCACAAAGAATCAAACAATTTTCGGCCGTCTTCTTCGCCGGTTTCTGGTTGGCCTTCGGTTCTTCTCCCCGGCGCTATCACGACCGTTGGCGGTGAGAACCGTGGCTCCCCCTCCCCTCCTCTCCCCTTCCCCTGGTCCCCTGGCTTTCCCCCTTCCCTTCGGATTTACAGATTCTGTCTTCTTCTTCCCCAAATCCTAAGCCCTAAATCCCACCGCCGCCTCAGTACGATCGCCACCGCCGTCACCATCTATTCCGCCAAATTGCCGTAGCCCCTCAAGCCCAAAACCTAGCCGCCACCCTCGTCAGGCCCCATCGACCACCGCACCCTCATCAGGCCCCATCGACCACCCCCTTTCTGCCACCATTTTCAAGCCCCGTCCACCTCCGGTTTGACCTTCGGTTCTTCTCCCCGGCGCTGTCACGACCATCGCCGGTGACAACCGTGGCTCCCCCTCCCCTCCTCTCCCCTTCCCCTGGTCCCCTGCCTTTCCCCCTTCCCTTCTCCTCCCTTTCCCCGCTTTCCTGTTGTTTTCTTGCGCCGACCCTAATTAGGGCTTGGCTGCAAGAGAAGTATCTAGGGGCAAAAATGGGTTTTCAATAATTATTTATCAGTGACACTTGCTCTCCAGGCGCGTTTACCACCAACGCGGTTAAAACAGACGGTTTTATTGACGGGTGTAACACTTTTGAAATCTTAGGTGTCTTCTTGCAATTTTTGTAACGGGAGGGTTTTTTTTGCAACTACCCCAAACCACAGGGGTATTTTATGCAATTATCCCATAAATTTTAGCCGTATCCCCGCCTCACCTGTATCCCATTTTTTGAAAAAATGACGTATCGGCGTATCCGCACCCGTATTGCATCCGCAACCGCACTGGAATCTGTGCTTCTTAGAATTGAACCATCCAAACCCAACCCTTTCCTTTTTGTAATTCTTGGTTTGGGTTGGTTCCACTTTTTCTCAGGTTAACCAACCCACCTTTTCTTGGGTTGGTTGGTTAAGCCCATCAAAATCCAACCCAAGTTGCACCCTTGTTTGGTGTTAGCAAACACCTACAAGAGACTCACACTTTGTCACTTTGTTAGCTTTAGTAGTGGGTCTCATTGTAGCCAGATAGACTGCTTCCTTCGTAACCTGGAAGGTCGTAACCTGGAGGGAGAGACATCTGCAAGCTAGGTGGTGGAATTTTGAAGGGGAGAAGTTAAGCACTTTTAAAGATACATTGATAAAAAGACCGTGGAGCTTGGATGACGCGGTTAACGCGATGTTGATCGAGGTATCTACTTGCGTTCTAAGAGTTGGTAGAGAGGCCCTCGGAGAATCTAGAGGAAATGGTATTATAGGTAAAGAAACTTGGTGGTGGGAATGTTGAGGGGTATCACCGAGTGTATGAATGAGGAGAATGCTGGGAAGTAAAAGTTGGTTAGAAAGGAAGCAAAGAAGGCAGTAGAGAGGCTATAGGTAACCTCTTTCAAACTTTATACAAAACATTTGGTATTGAAGAGGGTGACAAAGAGACCTACAAGCTAAGCTAAGGTAAAAAAATGAGGTTAGAAAGATAAAGAGGTCCCTTTAGTAAGCTGTTTAATCTAGAAAATGAACATAATTCAGAAGAACTCAATGACTCGTATCATGATGCTAATGGAGGTTCCTTCGTAGAATTATATTTGAGTGAAGGAAGCTTTTAAGGTGTCAAAATAGGAAAAACTATTAAAAAGTATTAATGGGACGGTGCTATTGGTGGGTGGCCGTTGGCGAGGCTGCTAACTGAAATGGTGGCCTAATCTGGTGGCCCATTGGTGGGGCTGTAGGGGTAAATTCATTTGTTTACGAGGGTATCAGAGTCTTTTCATTTATTTTATTAACTCTGTTAACGGAAAAATAAAAAGGTGTAGCTTAGTGTAATAAAAGAAGATAGTAGGAGCCGTGTGTAGTTTAGGGCAAACCTCAGGGGTGCCGTGTGTAATTTACCCTTTTAGAAAATATAAAATATCTCGGCAGTCTAATTTGACAAAGGTCTCCAAACAAGAATAAAATTCAATTATGCAGGAGATTAGCTGAGAACAATTTTTGGGTCAAGGCCTTTGGAGGTCTTAAGTTCTGGCTTGAAACTGAACCAATATATCCCTGTACTTGTCTTAAACTGCATTATTCTCCAGGATTTTTCAAATGCTGAAGTGTTGGCCCAACAACTTCTTTGACCTCAAAGCTTATCGTTAGACTTCTTTGGTTATGATATCACGGGTTTTATGCAATGTCAAACTTCTCCATGTTTTAATTGATTCTGTAGTGACAAAATCAACTTGTAGAAATGAAAACAATCAGAATAGAGGACAGAAGTAACATGGCTGAATGTTTTGATCAGCATTTCTTCGTAATTAGTCTTCTGTGGTTGAACTTTGGCGTCTCCCTCACTTCAAATTTGGTGTTCAATTTAATAGCAAGAGCTGGTTGTCACAGACCTAGGGACATTTTCATGCAGATTCCGCCGGCTATACCTATATGAGGCCCCTAGACCCTTTTCCCAATAAATCCCCCGAATGGCAAAGCCCAGTGCATTAGGCTGGGCATTGCACGCCTGGCCTGTTATGTGGTCCAATGCCCATATCCCCATGCGCACCCCTGCGCTCACACAATGAGTCCGTTGTGGCGCAGCCAAGTAAAACTAGGCTAACAAAGGATATCAAGGGTAGGCAGAGAACTGAAAGAACAAAGGAATATCACAGCCTTAGGGCTGCCTTCTGGACAATAGGACGAGGGATAAAACCTCCTTGAGGAACAAGTATAATAAACTGATAGAAAATGATTGAATACAACCTGCCATCTTATTTCTAGGCTAGAAACCCTAATAACTTCTAATCTTAGTCCTAGAATAGTCTAGATCTCAACCATAGCTAATCACAACTAAAATAAACTGAAAAGAGAAAACCCTTAGGATTCAAGAGAACTGTAGCGTGAACAGTAGCGGTACACTAACAGTAGCTTGCTACCACTACTTTCTCTGTAGCTGCTCCTGCATCAGCTTGGCTAATCATGTTTATAAGGATACACAATTAGGCAATTGAGGCATAGGGTAGAGAGATCTGCTGTATACGTGTATAAACTGTAGGGATATTCTCGGTAGTGCTTCGCATTATTTCGAGCAGCTGGACTGCATCGTAATTATCGTTGAAGAACCATCATATCAGGTTCTTGGCTTCTCAATCTTTTTTAATTCAGCCTCTTTCTCTGACCAATGGAGGTGGCGGAGAGGACTCCACCTACCTTGTGTATGGGCAAACTCTTCTGTTTGCTTTTTAATTGGGTGGTCCTAAACGTGCTGCCCTTAAACCATAGCTTGCATGATTATGCCTTGTTCCAAGGGTTTCGCGCCTTAAACCAAGCATATCAACCGGCCTTCAATTGACAAATGGCGGTGAGTTTTAGTTCATCAAATTCTTGCTTGTACTCTTCAGTTGTCGTTCTGCCCTGTTTCGGTATAGGAAGAAGTTCCTTGCAATTATTATACTACCTCATGGGCATAAATGTTTTGTGCTCATTGCTATGAAGCAAGGGTGCTTCGTTTTGGCCAAAGAATCAGCATCGGGTGCCAATCAGGTGCGGATGTGGCTTTGGTGTGGCTGGGTGCATGTCCAAAATTATCTATTTTACTTCAGGGGTTGAGATAGAAGAAGAAGCTTTCTGGACAGAGAGAAAAGAGATGGAAGTAGAAGAAACAGCCACCCGTGGCTGCAGGGGACCAAGAAGAGGGCGGTGGCAAATCGACAGATCAAGAGCAAGCTAGGGGTCTCGATCATCGAGAAAGAAGAAGAAGCATAAGGAATGAGTCGAGATAAAGAAGAATGGGAGATACCTCATCGCGTGCTTCATGTCCTACTTCTGTCAGTCTCATAAAGCAACACTCCGTAATTTCTGTTTTGACCTCTTTGACGTTGGCTATCTATAGCTGGCTTCCTTTTGTCGTATACCCGTTAACCATTTATTGTCTTATAGTCTAAACTTACCCCCAAAAGCTCACAATATTGTACCTTAACTGGTACAATCCTTTTTTTTTTTTACTTGGAACCCATACAAACATTGTGTCTGTAGTGATACAATTCAGTATTTTTCTTTAACACCAAAAACTTTATTATTTCTGGAATTACTCACTCCGCTTCATTTGAGAATATTATTCTTGTTAGTAAACATGATTATTTACTCAAAATTATGCGCCGTATCTGCCTCCCACCCGTATCCTGCTTTTTAAAGAACACCCGTGCTTTTTAGTGACATTGGCAGCAGAGCTAACTTCCGTAAATCTGCTTCACGACAGAGCCACCAAATTTTGCCATTCTAAAAGATTTATGTGGAACCATTTGTATAATTGTCTCCGACACGTGATGCATATCAATATAATCCTCTGCGATCCAACTTTAGGATTCTGGTCATCACTTTGGTCAAATATCGAATCTCAAACGTGATATCTCGAATTAAGACTTCACCTAAAGAAGATATTGTCTGTGATGATAGTTTACTCTTGTTTTAAAAAAATATACCACCAAATTAGACCAATCTTGCTGCTTTTGTATGAAGGCTGACTCTCCAACCTTTTTCTGAATATCTTAACTCTGCTTGAAAACTTAGAGGGCCTAAATAACTTACAGGTTCAAAAGGTACCTTGGAAAGCAAAATAATAAAAAGAAGTCTCAAGACCTTGAATCTCTTCCATCTGAATATGCCTACTTTTAAAAATTAATCTCCATTAGAAAGCACAAGAAAACACATAGAGAGAAACAAATCTGGAGGTCCTCTGCCAGCAAAAGGTTGCTGTATTAACAGAGTAACAAAATAAAATGCAAACCCGTAGGAGATTAACTCCACCAATGTCGATAAGAAATTTTCATAACATGCCGTAGATCTCTTGCAACCTCCATAACCAATATGGGTCTCTCAAACATACTAAAAGACCTTGAGGAGAGCCATTTATCACATTTTCATTAGTGACCCACGTAAAAACTTCCAATTTCCTGCTTTACCACGAAGTCCTCTCAAAATTATTAGTTTGGAATCCTGTACTAACATCACCATAAGTTATATCATTGTCTAGCTTACAGTGAATACCAGGCTCATTACTCGTTCATGAATGAATGCAGATACTGTCGCATAATAGCCCAAAGTACTTTTCACAGCAACATATGTGGCCAATACCTATGAAATTATAGCAAGTTAGCAGCATAATAGCCCAAAGTACTGTTCACAGCAACATATGTGGCCAATACCTATGAAATTACAGTCTTTCCTATTTTGGTCTTAAACGAGACCAAACAGCATTGTTCTCCTTATCTGTCAATGGCCATCTGGAACTTTCATTTACTCTTTTTCTACTTAAGGCTTTCGCATAACTTAACGTGAATGACTGTGCTTCTAAAGGATAATGCCTAGTTGTACGAAGCGGGGGCAGGGTCGCGGGCGAAAGCGGGAACCCTGGGCTTGAATACATAGATGTTTAAAGAGTATTACCGTGGTTTTAATATATCTCACACTTAATTACTTGAATAAATAAATGTTTAAAGAGTATTACCGTGTTTTTAATATATCTCACACTTAGTTATGGTATAGTGGCTACCCGCTATTTATGTGTGAGAGAGGGAGGGAGGGAGGGAGGCGATCCCTAGGAGTTCCTAAATTGGCATGGCAAAAGCTAGCTTCTGAGAGAGAAGAGTCACCATATGAGGAGTTTCCTGCTAGTAAGGGATAATATATACGTATATGGGGAGCTGATCCGTTGATAGTGATGGCAAGTTAGGGAACTTGCCAGCGCTAATCTGCCCGTACACTTAAGCATCGTGAACGGCCGAGATCACTTTTTTTTTTGGATGGGCCAATGTACATGCATGCCCCTGCTTTTCTTTCTCTCTTTTCATCTCTTCTCTCTTCCTTCTTGCTTCACTCTTCGTCACCCATTGACCAGCTAACCCATCACCACCCAATCATCTCTTCTGTCTTCACCACCAATGCCCTCAACATTTCAGCACGGATCAAGAACCTCCACTAGCCACCCTACATCACGCATGGAGACCACTACCTCTACCATCGCCACTCCTCTCCTCTCCACCATCACCGATTCGCCACCCATCATCACCACTTCACCATCGCCACCCGCCATCACCACTTCACCATCGCTACTTCAGCACTGCCCACTCCCACACCTATGTTACATGGACTTGGTACAAGTTTCCAAGTCCGATACGTGTCCAAGTGCCGGATTCGTCTATTTTTCAAAACCCAAGACACAGGGACACGGCAAAATAGTCCCATTTTTTCTTGTTTTTTAGTTATTCCTTGGGTTTACATGGTGTTTTAAGTTATGCATATCGTTTTAATTAAAACTTAGATCATCCCAAAGCAGTAACAAACTAAAAGAACATTAAAATATAGTGTTCTTAGTGGCACATCCTACGGGATGTGTCGGACACATATCCCATACCCATGTCCAAGTGTCGAGTGTCTGACACGGGTACTTTACCCATTTTGAAGAGTCCATGTAACATAACCCACACCCACACCCACACACACACAGTCAATCCAGCTGAACTTCACTGCCCATCACCCTCTTGCGGTATGCCGTTGAATGACCTACCAACTAGGCGAAAGATATTTCACAGATCTGGCTGGAGTTGGATTAGATTGGTTAACATTAAGCTTGGTCAAATTTTGAAGTGGTTTTGGTGGCGGTGGTTGGTAGCAACAGCGACGGTGGCAATTTTGTTGGGTTTAGTGTTGGACATAACATGATAGTTTCTTCATATATTTTCTGATCCTAAAGCCAAATCATTTTTCAAATTATAATTTCTGTTAATTTTGGTTCATGGAATTGCGGTGGTGGTTGAAAGGGGAATGAATGCAGAAGAAACCCATATGATCGCTAATGAATTCGGTAGAATGTTGAGACAATATACACTGATGAGCATTTGGAGGATGATGGATGAAGAGAATTTGGAGGATTTCTTGATTCAGACAAGTTTAATTGGTATTTCCGTTCCACTTTTTCATGATATCACAGTCCGCCACATAATACGGTAGACTTAGTGTGTGTGTGTTTTTTTAATATGCTGTAAATAAAGGGGCATATTAATGGATGGCCAGATTAGCGCTGGCAAGTTAGGGAACTTGCCAACGCTTGCTGTGGATCAGTTCCACCCTTCCCCCCCCCCCCCACACACATGTATCTGTGTGTGTGTGCCGTGTGTCTGTGTGTATGCTTTTGCATTTGTGTAAGTTGTATTGGTGAATTGAACAAGGAATACAATGGAGCAAAGCAAAGCGCCAATGGGAAGTAAGGACGATAAACAAGGCCCAAACTGATAACCCAAAACCCGGTGAGAACCTGAGGCTAGCAAAAGAACAATATCACAGAAGGAACACTAAATGTTCTATTTTAGAAACCATTAATTCTGGCTGGTGATATTGCCACAGTAAATATGATGTTGCCACAGCACATGATAAATATTGGAGTCAATCATCTCGTCGGGATGGGAGGCAAATCCGATTTTGGCAATTTCTCCTCCGAAATTCAATCTATACCACAATCCATGGAGGTGGTGATATTGATGTCGAAACTGGGAACAATGAGGAGGTAATTCATTCACCGTGGGAGCATTGAGAAGAGGAATTCGAAACCAAAAAATTATGCAGTGCAGTTATTTTGCATAATTTGATGGGAGAAGGGATTTCACATATTTCACAGCAGATAGGATACATCAAGCGAATTTTTCACTGCTCTTTAGTCTTCCCATCTCCTATAATCTTTCGCTGCTGCTTTTAATTTTTTTCTCACACATCAAACTATGACTCCTTGTCCACCACATAAAACTATGGTGAAAGAATCAATCACGTTGCATTTTTCATGAATGAATTTTGGGGGTTATCCTGGAAGAATCCACCCCTATTCGTCAGCTGCTGTGAAACAATAACCACTGGAGATGGGACGAGTTCAGTGGAGAAAGGGGTTCTGGGCAGAGGAAAAGGAGGACAGTTAATGTAGAATATCGGCAATGGTCAATTTATTACAAGTAATAAGGTGCTTTGGCAACGCCATGTTCATCTGTGGTGATATTATTAGCCTTTATAATTGCCAAAATGTTAACCCTTAACTTTCAGTGACATAGTTTCTTGGTGAGATTCTTAAGCTTACACGTAATTTCCATTTAACCATTTCTACGATTAGCTTGATTCTTTTTTACTTGTTAAGGATGGGGAGGATTAGCCGTCATAAACCAATGATTGATACTCTTAATATCACTATTTGCATTCCTTTAGGCTGGGCCTTCAGGTGTCAAAATGAATCCTTGCTTTCAAGACAGTACTTTTTCCCATAGGATGCTTCCGTTGGGAAGGCGCAGGGTTTAACTGCTGTGAGAAGCTTTGGGGCTTTTGGGGTTATTCCTTATCTAGTTATGTTTCTTGTTGGATCATCAGAAAAAGAACATAACTTACCCTTATTTACCTAACAATTTCATAACAAGGATTGTCGAGTACTTACCACTATCTTTTGAGAACTTTTACCCTGGACTCCAACATATGATGCTTTATACTATTGAAGCATTCGAATTTGAGCTAATAAAAAAAAGAACTTTTAACAGATCACTAAAGGCTTTACTCCACAAATCTTTATATGGCTTATATCGGCGCCATTGGCTTGATTCGATAATTACGACACGCTTTAGAATCGTGAAGTGAAGAGCAGGCGCTCCATGACTACTACAAAGCCTGTCATAAGCCCATTGTGAAGTATTGATGGTTTATTGCCAATTGGTGTCTTAGATGACGTGGTTGCAACTCAATGGTTGTTTAAGCAGTCTTGCTTTTATAGCTTCCGTGAATTAACCATTGCGTGGATTTTACTTCTAGCGTTCCGCGTGGACATTCCCACTCCGGCATCGCGGCAGTTAGCGAAGGGTTCATATAGTGTGGTGTGTGCATCACTAGCAGTAGGTTGTTCATAGCAAGTGTCGTTTACATTCTCATAGGAGATTAAGGCCTGGCAAGTGCTTATATCTTGCAGTATATGACAAGTACTTACTGATTTAAAATGACTAGGAGAATGAACGTCCTAACATGTTTTGTTTGGTCAATTAATTGATTGCAGGTAATTTTGCGGTGGGGTATTGAAAGAGGAACAAGTGTTTTACCATGCAGCGTGATGCATGATCGGATAAAGAAAAACACGGACATTTTCAACTGGTCTCTGTCTCATGATGAACGGCGTCTGTTGAACCAGATAGAGCCACAGGTGTGTCTGTTTGGACACGACAGTCTGAACAATTTCTCAGATACTGGTTTTGTCCATGGGAGTGGCCCCCTACAAGCTGTACGTGAGACGGAAGATGATGTGGAGTTCAATTCCTGATGTTTATTTCTCTCTTCCTGAGATTCAGATCATAATACGTGCCTGTTTATTTTTTACCCCCCCGGTAATTAATTGTCATAATAATATGTCTCTCTTGTTTGTAAACTCTTCTCTTCTGTGGACACCGAAACACAAAGCCAAATTGAGAAATCATACTAAAGTTTGTGACTTTTTACTTGGAACATATATATATTACTTGAGCCAAAGCTTGACTCAACGCTCTTATGCCATAGCCATTGGGCATTAGGTGTTAGCCCCTTGTTTCGATCGAGAGAGAAATATTTTAGGCTAACTACACTCAACTTACATGAGGTTTGAAGTTATTATGCTCAACCTCTTGAAGTTTGAGAAATGATGTTCAACCCACGTAGGTATCATCTCACGCTTAGCCCCGTAAAAATGATAAAAGTCCTCATTATTCACCTTCACACCCCAAATCCCAAACTCATAGTTCCTGAGTTCCTCTTCTTCTGATTTTTGCTAATGCTAGGAGGCAGACATTTCCACCACTACCACTGCCGCCTTCGGTAACATCACTGCCGCTAAAGTCCCCCACCGTACCGCAGCTGCAATACCCCAGCACCACTAGCGCCAATATACCCCAGCACCACCAGCGCCAATATACCCCCCACCCCAACACCACTAGTACCACAGTAGCTAATGCCACCACCACATTAGCTACAACGATCGGTGTCCTCTACATTAGCCACGGGAAGCTCTCCTTACCCCAACCCCTTCCGTTTCATCATTCAGAAAGATGGTTCCTGTTGTGAAAAGATTTGTAATAGAGGTACGGTGAGAAATCGTGAGCAAGGGGGAGGAGAGATTACGGTGGGTGGGGTTGGAATACGGTTTCTTGTGGCGGCATGAAGAAAGATAAGGAAGGGGAAGGAATTAATGAAATTAAAGACTTCACCCAGGTGAATCTTCATTTGTTATTTTAATACCCTTGGAAGCCGTTACGAAATTCAAGATCCCGAAGTGAAATAACATTCACAATATTTACAGTTACACCAGATTTAAAACAAAGCAGCTAAATCATTAGTCTCCAAATGTCTCCATAATATAAAAAGACCTACCTCTTAAGTTTCTAACCAAAACAGAGTAATAAATAATGGCTTAAAAGCCTATTACAAGGTTTTAATTTCAAATCAAATTACCTACATCCAGTAAAGTTTCCAAAATTAATTAAATTATACGATTACACTAAGAAAATAAATGTTCTAACTCCCCAAGTGTGCCAAAACCTCTAATCACGTCTATTACCTGTAGTAAGGGACAAAGCAAACAAAGAAGGGGTGAGCTCGAATGGGCCACTAAGGGTGCCAAATCGAAAGCGATAATCTAAAGTAAAAAAAAAAAGCCAAACTTTGACGAACAAGTGATAACAATTGATATCAATACAAATAAGGCAAAATAAATATGCGAAATGATCATTAAGTGGAATTGAGGATTCCAAATCCAACAGAAAACCCGAAGGTACTAAATGCATGCCAGTAGTGTAATAGCCGTCGTCAAGAGTGCTACGCAAAAGTCACTAAAAGTGACTACAAAAGTTATTAGGTGATTGCAAAAGTCACATGGGTGATTACAAAAGTCTTATAGCCTCTCCCTTTATACGAAAGGAGTAGGTCTTCTTAATGATCCTATATCACACCATAACAGATAATTGACAAAAATGTAATGGCTTCGGCATATCACATGCTTTATCAAGATTCCTCTTTTGCACTGGTAAGTAGTGGTGCACGATCCACTCGTTTAGTCCGCTACTCACGCCAGGAAGGGATTAACCTATGGAAGTTACCGCTACCACCCAAAATGATCCTACTAATCTGGCAACTTCTGTGGGATCGCCTTCCACTACAATCTAAACTTCATCGTCTCTCTATCACTGATGCAGCCTCTTGTACCCTTTGTAACATGGCATCAGAAACCAGTGACCACCTTTTTCTTCGATGCTCTATGGTCCGGCCTATTTGATTTGGACTATCATTGGGGATTAGAACTTCAAATATCTCTAGTGGCATCGCCGAATGGCTTATTGCATGGATATATATATATATATATATATATATATATATACATACTACCTTATGGTTTATCTGGATTCATAGGAATAACCTTTCTTTTAGACAAATCCATTTTAATCCCATCATAGTGATACAACAAATTCAACACACTGTGTCTAACCTTATCAAGTTCACAAAAACTCTACCCTCCCAACCTAGAATTCTTCCCCAACCTAATTGCCATCCCCCGTCTCATATGTTAAGCAGCTGCGCAACTTTAACTTTAACACATACAACCTGCCCTTGTCTAGAAAATTCAAACAATCTTGTTGTAGCTATTCATGTGTCCTTCAATACCACCAACCTTACTGCTGGGCTTGGCATTATAAACTATGACCAGCATTTGTGCACACGTGAATTAGCAACTTTCACTTTTCCTGCATCTGATTTGTTTTCAGCTTTGGGACAGGGATTCTTAAGGGCCACGCATTGGGCCCTTACAAAACAGATTTATCATATCAATGTACTGACTGGCTCTACATTCTCTGAAACCGACGACATCTTGGATCTAGTGACACCGATTTTATGACTTTTGTTTTATATTATGAGACTTCCACTCCTTTTGTATGAAAAATGTGGGATCTGGCTTGCTAAAGGAGGCACGCATATTGTCAGATCTCGCCTGTTATGCCCTAACGCAGGAGTTCCTCGACTGAACCAATAAAATCTTTTGTAACTCAGTCACCGCTTATACCTAGCTTTTTGATGGGCCTAATGTAAATATAATTGTATGATTTCATGCTTTTGTAAATGTGTATGTCATGGTATGTCATGACTTAAGCTAGATGCTAAAACTGTGTAACCAGTACAATGCTTTTCTATTTTATGTCACTCTCTAATTAACAAACAAAAAAAAAGGGGACAAATGTACCACTCTCTTACTAAGCCAACAAATCTCTCTGTCTTAAAAGACTGAATTGTTTCTACACATTTGCTTTCCAAATGCGCCCTCCGCCATTTTAAAAAATACCAAAGAAGCAAACCATGTTTTGCCCCTGCTAAGAAACAACACATCCCTCGATTTTCCCTCGCGAAACTGATGAACCCAAACATGAACGATGAAATGTTGCCCGGTAGTTTTTCATTGTCAGATGACTTCCATCTCTAGGTTACTCAATGGGAGCTAGAAATAAGAAGAGGAAGATGGACGGCATATAGCACACTGAAACCTTGCAAATTGCTCTGCTTTTAAACCTTGCAAATTGCTCACGAACAAGCAGGGAATGCTTTTTCATTGTCAGATGATGACACATCCCTCTACTTTTAAACCTTGCAAATTGCTCATGAAATCCATAATCAAAGAGTTTCCTCTTCCTTAATTTTCATGCTCTAATCTTTGTAAGTCTTTCATTTTTTTAACTTTCTACTCTTATATATTCTTCAATTCCTTGATTTCATTATGTCATCTACTTCTGTCTGAGTGTCGAACATATCATGCGAAAGGCACAAGCAGACAAAACACACAAATTTATAAAAAGACAGGTCACGTGAGCACACAAGCACGCAAGCAGACAAGTACAAGAAGGCATGCATTTTTTTTTTTTAATACCAGCCGGTTAGACAGAGGATAGAAAATTTTAGAGTCGAAAACCGCCGATTAGTCAGCAGGTTTGGAATTTTAAAACTTGAAAAGTAAAAAAACGACCGGTTAGTCAGCCACTTTGACCAAATTAAAGGGAAAATCGGCCGGTAAACCCATTCAGTTTTTGTGTGCAATATGTAGGGTTTTTTCAACACTTGAAACCAATTCAATCACATTCTCTCTCAAATTTCTTTCTTTCAAGGACTCTCAATCGTGTAATCCTAACACAATTGCGTCTCTCGCCTATAAATCTCTAAGGTCCTCTTCCATTCTCCCCTAATTTTTTGAAAATCATGGAGTTTATACGAACGAGGAGGGGCCACAAAGGAGGGCCACAAATCGGCAATATTTCTCGACTTTTGCCAATGAATCGATCGAATGACCACTCATTGCTGACTCTGTATCAAGGAGTCCTCTTAAGCAAGCACTCATTTGCGGAGGAGGTATGTCTTCCATGAATTCTCTCCATTTACACACTACTTCACCTTTCTCAAACTCAAATTATCCCCATAAAAAATGTGGCCTAGCGATGTTATTTTTCATGTACTTCATGCACGAACCAGACGGTTCCCTGAGATTTTCCTTTTTTTTATTTTGTAGCTCCTCCCCATGAATATGCGATGTAGGGGCTCTCCCAGTTTAGTTAGGGAATGGTGGGCTAAGGTCCCCCAATCTGTGAAGTCTAGGGTAACGGTTATCGATTTTGACCTTTTTTAAGACTGTATGCACGTGGCGACCCGTAATAAAAAAAATTCCTCTTGTGCTTGGCCGAGCATTGGTGGGATTCCACCAACACTTTTCACTTACCGTTTGTGTCACGCCCCCGACCCGGAGGCGGACCTTCATATACTATTTCAAAATATTTCTACTTACGAGAAGTATAATACCCAAAGCATCTTACCAAAAATATGACCTCAAAGAGGTAATCAAAGCTCTAAATCATATTTGAAATCAAAGGCATTCAAGTTCCTCATCAACGTTTAATAGTTGCAGCGGAAGTTTGATAACAATAATTATTTCCCAAACATTGGGATACCAAAAGTCACTAAATCAAAAACTATTACACAGTTCTTATTTCAAAGTTACTAAGAGAGTAATCAATTAAAGTTAAACTCCAAGCTTAAGCATAATGCTATTAACTCCTCTAAGCCATCTCAACTTAATTACCTGAAATGGGGAGAGAAGGGGGGAGGGGGGGGGGGGGGTGAGCACAAAGCTCAGTAAAGATCACACGCACACACCCACGGAGTACAACGTAGGTATCCAATAATATATAGCTGAGTCCAAACAATGCATAAGAAAACGAAAATGCAAAGACGATTGAAAATCTTAGCATGCCAAATAATCTCACTTTGGGACATCCAACCCATCAAATATCAAATCAAAGTCAAAGTCAAATGAACGCAGTCGAATAATTGAACTAATAATCAAATATGATACAATCACGTAATACGTAATTGTAAAGCACGTTAACCTAAGCACGCGAAGGTTCTAAGTTCAAAGTTGCATACCGGTAACAATTGCCATATCATGTTATTGCATCACGTTAACCTAAGCACGTGAAGGTTCTAAATATTAATTCAATTCAAAGGGGTCCAATGGATTACAAAATACCTCAAACGCATAAGAACCGCAAAATATCAAAACTTTGTATTTCAAGTAGAGTAACTTAACGATTTCAAAAAATACTCGATATTAGGCTCGAATCGAAGAGAACGAAAAGACGATTTTAATAGAAGTTGAAATGATTAAATCGGAATTCGTATGAGTCCAAAAACCATCCAGATAAAACTATAAGGCCAAAAGAGTATCAAAGGACAGGGACCAATGATGATTAAAGGACACATGGTGTGCCACGTAAGCACAAATGCACGGCTAAGTGGTGGCTTCGAAAGAAAAGATGAATTTTCACTCCTTCCCCCAGGCAAAAGAACATTGGAAACATGATTTCTGATTATTGGAACTAACTGGCCCATGAACTTGAAGGCTATATTCACGTTATGGTACAACGAAGAAAAGCAATAATCTTGACAGGCAGTCGGTGTCAACGAAGAAAAGCAAATATTGTACCTAATGGTACAAACATTGACAGAATATCAACAATGACCACCGTAAGCTATTATTACATCCTGACGTTCAAAGCCCAATCAACGCAAAGAAAATCAATGTCTAAGAAACAAGATTCACGCTATAAGATTTGCAAAGTTGCGTAACCTTCCGAAAATATCAAACCTAATTAATAAAATCAACCACTAAGATTAAAATCTTCAAATCAATTGTATTTTGATTAAGGTTTAGGATCGATCACTTACCAATTGTGAGTAAAAGGTTGAAATCCTTAAGCCCTAATTTTTTTCTTTTTTCTCCTCTCTCTGAAAGACCAGACTCAATTTATCGATAAAACACAAACTAACCAGTCTTTTTATTTCTATAAACTTGGTAAATTACTCAAAAGACCCCTAAGAATATATTAGTTATTTCAAAGGTTACTAAAACTACAAAGGTAGCCCAAAAATAATAAAATAATTTGTTATAGATTATTCGGTGTCTTACAGTTTGGGAAAGCTACGCTTACTCCTTACGATTTTGCAAATTTCACCGGTATTCGCGCTCGAGGGAGGCCTGTTCCTTGTGCCTACAATCTTGACAAGGACCGCGACCTCATGGTCTGATTGCTTGGTTATGAACCATCCTTCAAAAAGAGCGATTACATCTTGTTGGTACCCTCCGTGCACACTACGACGGTACGGATTTGGAAGGGGCCGATGGCCCGATGAATGATTAGTACGTCCGGGGGCCATCAATAGAAATGAAGTAAAAACCGAAAGGGTGTGGCAAGTGTCTAACACCTTCGTGCTATATAACTTAGTCCCCGAACCATCTCTTGGTTCTCGATAGACTAGTCGTCCTTTTGGACATTTTAGAGTCATTCTTTGATTTTTCTTATATTCCCTTATTAAATAAGATGGCGACTCCTAAAACCCTTTTTAGCAGGGATTTTTTCCAAGGCGGTTCCCTAGAGTGGCGACTCCGCTGGAGACTAAAAAATAAGAGGACTAGACTTGAAATTCTTTTATTGATTTGTTGGTCTTGTTGTATTCTCTTTGTGTTGTATAATATGTACAATGTGATATAATTGTGGTATTTGTGCTTTTATTTCTGTACCTCACACACTCGCATGTCTTACCCTAACCCACCCACTCGAGGGCAACGCTTGAAGCCCTTGGACCTCCGAGTCTCAAAGCAATCTTTCGACTGTACCCTCAACTCTACGGCCTCGTACTAAAGGGAACTCATGGTCTCTAGGTATATGGAACGACTTGTACATGTACTAGTGATCGCCCATTATTAACTACCTGAGTTACGGGCGGGAGGTATATGTTACGGTTAAGCCGATAGAGTGACCTTTACACTGACGTTGAGAAAAAAACCACACATCCAGACCATTCAGTGTTATGCCCTTTTTTTCAGGAGAATACCTATATTGGCCCATGACATGTTGGCAGCGAAACCAACCAATATTCTATAAGCTAATCGGTAATCGCAAAAGAGAGGGTAGACTCTGACTAACCAACCAGTTTATCGCGCTCCTAACCGGACAGTTAGGAGTAAGTGCATTGCTTGAATTTTTTTTAAAATGGCTGGTTTATACCCTAATCCAACCTATTGATCAACCGACCGGTTTATCCACCAGGATGACCAGAGGGTTAGTCAAAACCTTTCCTTCCCAGAAATAAACCCTAGCAGAACCTTTCCTTCCCAGAGAAATCCAAAAAATAAACCCTAACCCCACTGACCAACCGGCCGATTTATCCACCAGGATGACTAGACGATTAGTCAGAACCTTTCCTTCCTAGAAAATTCCCAGAAAGAAACTCTAACCCCACTGATCAACGGATGGTTTATCCAATTATATGGTGGGACGGTTCGTCAGAATCTGTCCTTCCCTGAAAAATCTCCAGAAATAAACCCTAATCCCACTGACCAACCGGCCGATTTTTCTTCCCGAATTATCGGATGGTTGGTCAGTCTTTTACCCCCCAAAATTTGAAAATCCAAAAAACATCCCAATAACCAAATTTGTTTTACCCATTTCCCCGTATGGTATGAGCCAGCCAGCTCAATCTATGTGTGGCATATGTGATCGAATTTTTGAAAAACAAATTCTATACATTTAAGGTTATGTGTGGTTGGTATCGGGACTCATCCAGAAAGCTCTAACGAACTCCAATGGCTAAAGAATTCCCATAGACGTCAGAATTGGTCCATATTCTCAGTGAATTATAGAAAGATTTTTTGAACAGTTTCGCAACTTTGGCAGATTCACAGTCGAGGACAGCCGAAGAAATAGACAACCTCAAAAGGAAGGGTAAGAAAGAGCAAGAGGAATACCAGAATACCTTTGTTGTATTGATGCCAGTGTGGCATGTTTTAAACTAGTTTAAGTCTGCTTGTTAGCTCTTGCTTTGCGAGACTTGTGTTCCATTATTGTATTCCTAGGGTATGCCCCTTGCATATGTTGTATAGTTGTTTCATCGGTTCATATATATTCTTATTTACAGAGAAAAAAGAGAGCAAGAGGATGAGTTGAGAATGGAGAAAAAGGAGGACAAGAAAAAAGGCCCCGAGTTTGACAAGCAGTATGAGTCAAAGGATGAGGAACTGCAACCTGCAGTTGCAGAATGGAAAGATAAGCAAGCAGCGCTCGAATCCCAAATCGCCAAAATAGGGAAAGCCGATAACCCTCTAGACCTCAGCATCCTGACCATGAACCCTGAGGATAGGCTATCCCTTTAAGTTCAAGATGTTGGACATGGACAAGTTCAATGGGACCATAGACCCCAAAGTTTATGTCAAGATGTATATGCGTGCGTTAGCACCCTATGGAGTGAATTAGAACCATTTGATACAGTTGTTCCATCGTACTCTCACGGGAGCCGCCTCTCATTGGATTCCTCACTTTGGACGAAGCCAAATTCCGAACTTTAGAAGATGTTGTAAAAGAGTTTGTGAAGCAATACCAGTACAATGTCGACTTAGGTTTTACCCGAAGAGATTTGGAAACCACCAAAGAAAAACCAAGAGTGTCACCATCTGCCTTTATCATGAGATGGACAAATAAGGTCGCTCAGATGGTGAGTCGTCCTACGAAAGAAAAGCAAGTGAATATTGCCAAGAGCAATCTGATCCCAGTATGTATACACGATGTCCTTAAGATTTTGAATCATCCTATAGGCACCCTACAACACTGAGCATGGAACCTATAGCAAAGAACGCATGAGACAAGTAAAAATAATAAATTAAGCTCAGTCTAGAATTACTGTTTGTACTTTTGCTAGCTCCTTGAGTCCCGAAAACCTCAGAGTCTTTTCTTCAGTCATGGAATCATCTCTTGCTCCTTGATTTTGCCCTTCAAAAAGAACGACACCGTCCAGGGAGGGAACATGACATTGTTAGCCTACTCCATCTCTTTCTTCCTCTTCCTCTTTCGGTCCTGGGCCGCCCTTGCGTTCTGTACCCTCCTCAGCCACTTCGTAGTCAACAGAGGCGCTAGGTCCTCTCTCATGAACGCCTCGTAGGTATAAGGGTCGTTCGGCCATCTCAAGGACGATGCACCAATTTCCCTAACCAAGATCTACCTCAGCCCCCTGTCGAGGGTCCCCACTAGTACATTTCTAAGGATGAGCAACGGGAATCCGGACATTGGCATCCATGTGATGCTGGGAGAGCACATGCTCTCCCAAATAGGACTCCTCTTGCGAGGGCCCTACCATCAACGCTTGGCATCGAGTGAGAGCCAGCACCTCAAGATAGGCCTCAGCCATCTCCCACTTGGACAAAGACACCCGGAATAAAATAGACAAACGATAAGTATTCATGAGCATGCATTAAGAAAAACTCAAAATCAAGTAGACTACTTACTGGGCTTTATGTCAGCCCGTTGAAAATATCCTGGTATGTCCCATCAGAGACGCCCATACGCTGGTTCCTAAATTTCCACCAATACATAGGAGGCTCAGTCTCAGCATTGTGCTGCTCACCTAATCGAGGAGCACGTGAACCTAGGACCTCGAAGGCCCAAACCTATGAACGGAAATGTCATGTGAGTCAAGATGTCTAAAACCTGCATGAGAATAATGAGAAAATAATTGAAGAGCACATATATACCTCCCAAATATCCCAATATCACATGCAGCTCAGAGATTACCCCCGAGACACCGTGCTCATAGAGCGGTACAAATAATCTGAGGCCGGGAGTACCCCAGTCGTACTCCAGATCTCCTCCACCACCTCTAGGACCCATAGGCACCACAGCTGAATAGAGTCATCCATGTTGCTGAATAGGGTTTCCCCCAACACACAAAGGCCTAAAAAAATGTAACATGTAAAATTCAATAACACTAACCCTAAGTTTATTTTTATATTTTTGGCTTGTACTCGACATTAGGGGTCGAATTGGCTACATATCAAGTGGACTTATGGGAATCAAAACCACCGTAGTTCAACTCTGGTCTTACGGGAAGTAATCCACATTTCGGTCTTAGACTTAGACTGAAAAATAAAGAGACTTTTTTCGAGTTTTATAATAAAATGCAATTATAGGAATGAGAGACAAATCTAAATGATTACAAACATTAAAATTATTACCTCGGGAAGTTGCTTATCTAAAAGACTCGGGAATGCTCTCCAAAAGATCCACGATGCAAGATGCTAAAGGACTTTTTAAGGTGAATATGAATGGCTAAAGTACTCGAGAGAGATTGTGAGTCTATCACTTCACGAAGAAATGGTATACAAGATCTAATGAGAATAAGCTTTTTCGACCCTTGAAAATGAAGGCTAAGGAGCCTATTTATGAAGCTCTGGGGCGCATAACAGATAAGATTGGTCATGTCAATCTGCGAGCTGAGATAAGTCAGAATATTGGATAAAAACTACAGATAGGCAAAATTCTGAATTTCGAGGCATTATATGACTCTAATTTTAGTAATTATATACAATTTTGCATATGGGATGTACCAGATTTGAGATTTATCATCTTTAACCTTGTAAATTATTGAAATACATCAAGGATAGTTCACAAAATATTTCCCATATTATCAAGACAAACAAAATAAATAAAAATCTAAACACTAGACTGGACTGACACAATTGGACTGGAGTAGACTAATTCACTAACTAGACCACTAGACAGGACTGAACTAATAGACTTATGACCTTGACAACTCGACTGGACCAGTTAATTAATTAAGTCATATTATTAGGCTTAAGCGTAATAATAAAACCTAATTAATAATAAAGGCCACTCATTCACTAAAAATAATTACAAAAATGGGGTGTTTACAAGACAACGGTTTAGGCGATTCAAAAGCCTAAATCGTGTGTCTTTTCAAGAACTATAACTTTGTAAAAGAAATAGAATCGATTTAAGGTCTTCTTGGTTTTGGAATTCTAGACCACTAGAAGAGTACTTAATATAGAGTTCTAAGTCCGTTCGACTAGAAGAGTTATGTTCATCGTAAAAGTCAAAGAAATAGATGTAAGTTGTCTCCCATAGGGTTCGGTCGAACTACGATGGTTTTGATTCTGGTTTGTATTACAGAATACGTAGTCCATTTGACTCATGATGTCAAATTCAACCAATGAACTTAGGGTTTGTTTTATGCATATTCATGTATTATGTGTTAAAGGCCAAAAATAATAGAAATGAAGTAGAGACCAAAAGGGTATGGCGGGTGCATAACACCTTCCCGTTGTATAACTTAGTCCCGAACCCAGTTCTTTATTTTTAATAGATTACTAGCCTTTTGGACATTTTTAGAGTCATTTTTAGGGATTTTCCGAGGCGGTTCACTATAATGAAAAAAATTCTATTGCTTTTTTGGCTTTTTTATATTTTCTTTGTTGTGTATAACATGTACAATGTGCTATAACTGTGATAATTGTGCTCTTATTTTGCTGCCTCACACACGCGCACGTTTGTCCCTAACCCACCAACTTGAGGGCAACAGTTGAAACTCTTGAACTTTCTAGTTGCGAGACAAATTTGGCTCTACTCTCAGTTATAAGGTCTCGTACTGAAGGGACCTCCCATTTTCTTGGTATATTAAATGACTTGTACACATACTGGTGATCGTTGATTAGCTGAGTTACGGGAAAGAGGTAAAACCTACAAGTTAAGCCGAGGGAGTGACCTTACACCAGTGTTGAGAAGAAACCACACACCCGACCATTTCAGTGCTATACCCTTTTCTGGGAGAACACTGGCCTATGGCGTATTGGCAGGGGCACCAACCAATATTTTGTAAGCTAGCCGGTATTCTCACAGAAAAGGGGAGACTCTGACTAACCAGTCGCTGGTTTCTCGACCTAATAATCAGACAGTTAGCAAATAAGTGTTATTGCTTGCAAATTCAAACTGGTTGGTTTATACCCTAAACCCCTCCAAACCACTAACAAGTCGGTCGGTTAATCCACTATGTAATAGGATGGTTAGTCAGGAGCCTGACCTCCCCAAAATTTTCCAAGTCCAAAACTTCCAACCCACTAACCAATCAGCCAGTTAATACACCAGGTTGTCGTACAGTAGGTTAGATTTTTTACTGTCCAGAGTTTTCCAACATTCCAAACCCTAAACCCTCTGACCAACCGACCGGTGAACCCACTGGCAACCAACGGTTAGTCAGTGCCCTCATTTCCCCTGACTTTTTCCAAAATCCAGAACTACCCACTGAACAACCAGGCGATTAACCCATAAGGTTAACTAGTCGGTTAATCAATGTCCAATTCCTGTACGGTTATAAATCAGTCAGTTTAATGAGGTGTACTTATATGCATCCTCTGAGTGTGTGGTCCTATCTAAACTATAGTTTTCTAGCTTGAGTCATTTTTCTTCAGTCTTTAGGGCAAAAAAAGAAAATAGTATAGAAAATTCTTTGTTTGGAAGAGTCCAAAATATTTTTCTTTTCTCTCTTAGAAGGTAAGAAGTTATATGATCAATCCTAGAGTAACCAAAAAAAACTAATAATAAATAATAGCTAAAAAATAAAAATAAAAAAGTAATAATTGTTTTTTGAAAAAGTTCAAAGTATTTTCTTTTCTTTCTTAGAAGGTAACGAGCTCCGACATAGAGTCCATACTTTGGCATCAGGAGCAATCCGAAGAATTTTTCCACATCCCAATGGCCAAAGAATACCCTCGGATCCCTCATATCCACAACCTTGTCTGAATCCTCGGAGATATCAGAAAGGTTTCCAGGAAGGTCTTACTGTCTTGGCACTCAATAGGCAAAGATAACTATTAAGTTAGAATTGGCTCCTAAAGGACCTCGCCAAGCAGAGAAGATACATCCATACCACATTCAGGTTGTTGATAGATTCTCTCTGTAACGCCCCGGAAATCCGGAGCTTCATCGCCCTGAACTCCCGAAACGTTAACCTTCCACTTCAGTCAAACCTGTCAAATCATGTATACCAATATATACTTCAAAGCATCTAATCCGGTAACCACTCAAATTCTTCACATGCAATATTACAAAAATGCTTAAACTTAAACTATTAGGACCTATGTTATTTACAAACTCGAGTCCTTATAGAACGAGTTGACAATACCGACCCACGTAGGGGTCTTACTACATAGTAGTGGTAGGCTCACCGGAATCTAACACAGACTCTAACCCATTCCTGAACATGCTGCAGCTGATCATCACATGCAGAAGAGAGTCAAATGAAGGGTGAGCTTTTGAGAGTTCAATAAGGTCGTACAAGAACTTAAAAAGAATTAAAAAAATGATTCCAAACAATCCAACCGACGATGATTTCCAAATTACTTCAAACGATAAAAAAACTCAACAATTTCCAAAATGATCAAAATTCATCATAAGTAGATACCAAAATAAATAATAACAAACACGATGGGTTTCAAATTGATCAATAAAAGATCATTTCAGAGCCATCATTCCAAAACGCACACAGATCAAAATACACACATATCATTTGATACAATCCTTTCAGGTCAACTCCGTAACAGTCACGACAGGATACAATGTCAATAAAATCAAAGACGTTGATCCTGGGCGGTTGCGATGCCACTCATGTCACGCCCCCAACCCGGAGCCGGACCTACACATATTATTTCAAAATATTCATGCTTACTAGAAATATAATACCAAAGCATTTACCAAGAACATAACCTCAAAAGGTAATCTGAGCTCTACACATATCCCAAATCAGTAGCATTTTCATTCGTCATCAAAGTCTAATAATTGCAACGGAAATCTCATAACAATAGTCACCTCCCAAACTTTAGGGGTTCTGAAAAGTCACTTATCAAAACTATTATAAATCTCTTATTTTCAAATCACTAAAGAGAGTCTAAAATTCAAGAACAACTCTGAGCTCATGCTTATAGGTAACTCATCTACTATTGTCTCAGCTTAAACACCTGAAATGGGAGGGAGAAGGGGGAGGGGGGGGGGGGGCGAGCACAAAACCCAGCAAAGATTACACACATACCCACAGAGCACAACGCATGTATCCAATAACGTATAGTTGAGTCCAAACAAAGCATATGAAACAAAAGTGCGAAGATGATAGCTTAAACACCTGAAAGGGGGGGAGAAAGGGGGGGGGGGGGGCGAGCACAAAGCCCAGCAAAGATTACACACACACCCACAGAGCACAACGCATGTATCCAATAACGTATAGTTGAGTCCAAACAAAGCATATGAAACAAAAGTGCGAAGACGATAGATAATCTTAGCACGACAAAAATCTCATTTCAGGGTTTTCAACTCATCAAAGATCAAATCAAAGTCAAAGTCTAATAAAATATTCGAATAATTGAACTAATAATCAAATATGATACAATCACGTAATAGGTGACTGCACGTTAACCCAAGCACGCGAAGGTTCTAAGTTCAAAGTTTGCATATCGGTATCAATTGCCATATCATGTCATCGCATCACGTTAACATAAGCACGTGAATATTCTAAATATTAGTTCAATTCAAAGGGGTCCAATGGACTTTAAAATATCTCAAACGCATAAGAACCGCAAAAATTTGTATTTCAAGTAGGATAGCTTAACAATTTCAAAAAATACTCGATATTAGACTTAAATCAAAAGAGGACAAAATAATGAATACAATGGAAGTTGAATTGCTCGAATCCGAATTTGTATAAAATCGCAGTGTGAGAACAAAGGTATTACAAGTAAAGAGATTCACAAACTTTGTGAATCATTACAAGCTTGACATGTGGCAAGCCACTTCACGGCAAAATGCCTGAATTTGCTTGAAGCAATTGATTGACAATGATTGGTTTTTGTCACTACAAAGCAACAGAGTGTAAAGAAAATAGTTGATTGGTCTGACAGTCCCCAAAAATGAACGGACCATTGTCAGCGTGAAACAGAAACAGCGAAATTGTACAGTAACCGGCACAATTAAAATTTTACGATGGGTCTAAGAAGTCGACGCAAACATACAACATCAACAGCAACTAATGATAATTATGACGAAATATATATTTTGACATCGAAACAAAAATCGAAGTAACGCGACCAATCAAGGGCACAACATTGAGGTGGATGTGTACATGAAACCCTTACCTCAATTCACGCTAAGAGATTCGCAAAGTTGCGTAAACTTCCAAAATTTTCAAACCTAAATTGTAACACCCCGAAATTTTCTTTTTCGTATGTGAAATTATTATTTTTGAATAAATAATTTCTTGGTTTTTTATTAAAATTAAGAACATGAATTGGGATTGTTTTTGAAATTTTCGGTCGAATGAAAGTGATTTTATTCGAATCAAAATGAAAGAAAATGGTGTTTTGGAGTTTCTGATGTTTTCAGCAGACTAAAAAGTTTTTCTGAAGTTTTTAGTCGATGAACAATAGCTTTTAGTCGATGAACAGTACTTTCAGTTGACTGAAAACTATTTTTGGTCGACTTAAAGTTGTTTTCGGTCGAATTAAAAGTGTTTTCGGTCGACTTAAATGTGTTTTCGGTCGACTTAAAAATGTTTTAAATCAAGAGAAGAAACGGCTTAAGGATTTAGTCGACTTAAACTTGTATTGCTTTGAATGAATAGTGTAATTTCTTTACCTTCATATAAATAGTGTTTTATTTCATTCCTTGCCTTTTTGGGTCCTTTGTTTCTTTTCTTCTCCTTTGCACGAGAGAGAGGGAGAAAGAGAGATAAAGAAGAAGGCTTGGAAAGTTTGGAAGCTCAAAGGAGGAGCTTAAGGATTTATGGCTCTCAAAAGGCTAGGGAAGTTTGTTCCATTTACTCTTGTGGCGGAAAGAGAGAAAGAGAAGGCTTAGGAAACTCTTGACTTCTAAAGTGATGCTTGAGGATTTGCATTCTTAAAGGCTTGATTAAGGTAAGGGTTTACTTTCGAAATTTGAATCAGCGATGGACCAATTTGAATCAGCTCATGTAAGTCCTTGGTTTCTTTTTTTGAAATCTAAACTTCTTCGAATTGAGTTAATTGACTTTCTCTTCCCCTTTGTTTTGACCATGGTTATGAATAATTCGTTTTCAATGCTATGATTTTTTGAAATCAAATTCCGTCGAATTTGTTTGACCTCAGAATTTTGACATATTGATATCGTCGTTTCAGTGAGTTATGACTGTCATTATTTCGTAAACTCTACTTATTGTTCGACAAGTCCGTAATTTGATAATGTTATTTTGAAACATTTGAATATGGTTTGAAATGTTCGATATTTGATAACGGTTATTTTGAGATTTTGTTTGGTGACTTTATGAGCCATGTCACAGTATGTGACTTATTTCCAGCTTACCCACGTGGATTGAAACGTGGGCTAGCTCAGGGAAGTTGAGCTAGAGATCGCGATCTTACTTTCTGAACTGACCTCATATGTCAGGAATGACGTATGTGACCACTTTCTGAATGACTCTCTAGTGTCTGTTTCCGTATTCAGATATATTTTGACATTTGATATTGGTCTGCTAGTGTCCATTTCCGTATTCAGATATATTTCGGTATCTGATATTTGGTTTGACCTCTGTTCAGTCGAAAGTGGTGTGCCTTTGAAATATTGTCTTTCAGATATATTTGACATTTGAAATTTGGTCTGATTATCCGTTCTGTTGGAAAAAATTTGTGCTTCCAAATTTTTGTTTCTCTGATGTTTTGTTTTCGATTGATTGGTCCTTTGAGAGACCTTACTGGGCGTTTGGCTCATTCCCTTATTGTTTTTCCTTTTAGGTGGTTAGTAGGTGGGATTTCAGATTTGAAGGGCTAGCTGTGTGACCAAAAGTTAGCTGCCTTATTTCAAAGTTAGTATTGACATTTAAGTGTATTTAATTAAGACAGGTTGGTATTGTTTAGGTTTTGTTTTGAACTCCGAGTTGGAGAAAAATTTTGGATTGTATAAAAGCTATGGGCCCTATGACAGATATTGATATACTCTTGGGAGTTATTAGTGCATGCTCTGATTGACCGTTTGGAATATTATGATATTTTAAGGTTTCTGATTTTGTTTGGGAGACTTTCGATATTGTAAGGTTTACTCTGATTTCCGATTTATTCGACCGTTAACGCACCGGGAATTTTAATTAATTTTGGGGGCATTAAAGAATGGTATTAGAGCTTAGGTATGAGATTCTGTAGACTCCTAAGCCTAAGATATATGTGATTGGGATTAAACCTTGGAAAAGGTGGAATAAGTTTGGGGAATTTATTTCCTATTAGATTATAAGATTGAGATTTGGCCATAAGCCTTGGATTTGGGTTGAGTACACAATCATAGAACGAATATTATTTGTATTTGGAATTCAGATATTTTCAGTATTAATCAAGGAGAATAATTGAAGGATGGGACTATGATCTTTGGATGTTTGTAAGCAACTCTATCAGATAGTGTATGGAAAAGGGTTGTGATCTCAGAAAATAATTGATATAGTGACAGAGACTTCGTGCGGAAATTTGAAAGGAAGATTTGGCATTACTAGATCATAATGCCCCTTTTATTTTGTTGTACCGATATCCTTTTGTGGGCACCTAAGTGTTGAACCTAGAAATTTGAAACATGTCTATATGTAGATATCTTTATGGAACTCTGTGGTGACCCTTATGATTTATAATCCTTGCCCCATCAGTATTGATTACAGATATTTAAGAGTTGACATGATTTTCTAGATATGAAACACTTTGATGTTATTTTGGGGGTATGGACTGGACTGATCGACTTCTGATAATGCCAAGATGGATTGCTTTAGAAAAGAGGATGATTATGATCTTCAGACGAATAACTCTGAAAGCTAGAAGCTATCTATAAAGTTTGTGACTAAGAGATATAAATGATGTGGTAGCTTAAAGGCTTAAATCTTTGGTGGATGTATGATATAAATGTGAAATTAAGAATAATAAGTTTTTCTCTGTGATAAATTTGATAATAGTTTCGACCGATTTTGTTTTGAGGCATCAGGGTGCGCAGTGAAAGTGTGGCGACTTTTGGTATGACAAGTAAGTGCTAGTCGATGTTGGTTATTCATATTGGCTAAATTGACGGAGTATGCTTTGAATGTTATCTGATGGTTTTGATTTTGATGTCAGAATAAAATTTGATGGGGGAAAATATTGATCATTAGGTGATCTCATGGTTTGGTAATTGAATTGCTGAAACATTTTATGGTTTTAATTTAGTTAAGCCTTAGATTTTGAGTTTGTGATCTTTTGTAGTTGAAAAGTATCAAGAAGTTAAGCTTGATTTTGCCTTAAGAAACCGTGTGTTTGAAGTAATAAAATGTTTTTGGAGTATAGAATCTTTGAATATTCGATGTTGGTGATTTGATCATGGATAATCATATTTGAAAGTCTAACAATGTGGATGAAGCTTTGGACGGAAGGCGTACAAGAGTTTGTCAACTTTGGTTATGAGTTACACTCAGTTATCAGCGAAATGTTTTTAAGGGCGTGTTTGAATGGCTCTATTGTGATCTTGTACGGGCGTAAAATTTTGATTTGAAGATTTTAGAGTATAAATCCTTTGTGATTAATGTGAAGATTGGTTATTACCTTTGGTGTACGATTTAAGTTAAGCGTGTCAGTGTTAGGCATTGTACCAAGACTATGGTTTGATGTGTTATCATAATGGCGCAACGTGAGCCTGTCGGTATTGTATTGGTTTCAGATGATTTGAATTTTGATTGGAGTAACTTTGATGCCAAGGAAAGCGGGTTCGTACCTACGTGGAGGTGCCACAAAGGCTGCAGTCCGAGTCAGATGCCAAGTATGTTGATGTGAGACACAGCAAGGGTGGAACAAGGGCAGAGACCAAGGGCTTCCCAGACAGAGCTTGAGGGTGGCAGTGCTGCGATGGCGATAGCGCATGATGAATACACGACGACAGTCACAGTCTGATGCTTAGGTCCAGAGTCAAGGTCATGTATGTGTTCTCTCTCTAGGATTCTAGAGTGAGAAAGTGAAAATGTGAGAGTGAAGAAGAAGTCCTCCAAATGAATTCTCAAGACCTATATTTATAAAGATTGAGATGATGATGTCATTAACCGACACGTGGCACTCCCTGGGAGTGACACGTCACTAGGGGGTCCATGGGTGCCGGTGCTCCACAGACTGTCGGATTGCATATTCACCCAGCCTGCTCCTCACAGCGTCGCTCTGTCTGTCTGGAATGACTGGTTCTCAAAGCATCGGTTTGGCCAGAGAACCCCCTTGATCTAGCCTCCAATCCAAGTCCTTGCGGACTCCCACAGGCCTGGCAGTGGTGGGGAAGACCCGACGCCCAACTGCCAGGTGAACTAGGCACGATGCCCTCCGAAGACCTGCTCCCGTCTCGGAGTGACCCGAGGGTCATAGTCCCTAAGTCTGCCGACGCAAGCCCCCAGTGCAGGAGCATGTAGGCCAGTTACGCAGGCACCCTGACGGAGATAGTGTCCCGGAGGAGTCGCCTATTCCGTAGGCCGAGGTAGCATCCCGGAGGAGCCGTCTACCTGGAAAAAGGGGAGTCTTCGTGCCGGAGAACTTAGAGCTCCCTGGCAAAGATAGTGTCCCGGAGGAGTCGCCTATCCCTGCGGGTGAGTCCTTATGCCGGAGCACTTGGAGCGAGTCAAGGTAGCATCCCGGAGGAGCCGTCTACCCGACTGGCTGAGGTAGCATCCCGGAGGAGCCGTCTACCTGGCGGAAGGGGAGTTGAAGAGCTCTCTGGCGGAGATAGTTTCCCGGAGGAGTCGCCTATCCCCGCGGGTGAGTCCTTGTGCCGGAGCACTGGGAGCAAGTCAAGGTAGCATCCCGGAGGATCCGTCTACCCGACTAGCCGAGGTAGCATCCCAGAGGAGCCGTCTACCTGGCGGAAGGGGAGTTGAAGAGCTCCCTGGCAGAAATAGTGTCCCGGAGGAGTCGCTTATCCCTGCGGGTGAGTCCTTGTGCCGGAGCACTCGGAGCATGTCAAGGTAGGATACCGGAGGAGCCGTCTACCCGACTGGCCGAGGTAGCATCCCGGAGGAGCCGTCTACCTGGCAGAAGGGGAGTTGAAGAGCTCCCTGGCGGAGATAGTTTTCCGGAGGAGTCGCCTATCCTCGCAGGATGATGTACACTCTGGAGAGTGGGTTGAAGCATGTTCCACGACCAAGGCAAGGTGCGCATGGTGTGGTGAATGAGTGTGGTGCCCTGGGGGGCATGTAACATGATTGTGGCGCATGGGCGCGATGAAGTGAGTAAGGTGCCGGGGGCACGTCTGTGTTAGTGGCGCGACGGAGTGCGTATGGTGCCGGGGGCATGGTAGTGTGAGAGAGAGCCTGTAACAACCCGAAATTCTCGGATCGTTAACCGATCAATCCATCGAATCTCAACTGTTCAATTTATTCATTTCCAATGATGATAACCCAACAACATCCATGTCAGAGCACTACAATCCATCAACTGTCTTAACAAACCGACCCAAAACAATAGTAAAGTACTTAAATTATTAAATTACATAATGGTTCTCTAACAAGGCTCAAAAATAATAATGTAAAAACATAAACTACTTTAAAGTTCAAGCTCGTCCGTCCTGAAATCTTACTGACAGTTATTTCCTGCAGAAAGGAACAGAAAAAGGGAGTGAGCTTTCGAGAGCTCAGTAAGGTCGCTCAACATTTAGTAGGGATTACAACGATTTGGTCAGAAGGTTATATCAATGACAGTATAGAAACAATATTCTCAAATTTCTCAATTCAAGATTCAATAAATACACTTTCGATTTCACTGAAGCAATACAGATGATATTGGACATGAGTATATTGCAAAGCCACACAGGCAGTGCAGGGTAACACTTAGCAAAGCCACACAGGCAGTGCTTAATAACAATATGGTTACATATGCATATGAACACTAGCTAGACCCTCAAGGTACTAGCATTTCCCGACAATAACAGACCATCCTTATATCACCCCCGATACAGACCATCCTTATAACTCCTCAATACACTACCTCATGCCAATATGCAGAATGCAATAAGCGATATTACAATGAACAAATCGACACTCAAAGAGAAATAAGTACTGAGCATCGAATGAGATTTTCAATAAACGTGTCAGGCTCAAACAAAGGTTATTAATGACAAACGATACAATTTCATCACAATTATAATTGAGTCCAAAGAAATAACGATAGCAAATCAGAATAATATATGAATCAAATAGAGGAGTTAGGTTCGGATGAAATTCCCTTACCTCGATCCAAGCGCTGAAGCTAAAACGTTTTCGAACAAATCCTCGAAGTTAACCTAGGTTGGCAAAGTCATTTATCAGAACACTTATTCATGCCACTACATTAAAATCTTAATATAATTATCCATAGCGTACCCATTTCTCTACCCGGATATGATGAAACTCGGAGCGATTTCTCACACGGCCAACCTACCCCGAAGTTCGCCACACGTCCCGAGACTCAGAAATATCCCAAAAATGCTCTAATCGTTCATTTAACATTATTTATAGCTTAATATAGCATATGGGATAAAAATATAATTTTTTGAATATTTTCGAATAAAAATAATTTCCTTAAATACACTAAAACCAATAAATTGCCATAATTTCTTCTAGCTGGAAATAAAGGCTCGTAATTTTTGTAACAGCTTTAGAAGACTTATAAAAATTTCTGAAATTGAAATTAGAAATAAAAAGGCATTAAAATATTTTAAAAAGCTTCATTTTTGTTAAATTCAATGCGATAGAAAAATGATAGCAAATGTACTCTAAAAATCACCAAATTTACACTGAGTCTTTATTATATTATAAAAGTATTACTATAATTTTCCCCAGAACATTTTCAGGGTTTAAAGGCTTCAAAAGAGTTTTACCATTTTAAGCTTACAGAAAATATTACAAATACATATGATCTCAGAAAATTATGAAATTTTACCAGTAATTCTAGCATAATCTCAGGTACTGTACCATAAATTTTCACGTTTTAATATTCACTATACGCTATCCAAAGTGCGTAATGAGCCTAACATTATCCGTACTGCACACACATGAGTACACAGCTCACTAACACACGCACCCAGCACACACATGCACTCAGTACACCCTCCATTCACACATCCAAGACACAGCAACAAACCCATCAACTCCGTCTTCTTCTTCACCTCTTCATAACCACTGCACACACTCACCCACATATATGTACACAGCACATACCCTTTCACACACATCACACAGGCACACTAAGATGAAAATCTACCCACACGGTTTGCACTCATGCACACCTCACGCAGCATTCTTCATCTCACACTGCAGTGCTCTCTCTCTCTCTCTAAAATTTACACCCACAACTTATGGTCCTTATTCTCTCAAAAACCACAGGCACACACCTTTGTATACATATAAACACTTACTACATATAATTGAAAATGTGTCCATTGCCATACCCCTGTCTCCTTCTTCTTCTTTCATTCCATTATATTCTACATATATAGTATAAAATCCTTCACAGACTCACTCACACTCACAAATGCTCTTCACATTCTTGCAAACCCATATGATTTTTCATACCCACTGCCTCATGGCAGTGGGTCTATCCTTACATCCACTGATAACCCACAAACGCACGGCCATGGTGTCCACTGAACCCACTGCTTCATGCAGTGGTGTTCCTCTCATTTGTTCAGCTGTCCTCACCAACGGCACACATACAAAACACATCATTCATGACCTACCCACATGTTATATACACCCAGCGCACAAACACCACTATACACACCTACAAACACACATATATACATAGCACTTCCAAGGCTGCCTCTCCCCAAATCGCCATTTCCTTTCCTGCATGCACCCTTCTTTGCTTTTCCTTTAACACCCTCACACTTATATATGTATAAACCCATTGTTCAACACATTTACACACAGTGACACAAAGTTAATTAAACCCACAAGCCACTTTTCTCCCTCACGGCAGCCATGGCTGCCACCTTCTTCTTCTCTCTCTCTCTAAAGATAGCCTTTCCCGGATGCTTCTATCTCTCCTCACAGCCGCAAACAACTACGGCAGCCACCATGGCTGCCCTCTCTACGAATTCCCTCCCATTCGAACCATAACGGCATTGAAACGCATCTTACGGCAGTCTACATGGTACACAGTCACAGCCACCACAGTTGTGACTGCTTGATGGCCGGTTACACTCATGGAATCACGGAATTACACACACAAAACACCCAGCCGAAGCGCCCCCTTAAACCATAAATCTGTGAACAATTTGTAAAAGAAAAGGTTTAGGAACACTTACCGAAAAAAATCAAGGACGATCGCCGGAATCTTGTCATGTCCTTCCTCTCTGTGTGTATCTCTCTAGCTCTCCCTCAGTCTCGACAGTGGTTGTGACGGCTGAATTGGGAGCCCTTGAATGGCTGCCCAAACGTGCCATATGTGTATATATATGCTAAAAGAAACCCTAGTTGGAAACCTGTAAAGAAAACTCTACACATCCATTTGTCGCTAAAACTTCTAACCCAACTTATTATTGCGAAAATGGTCCCATAAATATAATATTTATGATACATGATTTGTTAGGAAATTTATAAATAGATTGTTACACATCCGGTCTGGAAAATCGTCGCTAATAAGTACACCGCTACTAAAAATTTAATTGTCGCTGAAAGTATACCGAATGCTAATGTAGATAGTTCGCCGCTAAAAATACACGTTGGCGTTAAGTAAATATATATATAAAAAAATGTCGCTAAAGGTTGTCGTTAAAAATTCGGTCACGCTAATCATCACTAAACACTTCAATCAATATTACTTATGACTGTTAACATTAAATTATTAATTATTATTTCTAAAATAATTTTGTCGCTAAGTGTCACAAACTATAACGCTCAGCTCCTCTAACCTATAGCATTTCTCTTTTTTTTTTTACCGTAAAATTAGCATAAAATTTTGGGATGTTACATTCTCCCCCACTTATAAAAATTTCGTCCTCGAAATTTGGGTGCTCGCTAGATTGCTGCTCTAAATTATACTTGATCTCATCTCCCGTCATACCATCTCACTGTAACTTACGTTAATCCACCAACTAAAAAAAATCACCTCATATGCAAATATTCTAACAAGCTCTGCAAGTCTAGAATGTCTGAACATTTTATTATGTCTCTATTTATACCTTTAGATCGTCGTTATACAGTGAAGTCTCACAAAACCAACAACGGTTGCTAACAGTCTATGTAAATTTTATCATAATGAAAGGCAATCCTAATTTAAGATCGGGATATCACATTCTCCTCCGTTCAAAGAAAATTTCCTCGAATTTCAGAACTTTGACGATGTCCAAGCATTACGCTTATGCTACACAACTCTATTAGCAACCACCACAACATCGGTGCACTGCCTAAACTCCACACCAAGATTTATGACCCATGAATATTCATCGTCACAATTCCCTATAAAAACGTAGTGCTAAGCTCGAACTTACTAGGTCATCACTTACACTCCAACACTTGTAGAACTTAAGACTACGTAACTCCCCAAAAGTTATGATGTCTCCACGCTATATATCTTTATCTAACTATTATAATGAATGTTTCTCTACAACTTTGGTTAAGTTTTGGCAAGTAGAAGCATATCTCTCCTCACCATCCTAGTCCAGCTTCACCCAATGAAAAGAAATCTCCATTATGTTGTATATAATCTCCAAAATACAAGTAAATAACACCATTCACTATCGTGGCAACTTCAAACACTTCACCAACTACAGGATATAACGCTTAGGCTTCCGCAAACCAGCTAGGTAGATCATTACTTAAACTCTAAGTACTACTGGACCCAACCTTGTCATATCCATTAAAAGCTAGAAACACCTTATAGAATAAACTGGATTGTATTGTGCACATCAACTTAAAATATAGCCAATAACTTATCTTAAATCCATATATTTGGGCACAACCTGATTTTCAAAGTCAGAATAGCCCATAACTCATATCACATTAAGAATCAGCATAACACACCTAACTTGAACAATAATTGCTAATGTGCCTTTATTCCATTAATGTAATACATATGTCAACATTTACGCAAAATAATTCTAGATGTTCAATCCAAGGAGTTATCTCAATTTTCTCTTAATGACATTTTGATAAGGGTTAACCAGTAACTAAGGTGGCTACGTTATTGGCACGCTTTCAACCTAATGCATTTCTCATCCTATTGCCAACATCAAATCTTTTTAGTCACGCGCTCTATGGCCATAAACGTCTTAATCCTTCAATCACATGATTACTCAACACAGAGTCAAACTCAGTTTTCATATCCGTATTCCATTGACTACCAAAATAGTAATAATGCTATGTCTGTGAAATTCACTAATCAAAACCATGTTATCACTTGACCCATCTATTTTTTGTTTTTTTTTTTTTTTTGTCACCAGAGTTGATAACGTCGAATAACCTTCAAAGCATATCACTAAGACTTGGCCAATATGGATAGAAAATTCTAAAAGCACTTAGATGTCACACCCAAATTACTAAACTACAAACCATTACGCTTTCTCTAGGCACTCTGATATCAAACCAAATCAGTTTAAACTATTCCCGAATCCATCACACTGAAAGTATCACCTTAAAGGACCCAACAATCTAATCAGACATACACATGTATCACACATCCATTCGCAATCAGAACCTTTACCGTTCATAGCTTCTATTCGATAGAGCTACTCAAAGAAACCCAAATGATTACAATCTTGTCCTTCAAACATCTTCTTTGGCTAATACATAAAATTCGAGAATGCTTAGGTAAGTAACCTGTTTACTACTGCGTACTCAGGGCAAATTTCAATCCAATGCTAAAACCTCAAATAAGTCTTCAAAACCTAATACAAGTTTTCAAAGTCCAATCTCAATCACAGATTATCTTAGGCTTTCGAGTCTACAGAATCTCATACCTAAGCTCTGATACCAACTGTAACAACCCGAAATTCTCGGATCGTTAACCGATCAATCCATCGAATCTCAACTGTTCAATTTATTCATTTCCAATGATGATAACCCAACAACATCCATGTCAGAGCACTACAATCCATCAACTGTCTTAACAAACCGACCCAAAACAATAGTAAAGTACTTAAATTATTAAATTACATAATGGTTCTCTAACAAGGCTCAAAAATAATAATGTAAAAACATAAACTACTTTAAAGTTCAAGCTCGTCCGTCCTGAAATCTTACTGACAGTTATTTCCTGCAGAAAGGAACAGAAAAAGGGAGTGAGCTTTCGAGAGCTCAGTAAGGTCGCTCAACATTTAGTAGGGATTACAACGATTTGGTCAGAAGGTTATATCAATGACAGTATAGAAACAATATTCTCAAATTTCTCAATTCAAGATTCAATAAATACACTTTCGATTTCACTGAAGCAATACAGATGATATTGGACATGAGTATATTGCAAAGCCACACAGGCAGTGCAGGGTAACACTTAGCAAAGCCACACAGGCAGTGCTTAATAACAATATGGTTACATATGCATATGAACACTAGCTAGACCCTCAAGGTACTAGCATTTCCCGACAATAACAGACCATCCTTATATCACCCCCGATACAGACCATCCTTATAACTCCTCAATACACTACCTCATGCCAATATGCAGAATGCAATAAGCGATATTACAATGAACAAATCGACACTCAAAGAGAAATAAGTACTGAGCATCGAATGAGATTTTCAATAAACGTGTCAGGCTCAAACAAAGGTTATTAATGACAAACGATACAATTTCATCACAATTATAATTGAGTCCAAAGAAATAACGATAGCAAATCAGAATAATATATGAATCAAATAGAGGAGTTAGGTTCGGATGAAATTCCCTTACCTCGATCCAAGCGCTGAAGCTAAAACGTTTTCGAACAAATCCTCGAAGTTAACCTAGGTTGGCAAAGTCATTTATCAGAACACTTATTCATGCCACTACATTAAAATCTTAATATAATTATCCATAGCGTACCCATTTCTCTACCCGGATATGATGAAACTCGGAGCGATTTCTCACACGGCCAACCTACCCCGAAGTTCGCCACACGTCCCGAGACTCAGAAATATCCCAAAAATGCTCTAATCGTTCATTTAACATTATTTATAGCTTAATATAGCATATGGGATAAAAATATAATTTTTTGAATATTTTCGAATAAAAATAATTTCCTTAAATACACTAAAACCAATAAATTGCCATAATTTCTTCTAGCTGGAAATAAAGGCTCGTAATTTTTGTAACAGCTTTAGAAGACTTATAAAAATTTCTGAAATTGAAATTAGAAATAAAAAGGCATTAAAATATTTTAAAAAGCTTCATTTTTGTTAAATTCAATGCGATAGAAAAATGATAGCAAATGTACTCTAAAAATCACCAAATTTACACTGAGTCTTTATTATATTATAAAAGTATTACTATAATTTTCCCCAGAACATTTTCAGGGTTTAAAGGCTTCAAAAGAGTTTTACCATTTTAAGCTTACAGAAAATATTACAAATACATATGATCTCAGAAAATTATGAAATTTTACCAGTAATTCTAGCATAATCTCAGGTACTGTACCATAAATTTTCACGTTTTAATATTCACTATACGCTATCCAAAGTGCGTAATGAGCCTAACATTATCCGTACTGCACACACATGAGTACACAGCTCACTAACACACGCACCCAGCACACACATGCACTCAGTACACCCTCCATTCACACATCCAAGACACAGCAACAAACCCATCAACTCCGTCTTCTTCTTCACCTCTTCATAACCACTGCACACACTCACCCACATATATGTACACAGCACATACCCTTTCACACACATCACACAGGCACACTAAGATGAAAATCTACCCACACGGTTTGCACTCATGCACACCTCACGCAGCATTCTTCATCTCACACTGCAGTGCTCTCTCTCTCTCTCTAAAATTTACACCCACAACTTATGGTCCTTATTCTCTCAAAAACCACAGGCACACACCTTTGTATACATATAAACACTTACTACATATAATTGAAAATGTGTCCATTGCCATACCCCTGTCTCCTTCTTCTTCTTTCATTCCATTATATTCTACATATATAGTATAAAATCCTTCACAGACTCACTCACACTCACAAATGCTCTTCACATTCTTGCAAACCCATATGATTTTTCATACCCACTGCCTCATGGCAGTGGGTCTATCCTTACATCCACTGATAACCCACAAACGCACGGCCATGGTGTCCACTGAACCCACTGCTTCATGCAGTGGTGTTCCTCTCATTTGTTCAGCTGTCCTCACCAACGGCACACATACAAAACACATCATTCATGACCTACCCACATGTTATATACACCCAGCGCACAAACACCACTATACACACCTACAAACACACATATATACATAGCACTTCCAAGGCTGCCTCTCCCCAAATCGCCATTTCCTTTCCTGCATGCACCCTTCTTTGCTTTTCCTTTAACACCCTCACACTTATATATGTATAAACCCATTGTTCAACACATTTACACACAGTGACACAAAGTTAATTAAACCCACAAGCCACTTTTCTCCCTCACGGCAGCCATGGCTGCCACCTTCTTCTTCTCTCTCTCTCTAAAGATAGCCTTTCCCGGATGCTTCTATCTCTCCTCACAGCCGCAAACAACTACGGCAGCCACCATGGCTGCCCTCTCTACGAATTCCCTCCCATTCGAACCATAACGGCATTGAAACGCATCTTACGGCAGTCTACATGGTACACAGTCACAGCCACCACAGTTGTGACTGCTTGATGGCCGGTTACACTCATGGAATCACGGAATTACACACACAAAACACCCAGCCGAAGCGCCCCCTTAAACCATAAATCTGTGAACAATTTGTAAAAGAAAAGGTTTAGGAACACTTACCGAAAAAAATCAAGGACGATCGCCGGAATCTTGTCATGTCCTTCCTCTCTGTGTGTATCTCTCTAGCTCTCCCTCAGTCTCGACAGTGGTTGTGACGGCTGAATTGGGAGCCCTTGAATGGCTGCCCAAACGTGCCATATGTGTATATATATGCTAAAAGAAACCCTAGTTGGAAACCTGTAAAGAAAACTCTACACATCCATTTGTCGCTAAAACTTCTAACCCAACTTATTATTGCGAAAATGGTCCCATAAATATAATATTTATGATACATGATTTGTTAGGAAATTTATAAATAGATTGTTACACATCCGGTCTGGAAAATCGTCGCTAATAAGTACACCGCTACTAAAAATTTAATTGTCGCTGAAAGTATACCGAATGCTAATGCAGATAGTTCGCCGCTAAAAATACACGTTGGCGTTAAGTAAATATATATATAAAAAAATGTCGCTAAAGGTTGTCGTTAAAAATTCGGTCACACTAATCATCACTAAACACTTCAATCAATATTACTTATGACTGTTAACATTAAATTATTAATTATTATTTCTAAAATAATTTTGTCGCTAAGTGTCACAAACTATAACGCTCAGCTCCTCTAACCTATAGCATTTCTCTTTTTTTTTTACCGTAAAATTAGCATAAAATTTTGGGATGTTACAGAGCCTGTGGGCACGGCTGTATCAGCAGCACGGCGCACGGGCGCGGCGGAGTGTTGAAGTGCGACGCCCGGACGCTGGTGACCAGGTCGTAGAGTTGTGTCAGGGCGACGGGGTCGCGGAGTTGTGTCCGAGCGATGGGATCGCAGAGTTGTGTTCGGGCGACGTGGTCGCGGAGTTGTGTCTGGGCGACGGGGTCGCGGAGTTGTGTCCTAGCGACGTGGTCGTGGAGTTGTGTATGGTCCCTTGAAGAGAAGTGAAGGTGTTAAGTATGGAGATCAAAGGCCAAACCATATGGGAACTCCAAGGCCAACTCATAGGGGGAGGCCAAGGCCAACCCCAAGGGAAGGCCGAGGCCGACCCCAAGGGGAAGGCCAAGGCCGGCCAACCCCAAGGGGGAGGCCAAGGCCAACCTCCTTGGGCAAGTGCCATGGCGCATCGATGGACGACGTACGAAGTGCGAAGTGCGACGGTCGAAGCGTGATGCGGCGTCGCACAATGATGAGTTTCTTGGTGACGAAGTCACGTAACGAAAGTAAGAAGTGCACGTGACTTGAGCGTGCATGCTTTGACCGGTTGTGAGCGTTGAAAATGAATGTTGCTTGTGCGGACGTGTCATACAAAATGCGACCACAGTGGGGCTTTGGGTGCGACCAGAATAGGTTAGGAACAAACTTAATTTAGCGTGTTTCATTTGTTAGCCAAGTATAGATATTTTGAGAGAGGTCTGAATACATTTTGGGGTAGTGATGACAATGGAGGTTAAAAACTTAAGTTTGAATTTCGTAAGACACGTCATATGGGATGAGAAATTGTTTAGTACTTGGGACACCTCAGGCTTAAAGTTAAGCGTGTTATCCGAATTTTGTAAAGTATATGGTTTGGTATATTATCAGAGTAACGCAGTGGAAGCGTTACGTATTGGAGATTGATTTCATTCATTGGAATTTCAATGTCATAATTTTAGCTCAATCCATTTGTTAGACTAGTTAAGCCATGTATATTTCGAAGTCAAAATTTCAGATAATAGTATGAGGAATGTTTTGACACATGTTGGGAAGCGAGAAGCTACTTTTGATAATTAAGAATCGTTTTAAATTCCGAGGACGGAATTTTTTTAAGGACGGGAGAATATAACACCCCGAAATTTTCTTTTTCTTATGTGAAATTATTATTTTTGAATAAATAATTTCTTGGTCTTTTGTTAAAATTAAGAAAATGAATTGGGATTGTTTTTGAAATTTTCGTTCGAATGAAAGTGGCTTCATTCGAATCAAAATGAAGGGAAATGGTGTTTTGGAGTTTCTGAAGTTTTTAGCCGACTAAAAAAATTTTCTGAAGTTTTTAGTCGATGAACAGTAACTTTTAGTCGAATGAATAGTATTTTCAGTCGACTGAAAACTATTTTCGATCGACTTAAAGTTGTTTTCGGTCAAATTAAAAGTGTTTTTCGTGGAATTAAATGTGTTTTCGGTCAACTTAAAGGTGTTTTCAGTCGACTTAAAAGTGTTTTAAATCAAGAGAAGAAACGGATAAAGGATTTAGTCGACTTAAACTTATGTTGCTTTGAATGAATAGTGTAATTTCTTTACCTTCATATAAATAGTGTTTTATTTCATTCCTAGCCTTTTTGGGTCCTCTGTTTCTTTTCTTCTCCTTTGCACGAGAGAGAGAGAGAGGGAGAAAGAGAGATAGAGAAGAAGGCTTGGAAAGTTTGGAAGCTCTAAGGAGGAGCTTAAGGATTTGTGGCTCTCAAAAGGCTAGGGAAGTTTGTTCCCTTTAACCTTGCGGCGGAAAGAGAGAAAGAGAAGGCTTGGGAAATTCTTGAGTTCTAAAGTGGTGCTTGAAGATTTCCATTCTTAAAGGCTTGATTAAGGTAAGGGTTTACTTTCAAAATTTGAATCAGCGATGGACCAATCGCTCATGTAAGTCCTTAGTTTCTTTTTTTGAAATCTGAACTTCTTCGAATTGAGTTAAGTGACTTTCTCTTCCCCTTTGTTTTGACCATGGTTATGAATAATTTGTTTTCAATGCTAACCCTACAGTTATTTAACCTAGGATTATATTTGGTTTTGATGATAACTAACATTGATGTTTATGTTGTCTAACATGCATTGAGTTGATGAAGCAATAGGAACAATCTCATACTCATGCAAACGGACTATTAGACGAGCAACACGGTCAAAGACTCTCAATGGAACGCATCAAAGAAGGAATTCGTCGATTGAATTTTACAACGCTTTATTTCCTTCTTTGTAAATTAGACGTAGAGAGATGATCGTTACGATGACTGTATACCTAGAACTTGCCCATAGGTTTCCCTTGCATGCATAAAAGTTTTTCATTCTTTAAAAACTAGGAAACTGCATTTTCTGGAATGCAGTCGACTGCAATTTGGGCAGTGAGGTATTACAGTCGACTGCATTGGAATACAGTCGACTGCAATACTTCCAGTAGCCTATTACACTCGACTGCATTGCATTGCAATGCAGTCGACTGCAAGTTGGAAATTTGAATTTCCAATGGCTACTTTGGGAATACAGTCGACTGCAGTGGGACATTGCAGTCGACTGCATTTACCGTTTGGCGCATTTAATGCTCCACCTAACTCCAAACGGTCATATTTATTCCCACCTCTGTAAATACTTATTTTGGGCATTGTTTTGATTCATCAATTGCATTCAAAGCTCTCTTATCTTTCATATACTCAAAGATCAAAACAATTGTTCAATCTCTCTTGTTTTTCATTGATTTCTCATCCATTTCAAGAGAGCATTTATTGTGAGCTTACATTTGAGAGATATACACTTTCATAAGTCATCATACACTCATCTCTCTTGTTCTAGTGCTTAAACTTGTACTATTTTACTTCTTGAGAGTGAAATCTTGTACACATTTCTTCATCTAAATTTTCTTGTATCAAAGCTTGGGTTTGTCAAGCTTTGGAGCTTTGGGTTTGTCAAAGCTTGTTCTTGATGTGGGCATAGCATCAAGGGATTTTAAGAGGTTCGATCTTGACCCGTAAGGAAGATCATACTAGTGGATTCTAGGGCCTTTCAAGGGACTTCCTTGAAGGGGTGGACGTAGGCTTGAGGGTATATCAAGCCGAACCATTTAATTCTCCTTGTCAAGTATCTCTAAACCCTTCTCTCTTTACATTATCGTTTTACTTTTGTGTTGAGATTGGTTGTTTGCTTATTTAAGTTATTGAGATTGAGGTTTGTTGTTTGTTAATTTTTTAAGTAGTCTTAAAACCCTTTTCCCCCCCCCCCCCCCCTCTAGGGTTATCTTTTTGGTTTCAGCTATGATTTGTGGAAATCAAATTCCGTCGAATTTGTTTGAACTCAGAATTTTGACATAGGGATAATACCATTTTACTCCCCTGAACTATCCCCATTTTTTTATTTTGGTCCCTGAAATTTAAAATTCGTTAAATCAGTCTTTGTACTTTGCATCGTCATCAATTTAGTCCCTCTGTTAGCATTTATGTTAAAACTCTGGGGTATTTTAGTCAAATAATGAAAAAATATGGGATAATACCATTTTAGTCTCCTGAACTATCCCCGTTTTTTTATTTTGGTCCCTGTTCTTTAAAATTCGTTAAATCAGTCCCTGTACTTTGCATCGTCATTAATTTAGTCCCCCCGTTAGCATTTCTGTTATACATTTAGGGATATTTCAGTCAAGCCCTAGCCTTATAGTCCCAACCTCTCCCTCTTACCTTTCTCTCTCTTCTCGCTTCCCCGTCTTCCTTTCCTCCCTCTCTTCTCCATCCTAGCAGCCACCACCAAAATCATGAACTCCAAATTTCATCCCTTTAAAACTAAACCCATCAATCATCTTCCACTACAATTACATATGACTCACCACATGGAACATCCCTTACCTGATTTAACATACCCTTCCTCCTCCCTCCCAACACCAACACCCCAATTACAGCAAAGGAAACTATGAAGCCCACCCAATTCCTTCCATTCTCACATCTGCAACGAAAAATGACAAGAATCTGCAAAGGAAACCCAGAAAGGTCACCCATCTCTATTGAGGGCTTATGCATTCCACCAATTGCTAGAGAAAAGGCGGAAGTGGTGATGGTTGATTTACGGTGGTCGCAGCAGATTTGGGGGAAGAAGAATGGGGGAGAATGGGGGGTTAATGGCTGGTATGATGAACAGGTCTTCTTGTGGCTGAGAACGGTGGTGATAGAATGGCTGGTGGTGATGGTTGATTTATGGTGGTGGTAGCAATGGTGGAAAGGTGGCGGGGGGGGGGGGGATGAGGGGTGGTGTGGGTTGGGGGAAGGCAGAAAGGGAAGAGATATGAAATATTTTTTCATTATTTGACTAAAATACCCTCGAGTTTTAACAGAAATGCTAACGGAGGGACTAAATTAATAACGATGCAAAGTACAGGGACTGATTTAACGAATTTTAAAGTACAGGGACCAAAATAAAAAAGCGGAGATAGTTCAGGGGACTAAAATGGTATTATCCCATATTTTTTCATTATTTGACTAAAATACCCCCGAGTTTTAACAGAAATGCTAACGGATGGACTAAATTGATGACGGCACAAAGTACATGGACTAATTTAACGAATTTTAAAGTTCAGGGACCAAAATAACAAAACGGGGATAGTTCAGGGGAGTAAAATGGTATTATCCCTTTGACATATTGATATCGTCATTTCAGTGAGTTATGACCGTCATTATTTCGTAAACTCTACTTATTGTTCGACAAGTTCATAATTTGATAATGTTATTTTGAAACCTTTGAATATGGTTTGAAATGTCCGATATTTGATAACGGTTATTTTGAGATTTTGTTTGGTGACTTTATGAGCCATGTCACAGTGTATGTGACTTATTTCCGACTTACCCACATGGATTGAAACGTGGGCTAGCTCAAGGGAGTTGAGCTAGAGATCACGATCTTACTTTCTGAACCGGCCTCATATGTCAGGAATGACGGATGTGACCACTTTCTGAATGGCTATCTAGTGTATGTTTCCGTATTCAAATATATTTTGACATTTGATATTGGTCTGCTAGTGTCTGTTTCCGTATTCAAATATATTTTGACATTTGATATTTGTCTGCTAATGTCTATTTCCGTATTCAGATATATTTCGGTATTTGATATTTGGTATGACCTATGTTCAGTCGAAAGTGGTGTGCCTTTGAAATATTGTCTTTCAGATACATTTGACATTTGAAATTTGGTCTGATTATCCGTTCCGTTGGAAAATTTTGTTACTTCCAAAATTTTGTTTCTCGGATGTTTTGTTTCCGATTGATTGGTCATTTGAGCGACCTTACTGGGCATTTGGCTCATTCCCGTATTGTTTTTCCTTTCAAGTGGTTAATAGGTGGGATTTCATATTTGAAGGGTTAGCTGTGCGACCAAAAGTTCGATGCCTTATTTCAGAGTTAGTATTGACATTTAAGTGTATTTAATTAAGACAGGTTGGTATTTTTAGGTTTTGTTTTGAACTCCGAGCTGGAGAAAATTTTTGGATTGTATAAAAGTTTTGGGCCCTATGATAGATATTGATATACTCTTGGGAGTTATTAGTGCATGCTCTGATTGACCGTTTGGGATATTTATGATATTTTAAGGTTTCTGATTTTGTTTGGGAGACTTTCGATATTGTAAGATTTACTTCGATTTTCGATTTATTCGACCGTTAACGCACCGGAAATTTTAATTAAGTTTCGGGGCGTTACATAAATAATAAAATGAACCACTAACATGAAAATCTTCAAATTACAATCTATATTGATTCAAATCCTCCTTTGAATCAACGTGGGTTCAGAATTACCTACCAATTGTGAGTAGAAATTGCAATCCTCAAAAACCCTAGTTTTCTCTTTCTTCTATCTCTATGAAGACGAAACTCAATTTATCAATAAAAACAAAATAAACAGTCTTTTATTTCTCTAAACTTGGTAAAATTACTCAAAAGACCCCAGAGAATTACTATTTCAAAGTACTATCAAATGTTACTAAAATCACGAAGGTAGCCCAGAAATAATAAAATATTTTTTTATAGATTATTTGAAGTCTTACATTCTCCCCTCCTTGTAAAAATTTCGTCCTCGAAATATATGTACCTTTGTCCTCAAGTAGGAATGGATATTCTCTCTGATGCACTCCCAAAGTTGGGAAAAGTAGGGAATGACCCCCTCTACTATACACGTTGTGCGATTTGCCCCCCTCCACTTCAAACTTAAGCACTAAACCCCCCCACAGTTTAAGAAAATGGGCACCCTAGACGGATCCGTTAAAAATAGCGTGAAATGACCAAAATACCCTTATTTCTTTATTAGCTAATGACCCCCTGTACTATACACGGTGTGCAATTCCCCCCCCCCCCCCCCTCAAATTTAAATTACAATTTTTGCCCATGACCCTCTTCCTCTGGTCAACCCCGCTACAATTGGTGATTCACTGAGCACAACCACTGGTATTTTTCTCCGACCACCGGGGAGTTACAAAAAAAAAAAAAGGAACCGCGATTGCTGTTAGGTTTAGCAACTAATTTGCAAATTAAGCTTTTGAAATGCTAAAATTAGAAGATTTGAAATCATGATTTAAAAATTAGGATTTTGAAACCCTAATTTTCGAATTAGGGTTTTGAAACCCTAATTTTTGAATTAGGATTTTAAAACCCTAATTGGAAAATTAGGGTTTCTCTTCTCCTTCTCCAGATTTGATCCCGCCGCCGGCAGCCCAAGTGTCCTTCTCACCCCACGCCGCCGGCAGACTCGCCCCACCCCACCACGCCGGTGAGCCCCTTGGCAAACCCACCCCACCACGCTGGCAGCCCTTTCTCTCTCTAATTCCCATTTCAATTTTTCAATTCAATTCAATGGATCACCTCGACGGGGAAGGGGAAGGGGAGGGCGGTCGCGGCGATGGGGAAGGGGGAGGCCGGTCGCGGTGACGGGGAAGGGGAAGGGGAAGGCCGGTCGCTGCGACGGGGAAGGGGAAGGGGGAGGCCGGTCGCGGCGACGGGGAAAAAGGAAGGGGAAGGGCGCTCGCTGCGACGGGGAAGGGGAAGGGGAAGGGGGAGGCCGGTCGCGGCGAGGAGGAAAGGGCAGGGCGGTCGCTGCGACTGGGAAGGGGAAGGGGGAGGGTGGTGCGGCGACAGGGAAGAAGGAGGCAGACAGGGAGATGAAGGGGTGCGGTGGTCTGGGGAGTTGACAGAATTGGGTTGGGGGATAGGGGGTTGGGTGGCACAGGGGGGTGGGGTGGGGTGGTTAGAATTAGGGTTTTTTCTGATTTTCTTTTCTAAAAGGGCAAAAACGTCATTTACAAAAAAAAATCGGTATTCAACGCGCGTGTTGACCACGCGTTGTTATATTTAACGGTTTCCGTCTAAAGTGCCCATTTTCTGTAACTGTGGGGGGGTTTAGTGCTTAAGTTTGAAGTGGAGGGGGGCAAATCGCACAACGTGTATAGTAGAGGGGGTCATTCCCTACTTTCCCCCCCAAAGTTTCCACTACCTAAGGGCTCTTACTCACCACCAAGTTGACAAAGTAAAGACATAGAGACTTTTGAAAATGTGGAACAAACATCAATCATATTATAAGCTTTAGTTGAACCTATGTTAGATTTACATGTCACTACATCACGAAGATGCAGTGGTGTCCTACTCTTCCAAGGCATAAGCTCGAGCCCGAGTAGTTACGGTTTGATTAGTTCGTAGCATCTGGTTCTGCATCCCCCTACCCTGAGTAAATTTTGGCCTAAGCGGTTGAGGGTAATCCTGAATCCTATGTCCCCGCTGCTAGCAGTTAAAACATGTGCCACTCTGCCAGTAACACACGCCTCTATGGTCTTCCCACAAGTTTTGCAAGCTTCAATGGGCTCTTGGGTATTTTCAAGTGGTTCCTTAATAACTAAGTTGTTGTTCTTACTCTTGGGCTGAACCGCATCATTGCCCTTTGAGCTACTCTCTTATCTTCCTCTCTTCTGTGTCTGCTCTTTGTAGTACTTACGCCCCACCTCAACATCTTTCTCCACTCTCTGAGCCTTGTCCAAGACTTGACCATACGTATCTAAAGTCACAGTGGTTAAGAACTTCCTGATCCCGTACCTTAGTCCGTTCTTGAAACGTGTTGCACGCCTTTCCTCGGTATCTATAACATGTATCGCAAACCTCAACAATCTAGCAAATCTAGCCTCGTCGTCTTTCACAGTTTCATCATCTCCTTGCTCTAGCTTTAAGAACTCTTCCACCATATCATCCTTCACATTTCTAGGGATGTACTTGCCAAGAAATATCTCCTGGAAACGAGCCCGAGTCAAAGCATGTTCCTCCTCAACACTCAAAGTTCTCTCCACCATTTTCCACCACTGATCAGCCTTGTTCTCTAACTGGTACACTGCAAGGTCCACCCTTTGATGATTGATGATGTTCAGAAGCATAAACCTCTTCTCTAACTTACTCAACCAAGCCTCTGCATCCTCCGGCTTGTCTGCACCAACAAATGTCAGACAATTTAGGTGGTTAAATGCCTTGATTGTATCAGCAGTTAACGGGGCTGAAGGGGCGTTCGCTCCTAGGTTGCTCTCGGCGGCACCATTACCAGTTGGAATATTACCCCTACGACCCCCTCTACTACCACCTCTAACTGGACATGGCGATATGGTTCCTGAAATAGCGAACAACTTATAAGATCTCAACTATGGTATAAACGCTTTGAACAAAAGTACGCAAAAGCTAGACTTTTCTAAACTACATCTCAAACGTCATAAAATTCATCTCAAATCATTGAAAGCTTCAGTGTACGAGTCTACAGAATCTTAAACCTATGCTCTGATACCAAATATGTCACGCCCCCAACCTGGAGGCGAACCTACTCATACTATTTCAAAATATTTCTGCTTACCATAACTATAATACCAAAGCATTTCCAAGAACATAACCTCAAGAGGTAATCCGAGCTCTACACATATCCCAAATCAATAGCATTTTCATTCGTCATCAAAGTCTAATAATTGCAATGGAAATCTAATAACAATAGTTACCTCCCAAACTTTGGGGGTTCTCAAAAGTCACTTATCAAAACTATTACAAATATCTTATTTTCAAATCACTAAAGAACTCTGAGCTCATGCTTATAGGTAACTTCTTTACTGTTGTCTCAGCTTATATACCTAAAGGTTCTAAGTTCAAAGTTTGCATACTTGTAGCAATTACCATATCATGTCATGGCATCATGTTAACCTAAGCACGTGAAGGTTCTAAACATTAGTTCAATTCAAACGGGTCCAATGGACTTCAAAATATCTCAAACGTAGAAGAACCGCAAAACACCAAAACTTTGTATTTCAAGCAGGATAGCTTAACAATTTCAAAAAATACTCGATATTAGACTTAAATCAAAGAGGACGAAATAACAAATACAATGGAAGTTGAATTGCTCAAATCCGAATTTGTATAAACTCGCAGTGTGAGAGCAAAGGTGTTACAAGTAAAGAGATTCACAAACTTTGTGAATCATTACAAGCTTGACATGCGGCAAGCCACTTCACAGCAAAAGGCCTGAATTTGCTTGAAGCAATTGATTGACAATGATTGGTTTTTGTCACTACACAACAACAGAGTGCAAAGAAAACAGCCGATTGGTCTGACAGTCCCCAAAAATGAACGGCCCATTGTCAGCGTGAAACAGAAACAGCAAAATTGTACAGTAACCGGCACAATTAAAATTTTACGATGGGTCTAACAAGTCGACGCAAACATTCCACATCAAAAGCAACTAATGATAATTATGACGAAATATATATTTTGACATCGAAATGAAAAGCGAAGTAACGCGACCAATCAAGAGCACAACATTGAGGTGAATGTGTACATGAAGCACTTACATCAATTCATGCTAAGAGATTCGCAAAGTTGCGCAAGCTTCCGAAATTTTCAAACATAAATAATAAAATCAACCACTAACATGAAAATCTTCAAATTACAATCTATATTGATTCAAATCCTCCTTTGAATCAAGGTGGGTTCAAAATTACATACCAATTGTGAGTAGAAATTGCAATCCTCAAAAACCCTAGTTTTCTCTTTCTTCCATCTCTCTGAAGACCAAACTTAATTTATCGATAAAAACAAACTAATTAGTCTTTTTATTTTACTAAACTTGGTAAATTACTCAAAAGACCCCTGAGAATGTATTACTATTTCAAAGTACTATCAAAGGTTACTAAAAGAGGTAACAGCACAAATGGTCCCTAAACTTTTTCCAGTTCTCACATATAGTCCCTATATTTTAAAAATGGTAAGATCAGTCCCCATACTTTTAAAATTTACCCACTGAAGTCCTTTTCTACACGGCCGTCTGTTTTCAGCCGTTAATGTGACTTTGGTGGGGGTATTTTCGTCCCTTCCCCTTCGCCTCATCGGTTTCCCTCCAAAATTAGCCCTATATGCTGCCCTCTTTCCCTCCAAAATACTTCCACACTCGTTGACTAACAACCCATCCCCTGGACCTAAGCCAGCTCGTGGCCATAGCTGCAAATAGATGGAAGCTCGATGCTTTTGTGGAGTGAGTGCAAAGTTGCGCACTTCATGGACAAACCTCAATCCAGGAAGGAGGTTTTATGTTTGCGAGATCAATGGGGTAAACTTATGTTTTGATATTCTTTCTTTTGTTCTTAATGAATTGATTTTTTTTGTTTCATTTGTAGCTTTAAAGATGGGTTAACTGTAATGCACACCAACTGTTTGTAGAATGGCTCATGTGGATACTTTGAGTGGTATGATCCCCCTATGTGCCGTAGATCATGTCAAATAATTCCTGGGCTCTTGCGAAAGACTAAACTCATGGAAGCTCAGATTACAAGGTGCAATCAAAGGGAGAAGAAGCTTTGGATGGCCCTGGTCTTGTCATATCTGATGGCACTGGTGTGTTGGTGTCTAAAGTAATGCCTAAGTGTGTTCATGTAGTCTAGTTATTGTGTACCCAAATGGCATTGTAAATTATGGACTCCAGTTTGTTCTGATGTAAGCAGATGGCCTAATGTTAATGCAATGGATTTGAGGTGTTTTGATGCAATGTGACTGGAATGAGTTACTTTTATGTAATGGGAAGTGAAATGCATGGTTAAATGCAGTACATACACAAAAGACATAACTCCATGAGCAATGACAGCGTCAAATAACATAAAAAAGGCACCACATGTATTACCAATAACAAACTACCAAATTCTTACATAAAAAAACTCATACTGTTTTTAAAGTTCCAATCAAGCTCATGATTACCAATCAAGGTACCAAGTGATTACATAAAGACACAATAGAAAACATAAAGTTCTAATCACACTCAACTACCAACATATCCATTTCATTTTCTAAACACAACCATCAATTCTTGTGATTCCTTTTCTTAGTAGGGGTAGCAACTTGACTTCTTGTCACCACCCTAGTAGCTGTAGGAGAGTGGGTAGTAGCAAGAACACTGGCAGTGGGAGGCTTGGATGGAGTAGCAGCCTTGCTTCTTGTCACTTCCCTAGCATGAGGAGAGCTATGAAGAACACATATTCTGGAACTGACAGACTTGGCTGGAGTTGCAGCCTTGCTTCTTGTCACTACCCTAGTAGGAGAAGAGCTACCAACAACAGTGGCACTGGAACTTGCACATTTGGATGGAGTTGCAACCTGGCTTCTTGTCACTACCCTAGCAGGAGTAGCAAGAGGTATAGGGGTTGTAGGAGTAACAGCAGTAGGAACACTAGCACTGGCAGACTTCAATGAGGTAGCATCTTGGCACCTTGCACCCACAGCCAATCTTGCATTTGCCTTTTTCCTCTCAAGTATGCCATTCCTCAATGCTGCAGATTCTTGGCCAGTCACCTTGAGCATATGTTCACTGTGTTGTTCTTGAGCAGCCACATCATTTGTATCTACTTGATCATTTCTTCCTCCCATCTTCTGTGCTCTTGTTGCTCTTGCATTTTTCATCTTCTGTGCAATCAAGCTCTTCCTCCTGGAATCTTTCTTCTGTGTTCTTTCACTGCCATCCATATTCATAGTACTTGGGCTTTGATGTGTATTAACCTGTTTAAAGATGCCAAAATACAAGGGAAGTTACCATACTGTAAACAAATTGGACATGGTAACAGTCATTGACCTAAGAAAAACAAACTCACAGATAAATCCTGAGTTTTTCCTTCATTCCTTTGACCTGCATCAACATCCTGAGTTCTTCCTTCATTTCTCCTGACCTATTTATAGATGCCAAAGTACATGTGAAGTTAACCCTTCAGCATTGTTGTTGCATCAACACATATGTGAAGTTAACATATTGTAAGATATACTCACAGTTAACTTCTCTGGCCTCCCTGCTTGTCTTTGTCTTGCATCAACACATATGGTAGGTACATTGTTCACATTTGATTCAGCCAGAGCAGTTGCTTTTTGGGGCACACTTCCCTGTCCCTTGCATGTTCTTTGGTTGTGGCCATACTTCCCACACTTACCACAAGTCATTCCCACTCTCTTTCTACTTAGCTTAGTAGCACCTTTAGGGTCATCTTCATCCCTTCTCCTAACCTTTCTTGGCCTTCCTGGTTGAGTATGATGAATTGGGGGAAGAAGTTCAGGCTTACCACTAGACTCCCAAAGGTCTGGACCATTGATTGGGTGGATGAGGTTCTCATATATCTTAATCTGAGTCTCTCTTTTGTAACAATCATGCACCCATTCCTCTGGTCTCATCCCCTTGTTTCTGCCATTTGCCTCATCAGAGTATATGGCAGAAATAGCATGAGGGCAAGGGATGCCACTGAGGTCCCATCTTCTACATGTGCAAGTCATCTCTCTCAAATTCACAACATACTGAGCACTAAAGGGACATCTAAGCTGGTAGTCATATCCCCCATTCCAGGTGCTAATACACTCATTTGACCTAGCCTTGTTCTTCTCAACTATTTCTTGAATATGAGGTGTATTCCTCCCATTGTGCTTCTTCACCTCATCTCTTTTCTTGTACATTCTTTTCATTAGAAGAACTCTAATCCCTTCAAGCATGGTCAAAATAGGTTTATCCCTAGTTTCCAAAATGAAGCTATTGAATTGCTCACAGTAATTATTCAATAGCTTATCACATTTAGGGAAAGTAGAAAAATGAGCCCTGCTCCAGTGCTTGGGGCTAACATTCATTAGCCATTGATAAGCTGTTGAGTCATCCTTTTTCAAGTTCTCCATTATTCTATTAAAGTACCTCACTACAGATGATTTGCTTGCATTTTGTATATAATCTTTCAGCTTTTGTCCCTTGAACAACTTGCTATAATTTTTGTACATGTGCAACAAGCAAAATCTGTGCTCAGCATCTGGAAATACATCTTGCATTGCTGGAACCAAACCCTTCATTTAAACATATTTTCAAATTAGAATTGGATAACACTAATAGTTCATGAAAATCATTATCAATATATAAGGTTTTTTGTAATTTACCTTTTGCCTATCTGAAATGAATGTCCATTCATGCTGATTTTGGTTCCCAATGCCAATGTCCCTCCCAAGCAGTCCCATAAACCATGTCCATGAACTCTTATTCTCTGCCTCCACTACTGCATATGCAATTGGGAACATGCAATTATCTGCATCTATCCCAACAGCAGATATTAACTGTGAGGGGAAATGACCCTTCAGAAAACACCCATCTAATCCAATGAATGGCCTGCAGTGTTTGAACCCTGCCTTGCATGCCCCTAGACAAACATATAACCTCTGAAACCTATACTGATTTTCACCCTCATCTATCTTCTTAACCACCATTGTAGTATCTGGATTGGTTCTACAAACCTCATTACAGTAATCCCATATTCTTCTGTACTGCTCCAAATGGCTCCCATTGATCTCATCTAATGCCTTCATTTTAGCCATGTAAGCTTGATGTTTGCTTACACCAAGTGTGAACTCATTTCTGGCAGCATCTTTCAAAGCAGGCATTGGCAGACTTGGGTTTGACCTAATCCTCTCCATGTAAGTCTTTGACAACCACTTATAAGTGGCCCTCCTGTGGTAATAAAGGGTAGGGCAATCATGGTCTTTAAAATATGTTTTAACCTGCCATGTTGTGGACCCCTGCCTCTAAGACCCATATAATGTCCACTTATAGTGCTCACTTCCAATGCATATTGCCCTCACCCTAACCTTGTCATTTTTTACAAACTCTATCTCTCTCCTCTGCCTTATAGCATACTATTTAATTGCCTACTTTAATTCTTCCCTGCTAGCAAACAACATCCCCACTTGAAACTCTGGATCTTTCATGTCTCTATCAGGCATAAATTGTGCATACCTAACCCTACTAGCTTCCTCATCAGAGTCAGATGGCAGACTCCTTAACTCATCTGACAAGTCATAGTGCCCATCCCTTTCCTCTTTTGGTGCCTCAATCACCCCTAGGTCAGGAACTGTGTCAATCATCTTTTGCTTACCTCTATCACTCTGTGCAGCACCAACCAATTCAACAGTTGAACCCCTATTTCCATCATTGGGTATGTCTTCCTCACTAAAGTCATAGTCACTGTCCTTAAAGTGGCCATATCCTACATTAGCCTCACTATCAGCTTGACTACCATCTTCACTGTCATCTTCATCACCATCTCTAGTCAAATCTTCATCAACATCTTCACTACCATCATCACCATCTTCAGTACCACCTTCAGAACTATCTGACCTACCATCTTCATCACCATCTTCAGTACCACCTTCATTACCATCTAACCTACCATCTACACCAGTTTGCTTCCCTGTTTGCTGAGTTTCAGGTACAGTTTCCCTCAAAGGGCCAACTTGTTCATTTCCCATAGCTTGACTTTGAGTACCATCAAACAGCCCCTCCAACTGACTACCATTTACATCCATCACATCCTGTGATACCAAAAACCCCCTCTCATCTGTCATCCCCACTAATGTAAGGTCATCAACATTATCACCAATTAATGTTTCCCCTAGTTCCATGTAAACCTCTATCACAGTATTAGGACCAACATACACTATCATATCTCTAATATCAGCATCATTCTTTAACCTTCTCAGCCCCTCATCTAAAGCCATACCAGGTACTCTATAGTGGAAATAACACTTTCCCTTATAACTCTCTTCTTCCACCATTGTAACAACCTCTTGTACTGAAAATAAATCTACATGACACATGTCATAGTTGTCTACAACCCCACCTACATATTCCATTATTGGGACATACACAAAGTGTCCCCCATGGTGCAATTCAAGAGTAAAATAATCAGACCCATTCACTGCACAAACAATTAAAATATGCTTAATTTAATCAGATCCAATTCACACTACAGACAACACACTAACCATATAATATACATTATTCAATTTCCATGGAAAAAACCATATAGAACTACATCAGTAGATAAGTACATTCAAATTGGTATATAATAAAGAAATTCAACAACAGACAACATCACTTTATCAAACTCACTCAAAGCAATTTCGTATTCAATATTGGAATATACGTATAGAACAAAAAACCTAAAAAGCAACAATGTCCCATATATCAATACAAAGTAACAATGTCGCATGATTAAAGCAATAAAGCATCAAAAGTTTGAACAACATACCGTATAACGCAACATTGCCGAGATTGACGCCCCTTTGCCGCTTTTGCCAAGTCATGTTGCTTCGGTTTCTATCTTGCTTCGATTTTGATACTTATGGAATCACGATCAAACAAAATACCTAAAATAGTCAATAAAATCCCAAAGTAAACCCTAATTGATACGTAAGTCCATAATCAAACAATAATCGATCAACAATGAAGCCCTAATTCGTACCTAATCGCTTGATCTTACTCACCAATATTCAACTCCCTCTCTGCTTCTTCCACCATTGAGCTATAGGGCTAATTTTGGAGGGAAACCGATGAGGCGAAGGGGAAGGGACGAAAATACCCCCACCAAAGTCACATTAACGGCTGAAAATAGATGGCCGTGTAGAAAAGGACTTTAGTGGGTAAATTTTAAAAATATGGGGACTGATCTTACCATTTTTAAAATATAGGGACTATATGTGAGAACTGGAAAAAGTTTAGGGACCATTTGTGCTGTTACCTCTTACTAAAATCACGAAGGTAGCCCAAAAATAATAAAATAATTTGTTATAGATTATTTGGAGTCTTACAACTCAGGCAAAGCAAGTATGGTGTACACATGCATGATGTACCAGTATATAATTACTAGCCCTCTTCAATAATCAAGGAACTAGCCTGCTTCCCCGTAGGAAGCAGTAACAATCCAGCCTTATACAGCCTCCCCACAGTATGCTTTTCCAGGTCAACACAAAATTAACAATATCAATTTGCATTAACACAAGCTCAAATCATCAAAATCAATTCAAATTTCAATAACAATAAACATACTAAAATAAGTCATTACTCAGAATTCCGGAATAACCACAAACAAATAGTAAGAACGATTACGAATGGTTATCGAATTTAAGCACAACAGTTCAGCAGAACGAATGCAAACAATTATCGAATTTGCTCAGCATGTGATACAAGGTGAGCACCGATAAGATTTCTAAATAATCGATTTAGGTTCAATATTAGGGTTTTCGGGGCATAACATGCTGATATCAATACATAATTCCGTATTTGACATTAGTCATAAGTAAATCAAATGCATACTTACAAGTACGATTTATCAAAATAAGGGTTGGGACAAAAGTCCTTACCCAGGGTTCAGATAGAAACCCTTACCTGGATCCGTAGCTAGATTATCCTAATCATAAAGTCTTTAACTTTAACCAAACGGAACAATCAACTGATTAGAATACAGTCCACACTACAATATCATAAACTCAATAGAACTCGTGCATATTCCCAGAATGGCTCCCTTACCGGGTATGTAAAATAACCAAAATGCCCCTGGGTGTAAAATTAGCAAAACACCCCTCGCACCCTTAAATCACCAAAACAACATTCCCGCAAGTAAAATCACTGAAACAACCTTAATGTATTTGAATTTACCCAAAAATACCCTTCTTTGGTCAAATTACCAAAATACCCCTCGGGGTGGCAAATTACCAGAATACCCCCCTCTCACCCTTAAACCGCCAAAGAGCCTTTCCGTAAGTGAAATCACTAATATATCCTTATCGTATGTGAATTTATGCAGAAATACCTTTTACAGGTAAAATTACCAAAATACTCCCTTCGGGTAGTAAATTACCAAAATACCCCATGGGGGTTTTCGGTACCAAAAAAATACCAAAAATATTTTAAAACACTATTTTAAGCATTGTAAAGTCATTTTTGAGCTAAAAATAATTTTAGAAAATTTTTGCCCAAAAATCCCAAATCGGCATCCGGACCGGTGCTCGGAAGCCAGTTTCACTAAAAATACCCATCGGCCTCGGAATGGCACGAAATTTTAAAAAATAGAAAAATAAGATTTCCAAAAAATATTCATATTAAAATAACTTAGTTTGCTATACTAATTAAATCAAGAATTGCTTCTAATCTATTCTCTAATTTAGCATCATTCGCGGACAACAAAAATTTCTAAAAAATTCCAAGCCTACATCTCCTAAAAATAATGAGGGTTACTGTGTTGGACTTTGTCTAATTTTGACCCAAACTATTTATAAAAATTCAGATTGAAACTGCCTAATTAATTTTCTACCTTTAGCGATTCATGATCACACACCTACTATTTCACCTAAACACACACACACACACACACACCCCTCCTTCAACCTCAACCGAGGCACACACACATGCACACTCCCTTTTCACGCACGCCACTCTTCTAAACACCCCCAAAACAACCACACCAGTGAATTTATACCTAAATACACCCACTAACACACAATTAAACACATTACACACATAATCACTCACACACTCATAACACACACCTTCAAAAACAAACATTGTAAACATTAAACAAACACACACACCCCCTCGGCAGCCCACACAAACGCCCCTAATCAGTCCCACCCTCTTCTAAATACACAATATCACCACATAATCACAAGTTATACCCATATTTCACATAATCACATTCTTATACATTCAGCGACACCTACTGTATACACATACACTACGCACATAAAAGCACAGAAACACACACGAAATTCCCCTACTTCTCTCCCCCTTCAAGATTTTTCTTCTCTCTATATCTCGCTCTCTCTCTCTCTCTCTCTCTCTTTCTCTCCCCCTTCCCTCCCTTTCCCTCTGATTTTCTACCAGAATTTTTTTTCTCTTTCCCCGAATTTTCCCCTGTTTCCCTCTCTTTGTTTTCCTTTCTTTTCTCTGTTCTTCATTCTTCATCTTTCCCGAATTCTCATTTTCCTCCCCAAACTTTCTCCCCCCCCCCCCTTTAAGTTAATCCAATCCATTAATTTAGATTAAATTTTATTAGTCATCAGGAATTCAAGTAGGAGGTGGCATTACCTTATAATCCATCTTCCCAAAATATGACACATAATGTCCAACTTTTTAAAACTTTGGCCCCCAAAATTTCCATATTTGCAAACCCCAAACTCCATATAATTATATTTAAGCCCTAAAAACTTTTCTCATCTTTATTAATTTAATTAGACATCACTGAAAACATATGCTATCACTCATTTTATCATTTTTTCATTAATAATAACATTAATTACATTCATGCCCCCAAAGTTTTCTAAATTTACAAAATGACCCCAAAGTTTCAAAAATTACATTTTGCCCCAAAAACTCTTTCAAGCGTCCAAACCTTACTAATACCCGAGTACTACTCAAAAGTAGCGTCCGTTTATTTTTCGGAGTGCATATGGTTATTTTAACCCGCTCCCAAATTTTGGGATATTACACTCTCACTGAAATGGAAGACACCATTAACAAAGGAACAATAATTAAGGATGAGAAGCCAATACATAAGACTAGTCAGAAGAATCCTAATGCTTAGCAAAAAAATGTTTGCATATAATGATGTGAGTAAACTCAAGATGTGGTTTCGTGGAACCGAATGTCACTAGGCGAAACTTCTCCAATCTACATGCCCCAATAGGCAAAGTGTTTGAACTGATGCTCAATAGACATATAATAGCCAAGTTACCCCCCACTGCTACACCAAAAGGGCCCAACATGCAAGTTCGATATCAATATCACCAAGCATCTGAACACCATAAAGAGAATTGTATCACATTGACGCGCGCTATTCAAGATCTCATGGACAGTGGTTTAATCAGCCCTCATACGGGCCTAATGTGAAGGAGAACTTATGCCCATACACCAAGAAAGTGGAAGTGAGACATCTCTTCAGGAACTATTTCTTCTACGACTAACTAGGAGGAGGACATTCTATATTCAGTTGGCCAGACCGCCCCAAATTAGCTGATAGTCAAAGGCTTCCCGATGCTAAACTGAGCACAATACCAAACTGAAACCTCACTTTTAGTTTTATCTCAATTGGATTTCCTAGCATTTCCTAGATTATCTTTTTCAGATTTTTTTCTTGATAATATAGTCATCGTTTTGGCTTAGGCTGACACGATTGATAAAAAGTAAAAAAAAAAATAATGATAAATAATATTCAAAAAAGAAAAGAAGTTGAATACTTAAAAATTTTGAAAAAGCTTGAAATATTTTCTCTTAGAAGTTAACAAGCTCGTGCATCAGTACGAAGCTCTGGTATTGGGATACATCCCGAAAACTTGAGTGGATTTAACGGCTGAAGAATTCCCTCAGCCCAATCATCTCGTCCAAATCTTGGTGATCTACAAAAGGATTTTCAAACTTACATCATCGCTCTAGCAGCTCAATATACCAAAATGGCCTCAAATGTAGGAGTACTCATGGGAAAGACCAAAACAAAGGATATGGAGAGGAACCAAAGATCGAAGATAAAAAGGGAATAAAAAGGGAAAGCCCAGACTTAAAGCTAATGAGCAATATGAATCTAATGATGAAGGAGAGACTATTGCCCCGAAATGAGAGGAACATTTGGCTATCCTTGAGTCACAAGTTGCTAAGATGAGAAGGACCAATGACCCAATGGACCTCAGTACCCTTACCGTGAGCCCGAAGGATAGACTCCCTCTGAAGTTTAAAATACCAGATACGGACAAATTCCATGGGATGACGGATCCACAGATCCATGTGAAGATGTATATGCGTGTATAGTTCCTCATGAACTTCACCAGAATCAATTGGTACAAATTTTTTGTCAGATCTCTACCGGCGCTGCTGCTCGATGGTTCATCACCCTCGACAATTCAATTGTTAATCAACACTTGTACATTGTTGATTTAGATATTACTCGAAAAGACTTGGAGACTACCAAACAGGAGTCTAAGGAGTCAGTCATAACCTTTACAATGCGATGGAGGAATAAGGTCGCCCATATGGCTAAGTGACAACCACTAAACCAGTCTAAGCACTCATCCTGGGTATTACGTAAAAACTATAAGGGTATGCCTATAAATAGGTCTATCCACAAATATCAACTTGTACAAAACCTGCAAATCCACAACATCAACAACACAAAAACATCCCTCCAAGCCAGCATTCAACCTGGCAATCCATGGCAGTACTCCTCAACATGGCGTATCGCCCTCAGCTCCAAAACCAATAAAGAACGGGCGCTCCAGGCTTTAACTTGAATCTCCACAAGCCAGAGTCGGACTGTAAGAGAGACCAGTCAGGATTACGGCACGAATAGTACTATAGTGTAAAATGGGCATACCCCAAGGAGGGAGACCCCTCAGTAAATCAATAGTTCCATACAAACTAGAGGCTACAAAAATAGTGTCACATTAACAATCAAAAGAACAAGTCCAAAAAAAAAGGTAATCTAGAAAATGCTAGGAAAACCATCTAAGGTTTCGACTCGGCATCGGGAAAGTCTTTATTCATTGATCTGAGAACTAACAGGTCTTATCTCGTGCTGGGGTGATTTGGCTAACAACATTCTCCTCTTACTCGAGCATAGAAAGATCCAGCGCCAGAGGAGATGTCTTACTTATGCTCACTTGGTGCACCGGCAAAGATTATGTCTTCATATTGGGTCCAGCATAAGGGTTTACTTCACCTTTGTCAATCAAATCCTAGATGCCATGCTGTAGAGAGACGAATTTTTTCGTGTGATGACCGGCTCTTTGACTACAAGCACAATAAGGTTGGGCATCGTGTCCTTCGGATAACACAACCAATGTAGGAGTAGGTCATAACTTGACAATCAGAACTTTTAGCAATTGTTCAAAGATTTTTACCAGTGGGGTGTTTAAACGGGTGAACCATCGTCATAGCTTGGGAATGGCTTCCCATGACACCAACTATAGAGACCTCATATCTTGGATGTTATATACACTAGCTGGCTTTGACAGAGCATTGGCATTCCTCTAAACCAACTTGGTATCCTCTCAACTTAGTTTCTTGAGGTATGATTCCCTTATTGATAACATCTTCAATTTGTATTAGGGGTCTCATTAGTGTTTTGAAGAAAAATAGGCAGTCCCCAAAAAGATATTCATGGTAAATGGGTAGCAATTTTTCCCTTATCATGTTAACATGTTTCTCTTCCGACGGGCAATTAGGTCTTCAGGTTATTCCAAAGTCTTCACCTAATGATGTTATCTTCCATTAGGGGATTAGTGTGTGGTGGAAGATTATGTCCAAGTTGATTCTGTGGGATTGGTCGACATACAGGTGCACCCCAGTTGTTCTCATTTGGTATATTGTTATATTAGTTGTTTTAATGCAGTGGATTGATAGGTCATTACATATTGGTACCTGATGTTTTGGGCTTGAAAGGGCTCTTTTATGTTGTCATAATTAGCTACAGTGGCATTGTATTACATATTTTCTTTTTAATTATTGCCAGTGTGACGTGTTCTCAGACTAGATTAGGTCTACTTGTCAGCTTTTGCTTTGCGAGATTTAATTTCCAGTGTATTCCTGGGATATACCCGTTGCATATGTTGTACTGTTGTTTCATCGGTTGATATATATATTTTTTATTTACCATAAAAAGTGTCGTTGTCGTTGTTTTTGCTTTCCTTTTCATCGTTGATTTAGGCTAATGCGGCTGATGATGAATAAAAATAAATGAAAAATCAAGGATATTCCATTTCTTAAAAGTCTCTTCTAGAGAGTTTATTTTTAGTACATCTAAGAGTTCGTTCTTAGTCAGTCAACAGCATAACAATTATAAAAGCAAGAGAGAATTGCTCGATCTCACACATGTTGAATACATAATTCACCAATCACTTTAGAATATTTTGCAAAAGATGATTTTAAATTTAAAATTAGTGGCCTATCGTGTTGGCACTTCTTCTTTGCACATAGGCGTTAGCGATCCCTGCATTTTCAAGCTTAAATATCAGAATTTCAGTCTCTTTGAAATTGAATATCAGAAACCTTATGGAAGAATGTGATTTGAAATTTAAACATTCGAGTGAGAATTTACGGGATTATCAAGAGAAGGCTATGACTTCCTTTCTTGGCCAACCCCTCATCCACCAGAAACAACTCAAATCCTAAGAAATAATGAGGTGTGATATCGATGTCAACGCTTTCTCTTGTTCAAGGCTCACTTACTCCCTATCCTAGCTTGAACCATTCATCTTGACCAAAAAAAAAACAAGAAGAGAAAGCCCGCTAGATTGAAAACCCTGAAAAGGGCAGTCTAGGCAAAAGATACGGAACCCAAAAAAAAAAACAAAAAAAAAACCTCCAAAGAATGTAATTTTGCATTAGTCTTCTTTAAAAAGAGCATTCCCGATGATTGGAGGCCATCACTTAGCCACCGCATATTGTAATTACCCTATACTAGATTTTTGTCCACTTCCCAGCCCTTTGTGCCTAAACAGTTTAGCCTTTCTTTTCGAAAGCCTATATTTATAACCTAGAGGAGGATAGTCTCATTTTGTGTGCCTATGTCCCAATTAATGTTGCATAGTCAAATCAACATGAAAAGGGATCCCTCTCATAAGAACCAAAGTCTTGAAGATATATGAGGAATGAAAATGTGATGATTATTTGTTCGCTCTTAAGAAAAAAAAGGGCAAGAGAGAGAAACCGATAGGGATTGAAGAACTGATAAAAAAATTCAGCATAGGGAATTGCCATTATTGAGTTCGAAGAATAGAAATTCAGCAGATCCGGTTTGGACTACAACCGACTTGATTTCCCCAATAGGGATATGTAGGCAGCTTAGTCACTATCTAGGCCCAGTCTCCGTGAGCACACATACTATTCATTTATAAGCCCACGCCATGGCCTACATTTGTCCCATATATAAAGTCCTTCTTGGGGTTATGCTTATATCAGATAGACAAATGCTCTCACTACAAGAAAGATGCCTATTAGCGACGAAATTTAGCGATGGAATAAATTTTGTCTCTAAAAGCCACCTATTCCGACGAAATTTGGCAATGGAATTAGGTTTCGTCACAATTATGACTCTAAAAATGTTGGAGGGAAAAAATACGCGGGAAAGAAAAATGGGCGACGGAACAAATGATTTAGCGACAAAATTTGGTGACGGATTTCACCGAAGGAATGATTTCCATCGGTAAAGGTATTATTTTAATTTTTAATAACAGAAAAATATTTTTACTAATTATTGAAAATAGAAGAATATACATATAATAAACATAAAAACCAAAAAAAAAACATAATCAAAGGGTTTTCGGCCAAAAGAACAGGACAAAAGAGAATTTGGCGCCACCATCCCTCCCACCCCCGTCGTCGTTGTGGAGCAACCCTTCGCGCGTGCCACCATCATTCCCACTCTGAAGGTTTGTGCAACGCCCCCTAACTCACAGCTGATAGAAGTTTCTATAAGGCTGAACCGTTTTCTCACTAACTGTTAAAGCTTTGATTTTTGGTATAATCAAATTAAGGTTTTTATTTCAATCGTTTGGGTCTTCAATCTTCCGATCTTCAGATCTTCCTCTGAGTGTCATCTTCTTGCTAGGTAATTTCTTCCTCTCACTCTCACGTCTAAACTCTTTCTCTAGTTTTAATTCTAGATCTTGTGATAATCCATTTTGATGTTTTGGGTTTGCGTATTGAATTGTCGATTTGCTTCGGACCATTTCCATAACATGCTTTTGGTAGCTTGCTGTCAACAGAAGAAATTTATCATATTCTATGTCTCTCTCCTTTACCACTGTGTGTACATTCTTTTTGTGTTTGCACTACGTTTGTTCGACAAAATGCCTATCTAATGCGTTTGCATAAATAAGCTTCTGATTGTGTATCAGTCCATTTTGGTATTGTGGATTTCCATATGATTGGTCAAATAAGATCTCATTTTAAAATTTACAGATATGTTTCACTTTGTAATATCATTTTGTAGTTTTTAGACAATATTCGATCTTATGTCTATATGGGTTTTCAAAAATAATCTTTACATAATGTCCATAATTTCTATCTGGCTTTTGTTCTTTCTGATTTGGAATTATATGAAACCCTTGTAAAATTTGTTACTATTGATATAATGAGAGTGGAAATTTATCATTTGTGTTTTTGCAATGTTGTTGGTCTATTACTAGTCAAAACTGGGCATGGAAGCCTTGTGATTTGGATCATCAAATGCTTGGTATAACATAATGTTAAAGCATGATTCTGGTAGCCAGCCCAGATACATGGGAATTGGAAATAGGAATTAAATAGGATTCAATTGGATTACATGGTTGGTTACAGAGTGCTCATGGACCTTCTCAGCATGATTGGAATAGTTTGACACCATAGGAAACTTTTGCGATTCACCCTGTATCTAGAACAACAGCCTTGTTCTTAGTCCTGCTTGGTTGACCATGGAGGATGTAATATGGCATATAACTTTTTGGTGGTTGCCTTGCAAATCGTTGGTCTTGACTTACTATCAAGTTAAAAAAGATTCAGCAGCAGTAGTTTGTAGATGAATTTGACAAATATGAGTGCTCAGATCATTGCATTGTTTATCTTGACTTGTAACCTGGGGTAAATAGAATTGTTTGCGAAATGCCTAGCAAGGGAAATGATTGTGAAGAAATTAAAATGAATAAGCTACAGTAGGATTCCAAGGCTACTGACAATAATGAGTTGCATGTTGGTTCCCCGTGAGACTGCAGAAAAGATCTCCTCCTTTCCGGTCGCAAGTGATGGGGAACTATCTAATTTATGTGGGGATAGCTGGTAGTGTTATTCGAACAAATTTGAAGCACAGACAGGAAGCTTGCTGTGAAGAATAGTATTAGCTGCTCAAATTAATTCTTTTGTTGTTTCTTGGTTATGGCATGCCCAAGAAAAAACAAACTTGAATTACTGATGCCTAGAAGTGCACATAGTTGCACCATTGATGAGTTCACCTAAGGTAAAGATACGAAGAATGCTGAGATTCAAGTGTTATTTGCAAGGGCATCTTGGCCTTAAGTGAATCCATCAAACTAGCCACGTTGTATGGACTACTTTTCCAAATTAGAAAAATGCCATCTTCTGATTTTTCTTGATTTTTTTTCTATGGTTTTATGTATGCTATTGGTACAGTGCTTGATACCCCTTTATTGTGAATTTTGTTTTTTCGATTTTGTTTTTACATGTATGTTCTTCAGTGGCTGACAGTGTTAAAATGGGATTTCAGCTATTATTGTCCAAGAAAAACAATAATGGTAGCAAAATTTCAGCTAAGGCCTCTTACCACAACAGGAAACATTTCAGGGGTACAAATGTTCACTTCATAGGGACTTGAATATAAGCCTTTTTTTTATTTTTTGGTCAACTCCAGCAGTAGATTGAATATTAAAAATGTTCACTGCATTGCACTTCATGTTTCTACTTCATCTCATTCATACAAGACTTAGTATTTCCACTACATATGCTCTTCATACATCTCATGCCATGAACTTGGCCCTGGAAAACATGACTTGCATTTTATATTTTTTCTAATCTCTAATTTGCACTCTAGGACCAACCCCGGGAGTTTTGAGAATGTCGGTTGATCGTAGTTGGATGGAAAAAAGATTGGATGATTCGTAGAAGGCTAAGTGATGAGTTTCGAGCCGGAGTAAGAGTATTTCGTGAATATGCTTTTAAAAATGAAGCATTTGTAGATAATCAAAGGATAAAGTTCCCGTGTAGAGACTGTAACTTATTGCACTGGGGAGAGGCTAATGAGCTAAAATTGCATCTTTTTCGCAAAGGATTTATGTGTAACAACACAATATGGACTCAACATATGGAGTCAATTGATTTGTCATCCTCCTTGATTGGGCAAGATAATGCTTCACAATACCGTAATATAGTAATAGACGATGGCCGTGCAGAGTTTGACATGGATGATTACCGTGATGATCCTGACGTTGATCTTCCAGAAGAACCTAACTTGAAAGCTCAAAAGTTTTATGAGCTGTTAAGGGACACCAACAAGCCGTTATGGGATGGCGCAAAAAAGCACACCAAGTTGTCTGTCGTGACACGACTGTTACACTTGAAGTCGGAACATGGGGTAAACGATAGAGGATTTGATGGGTTTTTAATGCTTATGAAATAGTTACTACCAGATAGTGAGAAGTTGCCAGGTTCTTACTATGATACAAAGAAAATGGTAATGAAACTCGGGTTGGGTTATGAGAAGATAGATGCGTGTAATAATGATTGCGTGTTATTTTGGAAGGAAAATAAGGATAAGTTAAAGTGTCCGATTTGTGATCATTCAAGGTACAAACCAAGAAAGGGGAGTAAGAACAATGTGGCTTGGAAGACATTGAGATACTTTCCAATAACATCGAGGCTTCAAAGACTATATTACTCAACAAAGACAGCCGAATATATGACATACCATAACATTCATCCCAAAGCAGACGGTGTGATGAGACACCCCTCTGACGGAGAGGCATGGAAGCACTTTGATATGAAACACCCAGACTTTGCTCAAGAAGTTTGAAATGTTAGATTGAGGTTGGCAACTGATGGTTTCAATCCATTTGGTCACTCCAGCACCCCCTATTCCACATGGCCCGTAATTCGTGTTCCCTATAATCTCACTCCTAACATGTGCATGAAACAACCTTATATGTTTATGTCACTTCTTATTCCTGGTCCAAAAAGTCCCGGGAGGAACATTGATGTGTATTTGAGGCCATTGATTGACGAGCTCAAAATGCTTTGCGATACTGGTGTTTCTATTTTCGATGTGTTTAAAAAATAGAATTTTCAAATGCGGACTGCGATGATGTGGACTGTCAACGACTTTCCTGCATACAGAATATTTGCAGGGTGGAGCACACATCGTAAGTTAGCAAGCCTTGATGTATGCACATCAACCAGGGTTTCACATTGAAATATGGAGGTAAGGTCTCATTTTTTGGATGAGATAGAAAAATGTTGCAAGAGGATCATTCCTTTAAAAAATAGAAGGACAAGTTTGACAAAACGGTTTAGTGCGGTGTGATAAAGCAAGATCGTTTGTCTGGCAATGAAGTGTGGGAAAATGTGAATAAGCATGATGCTATACCTTTTGGTAAAGGTTTTGCTAATCAAAAGATTCCTGGGTTCAGAAAGACACACAATTGGACGAAACAGAGTATCTTTTGGGAATTATCTTATTGAAAGACACTTCTAGTTCGCCATACTTTAGATGTAATGCACATTGAGAAAAACGTGTTTGACAATATATTCAACACAGTGATGAATGTGAAGGGTAAATCCAAATATCATTTAAAGGCAAGGAAGGATCTATAGAAAATGGGTATAAGACCTGAATTACATCCAAAACTGATCAACGGTAAGACGATATTGCCAAAAGCATCCTATACTTTGGACAAGAAGCAAATACAACAAGTATGTGAGTGGGTTAAAAAGTTGAATCTCCCAGATAGTTATGCATCAAACATATCCCGTTGTTGTAACCTTTCAGAGTGCAAGTTTTATGGGATGAAGAGTCATGACTGTCATGTGTTTATGCAAAGGCTCATTCCTATTGCCTTTCGTGACTTTTTGCCTAAGGCAGTAATGGATGCCTTGACTGAAATTTGTCATTTCTTTTGAGATCTTTGTTTAGTAGAACTTTGGGAGACTGACATGAAGATTCTTGAGATAAGTATTGTAGAAACAATATGCAAGCTCGAGAAGATCTTTCCTCCGCCCTTTTTTGATTCGATGGAACATTTACCCGTTCACTTGGCCTACGAAGCTAAGGTTAGTGGACCAGTGCAGTATCGATGGATGTATCCATTCAAGAGGTGATATTTATTGGATCTAGTCTCGCGTACCTTATAATTTTTTGAATATACTTTGATTCTAAACTCATTCGATATCTTTTAGGTTTATGTTTGGATTAAAGAAAAACGTTCGTAATAAAGCTCGAGTAGAAGGTTCAATAGCAGAGGCCTACATAATAGAGGAACTTGTGAACTTTTCTTCCCTTTATTTTGAGTCTGAAGTCAAAACAAGGATAAATCGATTATATAGAAACGAGGATGTTGTTGACACGTATTTGGAATGACATTTATCCATATTCACACATTTTGGTCGTCCTTTTGGATCTTACATTACTCGGTGGTTAAGTGACGAGGAATATGATGCCGCATCATTATATGTCCTTCTCAATTGTAAAGAGGTCATTCCTTTTATCGAGTAAGTAGTTATGCATAATGCCTTATTTTTATATGTTGCTTAATAAAATAACTTACTTAGCTTATCTATAGTGAATTCGATAACGAAGCACGAGTTTCCAATTCTGCAATCTCTGATAAAGAACTTGAAGAGTTGCGTAACAACGAGTTCATTACATGGTTCAAGCAACGTGTAAGTTTAAAAAGTAGATCATAGTTGTGTAATTACTACTGTTACATAACTAACATAATATTACTTTATTGGACATTGTTGCGATAGAATGACAAGGTTGATCAAGTGGTGGATATTCGTTTTAAAGAACTATCTTGTGGCCCAAGTAGATTAGTTAGATGCTACAAAGGTTACATCGTCAATGGCTTTAGGTTTTACACGGTAGATATTGACTCGACTAAGCAAACTCAAAATAGTTAGTTTTGGTCAATGGCAATTGTTATAACGACAATTGCCTTGATTTCTATGGGCGATTGGATGAGGTTGTTGAGTCAGATTATATGGGTAATGTTCAAATGTCATTGGTTTTGATATCACATCTAGAGTTGGAGTCCATGTTAGTCGACCTGGGATAGTAGACGATAATCTCAAGTCAAAACTCGGATCAAATGAACATTTTGTGTTACCTAATCAAGCTTCACAGGTATTTAATGCAAAGAGTGAATTGAAAAAGAATTCTAATTGGTGTACAGTTATCAAGATCAAAAGATTAGCAGTTGAAAACTACCAAGAAGATGTGCCTGAGACTTATCAAGAGGACGTTACTCCTGTTGTGGTACCTATTCAAGTTGATGACGACACGGATCACATACCTCTTCAAGCAGTAGGTATGCCCGATGAAGTAATGGGCGGGGAAGTTGATGACAATGACCTTCGAGCTGTAGCAATTGTAGACAATCATCATAATGCCAAAAATGTGAAATTATACGAAGATCAAGATGAGGACGAGGACGATGTTGATGATAATGAAGAAGAAGAAGAAGAAGACGATGATGAAGAAGTAGACGTGTCCAGTAGTGATAATGATTAATAACTCATAATTCTCTCTTTTAGTTTAATTTAGCTTAGAGCTTATATACATGATTTGGTGTTTGGATTTGGCATTAACATGTTGAGTGAAAGTTTTTTTTTTTTAACTTGTGTTTATTATCAGCTGATTCTTGGCATCCAATTCTAGGAGCTGACTGTGTATGGTTGATAATCCTTCATTTGGTCTTGAAAGATGTATCATTTCTAGCAACTGTTGTGGTAAACTATTAGGTGTTTCCATATTTAGTTTTCGTTACATAAACAATTTTTGCTATATAGTATCTTTTGCAGTTATGCAACGTACCCAAACAACTCGAGGTCGTAGTCGTGTTGTATCTGCTCCCGCCGGTGGAGGTCACAGTGGAAGTAACTCATCTTCGGAACGGTCTGTGCAAGTGGAATCGTCAGCAGCTTCAATTGATGGTACTTTAAAGGGAATAATGTATGATAGTTGTTTTTTGTTTGAATAATTATAGTACTTTGCAATTTCATGTGTTATTCCTGATATGCTTTTTTGCAGCTTCTCTTCGTACCAGAGGTGCGACACAAGGAATCATAAGAAAGCTTCCACCAGGCTCCAAAGAGAGAATCCATGTTCATAAGAAAGTGTAATCTATAGTGCTTACTTTCCAGTTGTATAATATCATTGTTTTCCATTCTACTTTAGTGTAACACTTAATTTTTATGCATTAGCTTCATTGGGGACGAGGCACGGAGTACAATATGAGCTATCTTTAGGGCAAATATGGATTTTCCTTTCATGGTGTGGTCAAGCTAGAAGAAGTACCTTGAAAAGAAAGAAATGCTTTGGCAAAAATTTTTGGTAAGCTTATTACTGAAAGATCTCAATGTGACTTTGCTTTGTATATTGACACTGATATATACATATTTAGTTGTTCTAAATGATGTGTGATATTTAATGAGTTGATATTTCAATTCCATACACGAAGGTATAGTTCTAGATGAATTTTTTTGCTGTGTTATTTAATGAGCTGATATCGCAAGATCAGTAACGATGTTATGGTTAATGCTCCACAGTACGGCTTCTGTTATAGCTACTACTGCATCATCTTCTTCTGGAGAGTGTGATTCCTACTTCATTGCTATCCATGTTAGTGTTTGACAGCCTTTAATCCATAGTCCTACTTTAGCCCTTTTTGTGTTTTTGTGTCCCAAGCTGCACCATTTTGTGTCCCAAGCTACAAAAATTTTCAAAACCAGCTGAATTGCAAACGCCTAGCCTGCAAGGCAGATAGAAGGCAAGATGAAGTAATGGGCGTAGAACCCTTAAACTTGAACTTGGATTGACCGGGAATCCGGAAATGCACTTCTTTGGCATAGCAATCCAATGAGGCATGGTAGGGAAACAACCAGTCCATACCGAGAATAACGTCAAAATCCCGAATGTCCATAGCTATAAGGTTAGCGGGTAACACTCTACCCTCAATGCGTACCAAGCAAGGCTTGTACACTGTAGATACTAATAAAGATTTCCCCACCAAGGTATCAATCATCAAATCAAACTCTAAAAGTTGTGGGTCAGAACCCAACTTACACGCAAGAGAAGGGGTTATAAACGAATGCGTGGATCTAGGGTCAAACAATGCATGAAAAGAATGAGAACCAATATGAACTGTACCTGCCACTACGTCGTTAGAAGTTGTGGCATCCTTGGCAGTCAAAGCATAAGCACAGCCTTGCACTCTCGGCCTCTGGTCCCCCGTGGACGGTTTACCTCCACCCTGAGCCTGAACGTTGTAAGTCTTCTCCTTCTTCGGATACGGGCATTCCATAGCATAATGCCCCACTTTCCCACAGTTAAAACATGAATTTGTCAAACGATGGCAAGGCTTATCCCCATGATTTTTGCCACAAGTAGCGCAAACTTTCGTACGCCCTTGAGTCGATTTCATACCTTCTTGTAAAGTTGCTTTCCTCTTGTTCTGACCACCGCTCTTGCTCTTGTCCGAAGTTTCTGCACGGCTTCTTTTATGCCTCAATTCCTCTTGCTCCTTGAAAAAAATTCCCCATAGTCCATCTCTAGAATTTTGGCCCGTTCAACCACCTTGGCATAAGTCGGAAGCTTTAGAGCCAACAATCTGTTCTTGATGCCGCGATTCAATCCCTTCTCAAATCTTCTTGCCTTACGATTTTCGGCGTCAACCAAATGCGGGGCATGCCTTGACAATGAGGTGAACTTCGCCTCATATTCTGCTACCGTCATATCATTATGCACTAACTTCAAGAATTCTTCCTCCTTCTGATCTCTTACATTTTGAGGAAAATACTTCTTGAAGAAAATGTTCTTGAACCGTTCCCAAGTCATGTGATGATCAGCATTGATCCTCTGTCTGCGCTTGACCATCTTCCACCAATTGTCGGCTTCATCTTCCAACATGAATACTGCATACGCCACCTTTTGCTCATCACTGGTATCCCAAAGGTCGAACACCTTCTCACTTTGGTTCACCCACGCTTCAGCCTTCTCCAGATCAGGTTCCCCTCTAAAGGCGGGCATTAACTTTTTGAATTTCTCCACATCTCTAGTCTTAACACCATCATTCAGCCTATTGTTCTGATTTTGGTGTAGCAGTACCCCGTTACCTCCTGCAATTAGGTTTGCCAAATTCTGAAATCTGTGTACAATGGCTTCAGTAACTTGGTCATTCGTTGGTGGACCGTGAGGTTCGTTGGCGTTACGATTAGAACATCTAGGAGGCATGGTACTCCTAGCACATCAAACGAAACTGTATAAGCCTATATAATGTACAAAAGATAATCGCGAAATCAAAATAAATCTCGCAACGTCTTAGACCTAGGCTCACCCGAGTCTACAGAATCACAAACCTAAGCTCTGATACCAACCCTGTCACGCCCCCAAACGGGGAGGCCGCGACTTCAAAGCAAACCTCATGATATATTATTACCATATAGATGACGATGGTATAAACAGAGCACTAAAAGCCTCCAAACATAAATTATTACCATATCTAACAAAAGTCTATTACAACGCGTTCCAAAAAATATGACAATACAAAAGGATTTCTAATTGCAGCGGACAAATAGATATACAAAACAATTCTATCAAATTACCCCACCCGGGTAAAATTGCCAAAAGAAATAAGCTACAAAGTTTATCAAGCCAAAAAGCAAAATCTCATAGCTCCAACGCTGCCATAAGAATCAAGAGTCACTTCCTTCACCTGTGGCAAAGGCAAGGTAAGAAGACAAATGGGTGAGCTCAAATAGCCCAGTAGGGTAGACAATGGTAAGATGTCAAGAAATAATGGTATAATCTAATAACAATATGGGATATGAAACGGACCAATCATGTCTCACTATCAAATATCGAAGTATCAAAGATTAGCATTTAACCCAAAATACATTTCAATAATATGTAGGGTATGCTACAAACATGCGATGACTATGGTGGTCATAAGGCCCAAACGTCGAACCAAACATACAAATATCAAACGCGTACTCTAGAGCATACTAGGAGGCTTCGGCTCTCTAGTATAACAAATATGTGTCCAAAGGACCCTCTCAATTTGAGAGTTGTTCAACATAGTCAATGTCAATCTTAAATTGACGGTCACAAATGTACAAATTCAAAGTTGTGCATCAATAAGGCACAAATGAGAAGGGGTAAACAATGTTCTCAAGAAGGCCAAAGTGGAGCAATCAATTATAAACGAACATAGATGAATCAAAAGTGACGAAAGTATAAGCCTTTGGATTTTCGAAGATACATTTCCACAGCAAAAATCGTATAAACCCTTACCTCAAACAAGCTTTGAACAAAAGAAAACCTTAAAGCACCACTCCAGCGCCAATGAGCTTTCCAAGCCTCCTATTCTCTCTCTCTCCGCCGCAAAGGAGCAAGAAATCGAGAACAAAAGGGCTAAAAAGAAAATAAAGAAACTATTTATATGAAGGTAAAATTACACTATTCATTCGAAGCAACATAAGTTTTAGTCGACTAAAAAGTTTTAATTCGACTAAAAGGTTTAAATTCGACTAAAAACTTTAAATTCGACTAAAAAGTACATTTCGGTCGACTAAAAGTACATTTCAGTCGACTAAAAGTATTGTTCATCAACTAAAAGTACTATTCATTCGACTGAAAGTACTATTCATAAAAAAATATTATTATTCATATTTTTTTTAAAACTTAACTTAACACAAGAAAGGAAATTTTTTGGGTATTACAAATTCCCCCTTCGTGATAGTCATGGTAGTGCATGTCTTATCCAGTCTATTGCATAGTCAGTTTTGTCTGCATACATGTCTAGGGGATCCTTATGATTCCCTTTCATGACAATCATGATAGCGTTTTTCTTTATTTGTTATAGTTTATTCCATGGTCAGCACCACCTGCACACATTCTGACAAGGGGCTCCTTGTGATTCTGCTTTCATGGCATTCGCCATAATGTCTGTCTTTTTGGTTCATGGTTAGCATCGGCTACCTATATTTTTGTCTAGGGGATCATTGGGATTTCCCTCTCACGATAGTCATGGTAATGTCTACCTTAGTTCCTCTGGTCCATTGTATAGTCATCATCGTCTGCATGCCTTCTTTTTTTTAGCGGCTCCCTTTGATTCCTCTTCCACGAAAGTTGTCTTGTGGTTCATGGTTAGCATTTCTGCCTGCATTTTTATCTAAGGGCTTCATGTGATTCTTCTGTCACGATTGTTGTGATAATGTATGTCTTTTGTTCACGCTGATTATTTAATGCTCAGCATTGTCTGTATGCATTTTATCTAGGGGTTCCCTGTGATTCCCCTTCCAAGACCGATGTTGTCTTTCTCTAGTTCGTTAAATGGTATGTGTCGTCTGCGTTCATTTTATATAGCCGCTCCTTAGATTCCCCTCTCCTGACAGTCAGGATAGTGTTTGTTTTTGTTCGCTCAATACAATTGCATTTGTTAGTTTCATTTACATGCATTTCTTCTAGGGCTCCTTGTGATTCCTTTCTCCTGACAGTTAGGACAATGTATGTCCTTGTTTGGTTAGTCTGTTATATTGCGAGTCCCTTCTGCATGCATTTTGTCCAAGGGCTCCATCTGAGGTTTCTTTGCCTTGTCTAAGTCTATGTCTTAAGAGTCTACTTTTTGATCATAGTCTTCAAAATATTTTTCTTAAAACATATATAAAAATGAAAAAAAAAAAAAAAAAAGTAAATCTGATCTTTGCTGTGATTTTCAGTTACACTCATATCCTATTAGACTTTAGGCTAGAGTCAACTTATCTCTCCAGCCCTTCACCTATCATCTTCTTTCCAGATCCGATCTGAACTACATTAGGCTTGATCCCTTTTGGACGAGGGTATGTAGGTAACCTTCGTCGGGTGCAACCATTTTCCAATCCAAGTTAATGGTCGAATGTATTAACCCTCAATGCAAGATTAGTACATGAAGGCCATATGTGGCCCTTCTCTCCAATTCCATCTTGAAATCCAAATCCATGTCTGGTAAACTTTCACAATCTAGGTTAGCATGCAGATATTGCGTACCTTCCTTTGTCCAGTCCTCATTCAGTCTCAGCCCCAGTCTCCGTCGGGATCCATATTTGAGGCTAGAAACCCTCAAATGTATTTCGGCATGCATCACTTACTTTTTTCTATTCAAATTTTGGCCCAATCAGTCTCTGTCCAAACTGTGTCGAAAGGTACAACCCTCACTTTAGGTTATTACGCATATATCACGTACGATGCAGCCTCAATCCAGTTCTAGCTCCAGTTCTAGTCCCGGTCTCAGTCCAAATTCATGTCTGAGGGTATAACCCTCAATTGAAGTTGGTATGTAGATATCTCGTATAATCCAGCCTTAGTCCAATTTAGCTCCGGCTCTGGTCCCAGTCTAGTTTCAGCTCCGATTCCAGTTCCAGCTCCAGTTCCAGTTCTAGTTCTAGTTCCAGCACCAGTTTTCAGTATCCCTAGACGATCATATGTTGTTATTGTTGGCTCTGCCTTCTAAGGATGCGCCTTATGGCTAAGCAAACAACTGTCATTACTAATGGCTTCGGCTCTTAGTCATAAGCCTTCGGTGTATCTAGACGTCCAATCATCGTTACTATTGGCTTGAGCATCTAAATACGCTTTTCTCCTCATTTGCCTAAGAGACCAATCGTCGTTAGTATTGGCTCCGGCTCTCAAGTAGTGACTTTTTACTATCCCTAGAAGAGAAATTGGTGTTACCATTGGCTCCTGCTAAGGGTATGTTCTTATGGCAACACGACCAATTGTTGTTACCATTGGCTCCAACTTTTAGTCTTAAGATTTTGGTGCATCTGGAGGACCAATTCTTGTTACAGTTGGCTTTGGCTTTTAGATGAACTTTCTTGCTCATGTTTAAGAGACCAATTGTCATTAGCGGTTGGCTCCTGCCCTTAGACATGACTTTTCAGTATTTATAGAAGAGTAATTGTTGTTACCGTTGGCTCTGGCTTCTAGGAATACACCCCTCGTCTAACGACCAGTCATTATTACTATTAGCTCCAGCTCCAGATAAGGTCGGACTTCATTTTTACCTTTGGTATTGCTCAACGACTACTTGTTGTTACTATTGGCTTCAGCCTCGAACAATATCCCCACCCTTTCTGAAATTCGTTAGTCTCATTCCTTTTTTAAGGATTTGTAAGAAATCTTGCAAAGGTCCGACCTCATATATGTGTGTGTCTTTGACTCTGTCTTAGGTCTTTTGGTTCTTTTCGTATTTCTACTACAAAAATATGTTGTTTACGGTGATGTTCGCCTGCAATCTCACCAAGGAGCTCTGTAGACACCCCATTTTTGTAGTTCTTTTATTAAATGATTATTGGGCTTTATTATTAACTAATTTTATTATTATTATTCATATAGGTTTAAGCCTAATAATATAATGACCATGATTCAGTTAAGTCCAATCTAGTTTGAGTCTAATCCAGTTAGCAGTCCATTCCTATTAGATTTAATCTAGGTTAGGGTTCTTTACTTAAAGAGGGTCATTTGGCTGATTAGAGGGAAGAAAAAAAATCCTAGGAGAAGGGTGGCTAGGTTAGAAATCCCAAATTTTTGGGCATACACAACAAACTTTGACCGGCCATAATTTGCTCATACGATACCCGATTTAGGCAATTCAAAAGCCTAAATCATTCATATTTTCAAGAGCTATAGCTTTGTAAAATAAGTCGAATGTCTTCTTCAAGTCTAAAATAATGTTTTTCTAAGATCGGACATATTTCCTTCCTATGCTTTTGACTAGACCTACCTTGTTCGTTTGATATCCGATTTAGGCGATTAAAAAGCAAAAATCATGTATCTTTTTAGAGGTACAACTTTGTAGAAAGAGTTGATTCTGTTTGAGGTTTTCTTCGGGCCCAAAATAGCAATTTTCTATTCGGGCAATTGTTGTTCTTGGTTTTTGATGTCAAATCCATTCTCGGACTAAGCCATTGGACAATCTGGACCAAGGTATGATTCTATATCCTTCTTTTCAGTATTTTTTTTCTAGATTAGAATAATCTAGATTGTTTTCCCCTCACAGGACCAGATCTCAATTAAAAAAATATAAAAAAATTAAGATCAAAATCTTTCATTTTATTTAGAATTTTAGACCACTAGAAGAGTAGTCAATTTAGAGTTCTAAGTCCATTCGACTAGAAGAACTGTATTCATCATAAAAGTCAAAGATCGAGATCTAAGACATCTGCCATAGGACCTGTCAAACTACGATGGTTTTGATTCTGGTTTGTCTGTCCAGATACATAGGCCATTTGACCCCTGATGTCGAATTCAAACCACTAATATGAAGTAAGCTTAGAGTTTGTTTTATGCATATTTATGTGTTATAAGTCCAAAAATCGATAGAAATGAAGTAGAGACCGAAAGAGTGTGGCTGGTGCCTAAAATCTTCTCGTCGTACAAGTTAGCCCCGAACCTTTTTTCTTGTTTTTCAATAGATTAGTAGTATTTGGGACATTTTTTGGGTCATTTTTAGGTTTTCCTTGTTTTTATATGTTTAATTAAATAAGATGGCAACTCCTAAAATCCTTAGGCCCGTTTTCTAGTCCCAAAGGTCTTCCGAGGCGGTTCGCTACACAAAGTGTATCAATCTCTCTTCTCAAATCAATCTTTATTACCTTCTATTCAAATAAGATATTCTCTTCAAATACGAGGTGTGCGACCAACAAGAAGGCAAACCATAGTTGGTAAATAGCGGGAGTACTATGTAAACCTCCATCAGTTCACATAATACATTACCAATTCGAAACTCTCATTTTCCCTAGACTATATGGCCATCTTTAATCCCTCATGAGCCATAGCCTAGAGCAATGCCCAACCCACTATTTGCGTGGGAGTGCCCACACATTCTTCAACTATTTTGTACATATAGTATTTATACTTATTGATAAATAATGTGGTGGCATTAGGCACAACTAGCTGCATAATCGAAGAAATGTGATGCCAAAAAATCTTTCCTAGTCCCTAATATCAATCCACATTGTGCATTGTTGTTGGTAGTCAGGCTAGCGTAACACTGGATCTCCATGTCATGGCATACTCTCAAGGCATAAAAGGCAGAGTACGATCATTAAACAGATTTATAGAGCTCAAATAATGACGGGAAAGGTATCCACCCTATCTTGACTTTATGTTGGTCAAAAATGGCAAACTATATGACAGCCATTCTACGGTGGAGTAATCATCAAGAGCATGTCACGCAATAACATTATACCGATTTCATCTCAATCATATACAAGCGACGAACCTGGGAATCTATAGGCAATATGTAAGCGTCTAGAATAAAACTCACACTCGACTTGAATACAAGCTACAAAGAGTTATAATCAGTCCATGTTCAGGCAAATCACCGATGCAATACACCAAAATTATCTCCAAATAATCTCAAATCACCAAGATATTTAAGCGCCTCATCTGACATGCCCAAGAGCATCGAGGTGGGTTGCTGTGTGGGATAGCCAACCCAAGTGCCTTGTGAAACCAAAAGGAATGTGTATGTGCAATCGTGTTCTCTCTGTAAATCAATGCATGAGATATAAATATGAACATTGTACAGGCAAAGCACAAGTATCAAGATTTCATAAACTCTAAAACCCCCGGATATGTTCAAGGAACATATTGCCAAAAGGGTCACCTTAGAAGCTGTATATTTATGTCCTAATATTATCTCTCCATGCACAACCAAACCCATATGTAATGTCTATAACATGCTTTAACTGGTTATCATAGCCTCTAAGTTACATTAAAGCAGCCTTTCAGAGAATAAAGTGACTGGCTTTACACTTATGGACTTAAATTCCTATGCGGATAAAAAAGAGGCTACAAAACCAAAAGAGTTACGTTAATTGCAACCGCTAACAAGTTCTTTTTCATAAATAAAATATATATCAACCGATGAAACAAAAGTACAACATATGCAAGGGACATACTGTAAGGACCTTAATTTAACCTAACTGTAAATCTCATTTGATACTTGTTATTATGCATGTAGGATGAATATATTTCTTGTTGAAAGATCTTACACATTATATGAGTGGTATCCATGACCATTTATGTAGAACAAGTTGTATGCTTGTGTTAGCATAGAAGCACCTCAAGTAGGTGGATTAGCTTAGTCTTAATCCTGATTAGTTGGTCTTAAGCATGATTAGTTATCCCTAAGCATGAATAGTTGATCCCTAATCGTGATTATTCTAATTTGGATTAGTCAAGGTTAATCGTGATTAGTTAGCGACTAAGCTTGATTAGTTTGCCTTAATCTTGATTCAGCTAATTGTGATTACTTAGTTACTAATCTAGGTTAACTAGTACTAATGAATCTTATTAAGTCTAGAAATTTATTTGGGTTGTCATTGTGATACCCTGAAAATACCAGAAATTAATCTAACTGTGAATTAGATTAATTAAAGGGGGCTATTTTTATTAAGTAGCATTATTTTGGGTGATAATTAAGTGTTAGGGAGTTAAATGAGAGTTTATGTGGTCTTGGGGTCAAAGTGTAATTTTTCCAAGTGACCCCTGTCGCCCGCGCGCCATCTCTTCACATAGTCCGCCGCGCCCATGCGCCGCCTTGCTGATACAGCCGCGCCCCTAGGCTCTTTGTCACATTACCGTGCCCTCGGCACCATACACGTTTCGCTGTGCCCATGCGCTACGCCACTGATACAGTCGTGTCCCTTGGCTCTCTGTTAGCCTACCATGCCCCCGGCACCATACACACTCCGCCTCGCCCATGCGCCCACACCCTGACCCAATCGCGCCCACTGGCTATCTGTCACACTACCACGCACCTTGTGTTGGTCCATCCTTTCACCGCACCATGTGCACCTTGCCTTGGTCGTGAAACATGCTTCGACCCACTCTTCGGAGTGTGTAGCATCCTCCGGGGATAGGCGACTACTCCAGGACACTATCTCTGCCAGGGAGCTCTAAGTGCTCCGGTATGAAGACTCCTCTTTCGCCGGGTAGACGGCTCCTCTGGGATGCTACCTCGGCACGTCGGGTAGGTGACTCTTCCGGGACACTACCTTGACACGCTGCGAGTGCTCTGGCACAAGGACTCACCCATAGGGATATGTGACTCTTCCGGGACACTATCTCCGTTAGGGAGCTCTAAGTGCTCCAACATGAAAACTCCCTTTCTTCCAGGTAGACGGCTCCTCCGGGATGCTACGTTGGCCCGTCGGGTATGGGACTCGTCCGGGACACTACCTTGGCGCGTATCGAGTGCTCCGGCACAAGGACTCACCTGCGGGGATAGGCGATTCTTCCGGGACACTATCTCTGCCAGGGAGCTCTAAGTGCTTCGGCATGAAGACTCTATTTCCGCCAGGTAGATGACTCATTTGGGATGCTACCTCAGCCCACGGGATAGGCGACTCCTCTGGGACACTATCTCCACCATGGTGTCTATGTGACAAGCCTACGTGCTCCGGCATTGGGAGCTTTCATCGGAACCCCTAAAAACTATGACCCCAGGGTTACTCTGAGACAGGAGCAGGTCTCCGGAGGGCATTGCGCCTAGTCCGCCTGACAATTGGGCATCAGGTCTTCCCTACCGCTGCCAAGCATGTGGGACTCTACAAGGGCTTGGACTTATGGCTAAATCTAGGGGGTTCTCTGGCCACACCAGTGCTGTGGGAGCCAATCTTTCCAAACAGACGTTGCGGGGCAGGCTGGGTGAATATGCGATTCAATAGTTCGTGGAGCACAGGCAGTTGTGGACCCTTCAGTGACACCCGGGAGCGCCACGTGTCGGTTGATGACAGCATCATCTCAACCTCTATAAATAGGGGTCTTGAGAATTCATTTAAAGGACTCTTGAACATTTTCAGAACTTACTTTCTCACTCTAGAATTTTAGAAAGAGAAACATACATGACCTTGACTCTGGACCTAAGCATTAGACTGTGACTCCTGTAGTGTATTCACCAAGCACCATCACCCTTCACAGCACTGCCACCCTCAGGCTCTGTTTGGGAATCCCTTAGTCTCTGCCATTGTTCCATCGTTGCTATATCCCACATCAACATACTTGGCATCTGACTCAGACTGCATTCCTTGTGGCACCTCCACGTCGACTGCGAACTTACTTCCTTGGCATCAAATGTTATAGTAGGTGTGGCAGTGCCCTAATGGAGGTGTAGTTGGTCTACGACTAGTCACAAACCCAGTCATGGGCTCACCCATGGGTTCGGGTCATGACACTTATGGTCGATGAAGCTATTCACCGTCAACATCGTCAAAAACCATCAACCACTAAGCAGCAACCTAACCGGCACCATATTCCCCCACTTCCACAACCTACCACCAGCTTTCACCGCCATATTGCGTGCCTTATTGTGGGTCAATTGTTGTTGCTACAGATCTATCGCCGCCCTCGTTGTATAGATCTGCCCCCACCACCATCCCGACAATGAATCTACTACCTCAACCACCATTCTCCGCCACCATCATGTCGCCCATCCTACCACCACATCCATTCCATCAATTGCCAACCCATTCATAGTTCTATATTTCCTCAGCCACCACCACCATACCGATGCGACAAGTATCACCACTGCACCCTACAACAATCACCACCACTGTAACGCCTCGAACCCAATGGTCCGAGCATGTCCTTAAACCAAAACCCAATCAGGTCCAAAACATAACAACCATAATGGTAGAGCAGAGCATCTAAAACTCCATAACCCAATTATCTGAATCTCAAATACTTAACTCCATAAGAATTTAAAACTTAATTACAATCTTTATGACTTACCCGAATAATAATAATAAAAAGAACAAACTAAACTAAGAGTATGTCTAAATAAAATTAATAGTGTCTAATGCTCCCAATTACGAACACCAAGTTTCGCTGCAGTACTAATATCTCACCCTTCGTGCTACTCTTGGCCTGGAAGGGGAAGGAAGCGAAAACAAAGGGGTGAGCACGAATTGCCCAGTAAAAAAATTTACACCCAAAAGGCCAAAAACGAATACCAAATTTGAGTTATCGAACATAACCAATAAGTAAGAATGTAGATAACTCAATCAAATTTCACAAAGGTGACCAAAAGATAGTTAAACAACTAATAAGCCGAATATCAAACACAATTTATCAAAACTTGCAGGTGTCACATACACAATTGCTTATTATTAAGCATTCACAAATCATGGTTAAAATCATATCGAATATCGCAGCCGGCGCATCACATATAAGTCACGATAATTAAAAGTAACTTTCAAACAAAAATATTGTGAGACCCCGATCTTAATTAGCTTCTAATCATTTTATTAAGTTTAAATATATTTAAATTTGATTGAAATAATATAATTGTGTTATATTATTTATCTACATAACATAAATATTGAAATTAAGTTATGGGCCAAGATATAATTATGTAAAACTTTGGGGTTAAAAAGTAATTATGTAAAACTTTGGGGTCAATTTCAAAATACCATAAGTCAGCTATAAGAGGTTAGTGGCATGTGCACGTGTGAGAGTGTGGGAATAAAAGGATTTTGGTGTGCCACCTATGTTTGGTGGTGAGTAATCAAAGGCAAACAATAAAAAAAGGAATGGAAGTGAAGTAAGTGAATAAGTTAGAAAAAAAATAAAGAAGGGAGGTGAAAGACTTCTCTTATTCTGCCATAAACAAAGAGAAAGGAGGAGAGGATAAAGAAAATAGTAAAAACAAAGAGAAAGGAGGAGAAAGAAAAGAAAAGAGAGAAAGGGAGGAAGACAAGAGAGAACAAATGAGAGAGATTTGCATGAACTTTCTTGAATTGGCTTGGGCTTAATTTTCTTTAAGGTAGGTTATCTTGTGCTTTTAGGTTTTTAAAGCATGTAGGAGAGGTATTATGAGTAGTGAAAATACTTATAAACTTGCTTGTAATGATCTTAAGTGAAATATGCTACAAAACCTGCAAAACAGTCATAAAAATGAGATAACTTTGGGGCATAGAAATGTATAGTTTTAATTCAGATATGGGTTTTAATATTTTATATGTTGTACTAATACATGTATAGAGTATACACACAAAATTTCAGATTATTTCAATTTCTACTACTATGGTTTAAAATTTGCGGCTTGAAACTTGTCGTGTGAAACTGTTGCTGGATAGATTCTGAAGTCTGTTTTTGGAAGGGCTTAACATAACCATAAAATAATTATTTCATGCCAAATAAAATACTGGAATGTAGCTCCTTAAGTCTAGTATTCATAAATATATAGTTTGACTGTAGAGGCCTTGTAATTAAATTGTTATAATTTTCAGAGTACAGACTACTCTTGCTGCCAATTGAAATACTGAGCATATTATGTAACCTAAACCAGTAGTTCTTTGTGTTGGGCTTAATGGTGAATAACTATGTAAATTTCAGTTCTTAAATGGACGGTCAAATATCTACATAATAATATAAGTATACACATGTGTAGGTTACTTAAGGAAGAACATCAAATTATTTCTTGTTTGATTACCGAATTAGTATGTGCGTTTAGAGATTAGTCTACACGTTGGCATGTGTTTTGTTGGTAATATGGCAAATATGACTTGAGCTCTTTTGATGTACTTGATAACATTTTTGTTGACATCTATACATGACTATGCATGTCACGTGGAGGAGGAGGAAAAAGTGAGTTGAGGGTGTGATTGTCGGGGTTGGGAGTTATCCGGTCAGGATTCTCGTTCTCGTTCATGTCTTGATAGTATGTACTAGCTATGCGAACTACTTCCCGAAATGAATTATTAGCATGCATGTGATGACGTTAGACTTCTTTTATCGAACCCGTTATATCAGTTGGTTGCGATACGAAAAGTCTCTTGCACTCAGGGAAAGTTGGCTTATGCATGAGGGGCATATTTGCATATTGATATTCTCGTACTTAGCTCATATTTTTCTTGAACTTATTTATATTGTTTCGTTATACTTAGCGAGATCAAGTTAATATTTAAGTCTTGCTTGTCATTCTCATATATGTTCTACAAGATTTCAGATCTTACTCGATATGCTATTCTCGTTTCTTTTGAAGGCAAGTGTGAGTAGATGTTTGTATGTGATACTAGTTATGTTAAATTATTCTTAAGTACGTAGGTCTCATCTGTTCAAGTGACTTGCATGTTTATACTAACCATTCATAATATAATCAATTCATGTTTGGACTTAAAAGCACCGGATACCTTACTGCGCCATCAGGCTGACCCATTCCCGATTTTTTTTTCTAGGTTCGGAGTCGGAATATTTACCAGGGAACGAAGAGGATTATCTTGGGGAGAATCAAGAGTATTACGCAGGGTGAGTAGAATCTTAGTTGTTTTCTTTTGTTTTGGAGTGTAGCACTTGTATATGAGAGAGGTGGTCTGTAATATAATGTTATGTTCGGTCTTTTCACTTATGGACGATTGTATCGTTTAAACAATACTTTCGCGATTCCTTTTGAGGGTTGTAGTAAAGCTCTGTTTATTCTTCAGGTGTATATGTTAACTAGCTAGTTTAGCGTAGCACCCCTTCCGGGGGTGTGACAAATATGACCCACAAAATAATTTGATAAATATAATGAATATTCATTTAAAGTCCAAATATAGTCATTGTAGACTCAAACTGAAGAGAACGAAAATACGAATTGAAATAAACAAAAATCAGATCAATCGAAAATCGGATGTGTGAGATATTGGCAAACGAAAATTTTGGATAAAAACTTAATAGCACCAAAATCGATAAAACTTTTAAAAGAAAAGGGCCACCCAGAAAGTGACACGTGGCATGCCCTTTCTTTAAAACTTTTGAAATCTGAATGCTCAAGGGACGAAGGACAACTGTCCTTTATTTTTTTTAAAGAAAATACGGCCCTAACTGTTCTTCCAAAAAAAGACGACTCGGCTGTTCTTCATAAGAAAAAAAAAAGACTGTTTTGTAAAGATGGCCCCCAAAATTTTTTTGTCCAATCTGTTGGATCATCCAAAAAGTAAAAAAACGAGATTGCTAAAAAGTAACATCCTATGGCTGAACGAAAACGAGACTAACGATTTCGATAGATATCTTTAAATTAATGCAATTAATCATCTTCTCTTGAATGTTAAAAAATTGTAACGAAGAATATCATTGAACGAAAGAAATCGGATTCGTAGGAAAAGAAACATGGGTGTGCAATACAAGAAAAAGAGAGCATAAAATCCCTTACCTCTAAATTGCGAATCAAACATCGTGAATAATCCCTTTATCTTAGATCAACCGCAACCCTTTTTGCTTGAATACCCCAAAAGACTGCATTAGCTCTTTCTTTTCCTTTGTCTTAAAAGTTTGAAGACTCTTATGACTCTTATGTCTTCTTGCTCCTTATATACTTTGCTAATTTAATTCTAATATGACTTGAAGTCCCAATTGCTACTGTAATTATAACATAACTAAAAGTCCTCGTTACTAATGTAATCACAATATAACTTAACATTTTCTCTTTTAATATCTAATCCAATTACATTAGCCACCAAATATTACCAAAGACTAATTTTGTCACTAAAAGGGCTCCCAACTAAAATTTCTAAAGTCCATTAATTAACTCTAGATCAAAACATATTTTTTTTCTAATCAGTATTCATATAACTAGCTAAAATCCGGGGTATTACATCCCCCCCCCCCTCCAAATAATTCCGTCCTCGGAATTGAATGTACCTTAGTTATCAAAAAGTTGATGATGCTTTTCTCGCATAACGTCCTGGAGTTCCCAAGTAGCTTCCTTTTTCAGAGTGGTTATGCCATAACACTTTCACAAAAGACATCATCTTAGAGCGCATCACACGCTCATCGCGTTCCAAAATGCGTTCAGGTTGCTCCTCGTAGGATAGATCGTTGTACCAAAAAAAAAAAGGATAGATCGTGCTTAACTTGGATAGGCTCGAACTCAATAACATGAGAGGGGTCAAAGACATACTTCCTCAATGTTGAAACATGAAAGACGTTATGTATGTTTGACAAATTAGGAGGTAAAGCTAGACGATAAGCATGTATACCAACTCGCTCCCAGATCTCAAATGGTCCAATATATCTCTGAGTTAATTATCCTTTCTTTCCAAACCTCAACACACCTTTCCACGGAGAAACTCGTAAGAATACAACCAACATTAAATTTGAGTTCACGACGCCTCATGTCTGCATAACTCTTCTCTCGACTCTGTGCAGCCCTAAGCTTGTCTCTAATCACATGAACTTTGTTCACAGCAATCTGGACAAGTTCTGGGCCTTTCAATTTCCTTTCCCCAATCTAGCTCCAACATTAGGTGATCGACACCTTCTTCCATAGAGAGCCTCAAATGGTGCCATCAGAATGTTAGCATGATAACTATTATTATAAGCAAACTAAATCCATACTATTTCAAAATATTCTTGCCTAGGAGAATCATATACTCAAAATATTTTACAAAAACATAACCTCAAAAGAGGTAATCAGAGCTCTAAACATATCGCAAATCAAAAGCATTCGCATTCATCATCAAAGTCTAACTATTGCCATGGAAATGTAATAACAAAAGTCACCTCCCAAACTTTGGGGTTCTTAAAAGTTATTCATTAAAACTACTACAAATCTTTTATTTTCAAGTCACTAAGGATAGTTTAAAATTAAAGAACAACTCCAAGCTCATGCTTGTAGGTAACTCCTCTACTGCTGTCTCGTCTTAATTACCTAAAATGGAAGGAAAATGAGAGAGGGGGGGGGGGGGGAGCACAAAGCTCAACAAAGATCACACAAACACACCCACAGAATACAATGCAGGTAGTCAATAACATGTAACTGAGTCAAAATGAAACATATGAAAACAAAGTGTAAAGACCATAATTAATCTTAGCACGACAAATCTCATTGCGGGATATTAACCCATCAAAGGTCGAATCAAAGTCAAAGGGTCATAATTGAATAATTGAACTAATAATCAAATACGATATAATCACGTAACACGTGACTGTAAAGCACGTTAACCTAAGTACGCGGATGTTCTAAGTTCAAAGTTTGCATACTTGTAGCAATTGTCATATCATGTCATGTCATGTCATCACGTTAACCTAAGTACGTGAATGTTCTAAACATTAGTTCAATTTAGAAGGGTACAATGAATATCAAATTATATCCAAGGCATGTAAGTCACGAAAGCATTAAAACTTTACATTTCAAATATGATAGCATAACGATTTTGGAAGATACTCAATATTAGACTTGAATCGAAGATGATGATGAAATTGGGAATTCAACATAATTTAAATAATGTGAATCATAGTTCATATATGAGTTGAGATACGACCCAAATGAAATGGTAAGGCCAAAAAAATCAAAGGACAAGGGCCAATAATTAAATGACACATAGTGTGCCAAGTAAACAGAAATGCACGGCAAAGTGGTGGCTTTGAAAGAAAAGATGAATTTTCACCCCTTCCTAGGCAAAAGAACATTGGAAACATATTTCTGATGATTGGAACTAGCTGACCCATAAATCTGAAGGCTATGTTCATGTTAATGGCACAACGGAGAAAATCAATAATCTTGACAGGTGGTCTGTATCAACGAAGAAAAGCAAATACTACACCTAACGGTACAACCATTAACAGAAATATCAACAATGAACACTGTAACCCATTATTACGTCTTGACTTTCAACGCCCTATCATTGCAAAGAAAAAAGTCCAAGAAACAAGACTCGATTAAACACATAGGATTATAAAATTGAATCAGAAGGGATATAATGTGTATAACCCTTACCTCAATTTTATGTAATAATCTTCACCAATTTACGTAACGTTCCGAAAATCTCAAAACCTAAATATTTTAATTAGCCCACTTACGTTAAAATCTTAAGAAGCACAACTCTAATGTGATCTAATTCATCCTTATAATCAAAAGTGGGTTCAAGATCACTTACCAATTGTGCATAAAAATTGCAGTTTTCCAAACCCTAATTTCTCCTCCTTCTATTTCTCTGTAAGCCAAAACTCAATGTGTCGATAAAATAATCTCGGCTAGCCCCTAAAAGTCTTTAGGGCTAATTACACTTATATCCCTGAGGTTTGGGTATAATTACAGCCAAGGACAACGAGTTTCAAAATGTAACATTCCGTGACCAAACACTTTTAAAATGTATCAGCCGTGTCCATCCGTTAGGGTTCCATCCAAAAATTGTACTTTTTGTATGATGTCATCAATATGTATTTTTAAAATGACGATACTACCCCTTGTACTGTATATATTGAAAAATATTTGTTTATTATATTTGATTTATTTATCAATTTTAGTTTTAGGATATTCTTGAAACCCTAATTTACAAATTTGGATATTCTTGAAACCCTAATTTGAAAATTAGGATTTTCTTGAAACCCTAATTTGCAAATTAGGATTTTCTTGAAACCCTAATTTGCAAATTAGGGTTTTCTTGAAACCCTAATTTGCAAATTAGGGTTTTATGTTCTCTCTCCCATTGCCTGTGAATCTGAAGTCCTCGCCGGCCGTCGCCTCCCTCCCCCGTCCAAATGATTTAATTAGGGTTTCAAAATCAACCCTAATTTAAAAGTTAAGGTTTTGAAACCTTAAAATTAGGGTTTCAGAAACCTAATTTTGAAATTAGGGTTTCAGAACCCTAATTTTGAAATTAGGGTTTATCCACATTTGGAATCTTGCCGCCGGCAGCCCCATCTCTCTCCCTCGACCCATGTCGCCGGTAACCCAAGCCCCCTCCCCCCCAAACCCACGTCGTCGCTGCCCTTCCCTCAGCCCCTCATCGTCGCCGTGGCTACAGATCTCCACCTTCTCCGCAGATCTCCCATAGTTGCAGATCTCCACCGTCGCTGCTCTTCTCACAGTTGCTGATCCGGGGTGGGCGGTGACGGGGAAGGGGGAGGTAGGCGGTGACGGGGTGACGAGGAAAGGGGAGGCAGATGGGGTGCGGCGCCGGGGAAGGGAGGAAGAAGGGGCTGGTGGGTGACGGGGAAGCTCCAGGTGGGGTGCGGCGCCGGGGAAGGGGAGGAAGAATGGGTGGGTGGGTGACGGGGAAGGGGGAGGCAGGGGGTGGGTGGGTAACGGGGAAGGGGGATGCAGATGAGGGGGTGGGGGGGGTAAAGTAAAGATGAAATAAAGTTTTTTTTAATGAAGTAATGGCATTAAAAAAAATAAGGTTCTAACTCAGGGGCAATACAGTCTTTTCATTAAAACCGTTAAGATTTTTAGGGTTCCGTTTGTCGATGGACATAAGTGTTACATTTTGAAACTTTGTGTCCTTGAGTGTAATTACCCCCAAACCTCAGGGACATAGGTGTAATTAGCCCAAGTCTTTAAGATTGGTAAATAACTTAAAGACCCCTAAACATTCATTACTTATTCAAAATACCCCAAAATAACTAAAATTGCAAATTTGCCTTAAACATAACAATATTTTAATTATTAGATATTTGGGGTCTTACAACCACCACCACTACCATCACTACCACCACCATCATCCCTTTCAGATCTGAGTTAACGTCCAACGACCACACTGCCAAAACCAGTAAGTAATATCTTTCTTCTTATGATGTGACTGTGGTTTGTAACTACTGTTTAGAGATGTCAAAAGGGGCGGGCGGACCGCGGCCTGGCCCCAAAAAAGACCGAAATCGGCCTAATTTTGGCCCTTTTTGGGCCCCGGGTTCGGCTCTGATTTGGCCCGATTTTGGCCCTTTTCTGGCCCAAAAGTGGGCTGGCCTAATTTTGGCCCAGACAAAGTTATCTACTTTGGCCAACTTTGCGTACACAAGTTTATAATAAAATTTCCTTCATGAAATTAAAATTTCCAACGGTAATAAAGTGAACGAGGTTTTGCGACAAATATTGGTCACTGCATTGAGATTTTGGACTAAAAAATTAAGGAACGAAATTTTCATGATTTTTAGTAACAAAGGATAATGTCTTAATATTTTTCGTATATAGATAGTACCCTTAACCTTAACATTTTAGGATATGTTAATATCTAAAAGTTTCTAGTTGCGAGAGGCTAAAATAAATACTCGTTTGTAACTAAAGAGCCATAACTCATGTTTCTTTAAATGACCAAAGAATTTGAATGTAACAAGAGAATATGTTATTTTATCTTCATCTATCTCGTTATTGTTGTTGTTTGATCTACTCTATTTTTCTTTGACATTTTCAGGTTTTACACCATATTACTAAAGAGATTGAATTTTGCACTTAAAATCAGTGTGGTGCGGGCTAGAACAACTAGTTTTTGTACTTAATCCGTGGTTAATGGTCAACCAACATCAATATGCCTTTTTGAAAGGGGGGTTAATTCGTGAGAAAGTGATACTATCAGTGGTCCGTATACAGAAATTTTGCCCTTTGTTGAAGAAGAAGTTTTTATAACAAGAAATTGGGAAGAAAGGAGAAAAAGGATTGGGCCCGGCCCTAAATATTGGGCCTAGGGCCAGGGCTTGGACTGGGCCCATATATCCCATATTTCAGGCCCAGCCCGGCCCGTTTTCATTCGTGTGGCCCTGCTCCAGCCCGTTTTCATTGGAGGCCCGATGGGCCTGGGCTGGGCCGGCCCAAGCCCAGCCCATTGACATCTATACTGCTGTTGTTTTTTACCAATTAGTGATTGTGGTGTCGGTAATTGGCGGTGTTGGGGTGGTGCGATGGTTGTGATTGGTGGTGTTGGGATGATGTCGTGGTGGTGCCATGGTTTGTCGTGGTGGTGGTTAAAGTTGATGGGGGAAAGAAATAGAGAAAAAGTGATAATTAGAAAATTAGGGTTTTAAACCCTTATGTGAGAATTAAGTTTCATCAAATTATGGTTTCAACATAATTAGCGTAAGGGTAGTATCTTTTTTAGAGAGTCAATGTCAGAATGACACGACTGATTATTTTTCCAAATTATTGTCACGATATATTATTACGATCTTAAAATTTGTATCCTTAACAGTAATTTCCCGCTATTCTCACCCATTATTAATCATAAATTTTGCTCATTTAGCAGTGATTTTGGTTAGGAATGTGGTAAACTACGGCCTAAGCCTCTGAAAAGGACGAATTGGCGGAATTGCATAGGGGACCATCTAAGCTGCCCGTGGCTCTGTTTGTCTCCTGATTTAAGATTCAGATTCATCTCAAGTTCTTCTGGGGAGAGAGAGAGAGAGAGAGAGAGATGGCAGCCTTCATCAAACTGGATGATTCCCCAATGTTACAGAAGCAGGTGATTCAATTGCATGCATCGACAACTTCAATTATTATTATGTAATATAAAACTTAACAAGGCTTGCTGGTAACATGGTACTTAATTGTAAGATCTACAGATCCTGATTTTCTAATTTGCCAAATGATCACTAGAACGATTGTTAGTTTTTTCCTTTCAATTTTGCTACTCACCGTCACCCATTCACACGCAGAAATCGGTAATACTGCGACCTTTTAACTTTGACCTTTGCAAAGGCATCCTCAACTCTGTGGTTTTCGGTGCTCTACTGGTGCGCTTGTACGCAAAACTGAACCCGTTTAGGATCATTACAGCCAGTGGTTCAAACACAGTCCATCTTGCATTTACACTTACTCATATTACACTCATCAATAGCTGCCAAGCACTCCAGTTTTTCCTCTATCTTGCTGAATCTGTTTTTGTTGTATCACCAGCATTTGAACAATAAGAACACACGTCGCGTTCCATTGTGCAGAGAGACAAGTTTGTTGATTGAATAACCATAGCCTCAATGAATTATTACGCATGTATTTGTATTGTGTAGCTGCATGTATTTTATGTTTTTGAAGTGGAACCAATGGTGGTTCAAGAGCTGATACCGCGTGTTGAGGGTCCTGAAGATGACGTGGACAGAGCCCCATGTGTAAGCCTGTGATTGGCTGGACTTGTGACACACAAGAGTATACGGCCTCGATGAGATCAGAGGCGAGGGCTGGGAATATGGTCTAAGCTTAGACTAGGAGGGCAGGAGGTGAGGAAACATGATTAGTTGGCCTCGGAAGTTTTGATGTTCATGTGTATGTATATCTAGGTATCTGTGCCTTGTTGTATGGTCTTTGCGTCAATGTATGGTTTTGAGGATGGAATTCCCATGGTTTGGGTACTAGAGTGATGACTCTTCATGAAAGATATAGAAGAAAGTCACGAAAGGACAAGTAAGTGCGAGACCAGACCTTCCCTGCAGAGAAGTGGGCCAATCCACCCAATCTCCTTGTCCATGGTGTGGGTACTAGAGTGATTAAGTTCAGTTTCGGGAGGCTTAAGTGCACACACCTTCTATATCCATAAGCTACAAACAGGGGAAGTCTAAGTCATCACTAGCTACTTTAAGATGCGCCATGGAGGCTCTACAGAGCTTATTAGACGAATGACACTTCTTGCTTCTTTCATGCAAGAATGGGTTATCTGTACTACTAAGAGGAGAGAGGGTCACGTGAGATGTCACATGACTTGATGAATCGTGACAATAAGGTAGGGCCCCTTGGTGCTTGCTTTACAGGGGTCAACTAACGTGGACAGAGCGAAGTAGGGTGCTGAGGTCAGCCAAGGGGCGTGGGCTATATAGTGGTCCTTATTCAATGACGGTTAAGGGAGCCGTTGCCCCTTTGACCCCTAAAAGGGCATCACGTTTCGTCGTAGGAGAGGATAATGCATTATTTCCGGTTTAGGTTCTGTCCTATGTCTAACATAGGATTTACACTTCTTGATTCCAGCCTTTTAACAACTTATTTCCCCGGGTCCCGCGGGGTCTCATCCTCGAGGGACTTAGGATGGTGCCACCACCAGGCCCCCTCGGAGGTGGATGCTGAAGACTTGCATTCGGAGGGTAGCTAGCCTCGGGCTATCACCCCTCAAGGGAAGGTTTCGAACTTCACTGGACTTCTCTGTTAGTATTGACATGTCTATCATTTTTTAACTTCGTTGATAGCGGTTAATGGTCACCCAAGCTTTACTATGCTTGACCATGGTTGTCGGATCATCATTTCCTTGTTGAATTTTGACCAAAATCATGAGGCCAAGTTAGCCTCCGTGGATCAGCCTCAATACCGCGCTGCTTAAATTAACTGGTCAGATTTTTTCCTTGCCACCAGGTTCAATCGGGTACATCGTCATCTTGCTTTTTGAAAAAACTTTTTTGTGTGTAGTCTTTCTTTTTCTTTGATGGTTTGCAGTAAGGCCATCCCCTTTTGCAGGGTGGTTTTGTGTGGGTTGGGGGGGGGGGGGGGAGGATGGGATGGGATCGTTAGTTAGGCTTTTGGAAAGGAAACTTTTGCTTGTATCATATTTCTTTCATCTAGAGAAAATAGGAGTGCACTGTCGTAATATAAGACTTTTACCTCTTTTACACCAAACTTTGAGCTTCTTAATTGTTGAGTTGAACTTTTGATAGTGAGTGTACAATTTGGAAGAACACTTAAATAAGCATTTGTTGCTGTTTATTTCCTTACTTAACATGGGGGTATAAAACTGAGCCCCTGGAGAATGCAATAGACAGCCTAAGCCACCCTCAGGTATAAACCCCATTCCTATCCATAGTATAATCATGTTGACAATTTTGTGGAAAATCTTGAGGCAAGGATAAGATCTTGTAAGACTTGTGAGAATGAGCAGTGGTAGCCAAAAGATCCGCATCCTTGTTTCCTTTCTGAAAGATGTGTTTAATTATGATCCCTGCGTGAAGAAGAGCCTGCATTCTCTAACAATGTATAGATCACCAAAAAGCGGGTACAATTGCCAAGAACTGCAACCGCCAAAGCTCTTGGAGTCTGATGCGACACTATAACATGTGATCTACTCTGGGCACAAAGCCGCATACCATCTCGTAAGGCTAATGCCTGAGTTATCATATTTGTACCTCGATGGTAGTAATTTAAAAAAGAAACTATGAGAACAACAAGGCTATCCCTTACAATCCGTCTGCCTGAACATAACGCTTGGATAGAGGAACCACCTGTATTAATTTAGGGAGAGTTAGAGTGGGCCGCCATACAGCCCACTCACCACATTGGAAGAAGGGCTGATGATAGGCACATGAAAGGCTCCAAGCGTAGTTCGATCATGAAAAGTAAGCGAAGATTAAATATTCAAGATATGATTCAGTACTGTTATTGCAAGCATTAAAATTTCATCTTTTTTTGAGGTATGCTACATAGTCTGTGTGCCACATGCGGTGTGCGAAAAAGAAATTGATTCTCTACATCCATGTGACTCTGTGCAAATAAATGATGACTATCTTGACTTCATTTCTTTAAGTGGACTTTCCTTTTTTCTTTTTCTTAAATCGGTGTCTTGTAGAGTCACTGAGTTATCACTTGAGTTATCATCGAGTCATTGAGTTATCATTGATGCTGGTCTTTGTGTACCTTCTAACGTCTTCTCAAACAACCAGCACTTTTAGGCCTTTAGATTTCTTCCATAAATTTAGATCAACTGATGAACGTTATTTCTAGCCGTATCCCTTTGTCATTAAAAGATGATTTGAAGCTTCAGCTGTAAAGGGGCAATGTTTTAAACATTAAATTGTCAACACACTTGAGTAAAATAATGACACGTTGAAGAAAATGAAACTCCCAAGAAAAGAGTAGAAGAATTTTTGGTTCCAAAGTCCATAGACGAATTGTGTCGAAAGATAACAGGTCATGTATCTTTATCAATTCATTTGAAAAATGCTTTTGAGCGTGTAATTCTTCCATATAAAAGTTAAGATATGATCAGGTTGATTTAACTCAATATGCACCTAAAATATATTAGATGTTTAGCATCATTCTAATCCAGCGGTGGGGTTGTCAACTGGTTAGGACTAAGGTAAGGAAGCATCATTAAGTTGTGTCATGCTGCTAGTTGGAAGAAGATAGTGTGGAACCTATTCTCTAACTTGCAGCAGCTAATGGCTATATGTTTTATTGAGTCCTCTCGGCCTTTTTAAATAACTTGTGATTAGGAACTTCCACTTATGGTTTGTCGGATAATGCAATTAAGCGCTTAAAACTTGAAACGATTTTCAATTAAGTGCGATTGATTACGCTTAACATTGTAGCACTTACAAATTAATTCCAACCAATATAGACCAAAATTTTTAGTCTAGGTGGATTTACTTCGTACGTCTTACTTAAATGTAAGTGAGATGGTCAAAAGTTATCGAAGAAATTTTTATGTAAAGGAATAATTACCACTGTGATCTCGTGCACAATTAATTTGCTGGTAAGACCACCTCCACCACACTAGAGCCACCACCGAAACCACTATGTCCTTTTTGCCACCACCACCACTATTACAATGACCTACCCGCGGCCACTACCACCACCACACCATCGTGGGCAGCAGGAGAACACTGCCACCTCCACCACATCATCGCCGCCACCACTACCTCCACGTCCGGCAAAACCATCTCCATATTGACCACACTCCAACCGCTACCATGACCATCATGTCACCGTTTATCGCCACCAACGTAATTACAAACACCAAATCTTTATGCCCACTACCACCATCGTCATGAGCACCTTTCCGCCACCACCACCATTACTATTCGATAACCATTACTGCCGCCACCACACCACCAACACGGTTTTTATAATAAAAATGTTATAATATAACACATCCATATATGTACGATTTTGTTAAAATAGATAAATTTATTAAATGGAGCAACTTTCAGACATCTGCTTTTGGTTTAGGAAACATGCTAAATTATTTTCTAGTTGAAAGATTCTTCCGCTTAAAAGTTCTACGTTTTTGCAAATTAAGTGCTAAAGTTTTCAACACTTAAATCTCAGTTTTATCTATCAGCCCCTCATATAGTTAGATTTTACTTATTAGGTTCATGTCTTATATAATCGGATTGTATTTCTGCTGTGTCCCTTGGCGCTCTGTAGATGAACCTATACTTTAACAGGAAAAAAGTGCCAAACCCCTGCCATACGCGCTCCATAGGTAGGCTACTGCTGATCTGTTTGCGGTTCTTAGAACATAGTCATCACATTCCTGGTGACATTGTTCTAACATCCTTGAGATATGTGTTCTTTTCAGCTTGTTTGAGTGTTGAAACTGGTTCATCCAAGTAGTCTCTGTTTCCTCTTCTAAAAGGTTGTGGTCATGCTGATTATGTTCCTTATGGTTCTACTCTTCAACAGTTACGCACTCTCGAGCTGTCAACAGAGGACCTAAAAGATCGCTGCCAAAAACTGTACAAAGGGTGTAAGAAGTATATGTGAGCACTTCAAAGTATTCTTTATTTACTTAAACCTTTTCTTTTCCATTTTAGTTCAAGGTATATTATCTTACATCGCTGCTTCAAGTAGGTTGTCACACTTCAAAATTCATGCTCTGTGTATCAAAAAGCAGTTTTGTGTTGCATGTCCCTTACGAGTAGAATTCTTTCGGTACGTGGATAATTTGTGGCTGATCATCCTCTCGGAGCAGCTTGCTTAATGGGTGAATGGACCCTCCGGGATTGTTAAGGCTGGTTGGATAAGAAAAAAGAAGCTCTTCATTAGGCGCCCCTCCTCCATCCCAATCCCAATTGCGAAGGCTGTAGCAAATGTGAAATACATGACTTTCTTTTGGCTTTCTCTTTCCTGCATCTCCTCCTGGTTAAGGACTTCTGTTTGCAGCTAGCTGTTGGAATAGCTCTTTCCATTGAAGAACAATTGTATCTAGACATGCATGTTTTCTCACTTTTGAAACTGTCTAGAGCTGCACGAGTCATATTTAATCTCAGGGCCTAATTTTTTGCTTTCGTCTTGTAAGACTTTTGCTGGAGCAAAATCTAGGCACATATGAAAAAGGTGTCGTCAAAGGAATTGCATCTAGGAGCTAACGTCACTTTATTATGCGGTAACAGCCATTGAGTCTGAAACAATTGTATGCTTAAAAGATTCAGATCTGTTCAATTTAGATTTAATTGCTGATTTACTGCAGTAAAACATATATATACATAAATATATGTAAAGTACATATATATACAAGTATTCATATATGGGGGCCGATCCACATCTACCGATAGAGAAATAAGTATTTCTCCACCACCCAGCCGGCTGCCCATGTGTGAAAGTGGACGGCCCAAATTTCCTTTTTTTTTTAAAACTAACACTCGCTTAATAGCTACTCGTAGAAGCGGTTTGTATTTTTCCTAAAATGCCCCTCGCGGCTCTCAAGATAGGCATAACCAGTCAGACTGCTACACTTAGTAGCACTTAGACGGGTGGGTTATCCCATTCCAAATTTGCCCCTTCCCTTATTCTTTCGTAAGATTTCTCTCTCTCTCTCTTCTTTGTCCCCTTCCTTATCCACGTTCTGCCGCCATCAGATCCACTGCCATTCCTGTGCCAACATTAAGATCGTTTGATCTAATGGCATCAATGGGGACGGTGATGGTGTAGTGGGTGCATGTGGGTGGTAATGCGGTGGTGGTGGTTATGCATTTAGGATGTCTGTGGGTGGTGGGTGCATGATGGTGGGGGTGTGTCTGAGATACTGGTACTGGCGTCGTCGGTTGTGCGTCTGACACAGTAGCGCTGATGGTTGGTGGCGGTATGATGACAGTAGCTATGTTGATATAATTTCTTTTGAATGTGTATTTGTGATTCCTGGGTTTACATATACCCATGTAACCTAGTTCTTTAATATGATGGCATTGTAATCTATGAAACTTTTGAGTAGTCTTGCACCTGTTTCTGATTTTCCCATTGCAGATTTGTTTTGATTGAGTCCATTAATTCGATCTTGGTTACCTGTAAACTCAAAAGGGAATAAGAGAACTTCTGGCAGAGGAAGGGAGGTCGGGAGAATTTTAAGAAGAAGAAGAAACAAAGTGAAGAAATGGAAAGAGAGGGATAATGGGTACGCGAGAGAGAGAGAGAGAGAGAGAGAGAGAGAGAGAGAGAGAGAGAGAGGGAGAGATGGGTAGGTGCCGTCTAACCGCTACTAACTGTAACCGCTGCACCTTGTAGCAGTTAGATGGGTTATGCTTGTCTTGAGAGCCGTGAGGGGCAATTTAGGAAAAATACTAACTGCTTATAAGTGATTAAGCGAGTTTTAGTTAAAAAAAGGCAATCTGGGCCGTCCACTTTCACACATGGACAGCCGGATAGGTGGTGGAGAAATACTATTTCTCCACCGATAGATGTGGATCGGCCCCCATAATTATATATATATAAACATACAAACATATCAACATACTTATCGAAGCATGTGCCTTTGGACCTTTAGTGCACTTACTTCTTTTGCATTGTGGGAAATTTTAGTGAGGGAATTGGTTCCTGGAGGGATTTAACTTCTCGTGTTATTTTCTTAACAACACTCTTTCCCACTAAACAGACTCTTCGAGAGAAACTTAAATTGATATATATTGAGATTTATATTCTTTATCCTGAAGCTTTTTTTCCCCTGCATTATAACTCTTTCATTGTTCTTTGTTTACTTGTTTCTCTTTCTAGTTGTTCTTTTTTTTTTTCTCCGACCTTTTCCTAGTTTAATGCTAAGGTTGTGAAGCGAAAAAAGGAACAAAAAAAGGAACGAATGCGAACAAAAGAGCAGTATGGCCTCATAAGTTTTGCTCTCTCCCTCCCTCCCTCTCCTTTCAGGGAAGCTCTTGGAGAAGCATGCAGTGGAGACACTATATTTGCAGAATCACTAGAATCATTTGGTGGTGACCAGGATGATCTTGTTAGTGCATCCATAGGAGGTTAGTAATAATGTTTGCACATACTGCTTTATTACCAGATTAGAAGGATAATTTATAGCAAGGGTCGTCCTTTTGCATGAATCTATAGTTTTTTTTAGGTAATATTTCAACCATGGCATAGGACATTATGACCTCTTCTAGTTGTGTTTTTCTTTGTCCCCATTGCATATGTTTTACAATTCTCTTTCTAATATGATTCATTACCACTTCAATGGATCAGAAGACTCGGACCTACTTTCTGGTCACATTAGTGGATTGTTGACTGGACCCCTGGTGGGCTATGAAAACTGGACCATTGGGCTGGGGCCTACTTTTTGCTAGAGCTTATAGTCCTTTACTGCATGCTAATCTCCTTTTGCTTTTTGTTGCATTTTGATGTGTACATGTGGTTGCCCACCTTTGTGCCCTGTAACGACCCAGTCCATAGCCTCACTGGCCACTACAGGGCATTCCCTCCCTCAAAAGGGCTAGCCAATAGATACTTCTAAGATCATAGTTAAGGTCTTATAAGGCAATCTCATACTATTCCACATTCGCTGTGGGATATCTCAATCTTTCCTCCCTTTTTCCTTAGTGTCCTCACTAAGGCTAAATCACACATAGCGAGGTCCTTCCTCTCTAGCCAATGTAGGATACAAGCGGCTCACCCTTCGTTGCCTCAACTATCCTTTTAATGTGGGATATACCCGCGCTTGCCGTTGTTTCCCTCAAGCATTAGCAACCCGACCAGATAGCCCAGCCCGAGCTTTCATGAGTCGGCTCTGATACCATTTGTGATGACCTGGTGCATGACTCCACCACAGGGCGTTGCTTCCAAGAGGGCTTGCCAATAGGTACTTCTAAGATTATAGGCAAGGTCTTCTAAAGGCAATGTTATACGTCCTTATGCCTTAGCGTCCTTGCCAAGGCTCGATTAAACATAGCCTGGAATCTTCCTCTCTAGCCAATTTGGGATATCTGACTCACCCTTCGTTGCCCCGACCATCCTCTTGATGTGGGATATACCTAGGCTTGCCTTTGCTTCCCTAACCATCGACAACCCGACTAGATAGCCCAAATCGACTTTTGAGAGTCGGCGCTGATACCATCTGTAACGATCTGGTCCATGACCTTACCACAGGGCATTGCCTCCCTTGAAGGTAATTATGAGTTAATGGGCAGGGTTTTATAAGGCAATCTAATACTATTCCACATTCACTGTGGAATATCACAATCTCCCCTCTTTTTTTGTCTTAGCGTGCTCTCTAAGGCTCAATAACGTAGCCCAGGTCCTTCCTCTCTAGGCAATGTGGGATATATCCAGCTTGCTCTTTGTTGCCCTAACCTTCCTCTTGACGTGGAATATACCTGCACTTGCCTTCGTTTTCGCCAACTATCGGTAGCCCAACTGGATAGCTGAGGCCGAGCTTTTGAGAGTCGATCCCAGTACCATCTGTAACGACCAGGTGCATGGCCCTACCATAAGGGGTTGCTTCCCTCAAAGTCAAAAGAGCTAGCCAATAGGTGCTTCTAAGATCATAGGCAAGGTCTTACAAAGGCAATCTCATACTATTCCACATCTGATATGGGATATCACGTGCCCGTTCTAGTACAATTGCTCTTGCCAATTTAATTTTTCTCTCAGTAAGTAGAACTGAGGTTAATGGATGATAAAAACATCGTACATGCGGTGCTTGGAGCTTTATTGCTGGAGTCGGTCAAGAACTTACTGAATCAATATTCTCACTGCAAATTTGACATGTGCTTTCCTTTTTGGTTTATATACATTCTAACGCGTAAGTATTCTACAAAACCAACGATAAACTGAATCTTATAAACTTCTTACAACAAATGCTAACTAAGAGCACATGCTTACACAAAAGAATGAGACATCGCAAGGGCTACGGTGCATTGTTGATTGATACAAGGCATTAATGATGTTCTCCTTTTTGACTAAGTGTTGTTAATGCAAATAGCTAGATATTGATTTCTATAACCTCATTTCAATGCCTCATTTTTATGTGCATAACATCTTTCTTGAGGAACATTTTAGCAGTATCATGCTCTTGAAGGATGAAATTATCATCATATATGAGCTTACTTAATGCTTAATTGCCTATATTGTATTATCTTGGAATGGAAAACATGGTCAAATTACTGTCAATGACTTCTTTAAAATTTATGAGAAGTGCAAATGAAAGGGAAATAGCATCGATGTAGATTTAAATGGAATTAGGTAGCTTTACAACAGATGCACATTATCATAAACATGAACTAATGCACTAACAAGAAACTCTCAATTACAGTGCGGAATGAATATTTTAAATTTACGTTATATAACATAGACGAACTATTCAAGTATTATGCGCTCATTTTCTACTGGTGGGTTCATTTCACATTACTCACTGTCACGTAGAACCACCCACAGTTACTCAAAAGATTTTGGATGCGGCTATTTTGGGAACCTTTTTTAGCTATTTCCGTACCCTTCAAAAGAATAGTGGCTAAAGTTCCAATTCCACCCCTTCTTTTATTCTGGCTCCCTCCTACGCTTCTCTCGCACAAAACCTCCTTTCCGCCCATAAGCAGCCTACCAACAAAACACTACTCAACATGTGAGGCTTCAAACCTGAGTAGCTTCTAAATATTTTGTTAAGTTTAAAGCAGTTAAATTTGATTGAAATATTACATTTGTGTTTACATTAGTGTAAACACAAATGTAAACACACTTAAGCGAAAGATTCTATACTCCTATCTCATTACAAATAGAAGAGTTTTAAAGAAAGATAGATTCTACTGAGTAGTGTAATTACCCTTAGCTTATCAGCAAAGGTACTGTCTTAGCCTTCTGCCGCTATCACACTCAGCGCTCTTCTTTTTACAATCGAATCGTAACCTTAGCACGACCGAAGAGGTATTAACCGTTAACCAAGAGTAAAATGATAAATATTTGTATCTTGTAAGTATCTCTTCGAGTATAATCAAATTAAAGAGTCAATTAGACTAGTACAACACAATTTGAATCGGCTCAATCAGAGGTTGGACGAAGTCTTTACGCGCTATTAAAGTTTAGCGGCAACATATGTGCTCAATTAACAAGGACGTGGCCCTTGGTAGCTTCTTAGCGTGCCAGGTTGCAGGCTTGCCAGCACTTGTCTCCTTGGCGAGAATCCTGTGTGGTTGCATCCGATTCCTGAATAATCTGCACCCTTCAGCGTCACTCTATTTATCTTAACCATTGAGTTAACTTTTAATATGTGAGTGCAATACACTGGAGCTTATCTTAAACCTCTCTTCTTCCTTTCTTCACATCTAAGCAGATTCCTTCTCTTTCTTACTAAGGTAAAAATACACGTACGTAACATATTGTCAATTTCAAAATCACTTGAGAATAGAACACAACAAAATTCGGATAATCAGATTAAGTATGAATAGCAATTATAACATGTTACCGTCTTGGAACATATCAATCAAACACCAATCATAAAGAAATAGTTATGATTATACAACAAAACATCTAACGTTAATCACAATCAGACATTTAGGGAACAAATAATAACACTGAATGCAACTGGACGACCAAAACACAAAAATATCTTAAGAAATCATACCCATTGACTCTCGAGATTCACAATGCAAATATACGACTTTCTAGAAAAATGCGAATATAGAATGGTGTAGGTATGATGAAGCAAGGTCAACTCAATGACTCGACGTAAATACGATAGTAGGGGTTATTGGTCCTTAATAGGATTCGTTTAAATTTCTAGTAACTTATCTCCCCTATATGAATCGCCCTCTTCTATCTTCTTCTTCATTACTTTCAGGCGTCTCTATCTCTCTCTCTCTCTCTCTCTCTTTCCAGAAAGTCTTTCCTAACCCATGAGTTCTGTATCCCCTCGTCATATTTCCTCTCTCTCTCTCTCTCTATATATATATATATGTATATATATATACATATCTTAGTCTTCCCCTCTTTACAAATCTGCCGGAGGTGAGGTCACGGGTGGTCCCCGGAGTCGTAGTGGTCGCCAGTGGTCATCTCGTGGCTACTGCCGTATGACGCCGCTGCTCTCTCTCTCTCTCTCTCTCTCTCTTAGTCTCTCTCCTCTTCCCGATCTGCTCGTTAATTAGGTTAGTGTAAGTTTTTTATTTATGTTTTGACCCTGAAACTTTTGTTCTATGTTTTAACCCCGAACATTTTTTTGAAGTTATGTTTTCCACCACATAAGTAATGCACCCGACATCAAAGTTCTTTTGAAAATTATGTTTTCCCATTAAGTAACCGATACGCACCCGACCTGATGTCCTATCCGCACCTAATCTGCATCCGATATTTACAAAATAAAACAAAAATGTCGGACACGCATCCACCCTGCACCCGTTGCTCACCCGCACCCGAAGCGTACCCGACCCCGGTGCTTCACCTAGTTTGAAGCACCCGTGCTTCAGAGAGAGAAACACAGTAGCAAAATAAGTTTCCCATTACCGGACCTAAAGCATCGTCACAATTTAAATCTTCCTCTTGAGTTGTCAATAACCGATTTTGACCAAATTTTGGGGTAAAAACAAAAACGAAATTGATCTCATATCTAGCCTTATCCAAATGCAAATAGTTGTGTGCATTACTGGGTTGATAGAAGAGACCATGAAATCCAAAGAGGTTGATGGCGTAATGGGACAAACAATTCGCGGTAGCAGTTGTAATCGTGGGGTGACGGTAGTTTGGTCACAAAAGTGGTGATGTTAGATGCTGCATGGATAGATGACTGCAACTGGTGAGTGTTGTGGGGATGTGTACACTGTGCACATGGGTATGGTGGGGTTCGTTCCTGGTGGCTTTGGCTTAAATCAAAAGAAGGGAGAGAGAAGAGAAAAAGAAAGGGACAACTTGGAAGTTTAGTCTTAATTTTTTCCAAGGGTGTGGAGTTGGCCAAAAAGGGTGCAGAATCTAGCCGCACTCAAGATTTGTCCCGATGACTCAACTATTTTACCAAACTTCCTTGGTGCGATTTTTAGTTCATTGCCGGAGAGTAAACTAATTGGCCAGATGGATGCTGTTTCATTTTCTTTTTTCTGAAAATTCTTATCACGTCTCTTCAATGCAAGATAACTATTGCGTCCTACTTCAGAAAATAATTGGCTACCTTTTGTCATAAGAAGGCATTTTTGTGACATGTCAACCATTTAGTTTGTTGCTTCCTAGTGTGACTTGATGAGTGCTTGTCTCCTTTGGTGAATGAATTTTATATCCAAATTGATAATGTAAAAAATTTTTAACTAGTGATTGTAATGCCACAACTAGCCAACTTCCAATTACCCGAAGCTACGTTTATTTGGCTCCAGATTTTCTTCCTTTATGCCAGGTCCAGTCATCTCCAAGTTCATTTCTGTGTTCCGTGAGCTTGCTACTTTTAAGGAGCTTCTTCGTTCCCAGGTGAGCAAATTGATATCTTTGACGTACTTTGGAATTTTCAAGTTATGATTGTGATTTCTGTCGCACTCGCAAACACAAACACACATATTTCGTCGTTATACACGGAGAGGAGAATCATAACTGCTCTAGCTAGTTCTTACCGTACTTCAATTTTGATTTGCAGTTGGAGGGAACTCCTCCGCTGTGGTCCACTCATAACAGCAGTGCGTAATTGTTGTATTCATTTGCTTGTACCTGTGTATTGCCACATCTTTGATGCCTGATCTGACTTATAACACCGTGTTAAATTCTGTTGTCGGAGTAGGTCATGACATTGAAATTATACAAAGAAAATGACTTGAATTTTAGACGTCGTAATACAGTGGTAACCCAAATTAATCAAGCATGAACTCTTCCAAATTTGTAACTGTCCGTGCTATGCTTCCTCTCCTCTTACTGACGAGGAGGAGCTCGCCTAGATGATTGGCCCAAATAGGGGCAGCAAAGGGACGTATAATGATGTGATAATGTAAAGAGTACAATACCCCACAATGTACCTGAGGATTGATTAAGGCGCAAAGATACCTGAGCCTTTGTTTTCAAATTCTAAAATACAACAAGCACAGATCTGTATTTCACATATTATATGACTCCTTAAAACCACATGATGACATTTTAGAACCAAATATAGGGTATTCAAACAACATGGGCCTTGAGAGCTATTGTTGAGTATATGCAATTCAACCGCCCGAAAAGCTCTCCTCTTTCTTTGCAACCAGAACCAGATATCTAGATTTCATTATCTTCTCATTAAATGTAGCTTTCATTGATGAGAATGGCTTTGGAATTTCAGCTTAAAAGCTTCTCTTTTAGATAGATCTCTTCATCTCTCCACTCTCGCTTGAATAGATTTGACACAGGTGAACTCCTACTTGAGTTGCCACCCAGAAATGAGTATATTATGTAGTATTTGGAGAAAGATTAGTAAGGTAGTTAATTTAGTATTCCCTCTCTTTCACTAGATTTGTCCCCTTTTTTGCGAGCTCCTGTGGTAGAATGGAACATCGAAGTGTTGAAATTAACTCAAATAGTTTACACAGATCAAATAAGCGTTCTTTTGACTAGTCAAACTTAATGTCCAAACAATGAGTAAAATCAGTTTTTGCACTGTCAAATTCTATCCAAGAATTCGCAAAAAATCTAGTGAAACAGAAGGGGTGTTATGTGAGGGTACTTCAGTCTTCTCGTATAGGTCTAAATTATCTACTAAAATCTATGGGGATTCTCATGTCATAAGTCAGTCCGTCCATTATCCTTAAACCTTTTTTTTTTTTGTTTTTGCGTAGGCTTGTATCAGTTGTGATTTGGTTTATATTTTTTGTGACTTTCGGAGTTCAAAAGTCCAAATTCATTTTGATATGCTGTTTTTCTTGTTTTTTTTTTCTTTTGTAGATCGGCAATTGCGTCATGTTGTCATCTCACTTAGGATATCGACAGTGACACAAGAAGAACGATGGTTCTTGGCAGAGCAGTACGCCAGTGGGAGCTTCTGTGGTGGGTGGACTTACACGTGAGGGGAGATTGTTGAAGTGCACGTGTGGAGTTATGTTAGTCCTACATCGAGTTAGTGTGAAAAGTAGGTTGGGCGTACATACATGGATGGACCAAATCCTATTGGCTTAAGCTTTTAGGTCGAGTTGGGCTCATCCTGTATATGTGGACGACCTCCCTGTTATCTCCCTAACATGGTTACCCATGTCGATGGCTCTCAGAGGAACAGTGGTTCTTGGCAGAGTAGGTTTCAAGGTGGAGCTTCGATGGTGGGTGAACTCACACGATGGGGAGATAGTTAAGGTGCACGTGTGGAGTTATGTTAGTCCCACACAATAAATTGGACATACATACTTGAATGGAATCAAGTCCTATTGACTTAGACTTTTAGGTCTAGTTGCGCTCATCTTGTATATGTGCGACTTCTTGATGGTCGACACTGGACTATCTGTTCTCTCCCTAACGTATATGAAGCCCTCCATTGTCGTTGCGAGTTTCTATAATTGCTGTGCGCTGCTTTGTTAGGGTTCCAGAAACGTGAAGGAAAAGAACAAAATGCTGAGGTGCTTCTTTTGCCTTAAAACCACATTTATTTATTTCTACCCTCTTCTATCTTTTTTATTTTAGCCCATTCGTATTACAGTCCATTCAGCACAGTTTTTTTGTTTTTCTAACCTTTGGTCCTTGCCCATATACCATTAAAACCATATTAGATATCCTACCCAATTTAGCCTTTATAAAGAAGAAAAAAATGCCCGGCTTCTATTATATTACAGGTTTCCCCAATACCAAACTCTAAGCCCTCTTCATCTCCAGCAATATATACATGTCCATGGGAAAAAAAAAAAAAAAAAGGCCACCCGAACCTATGTTCCTAGATATCCTTGTTCATGTCTTTCATGGAGTTTGCCGAATTAGACACACTTGATCAGATTAAGCGCTTGTTAATTAAACTGTCCACGGCTTTTGATAGAGTGGAGAGCAATATTAATAAAGTAGCTGAGAACATCGTGGGCCGTTTACCACCGAATATTCTCCAGAACTTTTTGTTGATAGGAGCAGACCACCAGTTTTTTATGAAGAGAACTTATTTGCTGAAGAAGGTGTTAGAAGTATGATTTATATGAAACAATTGGTGAGGGGAAATCATATGCTGACAACAAAGATGCACGTGTAAGAAACTTGAACTTCCAGCTAATGAAAACCTAGCTAATGGCAATGTGAAGGAAGTCCATTGACATTTCCAAGCAGATGGTCATCAACGTGCAGGATGTTCAACATATTGAATTTGTTACACCTGACCATTTGCTTGATCCGGTTCAAGACACGAACAGTTTTTACCTCAGACGATTATGCATATAGCTGTTCACGTTCAAAAGTTCGGGATTATAAGAAGCTGTGCTTATGTTTTTACTTCTCTAACACTTCAAAACTGGCGATGGTGAGAATAACGCAGGCGCAATATTCAGAAGCCCAAGATTTCCTACAAAGTCAATATTTGGATTTTATGTGTGTTTCATGGTTAAATAGATTTACATAATTGGATTTTGGTTTATTCAGGGTGATAGTACATAGAATATTCTAGAATTTTCTTAGATTAGGAGTATTTCAGTATTTGGTACTATATTAGGGTTTTGGAAATAATCTATATAAGCAATTGTGATCGTTTTCAAAGTTGACGATTATTATTAATATCGAGAGTATCTCTAAACACTGCGCGTGTTTCTTTGTGTGAGTGTCTCCCCTCTAAACAAGTGTGTAGGCTTGGACGAGTTGATTCAATCCTTGTTCACAGGTGTGATTTAATCCGCCTCCGCCGATTAATATTATATCTCGGGACCCCCTATTGTTCCTGCATCAGGCAGTTACTGTTTCTAAGGTCTTCTGGGGACGGAGTTTCCTTTGGTTGCTGGCCTTCCTGATCTCTCTGTTGCGTTGTTTGCTTGATTGCATGACTGGTGGTTACAGAGGCGGGTTGTTTACGGACGTTTTAAGGACATTGTTGCAGCCTTAGTGACAAGATCTGGTTGTTTTTTCCGAAGTGCCATGGAAGTGGTGGAGAGGCATGTTATCCATCATTCCTCTGGAGTTTGGAGATGGTCGTAGCATGATCAAAAGCATAGATGATGATTTGGTTGCTTACAAGGCTGTGGTGGCAACGATTGTTTTTGGTTGTATAGCTCTTGCTATAGTTGGTGTTAACTGGATGGTTTTTTCTGTTGGAGCTGGAGCCACATATTATCAATCTGCTCTTTAGTGACAGGTCGGGTAGTCAGGGAAGAAGACCGAGGTTGTATCTCTTTTCGTGTTTGGCTATTCCGATCTGTTTAGTAATAATTTTGGGCCAGCTATCTTCTGTCTTTTGTCTTGTTTATGGTTTTAGTGTATGTAAGTAGGGTGCTTTGTGTTGGTAAAGAAAAATAATTGCGGCATCCAGTTGATAGCTTATTATATCTCACATGTGTATTACCATGGGTATGAGCTTTTGACACGTCTCAAGGATGGCATTCGGAAGTAGCTTTGCTGCAATTTATAGGTGGGGCCTCTTTTGGTCTATATCTTCCTTTTTATAGTGTTTCCATTTTGAGTGTTGCCATTTCCGTTGCACTTCAAGTGTACTTGGGATCTTCCCCTCTAACTGTGAATTTTAAATGAACTCGTGTGTTTATCACCAAAATGGAGGAAAAAAGGAAAAACCAGATGTTTTCTTATTGGATTGCAATAGCAGATTGGCCATTTTGTTTAAATGGATGCTGGTTAAAATTTCCCACAAATGGATTTCATGTATGTTAATGGATCGGATCGCATATGAATAGTTTCTTTTTATATTCAAACTCCATAGGAATAATTTCTTTTTAAATTCAAACTCATGTCACTAAAATGGAGGATAAAATGAAAATCAAATGTTTTCTTATCGGATTGAAATAGCAGATTGGCCAGTTTGTTTAAATGGTGCTGATAAATTTCCCATAATTGGGTTTCACGTATGTTAGTGGATCGGATTGTATTTGGATAAATTTCTTTTTTTAAAAATTAAAATGGATTTTTACAACATTTCTCTCGAAATCCTATTCATTGGCCACCATAAATGAAACTAGTGATGGACTGAAGGTCTTTGGTTAGTAAGGGCTGATATAATGCCTTCTCGTTATGTATACCCTTTTTCATAATGTGAGACCAATTATTAAAAATATGAGATATAACATTTTGCCCTTTTTACAGGTAGAACATGTTCTTGTTGATCGTCTGACTCAGTTTTTGTCTGTTGATCTGCAAGATGCAAAGGTATTCCCATGAACTTGAGATAGGAGGTAATTACAGTTAACCCACCAACTTTCTAAATGTTATGCATCAGACCAGAATTTTAAAGATTGTAACACATATACCCTTCTGTTATAACACCGGACGCATTTTATAAGTTTTTTGGTAATGTCAGCATACCGTATTTTTAAAAATGCCAATACAACCCTTTATTCCATTATCCCTACAACATTCCCACCTCACCTTCAACCTTCACCCTCTGCAAATTCACACACACCACAACCACCAAGCCCGCACACAGTTGCACAACCCCCTCTCCTCCCTACCTCTCTAGTCTTCATTCACCTCCAACCACAAACCTGGCACGCAGCTGCACAACCACCTCCCTCCGCCTTTGGTCTTCATCCACCACTGACCCCACACACAGCTCCACAACCCCCCCTCCCCTCTCAGTCTTCACCTACCGCTACCATACCCTCCTCTATCTTGGTTGCCATGCCCCCCTCACAACCACCACCTACTCCACCGCAATCACCACCACCAACCGCCGGTGCCGCTACCATCGTTCAAGCCTCAATTACAGCACCACCGTAAGAATAGATCTGGGCGTGCACACACCCCCCTCCACTTTCGCCTGCCACCACCCACCTCCGCTTCCGATTTGACCTAGATTCCCTTTCTCTCTCCATACGGGTTCAAGCCATGGCATGCCTACGAGGCCCTTTCCGTCACCGAGGACACGGTGGTGTCGACGTCGAGGTGGATCTACTCGGCAACATCCCACGGACGGTGAGATGGTGTTGTGGCGACAGAGTTTCACTGTGCGGCCACCATCGATCCATGGTAATTGTAGTGAGGTGAGACTGGTGGCGGAAGAAGCCCAAAGTGGATTGTAAAATGAATCAATGTGGATGAAGTCCCGCGGGGGGGGGGGGGGGGGGGTTTGAGCGGCTCTGTGTGTGTGAATTGTATAAGTGTGTGTGCGTGAATTGTATAAGTGTGTGCGCGTGTGTGAATTCAACCAGAGTGTGTGTGCGCGTGCACGCGCCGATCAGAGAGTGCTTCTTTGTGTGTGTGTGCGCCTGTGAGAATTCAATCAGAGAGTGTCTATGAGATTGGTGGTTATGCATGGTGGTTGGTGGTGGTGTTAGACTTGAGGGGAGAAGACCAAGCAGGGGGTGGGGGTGCTCTGTTGGAAAAAAAAAAAAAGAAAAATGAAAAAAGGGAAAGAAAAGGAAGATGGCATATGAAAGGAAAATTCAACACAACAAAAATGTTTCATTGTCTTTTCACTCAAAACGTTAAGGCCGTCCATAATCCCTCCAGTTAAAGGACGTATTTGATATTTTCCATAGTCGATGGAAACACTTGTACTTACCCCTAACCTCAAGGAGTTTGCTGTAATTATCCCTAAGAATAATTCACATATAGTTTCATTTGCTCATGCTACATTTCAGAAATTTCTCTTGTAGACAAAGATGCGGACCGCAGATTCAATGATCTCAAGATATTAAATTTGTTAAGCGTAACATACTTCAGTTATTGTCTCTAAAGCTTCGTGATACAGTTTCAGTGTAGCAATTGATAAGTTGCATTACAGATGGCGCATGCACTGAGATGAAGAAAGAACAGAACTAAGGGAAGGAGAAAAGGGTGCTTATCCTTGCGAGTGTTTGGCCCATCCACATTCCCGTAACTAAAATCCTCAATAATAATTCTTACGAAGTCTTGACAGAACATCATTTCATATGGATATAAACATATTGTAGAGTTGAGAACTTTGAAATAGTGTGAGTCTTTTAAACAGCGTCAGAAACATTATAAGACTCTGGGCTACCAAGTTTTACGTGAATCGGCGGACTTCTTAACTGGTTGAAGTTTAGCTTGAGATTCTTGAAAGTTTTCCTCTCTTGCGTCCTAGTGATCAACATGACAAAGTGAACAGCCTAATGTACTTTTGGCTTTTTTTTTTTGAAGTGTGCTGGTACTTACTGATGGGCCTCTTTGTTTGGCAGGATTCACGTCGGCGATTAGACAAATCTATACGTTCTTATGATCAGGTATTACGGTATCCCATTATTAATTTGTAGATTTATACATAATCTATTGTATTTTAGTAGTTACTTTGGGAATGAAGAAAATGGTCATGGTGAAAACCACCAGCATTGTTCTGCTTTCTCTATGTTCTTCTTTCTTTACTCTACTTGATATATTTTGAGTTATCAATCCAAGTTGTAGAACAGTGGAGTACTTCTATTCAGTATCCAACCTGCGTAGAAGCACCTGTTAGAAATTACGATGTTAAGACCAACAGGCCAACGTCATCATTCTTGAACTTGCAGATAAGTTTAAAAACATATCACTTATAATCAACGAAATGAATTGTTCATAAGCAGGAAAATATAAGTTATAAGATTTTGTCTGAAATGGATTCTTTCTAATTAGATAGCTCTCCTCGCAGGTCTTGGCATCTCAAGTTGTTATTAAACATTACCTTTTGCCAATATAGATAGAAGTAGTGCTATGTATGAAATTTTACGATCAAGTAGGCTCTTGTATATCATGTTTACGCACGTCACCAGTTGGAAGCAAATGCACGAGCCAACAAAGCCACCTATTAGGAATTCAATCTATTGAATTTTAGAGGTTTTTTCCTTTCTTTTTGCATCTTACTGTTATTTCATGACATCATATGCAGATCAAATGCCAAAGCATCAGAATAGTACAACCTTATTGTAATAATCTCTACTTTTTTTTTTATCTTTGATCCAGCATGCTTAGACTTCCCCAATTTCATTTGTATGCAAACTAAGAATGCTTTTATGTACATATATTATAAAGCATATGAGGCTTAAGTTTTTTTTGTAACATCTTAGTTTTAAAGTTCTTGAATTTTGGATATAATCATTCTTGAATCATACATAACGTACCCTAATGGTTGTATGGATCTTCTCCTTGTGAAGTTTGTGTACTTTATACCCTGCTTAAGTATCAGCTTGCAATGTGATTCTCAATGATTACCAGGCACGTGAAAAGTTTGCTTCTCTGAGAAAGAGTACAAGGGATGAAATTGTTGCCGAACTGGAAGAGGTACCTTCTTTCCTTAAAACATAAAAGTTCTTATATGTTACTTAAACTGGAGGATCCTTTGTTCTATTCGCAATCTTACAGTTGCGAAAGCTGTTGTTACTACTGCTCTTCTTGCTAGTGCCATTTTTTAGGGGATTGACGACCGCCCTCCCCTATTTAACACTTAGAGCTCACTTTTGCCACTGATAACACAGAAAGCATCAACAATAACTTTGAAAATTGTCACTAAAGTTGTTTAGTGATCAACTTTAGTGACAAAAGTGGAGTGTTAGCGGTGACAAGTGGAGTGCAGTTATCAATTTCCTAATTTATTCTGTTTTCTTTGGTTCTTTTTTGTGTAAAGCTCATGGGCATTTCCAAAGAAGCTATAGGACATACCTTATGTAGCAGATGTGCATTGTACATAGAAAACATTATTAGGAGATGATAGGGGCCAAGTGGTCCAAATCCTTAAGCCATTAGGTCTTGGCTCCATTCCTGTATGTATATTTTACTTATACTTTTGCTCTTCTTAAATAAGGGACCAACTCAGATGCTAACATCTCCCTTACGTGAGCTCCCCCTCTGAGCTGGGCATGAGCCAACATGTTACATACTTCCAGTTCTTGCAAGAGCCTTCAGGTGCACCCTGTGAAGCACGGACACCTCTCCTAGGTGGAGGTATGGTGTCCTAAACGGACGGACACCCCGACACCCTCCGGACACGTGTTGGACACGGCTCATCGGTGTCGGAATTTTTTTAATTTTTTTTTAATTTCCGACACCGTGTCTGACACTTCATCGACGAGTGTCGGACACGGCGTGGAGCAGTGTCGTATCGTTTTGAGGCCAATTTAAGATGTTTTGAACTATTACCGTCTTCTTCTCTCTCACCTCACGGTCGTCTTCTTCTCTCTCACCTCACGGCTGCTGTCTGCCGACCACATCAAGGCTGTCGCCGGTGTCGCTGGTGTTGCCGGAGCTCAGTCGAAGAAGATCCGAAGCCGAAGCCAACAGATCTGACAGCTACAGTCGCCGAAAGAAGAGAAGCCAACTGTTGCAGCCGTCGCCATAGCCAGAGGTCTCGCCGTTGACGCCGGAGGTCCTCCGCCACCGTCGCTGGCCCACAGGTCTCTTCTTCTCTTTGTTTCCTCATCTCGTCTCTGTTCGAGTCCTTCTTCCTCCCTCTTTCGTTTCTTTCCTTTTTTTGTCGTGACTCGTGAGTCCCTCTCCACCTCTCGTTTCTTTCCCCCCCGTTTTTTTTTCTTCCTCTCACTCTGTCGTGCATAGGCATAGCATATCTGAATAATCTGATGCATACGGGGCACATTTTTTTATTAAATATTTGATATTTGACTTAATTTTTTTGTCCAGTACATTGACTAAATAAATATTGAGTTATTGACCAAATAAATGTTGCTTGTATAGATGTTGTTTGTGTATTTATTATTACTTAATTTCAGATATTTATTAGTAATATATATATATATATATATATAAAATAAAAATATATTAAAAAAATAGCGGTGTCCTGCGGTGTCCAAAATCTGATTTTTTGGAAATTGCGGTGTCTGGTGTCCCCGTCGGTGTCGATGTCCGACACCGTGTCCATGTCCGTGCTACCTAGGTGCACCAGGCTGGGTTGCCATGAATGTTGTCCAAACTGTTTGGGTTGGATTGACCCGCTCTCGGACCGATTAAAGCATCCAACTACAAAACCTGGCAATGAGTGGAGAGCCCCAGAAAGTGTAATGTTGGTGCTCTTGACATGGTATTTCTGATGTGGGGGTTTTATTCTCAACAAGTTCCATTCTAGTTTTGAGGTTGAGGGCAGGTTGCTAACTGCAAGGTTTTTTATGGGGCTATGCTAAATATAATATTTGACGTATGCTAATGAAATTAAGTCATACATGACCAGAGCTTAATCAAATAATCCAAAATGGAATAATTGTTGCTTGGGATGTCCAAATGGAAACAAATCAACCATTGCTGCACTTTGGGATCTGCTAACTATACCAAGAAAAGCTACCCAGAACGGTGGCAGCTCGACAAATAGACCATAGAGTAATGAAACCACAGGAGTATAATGAATTAACAGACATAAAAAAGAAAGCCATCTATGGTTGGTACTTTACCAAATATAGCGTAGAGCCGTAGAGTAGACACTAAATTCAACATGCATAAAATCAAGATAGGAAAATTCTGGAGTGGTGCAAGACACGAAAATGCTCCCTTATAGTGTAAGCGCTAGTACAGCGCAAAAGGTCACTTGAGCCAAGGCACAAAGTGCCAGCACTGGCTTAATAATAAAAAAACGTAGCATACAACAAATACCAAAAGTTAATCATGCTAAATCAACATATATATATATATATATATATATATATATATATATATATATACTTAAAAATAGCATTTCATAGCAATACATTCAGCAATTCCAACCATTATTTCCAAGTCTGCTTCTGGTTCTTTGCACGGGGGCCGACTAGGCTTTTTTCATTCTTTTTGATGTGAGTTGATTAGGTTAGTCAGTCTCAAAAAAAAAAAAGAAGTCAATAAAAAGGTCAAAAACATCTCCTGTAATGGATTGCAGGTTACAACTAATAATGAAAGAGCATGCTGTGAAATGGCTTCGAGCTTATTCTCATATAGCATGAGCTTCATAGAAGAGGCTGTGCCTAACCTAAAGTTAGGCGCTGCACTAAGGCTGGGATTTGCTGGACTACATGCATAGGGACGCAAATTATGGTCTCGATGAATTGAAATCGTAATGAGGCTTTCTAAATGATGCCTAGAGAATGTTGTTAGTATCATTTAAGATGCATTGCTAATAAAAATACAGTTTATAGTATCTTTTATTTGCAGTCAATTACGCCCTAAAGGCACTTGACGAGCACAATTACAGCATTAGCAATATACTGACATGTTATGCGCTTTTTTGAATTGGCACAATGATATGGAAATGATACTTTATGGTTTTTTATAGAGTATTCACCCTTCATTAAAGCCAAAGAACAAAAGGCTTTGGTCCTGTGGTCTGGGCTGATAATGGGGAAAAAACTCATAGAAGCTATGATATTAATAGGGATGTTCTACGCTAAGTTTTGTAGCTAGAAGGTTGTACCAGGGTATACTTATATAATCTTGTAAGCAAGTGGTCTAGAGGTCCATCATAATTTGTTACGAGCGGAGGTTAGTTGTGTGTTGAATCTGGGTTCTGGAGAGCATTCCAAGACTGGGAGTTCGTGCATGCTGGTCTAGTATATGTAGCTGAGGTACTGTTTCCATCTAATATGGGATAGCTCTGGTCTTCTGACTCGTTCATGGAACTTGTGGATGAGCTTTTATTATGTCTAAATTTGTGCCTCTTCTCTTTGAGGGTTAAAGTCTGGCTATTACCCTAAGGCTGTGTTTTGCGCGCGGGATAAGACCCTGGATAGGATAAAAATAATCCTATCCGGCGTTTGGACACGCACTTAGTCCCCGGATAAGGTATCCTTTGGACTTGTTTTATCCCACTGGAGTGGGATAAAATAATACCTGGGGGGGGGGGGGTATAGAATTAGTCCTGATCAGTTTGGACTAAAAAGAATGGGACCCACCCAACTTTTCTTCCTCTTTCTCTTTAACACCATATATACATATACATTGTGTGTGTGTGTATATATATATATATAAATATAAATATACACACATATATATTTACATATATACACACACACACATATATACACACATATATATGTGTGTGTGTGTGTATATATATCTATATACATATATACAGATATATATGTGTGTATATCTATATAGGGCTAATTACACCTATGTCCCTGAGGTTTGGGGGTAATTACACGCGAGGACACAAAGTTTCAAAATGTAACACTTGTGTCCATTGACAAACGGAATACAAAAATACTTAACGGTTCTGACAAAAAGACCAAGTTGCCCCTAAATAAAAGTTGAAACCCTGATTTGCCCCTGGGACCACATGAAACCCTAATTTTCATTGTCTTCCCCCCCCTCCCCACCCCATCTGCATCCCCCTCGCCCTTCCCCGTCACCCACCCACCCCGCCTGCTTCCCTTCCCCGGCGTCGCACCCCGCCTGCTCCCCTTCCCCGGCGCCGCACCCCGCCTGCTCCCCTTCCCCGGCGCCGCACCCCGCCTGCCTCCCCTTCCCCGGCGCCGCACCCCGCGTGCCTCCTCCTTCCTCGTCACCCCGTCACCGCCCACCCCGTCTACCTCCCCTTCCTCGTCACCGCCCACCCCAAGCCACCGCGTGTAATCTCCTGCCGGCGTCGAAACCTATCGCCGACGACGTCACTCTTCCCCTTCATCTCTTCTCTCCTCCCCCACAGCAACCCACTCCCTCATTCCATGCCAGCAGCTCCATTGCCCCACGCCGCTGGTAGCTCCATCGCACCACGCCGCCTATTTTGAAGCCCTAATTTTCAAATTAGGGTTTTGAAGCCCTAATTTGCAAATTAAGGGTTTGAAACCTTAATTGGCAGATTGAGACCTTTGAGAAATGGCAGATTGAAACCCTAATTTGCAAATTAGGTTTTTAAAGCCCTAGTTTGTAAATTAGGGTTTTGAAACCCTAATTGGCAGATTGAGAAATTAAAGATTGAAACCCTAATTTGTAAATTAGGGTTTTGAAACCCTAATGTTTAAATTAAGGCTTAAAATCTTAATTTAAAATATTTAAAATATTCTGTATATAAAGGGGTAGTATCGTCATTTTCAAAATGCGTATTGCTGACATCATTAAAAAAGTATAATTTTTGGACGGAACCCTGACGGATGGACACGGGTGATACATTTGAAACACTTTTGGTCACGGAATGTTACATTTTGAAACTTTGTGTCCTTGACTGTAATTACCCCCAAACCTCAGGGACATAGGTGTAATTAACCCATCTATATATATATATACATATATTTATGTGTACATAAATATATGTATATATATATAGATATATACACACATATATATTTGTATATATGTATATAGATATATACACACACACACACACACATATATATATATATACATATATATGTGTATATAGATATATACACAAACATATATCTGTATATATACACATATATATATTGATATATATAGATATATATATGTATATATATCCATATATATATATCCATATATATATGTGTATATATACAAATATATGTTTGTGTATATATCTATATACACATATATATATGTATATATATATATGTGTGTGTGTGTGTGTGTATATATGTGTGTGTATATATATATATATATACATAATATATGTGTGTGTGTGTGTGTATATACATATATATATATACACACACATATTATATAATATGTGTGTGTATATATATATATGTATACACACACATATATGTATATATATATATAGATAACCCGGTGGCGGGGCGGGACAAGGTTTTAGGACCATCGGGGCGGGTACGGATTTCATAAGATCCGCATCCGACCCGCCCCATTGCCATCCCTATATCCAAATGGGAGCGTCTTGTTCCACACCCTCTTTTTGTCACTAAAAAGTGCATTAATGGCAAAACATGAATCTTTTGCTGATGAATGGGGTGAGGAAAACCACAACATGGTATGTAAATAGATATTTCCTTTCCAAATTAAAAGCCCATAGGGGTATATAGTTCTTACATTAAAAAAGACCCTTAGGCTGTGTTTGGCGACAAGGATAAGGATAAGGGATAGGACAGGATAAGGCCGGACAAGCTATACCGTCGGATAAGACCGGATAAGCAAGAAATCCTATCCAGCGTTTGGACCAAGTCTGGATTACACACACACACACACACACACACACACACACATATATATTTTACTTTGTAAATTGCATATCTGACTTATAATCCAGACTTTGTCCAAAAGCTGGATAGGATTTCTTGCTTATCCAGTCTTATCCGACGTTATAGCTTGTCCGGTCTTATCCGCCCTTATCCTGTCCTATCCCTTATCCTTATCCTCGTCACCAAACACAGCCTAAGGGTCTTTTTTAATGTAAGAACTATATACCCCTATGGGCTTTTAATTTGGAAAGGAAATATCTATTTACATACCATGTTATGGTTTTCCTCACCCCATTCATCAATAAAAGATTCATGTTTTGCCATTAATGCACTTTTTAGTGACAAAAAGAGGGTGTGGAACAAGACGCTCCCATTTGGATATAGGGATGGCAATGGGGCAGGGATGTGGATCTTATGAAATCCGTACTCGCCCCGGTGGTCCTAAAACCTTGTCCCGCCCCGCCCCGCCACCGGGTTATCTATGTACAATACCATAACCGACCCTAAGTTTGTTTAGAAAACCCGCCCCCGCCCCGCCCTTCCTTGTAACACTCAAACCCCGTAATAACCCGCCTCGAGCCGCTTGGTTTTCCAAATTTTTTTTTTCACTTTAAACATGTAATACAAAATTGCATCACAAAAAATAAAATACACAAACATCAAATTAATGTCCAAAAATCATAAAAGACATATTAATAGATTACATCATAGTTCAAATACATTACACCATAGTTCAAATCAAATGTTCAAATAGATTACACCACATTTACGAAATAGTTTAACGACAATACAAACGCAGCAAAGCAATCCCTGGGTACTCAATTAAGCTCCCCTTCACCAAGTCCTTGCAAGTGTCGCTAGATGTAGTGGTGACAATGTTTTGATGCCTGTGTAAAACCATAATTGCAAAAGGAGAGTAAGGCAGCCTGAGGATGAACAAAAAAGACAGATACTTAGCTAACACAAAATTGCAATAATTGGTTTCATCAAAAAGCATTTTTTGATTAAAAAAAGCATTTGCGACTACATAAAGTATGCTTCTAATTCAGTCGATTGCAACTCCAAATTATGGTAAGTATCTCATGAAATCACGACTTTGTGATTATATCTATAGTATTGGCATTGAACTTTTCCTAGGCAGGTGCATTCAAGCACTTGCTCAAGTGCAAAAATCATGCATGTCCTAATATTGAACTTTGAGAGCAAGTATAAAAATCCCAAGGGTAAAGACTAGACTATCAACCACAACTTAAAATAAGCATCAAACTCAAGAATCCTGAGATTAAGTAGCAGTAGAAGTAAAAACCTAAAATTAAATTTCAACTGACAATTGGTGGGAGAAACGGTTTTAGTGAGAGAAACTCCCGCTTCTCTCTAAAAACCAGTTTCTTCAAGATGCAACAATGAAGAAAACCCCGGCAGAAACAATTTCGCGGAGATCTTCAAGACTACGCGGGCCAGTAAAAGACATTCCTGCTGCAGATTTTGTGGGACCAGAATGGCAGAAAACTCACACACAAGGTAATGAGGAAATGCGAAGATCCACAAATGGAGAAATTAGGGTGATTCTGGGAAGCGGAAATCAACTGGATGTTGCAGACTTGCAACCGGAAAAATTCGATGTTTCAAGCATTGATTCAGATGAAGACCAAAATCTAAAGAATTTAATAAAGCAATTACAGTCGCAACTGGAGATGTTACTACATGAGAATCTGGAATTAAAGAAGACATTGAATGCAAAGAGAGGGCAAGACATAGATCGAGTTCCACCATCTGGTACATTGAATGCTGAAGAAGAAGAAAGCTGTTTGGGGCCACGTGGCAAGCCAACGCATGAAGGGCCAAATGACAGATCATATCCACGTGAGTCTGAGGTGGAGACTGAGGTGGAGGTAATTGCCACATCATCTGTTTTAAATGAAAATAAACTGACAGGGCAAAAGGAGCTGGGCAGAGAGTACAACGAACCTTTGAAAAACTGGAGGGAAATGATAGCCAATTTCCCCCATTACCATCTGGCCATAGCAAAGGGGAGATCACAATGTAGGCCAAGAATTTGGTGCGATCATACGCATCAATCGCTAAAACAAATCGTGAGTTCTCTCAAGAACAGAAACTGGAATACATCCAACCACAGGATATTGATGGACAAAAGGGAGTGGTTTACAATGCTGAAGATATTGAAGATGAAATGAATAAATGGAAAAATTCTGTGATGATGTATGTTTTGGGTGCGAAACCACCACTGCATATCATAAAAGGATTCTTGGCTAGAAAGTGGCAGCATATTGGATCATTTTCCCTGAGCCTTCTACAACCAGGTATGTTTCTGGTTAATTTTGATTCGAATAATGCAAAGGAAATGGCCTTGGAGCAGGGACCATGGTTTTTTGACAACAAACCTATTATTGTAAAACCATGGTCTGGTTCTATGTCTCTTGCTCAAGATGACTTGAAACTGGTGCCTATATGGATCAAACTACCAAACCTACCTCTGATTTTTTGGTCTTCTAAAATGCTCAGTAGGATGGTTAGTACTATTGGCAAACCCCTGTTTATGGATAATATCACAGCAGCCAAGGAAAGGATGGGCTATGCTAGAATTTGTGTGGAAGTGAATATTAATAACCAAATGCCTGAATCTATTCCTATAAAAGGTCCCGAGGAAGAAATAATAGTACAAAAAGTGGAATATGAGTGGATGCCTATCAAATGTAAATACTGCAGTGTGTATGGCCATCAAAGTGAGAAGTGCTACTACAAACCTGAGCCTCAGAAAGTGTGGAAACCAAAGAACCAGATACAAAAAGAAGTGGAGCAGGAGACCAGAATGGAAACATGGGACATAAGCCCAATGGTACATAATAAGGTGCAAGTACAGGAGCCCAGACTAGAAAACACCTTCTCTATACTACAGAACTTGGAAAATGAGAATATACTATTACCTGAGCAAGATGCAAAATCAGGTGGGTGTGATAGTCAAGGAAAGAGTACAACTAGTAAAAAGGTGGATGGAAGGAATAGCAGTAAAGGGCAACATCACAGACTCAAATGACTGTGATCACTAGTTGGAATATTAGAGGGTTTAATAACCCTATAAGGCAGGCAGAAATCAAGAAAATGGTGAAAAACAGGAAACCTGAGATAGTAGGTCTTCTAGAAACAAGAGTAAGGGAAGGTAATATCCAAAAAATTGTCAAAAAGTGGAGCAAACACTGGGAATTTGATTGGTGTCTAAACCAAAAAGGTGTTTCAAGAATTTGGTTGGGCTGGAATAGCAAGAATGTGAAGATTGAAGTACTCACTAAATCAAGTCAACACATCACAGGGAAGGTGATAACAACTGACAACAGTTTTTATCTCACCTTTGTATATGCAAACAACAAAGGTGAAAAAAGAAGGACTCTATGGCATCAAATAACACATGATGCAGTTTCTATTGGGCAACAACCTTGGATTATCAGTGGGGATTTCAATGTTGTCAGATCTGAGAGTGAGAAAAGTGGAGGAAATGGTTTAAATACCAGGGATACCAGTGACTTTAATAATTGTTTGTATGCTAATCACTTAGAGGAGGTACCTACAATGGGGGTTTTCTATACTTGGTGCAATAATAGAGAGGAAGATCTCATTATGTGCAGATTAGATAGAGCCTTCCAAAATGAGGAATGGATGAGACTCTATCCAAATACACAGGTAGAAGCTGTAGAGCCTGCACTATCAGATCATGCATTGCTTGTAATAAATACTCAGCAGGAGAACTATGTTGGGAAAAGGCCTTTCAAATTTTTTAATTACTGGATGAGACATAGAAGTTTCCAGAATTCGTTGGGCAAGGTCTGGAATGAAAGAACAGTTGGGGATGCCTGCCATCAACTAAAGTCAAAATTGCAGAAACTGAAGCATGTCCTAAGAAAATTGAATAAAGAAGCTTTTAGCAATATCTCTGCTAGAGCTGCTGAGGCCCTCAAAGTCTTACAGGGACTACAAAATCAGGTTTTAAATCATGCCAGGACAGATATGGTGCAAGCAATGAAGGAAGCACACAAAAACTATTATGAAAGGATCCAAGATGAGGAGGCCTTTTATCAGCAAAAAGCAAGAGGCAAAGACTTAAGCCTAGGGGACAGTAATACTGTGTACTTCTATAGGAAAATGCAACTACATAGGGCTCATAACAGAGTTCTTGCTATTCATGCAGATGATGGAACATTAATCCAAGGTGGAAAGGAGGTCCATCAACAGGCCATAAAACACTTCTCTGATTTCCTGGGTAGCCCTGTGCCAAGTATGCATCTAAGAAGAGAAAGGCTACAGCAAGTGTTACAGAAACAACTGACAAATGAAGAGCAGGCTATGCTTATAGAACCTGTGAGTGAGCAAGAGGTAAAGGAAGCTATTTTCTCTTTTAAAACTAATAGAGCCCCTGGCCCAGATGGCTATACTGCTGAGTTTTATCAACAAAACTGGAGTGTGGTAGGCAAAGATGTTAGTGCTGCTGTGATGGAAATGTTAAATTCCAGCAAAGGCATCAAGTTTTTCAATAGTACTACCCTCACTTTGATACCTAAAATACCTTGTCCGAGTACTATGAAGGATTTCAGGCCTATTGCCTATTGCAATATTATTTACAAATGTGTCTCCAAGATACTTTGTGCAAGAATTAAACAAGTCCTGCCACAGTTGATCAGCAAACATCAATCTGCATTTGAGGCTAAGAGAGCTATTGCTGATAATATACTCCTTATGCAAGAACTGGTTAAGAACTACCATAAGGAAGGGGGTGCTCCTAGATGTGTAATGAAGGTGGATCTCCAAAAAGCTTATGACTCAGTAGGGTGGGATTTCCTAAGGACAGTGATGGAAGTTATGTCATTCCCTCCTAAATTTGTGGATTGGATTATGCAAGGTGTATGCACTGCTAAATTCTCTATCAGTCTAAATGGCAATGTGGATGGTTTCTTTAGCAGCTCAAAGGGTCTAAGGCAAGGAGACCCCATATCTCCCTACCTATTCCTCCTGGTAATGGAAACTTTCTCTGGGATTATGCATAGTTATGTAGTAAACAGGGAATTTGCATACCACCCTAAATGCAAAGAGCTTCAGTTACACCATTTGAGTTTTGCAGATAACCTTTTTCTCCTAGCTCAAGCTAAGCCATGTGCCATCAGACTTATCAAGTCAGCTTTGGAGGAGTTTGAGCAATTATCTGGCCTAGCCCCCAACCTAAACAAAAGTGCTATTTTTTTTGCTGGTGTGGATGAAGACAATGCAAAACTCATGGCAAATCTGGTTGGTATACCAATTGGAAAGTTGCCTGTTACATATCTTGGAGTGCCTCTAATATCAACCAAGCTACAAATCCAGGATTGCAAAATGCTTGTAGAGAAGTTGACAAAGAAGATCTCATGTTGGGCAACTAAAACTCTTTCCTATGCTGGCAGATTACAAGTGGCAATTTCAGTTTTGAGTAGTATGTTTGTTTATTGGTGTTCCATCTTCATACTACCAAAAAGCATTATCAAGTTGATTGAAGGAAAAATTAGAGCTTTTGTTTGGCATGGCAAGGATGCTAAATGCAATGGAGCTAAAGTAGCTTGGAAAGACTTATGCCTTCCAAAAAATGAAGGAGGTTTGGGCTTAAAAAGAGTTGAGGAGTGGAATAAGGCTGCTATTTGCAAACACCTCTGGGATCTTGCTCACAAAAAGGATTCCCTATGGGTGAAATGGTGCCACATTTTCATCATCAAACAGAGACATCTCTGGACCTTCAAGCCACCAGTATGCTTGTCATGGACTTGGTGCAAACTTTTAAAGCTCAGAGGAAAATGTAGTCAATTCATATATCATAAAGTGGGAAGTGTGGAATCAACTTGGTTGTGGTTAGACAATTGGCTCCTGGAGATACCAATAATTCAGCAATATGGGCAGAGGATCATATATGACTCAGGCCTGGGAATCAATGCCAAAGTCAGAGAGATCATACAAGGCAATGAATGGCAATTGTTACCTAACAGATCAGAGGAACTCAGAAGCTTGAACATAATCTTGGCCACAAGACCAGCCCCTGCTAATGAGAATAATGATGAGGTAACATGGAGACTCAATCCCAATGGTGAGTTTACCATTAAATCAGCATGGGAGGGACTTAGATCAAAAGCCCCAAGGGCTCCCTGGAGCAAGTTGATTTGGTTCAAAGGGCACATACCAAGATGTGCTATGATCCTATGGCTATTATGTAAAAGGGGTTTGAGAACTAAGACAAAGTTAAAGACATGGAATATCATCCCAGATGATCAGTGTGTACTGTGCAACAGATATTCTGAAACTGAGGACCATCTTTTTGTGCAATGCTCTTATGCACAAAATCTATGGAAAGAGGCTTTTGAGAAAATGAACATGAAGATACCACTAACATCATGGCAGCAGTTCAGTCAATACTCAATGGTACATTTCAGGGGGAAAAGCCTTAAAGCAAGAATGTGTAAACTCATAATTGCTGTGGTAATATATGGGATTTGGCTAGAGAGGAATGCAAGAATTTTTAGTGAGAAACAAGCTACAGAGAAGTGATGTATGCAAATGATAAAGCAGTGGATATATTATAGAACCCTCAGCTGGAAACAAAGCCATGCAACAGAGCAAAACAGGGAGATATGCCAAGCATGGGGTTTAGATATGCAAAGACTACTTTTAGTATAATGTTTCATATTGTAAAATAGAGATCACAGCAAAGTGTATAGTTGGAAAATGTTTTTCTTGTATATGATTGAGCTTAAATGAATACAAAGGACCTTTAACCAAAAAAAAAAAAAAAAAAACCTAAAATTAAAGACATGTCTTAACCTAACTTTTCCCTGTGAGGATGGTTTCCCTTGCAAAAGTTCAGCAAATATACAAACTAACAAACCACATGTCAAGCTAATGAAGATTATCTGAACCTGAAAGTTTACTGTAAAAAGAAAATCTTTGAAGTCTGATAAGCTAATTTATTCATGATAGTTTTGTGCATAAAAAACAGCTAATTTACAATTCAATCACAAAACCAAAAAGAAGAAGAAGAAGAAGATATAAAACAGTGACTGAAAAGCTAATTGCTAATTCATGATTGAATTAAAACTGTGAAACACGGACCAAATAGAGCAATCATAATCATCATGTCCTTCTCCTGATCTACCGATTTACAACCATAAACAAGAAAACATAGCAAGATTTGGAATCATCATAGACTTGAATACCATAAATCATGGAAATTGGAATGAATCCAATCAAGCTGTTGCAGTAATTTCTCATCACAAGAATTCAGTTTACAAAGAGAACATACTAAAAAGGTTGGCAGTAGAAGAGTAGATGACGGTGGATGCCGATAAACTCTAGACTCCAGTCCATGGTATGGTGATGACGGTGGAGGTGGACTGACCGTGCGGTGATGGTTACGGTCTTCGGCCGAGGTGGAGGTGGATGGGTTTGGTTGTGTTGGGTGGTGGTGGTGGGTGGTCGTCGGTTAGGTGACCGTGATGTTTTCGGGGGAGAGGGAAAGAAGATCGGAAGAAGGGAGGCGGTCTTTGGTAGGACGGCAAGACTGAGTAAAGACATAACAGTTTAGGGTTTTAGATGAAAGCTATATATATGCTTAAATGAATGGCTAGGATTTATTAATGCTTAGAGTTAACATACCGGGGCGGGTGCGGGTCGGATACCGGGGCGGGCTGGGAAGCATACCATACCCGACCCTAACCCGCTGCGGATTTTTAAAAAAATTACCATACCCGCCCCGTAACCCGGTCAAAGTCAAAATAACCCGCTCCTAACGGGGCGGGGCGGATATCCGCCGGGTCGGATTTAAATTGCCATCCCTATTTGGATATCATTTTTGTTTCTATGCAAAAAATCTAGAAAATGAGGTGGAGTTGATCAGGTAAGGAGCTGAATAAAAGATATCAGAGATTTTGAACAGTATTTTTGTCTTTCCCATGTACTGGGTTTGCGGGTTGCTCGGCTGAGGTATCTCTTGAAGGGGGTTAAATTTGGTTTACTAAATCTAGATTGCTTAAAGAAAGATTGCTTTAGTCTTTTCATGGTAAACAGTAGAAACAAAAACAATGACTCAGAGAGCAACCCTAGGCATCACAGTCGAATCCTATGGGTATATTACCTGTGGAGGGAATTGTTTCATCCAACCCGAAAAGGCCTACATCTTAAATAATCTAAAGCGTATAATTTTATATGGGGAATATGACATGGCTGCTGCATATAGATTCGAGGACTTCATTTCCTATGGGAGGTATAAGTTGGAGAGGAAGATGGAAAGGGTGGTGGAAATGTGGAGGAATATCTGGTATGGAGGTGCTGCAACAAGAAGAGATTGGTGGGAGAAAATGGTTTGGGTGAAGAAGTATTAGAGGGAGAGAGAGGAAGCCCTCCGAAGAGGGCCAGAAACAGCTGACACGCATGTGAGGGGCGATAGTATCAGGGAGAGAAGCTTTGCACTTGAATTGGGCAACATGGCATTTAAAACCTTTGAACCCAGTGTCCCCCAACTACATAGTTATGCATGAATGTGCGTAATCTGCGTTATGCACGGCATGTACTTGAAGATTTTTGTCTCTAATCTATTTCCATCTTGATATGATATCACGTATCTTTTAACATTACAGTTCAGTTCATTTACGGAAGTGATTGAAGACTACATTATCCTTCTTTTTTTCTTTCTTGAAGCACAGATTCCTTTGGTTTTCCTCCTACTGTGGCCACATCATTTTTTCTTCTAATGTCACCTAGAAAAAGAAGTGGTCAATGTGAATGGTGAATTGCTACTTAAGCACTACTTTAAAGGAGAATAAAGTTCCTATAAAGAGACTATTGGCTGCTATTATCAGACGGTTTCTGTTAAACATTAAGAACTGGGATTCTCTGGTTATGATGCATTTCTTGCTTATTTTGATTAAATGTCTTGAGGTTCATAATGGAGGTTGCGAGCATGTAGTAATAACTAAGACTTGTGAATATCTCATATGTTATTCATAAAGTAGCACATGCGTCCTGCTATCTACTTATGCACAGTGATAGTCATGCTTACTGCTAAACCAAGGAGCTTATCTGCTTATTTTGTGACAGGATCTACATAACTCAAAGTCAGCATTTGAGAAAAGCCGCTTCAATCTAGTATGTTTAGCACACAAGCATATCATGGATGCTTGTTCACCACTACTTTCCCATTCCACTCTTTTGATCCTCATTATGTTCCTTGGTGTTTTTAAGGAATTCAGGTAAATGCCCTCATGAATATTGAAGCAAAAAAGAAATATGAATTCTTGGAATCCTTTGGTGCAATTATGGATGCTCATCTGAGATATTATAAGTTGGTGCGCCTTTAAAGTTACTTTGTTGACATTTTCACGAGTTTGCATCCTATAAACTAACAAAAATATCTTTTCAGGGATACGACTTGTTGAGCCAAATGGAGCCATTTATTTACCAGGTAATCCACTTTGTTTGTCTCAAAAAAGAAGTGATAAGCGGCAAAATATGGACGCATCTAGCTTCTGATGTAAATGATAATTCAGCTCACTTTTTCATCTTTACTCCTCCCAAACTTCAAGAGCACCATGATGTCTAAGAAAGAATGAGCCTTAAGCTCCCTACTCCTCTTTTGTGTCGGTGTTGGGGTGGAGGGGAGGGTAGGTGACTTTTTGCTTTTGTTCTAATTGTGGGCAGGGATCATACCCTTGTTCTAACGACTCATGATAATTCAGACCTCTACCTTCAACTTGCTACTTGAAACCAAAATGCCACTTGACCTGCTAATTATGTGGTCACCAGCTATCCCCTTAAACAAGGGATGCTTAAGATCACTTTCTGTTTCCTTGCGAACCACTTTCGTGGCAAGTCCCTCCTTACTGGGACATTGACTACGATACATGGACTCTTCAAAATGTGCGAAGTATCTGACCAATGTTGGATACTCAACACTTGGACATGGGTATGAGATGTGCCGGACGCACATCTCATAGGAGATGCTACTAAGAACACTATCTTATAGTGTTTAATTCTTTATTGCTTTCGGATGAGATTAGTATTGAGTTAACACAATGTGTGTCACGTAAAATACCATCTTACGTTAAGAACAATTAAGAATAACAACATATTTGAATATTTTGCAGCATCATCGTGTCTTAGATTATTAAACGAATCCAAAGCTTGGACACATATCCAACCCGGACACTTGTACTTAGGTCATGTAACATGGGCCACTGACATGATGCCAACGAAGTGGGTCCGCAGTGTACGTGGGGGTGCCACAAAGAGTATAGTCTAGGTCAGATGCCAAGTAAGATATTGTGGAACAGAGCTAGGATAGGAATAAGGAAACAAGGTAACCTAGAAAAAACTGGAGGATTGGTAATCCTGCGAAAGCGTAGGCGAGGAGTGAGTACAAGAGTGACTGTCAGAATTTTAACATTTAGTCCATTGTTTAGGTCCGATCTTAGGGTCGCGCTCTATAATTCTCTAGCTCTGAGGCTTTAGAGTGAGAAACTGAAAGTGTGAAGTAATGTGAATTGTTTTCCAAATGGAAGTTGAGGATATCTTGTCATCACACGACATATTGTGCTCCCTGGAGGTGCCACCTCGCCGAGGGCGCGTCATATGCCGGTATTCTATTGGACTGCCAGACAACCGCACTCACTCGGCTTGTCCTGCTCGGCTTCTTTCTATTTATCCATGAAGACTGACTCATGCAAAAACGGGTGTCGTGAGAGATTCCCTTGATCCAGCCACTTGTCAAATACCCTTTCTAAGTCCCAAGAAGGCGTCGAGAGATGCTGACTGCTGGGCAGACTAGACGTGATGCTCTTAGAAAACCTGCCTCCGTCCTATGATGAGTTTGATGGCACGTAATAAAGTTCTTGAATCAGGGAAGAGTTCATGGAACAGAAATAACAGAAGCAGATTTGCTATCTCTTTTCAACGGTGAGAGTGCATTGATTCTCGTCTAGGTGAGGCTCCTAGAAGGCCTTAGTGACATAAGGTTTTCATGTCCTTGTTACTCAACTTTCTTATTCCTTATTGCTCATTTAAAACACAAAAATACTATAAACAGGTACTATTCACAGCACCCCAAAACAGCCCAAATGAATCAATAAACCCTAACCCGGCTAACCCACACTTTTCAATCGCAAAACCTATATTTTTAAGCCCAGCCTTTTCACACCTGATAGTAGGACGGCCTTATATATCCTGTCTAAGGCACCAACCTACATCAATTTAATTGATAGGGATCTGACCCGTAGAGCTAGAGCATATTCATAGAAATGAAAGAAACATAGTAAACACATAAACACCTGAATACAAGCTTAGATCAAACTGGAAATTTTTTGTAGCTTTTGTAGATAATGATATTCTGGTTTTTATGGCTAAGATTTAGTACTTTCTATCTTGGTTATAGATTATTTAGGATTCCTTCTGTTATTAGGACTTGGTTTAGTCTTACTTTTTGTCTTCATAAGAAATCAATGTAAGCAGAATTACAAAAGAGTTAATGAAATAGAATTAACAAATCCAATCTGCTTTCTCTTTTCAATGGTGAGACCCCATTGATTCTCTTCTAATTAAGACTCCTAGAAGGCCCAAGACTCTAAGGTTATCCTATCTTTGTTATTTACTTTTGACTCTAAGGGTTTCCTATCTCTATTATTTACTTTTTCATCTATTTCTTACTGCTATTTTAAAAATACAAAAATACTGATCATAGGTATTGTCCACCGCACCCTAAAGCAGCCCAAAATTAATGAATAAACCCTAGTTCTGGCTTTCCAGTAACAAAACCTATAGGTATAAGCCATAGCCCCTCATACCTGATTGGAGCAGAGCATTAATATTCTTGTTTAAGGTGTGTCCTACTTCACTTTTGGTATTAGAGACGGTTGTTCCCGGTCACGATATCAATTATTCTCATGGCTTACTGAATAGATGAAATTTCTGGCATAGAAAGATCGCTCCACAGGCATGAACAATAATTTGCTAATATCAATATGAAGTACGATGAGTTGGAATAATCTGGTTAATTTTCAAGAACATAGTGATATAGTGCTTACGGTTATCATGGAACCGACGTGCGTCCGAACCTCTGTGAGGAAACAATCGTTGCTGCTGGTCAAGAGCTAGAAGCCCCCAGAAACAAAAATAATATGACTATACTGAAATGTTGAGGATCAAAAGCAAGGGTAACGCCTACCCGAAGAAACGGTTCTCTTAGATGGTCGAGCGGAATTCATAGAGAGTGAAAGGAGGAACAACAGTTTGAAGTACTTCCAGAATTTTCAGTTGCATAATTCATGTGTTTTACCCATTTGTTGCATGAGTCCTCTAGAGCACACTAGTCTTGAACCCGTGAGATGCATGGGCAAGTGCTATATTTCGACTAGTAAGGTTCATTCGCTATTTGTTATGAAGTGACACACTACTTTAACTCGTAAACGAAAGGAATATCTAGGAGGTTGCACACGAATTGAACGCTTTAAAACTTAGTAATTTAGGGATAATGTCACTAAACTCCCTGGGTTTAGGAGTAAATTACAGTCAAAGACATAGTTTTCACGAAGTGGACACCATAATCCAAAATGTGAAAAATTGTATTAGATTCTCCCAACATTGATTTTCGCTAATGTGGCCATTTTGTATTTTGAAAATGCCAATACTACCCTTAAACCTTAAATACGTGTAAAATACGTATCTCTCTCTTCTCTTCACTTTTTGGATCACATCCACGTTCCATTGCGCGAACCACCATTGCACCACCAACACTATATCCTCCACGACCAACCATCATGGCACCACCAACCACCCTAGCCATCACCAACCACCTCAGCCATCACCCATCGTACCACCACGGCACCACCGAACACCACCAACTGCCCCTTACATCACCCACTGCACCACTACCATATTCTCCACAAAGAAACGCCATGGCACCACCTAACACCACCGATCACTCCTGCCATCACCCAACTGCCAATCGCACCTCTATTGCCTCCACCCACCACCCACGGCTGCCATTACCTGACCGAGAATCATCAAGAAGAACAATGTATTCATGGATCACGATGGTCCAATATGTGACACAAACGTAAGATAGAGAGCGTCGTGTGAGTACGTGCAAATCTATGTTTGTGCCGATTTGTGTGTGTTTGTGTGCGTTAATCTCAGAGAGAGAGAGTGTGTGTGAGTGTGCACGTAGATCCTTGTGTGCATCGATTTGTGGATGAGTGTATATGAACTGATCTCTGTGTGTCGTACACATGCGGTGGCGGTGTGTAGGGTGCGATAATGGGACATGATGGCGCTTATGGTGGTTTGTGTGATTGTTGGGGGGGGGGGGGGGGGGAGAGAGAGAGAGAGGGGGAGGGGGGGGGAGGGTTTTTGGGGTGGTGCGATGATTGGTTGGTCAGTGGTGGAGAACGGTTGTGGTGATTGGAGTATATGAGAGAGGAGAGAAAGTAGGCGGTGAGAAGAGAGGAGGGCAAGTGTCTTTTTATAAAGAAATCTAATGCTATCAGCATTCCGTTTGGTCAAAGGGCATAAGCGCTATAATGGTAAAACACAATCCTTGACTGTAATTTACCTTATACTCAAGCAATTTAGTGATATTATCCCAATATTAAGATTTGTCTGTAGGAGGAGCATCGCAAAATTTAAGGTTCAGTTTTGTTCGAATTTTTAGCGAAAATTAGGATTATGCTACGTCTTAGACGTGTTATTGGTTGGATTTGATTCCCATAACAATCAAAGGATAAATTTTAAGGTTTTATAATTGCAGTGGAAGTAGGAGAGATTTTAGGTGTTGGGATTTGAATCCAGTAGGAGATATTTTGGGGGGGTGTGTGTGTGCAACAAAATCATCAATTTGTTTTGATGAGCCAAAGTTACAGGAGACGTGATGATGGATTTTCGGCAAGGGCGAACATTAATTAGGAAAGGCTTATGAGTGATTTTAAGAAGGAGATACGTTGACTTGGGGGTGAGAATGACATTTTTACCAAAAAAAAGGGAAATAGACCAGATCTGCGGCCCTTATTTTTTTTTTATCTTCTTCCGCTGGAACTGTTAATGTGGCATATCCATCCGGCAAATGACGAGTCCGACACGGATCCCGTGCCAGTGGTGTCCATGTCGGGTCGTGTCAACACTGCCCCTTCACCCCAAAGTGAAGGGTCCATGTAACATGGCCGGGATAGGGCATGGGCGCCATCGATGGATGTAGTGCCGTGGGCACGTTGCATGGAGACAGTGCGATTTTGGGCGTTGGGGGCATGGGGGCAACGATGCATGTTCTGGGTTGTAGAACCCTTAGGAGCCAATGATTGCAAAGTATGCAAGTTTCCAAGAGATATTGGTGAGCCGACCAAGAGAGGAGATAGCGACCCATGCGAGCATCATGGGGTGCCCGAGCACCCAAGACAAGGTGTCAAGGCACCTATAGGTGGAGGGTGCCAAGAATACACATTGGCAAAAAAAGCAAGAAGCCCCAACCCCCCCTCTCTTCCCCCCTTCTTTGGCACGGGCTGATCCCCTCGGAGGGGAATAATCGGCTGACTTCGAGGGGGTTGGCATGGGGTGACCCCCTTGGGCGGAAGGACCAGCCAACCTGCTTGAGGTAAAGCATGTGACACATGGTGCGCTCGGGGTTAACTGGGTGGCATAGTAGACGGTCGATTGCTGAATATCTGTTTACGTGTCTCCGAAAGTGGGTCCCGAACGTGGTCTAGCAGGTGTATATAAAGCTGGCCAGAAACACCTCTGGCCTGGAATTTTCAGTTAATTGTGTTCCATGTTCTTATATGGGACATATGTAGGTTGAAAAGTAAGCTAGAAAGGGATGTGAAGAAGTACTAAAGGACTACGCATCCCAGGAGGTAACATCATGACTGGCAAAGTCATTACAAGAATGGGGTATCATCGGCTAGTATCTTTTTAGTCGGCAAGAACTGTTGCTATGCTTAGGGGAGGAGAATTGTCCTGTAGAGGAGAAACTGAGAATTGGGGTCTATGAACACTCGGAAAAGATGATTGATAAGATAGGCAGTAGGAAGATACATTAGAGCCGAAAGATGTGTTGGTTGTCTATATTTTAAAGGAGAGTGGGCAACCTCAAACGAATGATATCCTTACCCTCAGCGAACCTGTTTTGTTTGGAGGGTAACACAGGTTGTTTGAAGAAAAATGCTCGAGTCAATGGAAAGCACCATGACCGTACGCTATGCTATTATTACTTCTGAGAATTCTTATTCTATCGTCAAATGGGTTTGTGGAGTCCAAGGAAAGTGTACATTTTATAGGAGAGCAGACAACCTTAAGCAAATTAATCCTTACCCTCAGCTGACCTGTTTCATTAGGATGGGAACACAGGATTTTTGAAATAAGATGCTCGAGTCAATGGAAAGCACCATGAGCATCCGCTATGCTATTATTACGTCTGAGACATCTTACTTTAGCGTCAAATGGGTTTGTAGTTTGTGTAGTTTCATATAAAGAAGTTTATGTGTTTTTGTTCATCATGTATGAGATCCTAGGTAGCACGGACACGGACACCGACCGGGACACCAGACACCGCAATTTTCAAAAAATCAGATTTTGGACACTGCAGAACACCGCTGATTTTTTAATATATATATATATATATATATATATATATATATATATAGACACACACACACCACACATACACACATCTCAATTGGAGCAACTAAATTTCGTTCAAAATGGATGAGAAAGAAAGCAAGTAACGTGAAATAGTCTCAACAGTAACAGTAACAAGAAAAAAGGTCGGCAACAAGAAATCAGTTGAATGTCTCAACAGTACCAAGATTAGAATCTCAACAATAACAAGAGAGAAGGAAAAAAGACATGAGACCAAACGCGTGAAGGAGAGGTTTTATATAGTCAGATGGTCTGTAAATGAGGTCGGAGATGTTGACCTATCTTACTCTAGACTGGCAAGCTTGGATGCTTTAGGCAACAAAAAGAAAGAAAAGACAAAGAGATGAGAGAGAAAGAAGAAGGTAACTTTTGTTGGGTCGATCTGATTAGGGTTTAGCCTAAAAGTTCATTTCTAAAAAACCCTAGATTTATCCCTCAAATAAATTTGAAATATTGTATTTTGGCCCCATACGAGTGCACACTTCTTCACAAGGTGTCCGAAACTTCTTAAAGAGGTGTCCGACACGTCTTCAAGAGGTGTCCGACACGGTGTCCGGTAATTAAAAATTAAATAAATAAATTCGGACATCGTTGAGAGGTGTCGGACACGTGTCCGGAGGTGTCAGACACCATACCTCATCCTATAAGAGGTGTCGGTGCTTCCTAGATGAGATCATTCATGGATTTGTGCATCTGTTTGTTCCTGTACCTGATCTTTATGTGATCTTGCATGACAAAGAAGGTATTATTTAGGTTGCTTTATAAGCAGTATCACAAATATAGCTGCTCCTATTATCAGGTGTTGACCTATGCACAACAGTCTAAAGACGTGGCCAATATTGAACAAGACAAACTTGCAAAGAGAATTCAGGAATTCAGAACACAAGAAGAGCTGGACCATTTGCGTGCATTCAGTAACATGGGAACCTCAACAGCTGGTGGTGGTAAAAATGGCGTTGGTATGAGTTCTAACAAATATATAGAATCAGTTATGCAGTCAACTGCAAAAGGGAAGGTAAGTAATTTATTTGATTGTTTTTTGAACTTAAATTATATCCTATCACAATTTTTTAAGATGACTAGCAATCCAGTGAACAGTATTGGTATATACACGTTATATGGTATGTCATGTCCTTTTCTCTCAATCTCTCATCTATTTATAGTTTGTAGAAGGTTGTTCTACTCTTCAGGCCCAGACCATCAAGCAAGGATATCTCCTAAAGCGGTCTTCAAGTTTGAGAGCAGATTGGAAAAGGCTATTTTTCGTACTTGACAGTCATGGAGACTTGTATTATCTTAGACATGATGGTAGCAAACCTGCGGTAGGTTTTTGTGCTGTATACAAACCATTAGTTTAGTGATAACACAAACTTGAGACAATGTGAAACATGTTTATATTGTTTTCTTTGTGGGTTATTATGCAACAAAATTAAGTGAATGGTGATGTTGTATATCCTTCCCATAATGAGTTTCCCTCATTGGCAAAATCTAGTATAATACACGTACATTTCCTCAAATGTATGAAATATCTTAATGTAAAAACAGATTCAATTATTAGGCCGTGAAAATATACTTGATGGCCTATGATTTAGCGAAAAACCGAACCAGTAAAAGTGGGAAAATGCGAGAAAGAAATCTCTTCAAGTTCGTATGCCGTAAGAATAAAAAGCTATCTATACAGCCACTTCCGCTAATCCCCAGGGGGTGTTGCACTAAATAGAAATTGGCTTACACCATGAGGACTCAAATGAATGAACTTAAAATGATAGACAATTATAGGAAACAGGATACTTGATTTACGTGTTTACAATTTTCAAGTAGTCAGGCACACGCTGAGATATATCACAAGAAGTAGTTGCACAGAGTTGAAGAATAAAAGCTTGATGGTGTTAAGGTCCAGGATGTTGAATTTCTCAACTAGTCAGTGGGGTGCTCAAGTAGTCAGCTTTGCTTCCAGAATCTGTTCAAACTGTTGGGCGCTTTTTCGTGCACTTCATACAGATGGTCACTATCTATGTCTGCAGTTGGGTGCTCTAGTTAATTATATTAGTGATATCACATCCATGTCGGCAGCGGGGTGCTTATTCTACTGTATATCTTTCCTTTTCATTTTTTTCTTTCTTGATTTGGAATTGTATGCCTTTTACATACCTACGTTTTTTGATATGTTTATGTTTTAATGTTCCAGGAGTTTCTTTGTGAAAATAATTCCTGAACTTCTCCTGATTTTCTCCCCTTTTGCCCTCCTTGTTTTCAGGGCTCTCCATCATTTCATCCAACTATTTCGGCAGATCACGGCAGCCGTGTATTTGGTAGATTCAGAACAAAGCAGCGTATGGCGTCTTCCTTTGGTGAGGACGATTTGGGCTGCCGTACTGTTGATCTTCGTACTTCAACAATAAAAATTGATGCTGAGGATACAGATCTGCGACTTTGCTTCCGAATAATTTCTCCCTCAAAGACGTATACATTACAGGTGGTGGATTAACGGATTTATGCCATGTCACTATATAATGAATCGTTAGAATAGAATTCATGTACATTGCACTCATACCCCTTAGTTTAATGAGTACTTGCCTTGGAATTTTCTAAGAAATGACTAAAAATGATCCTCTGTCACTTAATTAGTTAAGAAATTAGAAAGTACGCGTATGCTTCTTAACAAATTTCAAAGCGAAAATCGAGAAAGCGGGAAAGTATACCCAAACTCAAATGTGAGGGGTGTGAGTGTGATTTCCCAAATGTGTGAGTGGTGCGAGTGTAGGTTACCGTTTGAATTATCATTTGAAGCAATGTCAACATGCATAAAGTGATAAATAGATGTAAATAATGTGCTTATGCTTGTTGGTGAGTGTTCTAGTATGCATTCTTTTTGCTGGTCCAATGCTAATAGTAGCACTTTATAACCACGACACCACTTGATTGTCAGACTTGGCTTTGTGAATACTTGTTGTTATGGTCACACTAATGGTTGTGTTGTGACAATTATCATTGCTAGCTTTCTTCTCTGCAAAGGTCACTAGTCGAATTGCCCGTGTGAATAAACTGTTTGGAGCTTCATAGCTTTGTGGTTCAGTTTGTAGGATTTCTATGCCCGTCTATGGCTTGAGGTCTTGTTGCAGCATTATGATTTTTGCCATGAATTAATTAGTACAGTATCATAAAAAACAAGTGTTTCCAATTGCATGAGATTTTGTGATTAGGTTATGAAATAACATGCTAGACTTATCTTTTGTACTGGTTTTGTCAGGCTGAAAATGAAGCAGATAGGATTGAATGGATGAACGATATTACAGGAGTTATTGCTTCCCTTTTGAATCTTCACCTGGAGGAGGTGGAACACTCAATTGTATAGCTATCTGTATAGTTGTGTGATGATGGTGTAATCCAAATAATTCAGTTCTGATGGAAAATATTTCATTTATTTTTGCAGCTACGTCCTGGAGAAACACGTACGAGGAATAACAATACTACCTTTAGTGTTTATTCTGATGTTCGACCACTTGATAATCATGCCAGTACACAAGACGAGATGAAGGCAAATCAAACAGATAGTGTTTCTAAGATTCTTAGAGAAATTCCTGGAAACAATTTCTGTGCAGAGTGCTGTGCCTCAGATCCTGATTGGGCATCTCTAAATCTTGGCATTCTGATCTGCATTGAATGCTCGGGTGTTCACAGGAATCTGGGTGTTCACATATCAAAGGTGCTCTAACTTTTGGAATGAGTAGTTAGAACTTTTGAATAACCAGTCATTTTTCGCTGAATTACTAGAAGGTGATAGATGGAATAGCTATCACCTATGTTGTACTCTCAAAACTTGAATATTTACTGGGAAATGATCGTAATCTCTAAGTGGAACTGTGATAAATGTTTGACTGCTTAATTTTTAATGGCTTAAAATGCTTTGTCGGGAAACATGTTTATGTTGCATATCTGTGTTAACTTGAAGTCATCTTTGTGACTTGTATAAAAGCCTAATTGCTTAAGCCGCCAATATGGCACGAAAAATCCACCCTTGACATATGACAATTGTAGGAGTGAACGTATAAACTTATTAGTTATGTTGAAGGTATTTTATGCTTTCTCGGTGCAGACCTCCAAATCCTCAACCCAATGTTTGTCCCAATTGAATGTCTTTTTTTTTTTTTTTTCAAGTTCGAAGAAAAATGTGCATTCTTCTAGATTGAACTTTTTTTTAATAAGTACTCCTTTTTCCTGTATATTTTGCTTTGCTTTTTTCTTTTTCCTTGCAATATTAAGCAGAACTGGCATAAACTTGATCTGTTTATTTTTGGGGAAAATAGCTAATGACCCCTTGTACTATGCGCAATGTGCAATTTTACTCCCTTGCACTTCAAAATTAAGCACTAAAACCCTTTATAGTCAAGGAAATTGCGTACCTTAAGATGGAAACTGTCAATTCAAAGGCGCGTGGTCAACACTCAAGTTGACTACAATTTGTTTTGAAAATGACAAGTTTGGCCCTTCTACACTTCCCCCCCCCATAGCGCCCACGTCCACTGCCACCCCCATCACCCACCACAAGACGCACGAAAGCACACCCATCACCCAGACCACACATGTATACTGAAAAACACACACACACCCCACGTGTTGCCCTCGACTTTGTCGAAGAAACCGATTGGGAGTGTGCTGCAGTGTCTGTTTTAAATGTGTGTGCGTGCAGTGTGTGTATATGTGTTTAGGGTGTGCGTGTGTATTTGTGTGCATGTGCAGTGGGTGTTTGTTTCTGCACGTGCATTGTGCGTGTGTGGGTATGTATTTGTGTGTGTCTGCCTGCAGTGTGTGCATGGTTGCAGTTTGTGTGTGGTGATGGGAGGAGGCAACCAGTGGTGTGTTTTTGTTTATGCATGCAGGGGCTTGTGTTGCTGGATGGTGAGGGGATTTTGTGTGTGTGTTGTTGGGGGGGGGGGGGGGGGGTGTGCAGCATAACTGTGGTTGGTGTGCATGTGTTTGTGTGGGAGGGAGTGTATTTGTTTGTGGGTGCAATGTGTGTGTTTATTGGATGTGTGGGTGTATGTTGCGTGTGTGTCCAGGTTTGCGGGGTGTGTGTGTGTGTGTGGTAGTGGTGATTTGGGCGGTAGTCGAAGTGGGTGGTGAGGCGGGGGTGATTGACGGGGTGGAAGTGATGGGGTAGAGATGGGGTTGTAGGAATGGCATTGAGCTAAAATATGATAAGGAGATGGACGTATTTATGTCATTTCACGGAGGGTTTAAGTGCTTAGTTTTGAGGGGGGGTAAATCGCTCATCGTGTATAGTACAGGGGATCATTAGCTATTCTCACTTTATTTTTTGCTTTAATCTTGTAAAATAAATTTCTTATTTATGTTACGGATTAGAAGTAGAATTGGAACTTAATTAGTAGTTACTGTAGAAGTTGGAACATGTTGACTCTAGGTGCATGAAGCTGGTTGAGATCGGGGAGCGTAACTAATAGTGACCTTTGGAGTAGGAGCGTAACTAATAGTGCAAGACCTGCAACGAGGTTCCAGGGTGGGAGAGGGTGTGAGGTTCTAAAGGAGGTTGCAGGGAAGGAGTGTTACTAGGATTGTAGAATCTTTGAGGCTGGAACTAAGGTTTTACTACACAACTAAGTAGATAGAAACTAAGAGAGCGTCCATACGATCAAAACAGAAACCAAACTTTTTGTTGTGAAGATTTTCTTTTTTATCGCCTTCCAAATGTTTGCTGTTTTTCGGTAAAATTATTGTAAATTATGTTATGAATAAAAATTTTCTCCAAAATATAGTCTATGGTGCAGATTAGATTTGTTTGGTTCTTTTTAAACGTGTAAGTATGTTGTAATGCATACTCAAGTAGAACTGGAACTAGAATCGTGCTTCGTTTAATTTAAATTAGCAGTGATTTTTTTTTTTTGTTGTATTTTTTATGTGAATTTTCTTCTTACTCTGGTTTTAATTCTATTAGATAGCATTGTTCCTACTTTTATGTAAATCTTTAACAGGCCAAGATGGCTGATACTTTTCCTTCAGTGGTTACCCTAAATACTTTTCTTTGAGTGGACCATTTTTTGGTAGCTTGTGACTGTTAGTTTAAAATGTGGCAGTTGTACCCTTAAAGCTCTAATAGTCACTTCATTGGATTGACCGAAGTCAATGAGTGTTATTAATAGTTCTGTTTTTGTTCTAAACTGTTTTAAGGTTTTATTCTGTTGGGTGTTCACTGCCCGAGCATTAATGAGTGGTAGCAATCGTAAACTGGTTCAATAGATTTGAGTTGTTGGAATCTGAATTCTGATGTAATGATGAAATTAAATGTTGTTCAACCAACTACAGGTCAGGTCTATAACACTAGATGTCAAGGTCTGGGAACCTGTCATCTTGGATTTATTTCGAACCTTGGGTAATTCGTATTGCAATTCTGTATGGGAAAGTCTACCTCAAAATGATCGGTAAGTTTCCTTAAGCTAGTATCATTTCAAACTCTACTTTGTCATCATGTTTGTTTATCAATAGCTCGTGTTCTTTTAGAGTCTGCATCATATTTATTAATTTCACAAAGTGACTTTATTAGGTGGATTACCTACTTGTAATTCTGAAACTTGAAATTGATTTACCTTTTATTGTGGTTCTTTGCGAATTTCTATAGCAAGAAAAATGACAGTAAAGAATTTTCGGTATACTTAAACTAGACATGTATGAATCCATTCTTTGTGCAGAAAGGTTTCATGGCGGTATGTATTCATATATGAACTGCTATTGTTGGAAAATTCTGAGTATAGGTTTGAAGAAAAAAGTTAACAGCCAATACTTGGCCCACGGTCTCCTTTATGTTATTACATGAACACAATAATGTATAAAATGAGACCGACAAGAAACTAATCAACTGCTTTGGCTAATCTAGCGGTACTCGGCTGTAATGGATTAAGCTTCTCCTTAGGTCTTCCGTCCTTTGACTTCCTTGCAGGAACCCTATAGAGTGGACTCCGAGCTTGCCTTCCCAAAACCCTAGCTTTCACAAAGCTGAGCGAGAGTAATCTGGTCACAACCACGGGTAGGAGGGGGATCTTTAGGGGTTTCAATATCTAGCTACAATAGGATTCTAGAATAATTAGGTAATCTCATAACCTTCTCCAGAACCTATTAATTGCAAATAACACCATTAAATAAGCGTAATCGCGCACTAGTTCAGGAAATATGGTTTAAACTGTTATTATTAATTATCTGCGAAATTTCCTTCTACAAATATATTTATTAAAGTCTCAAAATCAAATTACCGTAGGCGGAGATCCAGCCAAGCATGTTTATCAGTTTGAGACGAACACGATGCTCGTACAAGTAAACGTGGTCATGTGTCGAGCTTTCCCAAAGATGCTTAGAAAAGCGGCAGATGCGTGGTTCAAGTTCCTGCCTCTCCGGTCTATCAACTCTTTTGCAGTTTTAGACCTCTTTCAAGAACACATTCTGAGTAGTCGAGCCCGATGAAAAAATTCGGTACTCAACAAAGTGTAAGAAGAGTGACTCTTTGTCCCAATACCTTGGTCGCTTCAATGCTGTGATAATTGGGGTAGATAATTTGGATGAGCCTGTGAAGTACACGGCCAGTGTCACAACTGCTTTTTCAGTGAACAAAGCCCCCCTGGCAACATGAAGACACTCCTTGATAAGGCCAACAAATATGTCCAAGCCGAAGAATACCTCAAGGCGCATGCTGCCTGTGTGAAAGACAAGAATAGAGATCAAACGGCCACACCAGGAAGGCAATCCAAAATAGGGGAACACATCTAAGCGTCAAAGACCCGATGAGCGGCGCCCCAAGGAGCCACTCATTGACATGAAGAACTTGACGCCATCGAATACTCGTCCCTCGCAAATTCTACATGAAATCCGGGACAAAGAAAATCTTTGATTGCCAGACAAAATGCAGCCGTCCAGAATGAAGAGAGATAAAAATCTCTGGTGTAGTTTTCATAATGACTACGGTATACGACAAATGACTGTGAATCTCTTAAGTGAACCAGAGAAGCCCTCTTAAAATGAGGGCACTTAGAAGAATCACGTGGCAAACCCTAATCAGCGGAAGGAGCCATCTCTAGCACTAGAGAATGGAGAAGCTGGGCAAGGAAAGACGGGTACCATAAATATCAGGGCGAATAGCGTCCGGAGGATCAATGGGAGAAGCTCGTAAAGCCTTTGCTAGACTAATTTGCATAGCAGAAAAGATGAAACCTTGCCGACAATATCCTTAGTGGACAACGACTTGGAAGGTATCAAGACCCGTCACGACGACCCCTCGGTTGTCACACTGCAACTAGCAGATTTTGGCATCAAGAGGATACTCTTGGACAACGGAAATTCAGCTGATATTCTTTTCTTTCATGCCTTCAAGCAGATGGGCATCCCAAGCGATCGACTTCGTAGATGGACACACCGTTCTATGATTTCTCTAATCATCCTGTTCGGGTAGAAGGAATCCTTAGCTTACCCATTACAGTAGAAGTTGCTCCTACCAAGCTAATGTTATGCTTGATTCAATTGTCCGTTGTATCCCATCAGCATATGACGCCATTCTTGATCGCACCCGATTAAACATGTTGAGAGCAATGGTCTCAAACGTATCATCTCAAGATGACATTCCCAACCGAGCATGGAGTAGGCAAAGTGAAGGGTGATTGGATGGTGGCTGAGCAATGCTACGTTGCTGCATGCCCGACGAAGAACAAGGAAGCCCTCGTTATTTAAGAGATGAAACAAGGGCACAACGGGGTGAACTTGCAGAAGACCTAGTCAACATCTAGCTATTCCTTGGAAATCCGGAAATGACAGTCTGGATTGGATCGTCCTTGCAAGACGACATTAAGGTCAAATTTGTTGATTTCTTGCAGAGTCATACGTATGTGTTCGCGTGGACGGCCGCATATATGCTCGGCAGTGATCTCGAGGTAATCACGCGCCAGCTAAATGTCAACCCAAATATAGAAGCCCGTCTAACAAAAACTTGAACTTTCTATCCCCAGAGGCAAGACAAGATCGAAGAGAGGTCAATAAGTTACTGAAGGCAGGTTTACCAAGATATCCTTTATTCGGACTGGGTAGCCAATGTTGTTATGTATCACAAACCCTATGGATAATGGCGCATATGCATTGATTTCACCGACCTTAACAATGATTGCCCAAAAGATGGTCACTCTTTCCAAGGAAAGACATTTTATTGACGCGACGCCAGGCCAAAAACCTGTTAAGGTTTATGGATGTCTGCTCCGGATATAATCAAATCATGATCATGAGGACGACATCCCCAAGACATTATTTATCATGGAACGCGGTTTTGTATTACTACCAAGTTATGGCCTTCGGATTGAAAAACACTGGGGCAATGTATGAGCGTCTCGTAAACAAAACCTTCCAACATTTATTTGGCAAAAATATAGAAGTGTGTAGTGACAATATGTTGGTCAAGAGCATCCAGGCTCAATACCCTATTGAAGACTTCAAGGAGACATTTGGTGCTCAAGACAGTAAAAAATCAAGCTCAACCTCCTCAGTTCACATTTGGAGTGGCTTTGGGGAAATTCTTACGCTTCATGGCTTCGCAGTTGGGCATTGAAGCCAATCCAGAAGATCCCCGCCATCCAATCCACGACCCTTGGCAAAACAGTTAAGCAAGTGCAAGAATTGACTGGGAGGGTCGCCGCCCTTGGAGATTCATGTCCCAGTCTGCGGAACGATACTTGCCTTTCTTTAAAGCCTTTCGGTGAGTCACGGATTTCTCTTGGACAACAGAATTCTAGACAATGTTTGAAGAACTGAAAAGGTATTTGGCAACACCGCAGCTCTTGAAGCCTCTTCTAGGTGAAGATCTCTACCTTTATTTTGTCTGTGATTGATTACTTTACTTATAGTTATGGCCTTGATTTGAGAAGAAAAAAAGTGTCTATAGGCCTTTCTTTTATGTGAGCTAGGTTTTGCATGATGTCGAGACACGATACCCAAAAATAGACAAGGTGGCGGTCCCCTGGATTATCTCGGCACAATGCCTTCGATTGTACTTACAATCTCATCGGATCATAGTCTCCCCTAATCAACCTCTTAAATAGGTCCTCCAAAATCTGGAACAAAAGCTTGAGTGCGATTAATAAACTAGTCCGTTGAACTAGGAGAGTTTGGTATTCAATATGAACGTCGCACCACAGTTAAGGCTCAAACCTTATCGGATTTTATTATCGAATCCAGACGACCCTCAAGATATCACAGAAGCTTCAAATCCTTGGACACTCTATGTTGATGGTTCTACCGTACTCAGAAACAGCAAGGCCGGTTCGGTTCTTGTTGGTCCAGAAAATTTTGTAATCGAGTATGCACTACAGTTCAATTTTTAACCCTCTAAAAATGAAGAGAAATAGGTAGCCCCTCCTTGCTGGAATCCGGTTAGCTCATGCTTTGAAATTGACTCTTTCGGTATCTAGTGATTCCTAATTAGTCGCTAATCATGTTTCTGGAGAATATGAAGCTAGGGATGATCGAAAAATACAGTTTCCCTATGTAGTGAAACGTCCGCTATAAACTCTAAGATTTTTTATATTCATTTGATGCCAAGGGTGAAAAACACCTAGGCTGACACCTTGTCCAGGCCTGCGTCTATAGATATCTCCGAATTTCCTCGGACGGTCTACCTATGTTACATGGACTGGGCACAAGTGTCCGAGTCGGATCCCTGTCCAAGTGTCGGTTTATTTATTTTTCAAAATCCAAGACACGGGGATACGGCAAAATATTCTCACCAATGCTTGTTTCTTAATTATTCCTTTAGTTTACATACTGTTTTATGATATGCATATCGTTTTAATTTAGAACTGAGATCATCTCATAGCAATAACGAACTAAAAGAAACACTATACCATGGTGTTCCTAGTGGCATATCCTATAGGATGTGTCGGTCACGTATCCCATACCCGTGTCGAGTGTCGAGTGTCCGACACGGGTGCTTCATGCATTTTGAAGAGTCCATGTAACATGGCGGTCTACAATGAGCTCCTCAAGGAACGAAGTATCAGCCCCAAGGCTGACATTGTTATGTATCTCCAGAACATAGTTAGATGGATCCCATTCTTAACTATCTTACTAATGGAGAATTGCCTAGTGATAAACGAGAAGCTAGTTACGGCAGAGTCAAATCGTCTTGCTACACGTTGGTCGATGGTGTGCTGTACAAGAAGTCTTTTAGTCTTCCATATCTCAAGTGTTTGCGTCCGTTAGACATCTGCGGACAACACTAGGGAGGCAGAGCCATAGCACACAAGATTTTCAGGCAAAACTATTATTGGTTTGGCATGCAGAAAAATGCCATTGCCTTGTGTGGTAAGTGCCAGAAATTTGCTCCACTATCTCATACTCCTGTCTCCTGACTTAAGCCCTTTCCGCGGGGGGGACGATGGTTTATTATTGTTGCTGCTGAGTACTTCACCAAATGGGCCGCAGCAGAACTTCTTGCTATGATTATTAAGGCCAATGTGAAGATTTCATTTGGAAGAATGTTTTTTGTTGGTTTGGAGTTCCCAAGGCACTCATTACGAGCAATGGAAAGCAGTTTGATAATTCCAACTTTCGGAGCTATTGTTCAAACCTGGCCATTGATCTTCACTTCACCTTTATTATTCATCCCCTATCTAATTGGAAACTGAGAACATGAATCACAATTTATTACAAGGGCTTAAGTAGAAGTTGGATGAAGCTAAGAGAGCTTAGGTTCATGAGTTGCCCAATGTTCTTTGGGCCTACTGGACAACCCCTCGTTCCGTCATATGAGGAACACCCTTCTTGCTCTGTTTTGGTACAGAAGCACTACTCCCGTTGAGTTAGCTTGCCAAGCATATGGACCCTTGTCTTGGACACTAGTGAAGACGAGGCAAGGTGTTCGCACAAATCTCGATCTTCTAGATGGTGTGAGAACTGACAGGCATGCACTTTTGATCTTAAATAAATAGCAGGTTGCCTGTTACTACGATGGACGCGTCCATTGAAAGATTCTCCAAGTGGGAGACTTCATTCTCCGGAAACTTGAAGTCTCTGATTCAAAAGCTGCAGTTGAAAGCTGTCTCCCAATTCGGAAGGGTCATTTCGCGTTTCAAAACTTATTCAGCCTAGAAGTTGCACATTGGAGACGCTCCAGGGCAAACCTATCCCTCGAATAACGTGGAATTTTTTGCAAATTTAGCGGCAGTGTTTAGCCCCAAGGCTAACGCTCTCTTTTTGTTTTTGGGGGGTTGGTAGGGGAGCGGGTGGCGGTAAGGGGCTCAGAGCTTGTCAAACCCTTTCTTCGATACTAAGTTAGATTTAGACGAATATTTTCCTGTTATATTTTAGTCTTTCTTCTGCTATCAGCTAGCAATAAAGGCAAGCATGTCGCCATTTTTTGCTGAAGCAATAAAATTTGTTTGGTTGAAAAACAACTATATAGCTACTATGTAGTCATGTGTAATGCCTCTAAATCTATTTCGGGTTTGCTAAAGCTCATACAAAGGTTCAGCCTTTGGTACTAAACCTTGGACTAGTGGTTGAGTCTAAAGAGGGGAAAAAGGATCCTGTGAGAGTGAGTCCAGTTAGATGCAATTAAGTCTTTGAATGTAGGATGCCCCACCCACCCAAATTTTAAAGAACTTGAAGGGCCTGTTAGTTTTGACAGGATTTATAGGATTAGCATAGGACAGTGATCAGAACTCTGTCTAGTGAGATGACTTAACTGGAGGCAATTGAGAGATGGCCTGAGAATTAAAACTATCAACGTAGAGAAAAGAAAACCAACCTTTCTATACGCTAATCTGTAGTGGATTTTCAGTAAACGACTGGGGACTGGAGGAAGTAGGATTTGAAGAAGAAGTACTGGGTGCCGGCAAAGCACTTACTGGGAATTCCTCTCCCCCCATTTTTTGCCACTTCAAAATTACGCCTAGCAAAAGGCTAGACAACGTTCGCAGCCTCGTAGCTGATTATAAGAGTTGGTGCAAATAAGGTACGAAGACCAAGTGTGGAACATGCACAAGCTAGACACACTGCTGCATAAACACCTTTCAAACCAAAGGGTAAACATAAAAAATGTTCGTAAGTGCCCATCAAAGGGGCAGTGTATGCTTAAACATAGAAATAATTTTTTTTGTCTTATACAAGGCCAACCACAACAATGACAAAAACAAATACTCTTAAGAGTGGAGGGAAATATCTGGCTGCACTTCCTGCTCTGCATCAGGTTCGTCTACACCAGCTCCGGCAATAGCGATTGTCTCCCCAAACGGTGAGCCAAAAGATGGAGTTTCATACCCTCGAAGGACAATGTTGGAAACTTCAGTTTGATCATCTCCTTGGCCTTCTGGAATCCTTGCTGTTAGATCTTTTGTCCGCTTCTTTAATCACTCATGGCCAGCCGTACCCTCCGGGTAAGACTTAATGGCCTGGTCTGCCACCTCATGCCTTCCTGCCTTGTCAAACTTCTCTCGAGGTAGGTGAACTGTCTGGCGATGTCTTACTTCTGTGCCAATAGCTCAATAAACAGTTGGTCTGCTGCTGCCACTTTAGCCAAGGCATGTGTCTTCGGCTTCTCAGCCTCAAAGATGGCCTCCTGAGCCATCTGGAAGCACCCAAGCTTTTGTCTACTGTAGGCATAGGCCTAGAAAACAAAACAACATAAATAAACATAAGCAGCTGAAATTTGTAGATAAAAATGACTAAGTATAAGAAAACTCGGGTCATTACGCTGCTTGAGCATGGCCAGGAGCAAAAGACTTGTGGGTTTACTTCTCCACCACTTGTTTGTCCACTGGGAAAACAATAAATACCTAGTGCTGCATAAAAGCATGACCATCGGACAATGCAGCCTGTCTTCTTGATCTTCCACTGGCCTATAAGTAGGATTGTTTTCCATTCGAACAGATATGACTAAGAGAGGAGATCCCATAGGAGATAATCTGGCCTTCTTTAGCAATTGGGGCAACCCTCCAAAAGGGGACCTGTCTCGTTTCTTCCCCTTTATGGCCATTGTTTTAGAAGCTGTAGGAAGCCAATGTTGGAACCTTTTCCTGACCCACTCACGCTTGTGATCTCTGCAAAGGGAAATAAACGTGTTGGTCATCAAATGAGAAAGCAATATATTTCCTTGAAAACCAGATATGCTGAAGTATGAACTAAGCTAATTATGCTATACCCAAATCTATGTGTCTGTGTTGAAGGATATCCAACACTGAGGCAAGTCTCTCTCTGATAACAAACCCGGCCACATCAATATTGGGATACAACAAATTTTTTACGAATGCATCAGAATCACTTTTTTTTTTTTGCAATTTTATGTTTTTACGGTTCTCAAAGCTAAGCTTCCTTGCTTGTGGATCGAGGTTTGATGTGCAACTATTGGATATAGGTTTTTGAGTGATTGGATTAAATCAGCGTTTTTTCTGTGTTTTTTTTGGGTGTTGGGGGGGGGGGGGGTGGTGTTGGAGGAGGCGGGATTTCTGAGCTTTAATGGCAATGCACGAGTGTTCAGGATGACAACTAAAGGTTAATTTAAGAGTGGACTTACTATGAAATGAAAATAAGTTGACTTATCCAAGGGTATTTTGGCATTTCTAATATTATTTGACATTTTAATTGATAGATACTACACAGAACGGGATATTTGATAGTTGAACTCAAATGTGAAGGGATGTCAGTGCTACTCCCAAAATTTAAAGGGTAGCAAATGTAACAAGATATAAAGACGGGGTGTTAGTGTAATTTTTCCTAAAAAGCTCGAATCTTTAATCAAACGATTTGGTAAAATATTGTTTGTAATATTAAAAAAGGCTTAGAAAAGCAATGTGTCGGATAAAAAGAAAGTTCCATGACACAAGATCGTTGGCGCAATCTGAAAACCATTGGATGGGTGTCAAGAATTATGGTCACATCATCGCTATGGCATAATATCATGTCCATAACATATGTATAAACAGCATGGCTGTAATCAATTGCAGAAGGTAAAATCCTTTAAATCACATGTATTCAATCAACAATTATATCAATTCAAATGTAACCAGGTGTACATCCTGATTGCATGACTTTTGAATCGATCCTCCAGAAGATTCTTCATTTGGTGAGGAGAAGGTGATTGCTTTGCACCCGGATCCCCATCTATAGATGTGGGTTTGTTATTTGTGGTGGTTAGCGTGATTATTAGGGTTTATGATGGAGGACTAGAATGTGCAAGTCACAATTTTGACAGTATCGAGGTGGTCTATAAAGAATTCCTCTTTTAGAATAAGCATAAAGACCTCAATTTATGGCCTTGAAGTGCTTGGAGGTTAAAAACCGACTTTGGGTGCAAAAAGACCTAGAAAACCTTAAAATTGCCAAGCCCGAGGTTCTTGGGCTTCTGAATGTGTCTCAGACTGACATTGCCGGCTGGTACACGTGGAGCTGGAATTTGGGGGTGGTAATTATCGGTTGTCCATCCTTGATTGCGATGTTACCCGAGAGGGCTGTGCTGATGGGTAATTTTGCAGGCTTGGTTCTCTCTCGTCCGAAGTCCATTCAGACCTACAATATATCATTGGTATGATACTTTGACATGAATTTCGCATTATACAAAAATATCAAATATGCAGGACATTCTAAAGGTGTGCCAGAGTAAAAGCAAGTTCGATAATCCCTAATTACCTCAATCGTTACTTAACGAAATTAGGCATCTGAGATGTCAATGGAAAGATAATGACCTTTCAATGTAAAGCGCATGATTTAATTCTTCAAGATCAGCAAGCTCTTTATTTGCCAAGGTTGACTCTTGCGTGCGTGCACCTGAAATTTACCCTTACCAAGCATCAGAGTCCAAGACAAGCATAAATCATGATCTAACACCCATAGCAACATTGTAGAACATGCTATAAATATACGGAATTGTGAGACTAATGATTAAGAAATCATACATGCAATATGACGCCAAGATGCAACATCGCTAAAATGTGGTGTGTACATGTATGCGGTTGATCCGATGGCCTAATTGATGCCCAAGTTCTCGCAGTTTGTACTTACGAAAATAATTCAGTTGTTATCTGCTATGCACATGTTGAAATTTCTCAGATGTGAAATTCACTGATTTCATGCACACAAATCCCTTGGTTCCATCCATTAGCATTTATAGTTCTGCTCTACTTATCCTATGTTTCTTTTTAGGAATCGAAGACATTGAGCTTCTGCATTTCATGATCCATCTTGTTTCCCTATTCCCCAGCTAGAAGATAACAGCCCCTAAACAGCTCAATTTCTTTCCCTTTCAGTCCTCAATCCCTCATCCCTTCTCAAATCCTACACTTCTACATAATCATTCCTAAACCCTCTTCCCATCTGCTACACCCGGCGTCACTATTTTCCAATAAAACTGAAATGCTGGAAAAACCAAATTACCGAGAATATAATTTTCCTTCTGTTTCTCCATGTGAACAGAAAATCTGAGAATGAGACAGACTAGTAAATTAAAATAAGGTGATTGAGAACCCAACGCTAAGAAAGTGCATCTTTAACATTCTGGTCTGTAGTCCTGGCGATTTAACCTAAACTAGGGTATGCTTGCTATTCTAGTTGTGTACATACGCTAGTTTTCTCGCTCTCAACTAGGGTATGTACATGTGCATAGGTAAATCTAATAATCTATAGTCTTGACGATTTAAACTCGAGTAAGAGATCTTACCTATACTCTTCTTTGGAATTTCCCCGTGCATATCCACGTGGCTCGACTAATGATTCGTTTATACAGCTACCTTTTATTGCAAATATACTCATGACTGTGTTTTATGGTATGCAAATTGGTTTGAGAATTTTAAGAGGTTTTGTTTTTCAACATCCGTATAAGATTGTTTTATGCAGAAGATATGGATCGCAAACTTCACCCTTAATCACTAAACCGAGCCCCACTGATGCTGGTCACCAAAAGGAGAAATACATTCTGGCGAAGGTATTATCTTACCAAGATCGAGTATAATATCGTTTTTATTTATTGCTGCATTTTCTTACGGTACGTATCATATATTGCACCCTTGTTTATGTAGTATTTAAAGCAGCTTTCTGTTTGTTTTTAGTTCTTTTGTTTTGCATCCTGTTTATTTTGATGAGAACCTAGTCTTTATTCCTCATTTGTTCTTCCACTGCTTTGCCTTTTACTTTTACTGGGTAGCCATAGAGCATTTCACTTTTCCTAATCCACACCATTGCTTAGAAAAATAGTAGGAAATTTTTCGAGTAATATTTAGCCCAATAGTAGATGCCCACCTCTCTTTTTCCTTGATGTTTCTTTTCTTTGTACTCCTATCTTCCTTTTTCTTATTTCTCATAGAATGTGAAAAGACACATGACTTGTACTAATGAAGCGACTAGTTATTACCTGCTGACCGCAACTTCCATCTTTTAGAAAATTCAATTACCGAGCATCTGGTGATCCTTCCTGTATTTTCGTAACAAAAGCCAAAGATTCATCTGTTATTCTTGTTCTCTACTTTACACTAGATTTTTCATGATTATGAGTTTCATGGGTAGTTAGTGTTTACGCTAAATTATGTGCTGCAATCTGGTATTTAGTTAGTTTCAGAATCTCCCAAACAAAGTAGGAACTAAGAATTTGCTTTGGTTACCTTGATCCAGTATGTTGAGAAACAGCTAGTCAGTAGGGAAGCTACTGCATCTAGTGATTCTTATTATGCCACTAGCATCTGGGAAGCAGTCAAGACTAATAACTTGCGAGAAGTATATCGCCTCATTGCAACTTCAGATGTAAATATTGTCAACACTACCTATGATGCGTTGGGTGGCGTGAACTTGCATCATGACAGTGAGGACCATGATTTACAAGAAGGATTTTGTGATTTCGATGAGAAACGGTACGATCCAGCAGCCTGTCAGAAAATTAAGGATTCCAGCAAGTCAGATAATTGCCTCCAAGGTTGTTCGTTATTGCACCTAGCATGTCAAGCTGGTTACCCTCTGATGCTCGAGCTATTGCTGCAATTTGGTGCTGATATAAACAAGTGTGACTACCACCGGAGGACTCCTCTGCATCATTGCATCTCTGCAGAACACAATCAATTGGCAAAAATTCTCCTAAGAAGGTAATTGTCATTAGTGATGAGGACCATTTGTGTGAAACGTAGTACTTTCTAGTTTTCTTTTGTGGATCTTTTCCCCCATCATAGATGTTTTACCGAATATTGACCAGTCATATATTCAGGGTTAAACGGTGGAGGCAACAACTGTTTAGTTCACCAAAATTAACAACTGTTTTTTTAACTAGATTTGTTATACTTTTATATGGTGAACTGCCTGATCGTCCTTGCACAAGAATTGATGAACATAATTGCATCCAAAAAAAGAAAAAAAGAGAAGAAAGAAGCACCTTGCTAGTTGGTTCCCTTTGGTAGGTAGTTTCAAACATCCTTAAAATTCGAAATTTTGCTGCATGAGTCTGTATTAATGATTTGTACTTGTTTTACTCTCAGTTAGCTGGTAAGTTGAATCTTTCTTGTGTATCTTATTAGGTTTGTGTCATTGTTTCTTGGGCTAGTAAAACTTTGCATCCCTTGGGTTGTGGCGAGTGCAGTTCACCTCCCTTTACCTCATAAAGCTACTTAACCTCCGTTTACTTGCAAAAAATAACCTTCACAAACCTTTAATAAAAGAATGCTGCTCTTTTGACATGTAATTGGTCAAGGTATAAGCAGGTTTAGTGAAACTTTTTCAAGTTGAGTTGGTAAAGTGCAACCAGTCCTAAGTAGAGGATTTAGGTGCTATCGTCTTTTGTATCTCGATTGCTTACAATTGTGTATTAGAGTGTTGGTTGGAAATATGCCTTTATCCAGTCCACTGCTTTTAGAAATGTTGTGAAGAATATGGTTTTGGTAGTCCTTGTCATGGAACACCTTTTGAGAGAAATAGATAATTGGTTTTCTGTTTGTTCCTTGCAATATTTCAAGTTTTGGCAAGGTCATGATATTGGAAGGTTGATTTATGTCTTTAGGATGTATGCAGGCCTACTGTAAGATGGCTCCCTCTTTTAAGAGTCATGCCCCTGCTCTCCCGTAGCCTGATTTTCTTTTGGACTGAGCTGAAACATATTATATTAGTTGTGGTAACCACTATTGGGTAGATTTCTGGATTGCTACAACTTAATTACTCCATTTTAAAGCGGGCCCTTAGTTGAAGCTGCTGCAGCTTCAGACGAAGAGAGTAGTACTGAATGGTTATTACACACCAAGAGTTTGACTCAATTCAAACAAATTGAAGAAAGGAGTTTATGGAATCTGATGATTGTGGATTGAATGATTTATATTGACGAGCGGTGTATTTGCTGGATTGGATGGGACATAATGGAGGGTAGTGAGGTCGGAGCGGGAGCTGAGGATTAGGGTTCTGATGCTGAAGTTGACTGTGAGGGAGACGTGATTTGACGGATGTACGTTTTTGTGCTAATGGATTCCTTAATACCCGTTACCTTTATTAATTTACTGCTGTAAAAGTCAAGCCTCAAGGTTTGAAGAGCTAATTGGCAAGTGTCAGGGTGGAAGTTTTGGCAAATTCAGGTTTCGAAGTGTAATTACTCAATTTAATATCTACCATGAGAATCTTGATTTTCATCAATCTACATGGCTGCTCTTGTTCCATTTAATTTTAGGTTTTTACAGCATGTGAGTTTGGATTTCGTGGATGGATTAAGATTGCAGCAGTTGGTGGGGGTTTGTAATGGATGAGTAGTTTGCTACAGCTCAAAAGTGATGGAGGAAAGAGACTGTTACGGTGTATTTTTTTTTTGGTTGTGGGAGTGCGCATGTATGTATTCAGGAGAGATACATGTAGGTGTAGGTGTAGGTGTAGGTGGTCGGTAGGGTGGTTGCTATGGAGGTAGGTGGTGGCCCTAGTGTTAGTGGCAGCATTGAGGAAGGCTGGCTCTTAAATAAGGAGGTGAATTGGGTTTGGTGATGATGGAGAGGGGAAAAAGACAAATGATCGAAGCTAAAATGTTCTTTTTATGCAAGCTCTATGCCCAATATTCCCTTTTAAATAGATCGTGAGGTGTTTGCTGCATTAGTATATTGACATTGTGGTGCTAGGAGGTATAAAAAACTATGGTGCTACACACTTCCAATGGAAAACTTAGTGGTGCTGGGTGTTATTAACCCTTGATAACCATTGATTTTGGCTACAATCCTAAATCTTCTTCCGAGAGACGAGTTCATCATTCTGCGTCCTAACACTTGGACATGGGTATGGGATATGTGTCCGACACATTCCGTATGATGTGCCTCTAAGAACACTATTTTAATGTTCTTTTAGTTCGTTACTGCTTTGGGATGATCTAAGTTTTAATTAAAACGATATGCATAACTTAAAACATCATGCAAACCCCAAGGAATAACTAAAAAACAAGAAAAAATGGGACTATTTTGCCGTGTCCCCGTGTCTTGGGTTTTGAAAAATAGACGAATCCGACACTTGGACATGTATCGGACTTGTCTAAGTTTTAATTAAAACGATATGCATAACTTAAAACATCATGCAAACCCCAAAGAATAACTAAAAAACAAGAAAAAATGGGACTATTTTGCCGTGTCCCCGTGTCTTGGGTTTTGAAAAATAGACGAATCCGACACTTGGACATGTATCGGACTTGGACACTCGTACCGAGTCCATGTAACATAGTGTACTAGTGCAATTTGTCCAATTCAATCTTGCAAAATTTCTACCTAATATAGGCTACCTGTACAACTCTGAGATGACAATAGGGAACCGAAATGATTGGCTTTTGCAGGCAAATTAAATTGAAATTTTTAGTCAAGGAGCTACTGGATTTAGATGTTTGGCGTTCCTTTCAGTTATGTATAGATGATTGGTTTGTCGATTTCTATGGTGTACGAGGAAGTATGGTTGCTTTCGTAGTCTTTTTGTTTCATAGAGCACTAATTGTTGCATAAAGATCATCTTGGGCTTTTTATTAGTAGCATTTATGTTGGTATTCTTGACAGAGAAATACGCTTGGCGGTCATGTTCTCTATGAAAAGCTGTGTAGAGATGCAGTTCTTGTAATGGAAAAAAATGACCTTATAAAGGATATGATCGTTTTAGCACATTGTTGTTATCTGCGCATATTATTAGTAATACGACATTCAGTCAAAATAGAGAGCTTTGTTACAAAATTCAACCTCTGGCCATGTGAGCCTAAAATCTAGGCTTTCCTAATCACTCAAGTTTTTTGCTCTGGATTTAGTCCGCTCTATTACACAAGAGTATCTTGAACCTTAATCTTGGAGTTGGGGCTTTTTCAATAGCCTTTAACCCTGAGGATGTACCCATATATAGTCAGCTTTTGCTTCCAATGCTGAATTCTGTTTTCTTCTGGTGCTCGTCGTAGAGCTTCATTCAAAATTGGGTCTTAAAAACTTTTAGTCTCTGTTTGACAAAAAAAAAATATTCTTCAGTTTTTGGAAAAAAAATAATTAAAGAGCAGTTTAATTTTTTTTTTTTACAAAAAAAGTGGGTGTTTGATTACCCAAATTTTTTTTTTTGTGGTGGTTTGTGGTGGCGGTGGTAGGGCGTGGCGGTGTCCGAAGGCGGTTGGTGGCTGCCGGCGGTGGTCGCTGACCGCTGTCGGTGGTCATCGGCCGCCGGCAGTGGCCGGCGGTGGTCGTCTGAGGTGGCTGTCGCCGGTGGTGGTTGCCGGCGGAGGGAAGGTGGTGGTGGTCCCAAAAAAAAAAAACAAAGCTGAAAAAAAAACTCATTTTTGGAGTTTTTTCTTCTTCAGTTTAAAATTTGGTTTTTTAAACTAAAGAATTTTTTTTTTTGTCCAAATGCGACTTTTTTTTTCCAGTTTCCAAAACTGGGAAAAAAAGTTTCGTTGAACGGGGCCTTAGTTTATGTCTTGTATTTTAAGTTTCAACGGTGAGGGGTGAACACCGTGCGACATGGGTTTTGTGTTACTTTGCTCTGACCTGGAGGTCACGGGTTCTAAGTAATAGAAATATTCTCTTCAGAAAGTGAGTACAGGCCGCGCATATTTAACCTGTGCTAACCTTGTAGGTTTGCTACACGGATCCTCTCTTGACCTGACCTTGAATAATCTTCTTCACCAACTAGTTGTCCTGAAATCAATGTTTTGGTATCCCGGACCATTTATCTAATGTGCTAATGTCTTGCTGTTTCAGAGGTGCTCGAACAACAATTAAAGATGGTGGGGGTCTTGGTCCTCTGGAAAGAGCAATGGAGATGGGAGCAATTACTGATGAAGAACTTTTTGTTTTGCTAGCTGAGTTCAAGTAATGAACAAGTACGGCTTGAATGCGTTAAAGCTGTCTCGATCCCTCAAATCTTGGTCATTATTTGCTGTTGTCCGTTTAGGCGGATGAACTTTCCATCCCCACCTTGTTTCCTGATTGTCTTATAGTTTCACATTTGATCTTGAGACTGCAAAGATGTTTCTTTTCCGTTTTCCTGTCAACTTTCTTCATATATATTCTTATAAAAAGACAAGGGTGTGTTTGTTACGGTAAATAGTAATAAACAAAACAAAACAAAAAAAAAACAAAAGTTTATTGGTAAAAAATTAGGCAAAACAAGTCGGGCAGCTTAAATTTTATGAAATATAACTGAGTTGCTCAACAAATAAGCAAAAGTTATCTGGGCTTTCTAAATCTGAGTAAAAGCTCCAGCCACTTGTCAGGTGTTAGACCTGGCAAAAATTGATCCGGACTTGCGGGTCTACCCGTATCCGGCAAAAAAATCAGGGTACGGGTACATATTTAGAATACTCGCCGAAAATAGACCCGTACCCGAACCGACCCGTAAAATCCGGGTAAGTTCGGGTCAATCACTCTCGATCTACCGCATCTCCGTTGCCACCGGTTGGTCAGTCTGTCACATCGCCGCGACCGATCAATCACACCGTGGCTCCGTCGCCAAAGACCAATCACCACCGTGGCCCCGTCGCCACCGATCAGTCACCACCGTGGCCTCGTCGCCATCGATCGGTCATCACTGTGGCCCCATCGCCACCAATCGGTCGCCACCATAGCCATTAGCCGACCTTCATTAATTCCGTCGCTTTGTGGTGGTTGGGTAGACTTTCAGTCGGGATCTTGATGGAGGATGTGTGTTGTTGTCAATGTGCAGACATTATTATTATTATTCAAAAATGTTCATATTGATTTTTTTTTATTTTTTTTTTATGAAAAGATGCTCAGATTTTTGTGTAATGAATTGTGATGGAGAAAGAGTGAATTATTTGATTGTTGGAGGTTAAGATGTGTGTAAATCAGCAGGTAATTAAAGTGTATTTATTAAGAAAATAATGAATCAGAATTTGATGATTTACCCGCGGGTAATACCCTACCCGAAGGGGTAGGGTACGGGTTTCTAAAAAGTCTACCTGGGAAAAAACGGGTAAAATTTACCCGATCCGTTTTTACCCTTACTCGACCGGGTTTTACCCGTACCCGACGGGTTTACCCGTTTGCTAGGTCTATCAGGTGTTGATGAGGATACAAGTATGAACCTGACAAATAGCATTGGCATCTCTTCTGGAACTTTTTCAGTTGGTGTCCCCTTGGTCTTTACAAAATTGTAGCATTACGACTGTAAAATCCTTATTGAAAGGCTGACCAAAACGATTTCGAGTTGGACAATTAAACACGTATCATATTTCGATAGAGTGCAACTAGCGGTCTCTATGCTTAATGGTATGCAAATCTATTGGTGTACTATATGACCTTCCTAAGAAGATTATCAAGCAAATTGTAAGCAAGATCAAGACCTTTTGGCATAGTAAGGATGTGAAATGCACTCGAGCAAAAGTAGCATGGAATGATCTCTGTCTATCCAAAGAAATGAGGGAGGTCTTGGGCTAAGAAGAATGGAGCAGTGGACTAAAGCTGCCATGTGTTGTGGGATCTGGCATGTAAAAGAGATTCACATTGGGTTAAATGGTGTCACATGTGCATCATTATAGAGAAACATCTTTGGACATTCAAACCCCCTATGAGTCTATCATGGACTAGGTGCAAAATCTTGAAAATAAGAACAAAACAGCTTTTCACTTATCAAGTGGGAAATGGAAACAACTTGGCTTGGGGTGGATAAACGGATACCTGGAGGTCCTTTAATCACTAAATTTGGCCAGAGAACTATATATGACTTTGGTTTGGATATAATGCTAAGGTGTCTAAGATAATTGCTGGGAATAACTGGATGCTTCCTCTCATAAGATCTCAACCACTAAAGGACTTAAATTTTTCACTAAGAGCTATGCCCTGCCTTATTTTCAACAAGCTTGTGAAGTTTAATGGGAGTTACATCCTAGTGGAAAATTTACTATCAAAATAGCTTGGGAAGGCATCAAAACTAAGAATGCAATTGTCTCTTAATGGAAGAGGGCACACACCAAAATGCTCCATGATTCTCTAGATGCCATGAAAAGGAGGGTCGAGAACCAAGGCCAAATTGAAGACTTCGAATGTCATTCAAGACAATAGATTTTCCTTATGTCCTAATCATCAGTAAACTGCAGACCATCTCTTATCGTAGTGTCCTTCTGCAAAAGAATTGTGGAGATTGATCACGGGAAAACTAAGGGGCCGTTTCACAGGGTTTTTTTTTGCTCTTTTTTTTTTCAGTTTTGAAAATTGGAAAAAATAGGAGTGTTTGGTACCACTTTTTTTTTCAATTTAAAAAGTGGCTTTTTAAATTGTAGAGTAAAAAAAAAAAAGAGGAAAAAGCTCTTTTCGTTTTCACTTTAAATTTTTTTTTGAGACCTCCACTACAACTCACCCACCGCCGGTAGCCACCGCCCACCGCCGCCTGGCAGCCACTGACAGCCACCTCCGGCCGCCGGCAGCCACCGCCGGGCGGCGGTGGGCGGTGGCCACCACCGCTGGCCGGAGGCCACCTCCGGCCGCCGGCAACCACCACCGGGCGGCAGGTGGCCTCCGGCCACTACCGCCGGTAGCCACCGCCGCCCGATAGCCCGCCCGCCGACAACCACCACCGCCGGCATCCACCACCTCCCGCCGCTGGCAACCACCGTCGGGCGGCAGCCACCTTTGGCCACCACCGCCGGCAGTCACCTCCGACAGCCACCGTAGCTCGACAGCCACCTCCGGCCGCCGGCAACCACCACCGGGCGGCAGGTGGCCTCAGGCCACCACCGCCGCCCGACAGCCACAGTCACCCGCCGGCAACCACCATCGCCGACATCCACCATCTCCGGCCGCTGGCAGCCACTGCCGGCGACAATCACTACCGGCCACCACCACCGTCGACCACCAGTACACCCCACCATCGCCACCGCAAACCACCACAAAAAAAAAAGTCAAAATAAAAAGGGTTACCAAATACCCAAAAAAAAAAAAAACTAAAAAAAAAAGGGTTATCAAACACCCACTTATTTTTGTAAAAAAAAATAAAATTAAGCTGCTCTTTAAAAACTGAAGACAAAAAAAAAAAAAGCTCTATCAAACAGAGCCTAAATGTTGAGGTTCTTTTAATCTCTTGGACTCAATTCTTCCATCATCTTACACAACATTTCAGAGGCAAGAGTTTTAAGGACAATTTATGCAAACTATTCACTACGATTACTGTCAATGGCATTTGGCAAGAGAGAAATGCGTGTACCTTAGAGTAGAAACAGGTAACTCCTCAAGGTTGCTTGCATGTTATCCAGCAATGGGTGCAACTTTGAGTTAGTAGTTGCAAAAAGGTCCCTCAAATTAGAACATGAATAATGTGTTGACGGATTAACCGGAGAATTGTAATGATGGTTGTTGTACATGTCGTGTCGTGTTTTTTTTATTTCTTTTTCTTTTTTGTTGTTTTGGAATGATGTTTTGAAGTTTTGACTTTTTTACAGTGTTACGAACATCTATTGTGTCGAAACTCAAATCTTTAATTTCCCTAACTTGTTCAACAAGAATATTAATAATTCTGGTAGGTCATATACGTGCTGCAATCATTGTATGAATCAGACTCCTTGCAACGGGGGTCATCTTTTTGTGTTAAGACATTTGACTCACATTTGAAGGTGCTACTAATGGGTGATTCTGCGCCAACTCCAAGCTAGTTATAACCCAATTTTCTTCCTTGTTATAGCTTGCAAATATCCAGACTATTGCACCCTCTAACTGCAAAATAAATTGTCCCTCATTCTCTCACATGTTCCCTCATCATCATCAGCATTCGACATCTTTGTCATTTTGGGATGGTAGTCTACGCCTATGACACTCAAATAACCGTGAACAAACTTTCCTTGTTATCATTCTTGTTTTAATAGTGTTCCCAACCTATTCTGGTCGTACCCAAAGGCCCACTGTGGTCCCATTTTGCATGACACGTCCGCACAAGCAACAGTCATTTTCAACGCTCACAACCGGTCAAAGCATGCACGCTCAAGTCACGTGCACTTCTCACTTTCGTCATGTTACTTCGTCACTAAGAAGCTCATTTTCGTACGAAGTCTTATCACGCTTCGAAAGTCGCACTTCGCCCGTCGCCCGTCGATGCGCCATGGCATTTGCCCAAGGAGGTTGGCCTTGGCCTCCCCCTTGGGGTCGGCCTCGACCTCGCCATTGGGGTTGGCCTCGGCCTCGGCCTCGCCATTGGGGTCGGCCTCGGCCTCGCCATTGGGGTAGGCCTCGGCCTCCCCATGAGGTTGGCCTTGGCCTTCCCCGAAGGTTTGGCCTCTGGCCTCCATCCTTAGCACATTCACTTTTCTTCAAAGGACCATACACAACTCCGCGACCCCCATAGCCCGGACACAACTCCGCGACCCCCCGTCGCCCGGACATAACTCCGCGACCCCCCGTCGCCCGGACACAACTCCGCGACCCCGTCGCCCGGACAGAACTCCGCGACCCCGTCGCCCGGACAGAACTCCGCGACCCCGTCGCCCGGACAGAACTCCGCGACCCCGTCGTCCCGACACAACTCCGCGACCCCCGTCGCCGGCATCCGGGCGCCGCACTTGAACACTCTGCCGCGCTCGTGCGCTGCGCCGCTGATACAGCCGTGCCTTCAGGCTCTCTGTCACACTACCGTGCCCCCGGCACCATACACACTATGTCGCGCCCATGCGCCACCATTGACACAAACGTGCCCCCGGCACCTTACGCACTCCGTCGCGCCCATGCGCCACACCACTAACACAGTCGTGCCCCCGACACCTTACTCACTCCGTCGCGCCCATGCGCCGCTCCACTGGCACAGCCATGCCCCCGGCACCACACTCATTCATCACACCATGCACACCTTGCCTTGGTCATGGAACATGCTTCAACCCACTCTCCGGAGTGTACATCATCCGCGGGGATATGCGACTCCTCCGGGACACTATCACCGCCAGGGAGCTCTTCCACTCCCCTTTCGCCAGGTAGACGGCTCCTCCGGGATGCTACCTCAGCCAGTCGGGTAGACGGCTCCTCCGGGATGCTACCTTGACATGCTCTGAGTGCTCCGGCACAAGGACTCACCCGCGGGGATAGGCGACTCCTCCGGGACACTATCTCTGCCAGGGAGCTCTTCAACTCCCCTTCCGCCAGGTAGACGGCTCCTCCGGGATGCTACCTCGGCCAGTCGGGTAGACGACTCCTCTGGGATGCTACCTTGACTCGCTCCGAGTGCTTCGACATAAGGACTCACCCGCGGGGATAGGCGACTCCTCCGGGACACTATCTTTGCCAGGGAGCTCTTCAACTCTCCTTCCGCCAGGTAGACGGCTCCTCCGGGATGCTACCTCGGCTAGTTGGGTAGACGGCTCATTTGGGATGCTACCTTGACTCGCTCCAAGTGCTCCGGCACAAGGACTCATCCGCGAGGATAGGCGACTCCTCCGGGACACTATCTTTGCCAGGGAGCTCTAAGTTCTCCGGCACGAAGACTCCCCTTCTGCCAGGTAGACGGCTCCTCCGGGATGCTACCTTGGCCGGTGAGGTAAACGGTTCCTCTGGAATGCTACCTCGGCCTGCGGAATAGGCGACTCCTCCGGGACACTATCTCCGTCAGGGTGCCTGCGTGACTGGCCTACGTGCTCCGACACTGGGGGCTTGCGTTGGCACCCCTAGGGATTATGACCCCTGGGTCACTCCGAGACGGGAGCAGATCTTCGGAGGGCATTGCGCCTAGTTCACCTGGCAGTTGGGCGTCGGGTCTTCCCCACCGCTGCCAGGCCCGTGGGACTCCGCAAGGGCTTGGATTGGAGGCTAGATCAAGGGGATTCTCTGGCCACACCGACGTTGTGGGAGCCAGTCTTTCCAGACAGACAGAGCGACGCTGTGAGGAGCATGCTGGGTGAATATGCGATCCGACAGTCCGTGGAGCACCGACACCAGTGGACCCCCCGGTGACGTGTCACTCCCGGGGAGCGCCACGTGTCGGTTAATGACATCGTTATCTCAATCTCTATAAATAGAGGTCTTGAGAATTCATTTGGAGGACTTCTTCTTCACTCTCTCACGTTTTCACTTTCTCACTCTAGAATTCTAGAGAGAGAAAGATGCAGGACCCTGACTTTGGACCTAAGCATCAGACTGTGACTGTCGTCTGCGCCATCGCCCTCGCAGCACTGTCACCCTCAGGCTCTGTCTGGGAAGCCCTTGGTATCTATCCTTGTTCAACCTTTGTTGTGTCTTACATCAACATACTTGGCATCTAACTCAGACTGCATTCATTTGTGGCACCTCCACGTAAGTAAGAATCCACTTTCCTTGGCATCAAATAGTTTTGATTCTAATGCCAAAACCGAGTCCCATCGAATACAATTGGAAACATTCTTTGGCTTCTTTCAATGTTTGAAACGTTCGCCCTAGATAAGGGTTTCTAGCACGTAGTTCTTGGTTTGAGCTTACTTCGAATTCAAAAAGTATGAAACAAGACCTAAGAGCAGTAGAACATATGTTTTAGCTTCAAATTATTACATTTTTCTAGACATAAAAAATAAAAAAATTTAAGAAAAAATAAATATCTATAACATTTTAAACATATTTCAAACAACGAACATAATTTGACAATAAACCATAATCTCGTGAAAAACATTAACATGATAACCATCCTTCTCATAACTTTCCAGGTCATACATAAATACCAATAACCGAGTGGGGTCACAAATTTACCTTACTCGGCTGAAGCTTGGAGCTTAGATGAAATAAATCGAGATGAATCTACAAGGGCATGAGTGGAGTTTAATGGGGAGACAAGTAGCTGCAAGCAAGGATACTTACAACATATTAGGATTTGGGGGTGTTATGTACCCCACCCCCCACCCCCCGCGTTACACTCCATAATGGGACAGATGAGCATTGTAGCGGCGGGCTCGAGGGGTACTTTCTCAAAAAAGCGTATGTTCCATGATGAGGAGGACGATAGAGAGTTTACGAACAAAAAAAGAAATCTAGTGGACGACCAGATCTCTCTAGGTAACTTAGCTTAAGTTGGCAGCACGGGCAAGGGATTAGTTATATTAGTTTAATATTTACCAAAAAAAGGGATTAGTTATATATATACCAGCACAGACAATTTCAGTTAAGTTACCAGCGCCATCTGGCCGTCCATCCATCAAGGATGGACGAACCAGATCTAGGTTTTTTTTTTAAAGAAAAAATTGTTGTCCGCTATATAATGTAGCGAACGGTCTGTTTGACCAAAATGCCCTTCTAGTCGCTGTCTACTAGTAGACAACGACGGGTTACTTTTAAAGATTTCGTCCGCTACATTATGTGCCAGTTTGGGAGTATCAGGAGTGCCATTCTTTGCTTGGTCATCCGCTACATTGTGTGGCGGACGATTGATCAGATTGGCAAAAAGGGCATGCCAAACTTTGCAAATTTTTTCTAAGTGTTTGAAGTATTATTTCTTGCTTAGCCGTCCGCTACATTATGTGGCAGACGGTTGAGCAGATTGGCAAAAGGGGCACGCCAAACTTGGCAAATTATTTCTAAGTGTTGGATGTGCTATTCTCTGCTTGTCTGTCTGCTACATAATCTGGCAGACAACCCATCAGTAAGCCCGAGTCACAACACTTGGAGAAGAAAAGGCAAGTTTTGGCTACTGAGACACAACTCTTAGAAAAAAAACCCATAAATTGACCACTGCAAGAGTACACTGAAATTGAGACGGTAAAAAAGAAAATTTATGAATAACTCAATATTGCATCTAAATTGATTGTTAATACAAGAGAGGTTTATTACAAAGTCAATAATTTGAATACTTAGGCTTAGCACAAAGAAGACTAGATAGACTGAAGGTGCACTTCTTCTTCTTCAAACTCAGGGGCGAGGTTTTTGTCAAGGAATAAGCTTTGTATTCACATGTGCTCGCTGCAGCCACCCTGTGTATATTGTATCGTCCCGATTTCTGTAGCTTTATATTTGGTATTGTCTGAACATCTCCTTCGTATAGACTTTTGCACCATTCACCTCCAACGGGGTCTTAAGTAGCTTTCTTCTTTGTTTGTGCGTGCTTGAAAAATCCGTAGCCCTTTCTTTCACGAATATCTGTGCAATCGCTTTTTGGGCATTTATTACAAAACTCTTTAAATTCGTAGCTGCACCTACATGGCGATCAAATATGGCATTCGTATATTCATTCCTGCTCATCTTTCTCATGCCCGCAGCAAAATACCTTCTATCGTAAATGCCAATCCATTTTTCTTTGATTTCATACAACATTTGGAGCCAGTCGTTACCTTGCAATGAGTAATCCTCAACAAGTTTTTCCCACCTCTCTTTAAATTCCTCAATTGTTAACAACTTGTTAACACACTTGTCAAACTCATTTTTAAAGTTGGGATACTTTGCATACACATTATGTAGACGTTCGGGGTATTTGTTTCTTATGTGCCAAGTGCACAAGTTGTGTCGAATCTCAGGGAGGACGGTAGCAGTAGCATTGTTCATTGCTAAATCTTGAATGGTGATGATAATTTTGGTTACTTTGTAGTTCATTGCTTCCAGCCATGTCTGAAACAACAATGCAAAATAACTTTTGCTCTCATCCCTTAGCAATGCAAACCCGAACAAGATGGGATGATGGTGATGATTAACGCCTATGAATGGAGTGAAAGGCATCGAATACTTGTTGGTACGGTAGGTGGTGCAAGAAGTCACAACATCCCCAAAATATTATCAGAATTCGGTGTTCATCGTCAAGACTAAAATTGTATGTAAACCCCGGGTCCTTTATTTACATCCGCTTCAATAGGCTTATCGTGGCTTGACATCACTGACGTCAAACGTGTCTCATCTTTGGGTTTGGACCTTGTTACGAATGTCTGTCGTGTTAAAATTCAAATAATGAATTCCCCCAGTAGGTCCTATACGTGCTGCACTCGTTGTACGAGCCATGCTCCTTGCAACATTGCTCATCTTCCTGTATTGATGCATCTGACTCACCTTTGAAGGCGTTACTAATGGCTGATTATGTGCCAATTCCAAGCTAGTAATAATCCAATGATCTTGTTTGGATTTATAGCTTACAAACATCTTGACCTTACAATCTGTGCGTGCAAAGCAATCCCGCCTTCTAGGCGCATGTCCCACTTCGACATTACCATCATCATCACCGACATGTTTGTTATTTTGCGATGGTTGTCTACTTCTATGACACTCATATAACCGTGAGCATACTTTCCTTGGGTACTTGTTCTATTTGTCTTGATTCTAATGCCAAAATTAACTCTCAACAAATATGTTCTAGAACATTCTTCAACTTCTTCCAATGTTCGAAACATTCGCCCTAGATAAGGGTCAATAACATCTAGTGGTGTGTTCAAGCTTGCTCCAGAATCGAACATTGTGTCACAAGACCTATGTGGAAACAACTTATGTTTTGGTTTTAAATTGTAACAATTTTTTAAGGCAAAAAAATTAATTAAAAAATTATAACATCTTCTTAAACATAACAAATATAAATCAAAAAAAGAGTTTGGTAATTTAGACATGCCAATTATAGAACAAGCATAATCTCAAAAACTTTCCTAAACATGACAACCAAGCTACCCATAACTTTCCTAAATTATGACATAAACACTAATAAGGCATTGAGATCACAAACTTACCTTACTTAAGTGAAGCTTGGAGCGCCAAATGGTGTGATTTTTGGAGCTTAGAACTTGAAGGGCTTGAGTGGAACTGAATCTGGAGGTAAGAAGATGTTGAAGAAGGAAGAAGAGATGACAATTAGGGCTTTTTTTGTAGTGGACAAAATCTCTAACAGTAACCGGATGTCCGCTACATTATGTAGCGGACGGGCACTCATCCACTAGCAGACAACGAGTGGATGGGCATTTTAGTCAAACTGATCGTCCGCTTCATTATATACCACACGACGGTTTTTTTTAAATGAAAGAAGGTAGATCTGGTCTGTCCATCTGTTTGCACCAGAAAATATCTTTTTCACTAATGACTTCACTTTGATTAAATGCCACTAAATGGCATTTACTTTTTGTTAATACTTCTGAAGAGATAATGAAAGATTCAAAAAGTGGAAGAAGCCAACTTCTAAGAATGTGTCTCTATTGATAACAGATAAGTGTGGTTGGTTACTCATTAGTGGGTAGTTATTTCCTAAGTGGGTAGTTTATCTTTAAGTGGGTAGTTTATCTTGTAATGGTAGTTATTTTCTACAAAGCCTCTAGTATAAATAGTGGGTCAAAGAATCATCGTCAATCATCATCAACCAGAAAAATCAAGACTTTTTCAAGTCTTTTTCTTTCTTTTGTTTAGAGACTTTTGCTACCGATCGATAGTGATTTCAGTTTCCTGTGTAAACATTCATAATCAATCGAAAGCTTTCTTTGTCATTTATGGGCATGCAGTCTTTTACATGCAATTTTCATCTGTTCGTCATAATTTCTCACTTTCAGGGAAGTCCCCAGGCCTAGGGGCAAAAAAGATCCTGCACTTTTAATTGATTGTGCCGCGGGCGCACAAATCGATTATGAGTTTGTCCGTCAGCGCAAACATTGGCATGCCCAGTGGGACCCTTTTAATCTGAAAGTGGCAAATGCCAAAAATATGTTTCCAAGCAATTCCTTGGAATTTCAGGCCCGATTTGAAGAATTAAGGGACAATTTCTGGGTAAATTTGACGAAATGTCGTACTTCGGCGTCATTATTGCCAAGAAATTTTAAACCATTGTCTCTTTCATTTTATATGAAGTCGACAGTGGATGATTTGATGGAATTTTGGTATGATCTAATGGATTGCATTGACACGAACCATGGCCAGCCTATTCTACCATTGATTTTGGTAAATACCTCCAATGAATTACATCGATTTGAAAACAATATTAAAGCCTTGATGGGAGTAGATCATCCATATTTTTTTTAGAGGATATACAAGATGAATTAAAAGAATGCTGGGCTTTAATTCATAAGGTAAGGTGGATGAAGAAGGAAGTGGAATTATTCATTTTCACACTTACTGAGGTTGAAAAGTTACAAACCAATAGTCATTCTTTGACTATTGTAAATGAGATGATGCCAAACAAGGCTGAAACAAGACAATATTTAGAAGATGGATGCAACCAATTCATGGTTAGTAAAAATAACACGACTACCTATCAAGAAGAGTCGTTTCACAATATCCAACTTCAAGTGTTCTCTCCACGCAATTCAAGTGAGTTACTTGATGAATTACTTGAAAAATGTGTGTTGAGGGGAAATTATTTGAATTCATTGATGCAACCGGCTGAAACTTACACCAAAAATGGTGTAAGTATTTTTTTGTAGAATCGACATCGTGCCAAAAATGGTTGAAACAGTAGAACAACCATGTCCATTCTCATATGGGATTGATATGTCAAAAGGAGATCTAATCGATATGGCTAGGGGGCAAGTTTGCAAGCCTATTTTGGCTGAAAGCAAAAAAGAGCCCTTTTCATGCGGCATGTATAGCGAGCCAACCGTGGCTATCGATTCAAAATTTCCCTCTGTTAGTGAGTTTGAAGCTTTTGACACCATGAAAAATGATGAAAAACATGTATTTTGGGAGCCAATCAATGTTATATTTTTTGGAGAAGGATACCCTATTTGGGTTTGTGGAGCACACCAAGGTAGAGTATTAATTCAGTGGTTATTAAGAACTGAAAATATAGTCAAATATTTTTTTTATTTGTATCCATACACTTTGAATTAAGAAATGCTCAATCAATTGGCTTATCAGTAGCCATTTTATATGCTGATTGGGTTATCGGCTTGGCCAAAAATGGTCTTCATTTAGTTAGTATCTTGGCAAAAAATGGTCATGGTTTGTTTAGTGGCTTGGCCAACTATGGTCATTGACATAGATACATGGAAAGCTAAAGCCAATCGATGGCTAATCAATAGAAGAAAAAATGCTTCCACTTGAAGAATGCAAGCCTATCGATAGTGACTGGTGTATGGATCGCGAATGTTATCTTGATACTGGTGTATGCAAAATCAAGATGGTGCAGTTTAAGCTAATAGATTGCTTATCGATCATGAAGGTCTATGGATCGTGAAAGGCTATCGATCGTGGAAGGCTATATATGGACAGTGAAAGTCTATCTATAGTGAGAAAATGCTTTCCCTTTGAAAGATATGACTTTTCACAATCGGTAGTAAAAAATACAAGCCTATCGATAGTGAGAGACTATCAATTATGAAAGACTATCGATCGTGAAATGCTATCAATCGTGCAAGGCTATTGATCTTGAAAGACTATAGATAATGATAGGCTATCGATCATGAAAGGCTATATATCGATCATGAATGTTTATCGATAGTGAGAAAATACTACCCCTTTAAAAGACATGACTCTTCGCAATTTCGAAGTATTCAATTGCTTGAGCCAAGGGGGTAATGTTTGCACCAGAAAATATCTTTTTTCACTAATGACTGACTTCACTTTGATTAAATGCCACTAAATGGCATTTACTTTTTATTATCATTTTTGAAGAGATCATTAGTGGGTAGTTATTTCCTAAGTGGTAGTTTATATTTAAGTGGGTAGTTTTTTTTGTAATGGTAGTTATTTTCTACAAAGCCTCTAGTATAAATAGTGGGTCAAAGAATCATGGTCAATCATCATCAACCAGACAAGTCAAGACTTTTTCTTTCTTTTGTTTAGAGACTTTTGCTGCAGATCGATAGTGATTTCAGTTTCCTGTGTAAACATTCACAATCAATCGAAAGCTCTCTTTGTCAGTTATGGGCGTGCAGTCTTTTACATGCAATTTTTGTTTGTTTGTCATAATTTCTCGCTTTCAGGGAAGTCCCCAAGCCCTAGGGCAAAAAATTCCCGTACTTTTAATTGATTGTGCCGCGGGCGCACAAATCGATTGAGTTTGCACAGCAGCGCAAACACCATCCTTAATGGATGGACAACCAAATGGTACTGGCAAATTAACTGAAGTTACAAGCAGTATCAATGGATCAACTCCTATATATATTTATACAAATATTTCTTGCTGGGACGTGATAACGGTCATGTGCTGGCTGTAACGACCCGATCCACGGCCCCACCGCCCTTCAGAAGGACTAACAAAGTAGATTCTTATGAGTTCTTTGGCAGGATCTTATAAGGCCAATAACAAACTCTCCCATAACTGTTGTGGGATATCACATTCTTCCTTCCTTATGCCTTAGCGTCCTCGCTAAGGCTGAATCACACATAGCTTAAAATCTTCCTCTCTAGCCGATGTGGGATATACTCCACTCACCCTTTGTTGCCCCAACCATCCTCTTGATGTGGGATATACCCGGGTTTGCCTTCGTTTCCCCCCAACCATCAGCAACCCAATTGGGTAGCCCTTCCCAAGCTTTCGAGAGTCGGCTCTGATACCATCTGTAATGACCCGGTCCACGGCCCCACCGCAAAGCAAATGCCTCCCTTAAAAGGGCTAACCAAGTAGGTGTTTATGAGTTTCTTGGCAGGGTCTTATAAGGCCAATCACAAACTCTCCCACAACCGATGTGGGATATACCTGGCTCACCCTTCGTTGCCCCAACCATCCTCTTGATGTGGGATATACCCAGGCTTGCGTTCGTTCCCCCCAACCATCGGTAACCCGTCTAGATAGCCCAGCCTGAGCTTTCAAGAGTTGGCTTTGATACCATGTGTAACGACCCATTCCATCGCCCCACCACAGGGCAAATGCCTTCCTCAAAAAGGCTAACCAAATAGGTACTTATGAGTTCCTTTGCAGGGTTTTATAAGGCCAATCATAAACTCTCCCACAACCGATGTGTGATATCACATTAAAATTTACAATAGCATAGCTTTCTTGGGTGGGATTCAAACCCGGATTAAATTGACTTTTAACATAGTAACCCGGATTGTGTCCAGAAAACTTAAGTGCATCCCGATGGCCGAAAGATTCCCTCAGCTCAATTAGCTCATCCAAATCCTTGGTAATCTACAAAAGGATTTCACGCTAACCTCACCGCTCTAGTAGCTCAACATACCAAAATTGCCTCAAATGTAGGATTACTCATAAAGCAAATAATCTGGGGAGGAACCCAAGATCGAAGAGAAAGAATGGAAGAAAAAGGAAAAGCCTGGACTTGAATGTGATGGGCAGCATGAATCTAATGATAAGGGAGAGACTATTATCCCAGAATGGGAGAAAACATTGGCTACGCTTGAGTCACAGATTGCTAAGATGAGAAAGACTGAAGACCCAATGGATCTCGATACCCTAACCATAGGCTCAGAAAACAGACTCCGTCCGAAGTTTAAGGTGCCGAATATGGACAAATTTGATGGGACGTCGGATCCATGGATCCACATGAAGATGTATATACGAGCATTAGCTCCTTATGGAGTTAACCAGAATCAATTACTTCAACTATTTTGTTAGACCTTGACCGGAGCCGCTGCTCGATGGTTCTTCAACGTCGAAGATTCAAGAGTGCAAACATGGGAAGACATGGTTAGGGAACTTGTCAATCATTACCAGTACAATGGTGTTTTGGATCTCAAAGGAACTTGGAGACTACCAAACAGAAGCCTAAGGATTTAGTCTCAACCTTTAGAATACGGTGGAGGAATAAGGCCGCTCAGATGGTTAACTGTCCGTCAAAAGAGGAGTAGGTTAACTTGACAAGGAACAACTTGCTACTAGTGTACCATGAGTATCTTTTTGGGCAGTGTCACTTTTACTTCAAAACAATAATGAGATCCCTAATACAAATTGAATATGCTATCAATAAGGGAACCATACCAAAGAAACTAAGCCGAGAGGATGCACAGTCGATGGGAGAAATGCCAATGCTCTGTCAAAGCCAGCTAGAGTAAATAACGTCAAAAGTGCAAGGTCTCAACAAGTAGTGTGGAAAGCCATTCCCAAGCCTCGACGACGGTTCACCCGCTTAAATGCCCCACTGACAAAAGTCTTCGAACAGTTGTAACGCGAAGGTCTGATTACCAAGTTAGTACCTACCTCTACATCGGTTTTCACCCAAAGGATACAATGCCCATGCTCATTGTGCTTATCATCAAAGATTCGGTCATCACATAGAAAAGTACGTCGCCCTCTGTCATGCAATCCAAGATTTGATTGATAAAGGTGAAGTGAAACCTTCTACCGGACCCAATACGAAGATAGAATATATGTCGGTGCACCAAATGAGCATAAGTGAGACATCTCTTCCAGTATTGGATCTTAGATCGATGGTCAAAGACCTTCCTAGTGTCAAGCCATGTATGATGCCGAGCTGAAACTTTAGATGACATTCCAAATGTTTCTAGATTACTCTTTTTTTAATTTTTTTTATGTTTTTATTTACCTTTTGGTCACCGATTTAGTCTAATACGACAGATGATGAATAATAAGAAATAAAAAGTAAAAAATATTCTTTTTCCTAAAGGTCTCCTTTAGAGTTTGAGTCAAATAGAGGTTTTGTTTCCATTAAGTCTAGTAGTCCATCCTTAGCAAGTCGAGAGCATGACAATTTTCAAAGCAAGATAGAATTTCCCTATTTCATACCAGTTGAAAAATTTACCAATCTGTAGACACCAATTTTTATAATTTTATTTTATCTTTTTATTGATTTATGTTGGGCTTTATTAATAAATTAAGTTTATTACTTAATGTTGGGTGTAAGCATGATAATAAGCAGCATGCCTTATTTACTTAATTCAGCTTAGTCAATGAAGTCTAATAGTCTGTCTGGCAGTCCATCCAGTCAGTTTAGCCCAAATAAATTAGGCCCGGTCCATTGGATAACTATCCTAGTTAGTTAGGGTTAACCTAAGTTAGTTTAATGTCAAGAAGGAAAGCTTGCCATGGAGACTTGAGGATCAATTTGAAAGACCAAGTGATTGGTGTGAATATGGGAAGTGTTTCCCGATTTGGTATTATACCTGACAATTGATCAAGATAATTACCTATAATTACCTAATGTCCCAAAATTCGTAACAAATATTTAAAAATTCAGGGGGTAAAATCGGCCCGTTTTCGCATTACCAACTGGTTAATTGACTTTTGTCAATCTGTGATTTTATCACTTATTTTGACTTATCTCCAGCCTTACAGATTGACATTGCCAATCTTATCAAATTCTGCGACCCGAAGCACTACAAAAGAAGGGAAAGGGGGGGGGGGGGTGGTGGGGGGGTCTTGGCCTTCATTTTCAATGGTCAAAAACCATTTTCTCCCTAGAGCTTTTATACCATTAATCTTATAAGTGGTAGATCATCTCTAAGGAAAAATTTATCACTTCAAATTCACTTCTAAATACACAAATCACATGTATCATGGATTCATCATAAGAAGTTCCGAAGTCTTCTAAACCAACGCCTTCTCCAGGTACATTTACAGTTTTGATAATAATGGCCTGGAGCGTCCCACATTTCCCATCGTCGCATTTCTATTACAAAACAGTAGAAATAGTCTTTCACATTTTTTGGTCTCTGTCTAAGTCTCGAAATGTAGACTATTTCTCGTAGAATCAAAATCGAACTACGGTGGTGTTGATTCCGATTAGTCGATCGAATACGTAGGCCACTTGATGCCTGTTGTCGAGTTCAAGCCAAAATAATAAAAATTAGCTTAGGATGAGTCTTACTGTATTTTACATGTTACGTGTTCTTTAGGCAAAAAAATCATTAAAAATGAAGTAGAGACCGAAAGAGCGTGGCAGATACCTAACACCTTTCTGTTGCGTAACTTAGTCCCCCGACCCCTCTCCTGGTTTCGATAAACTACTTGTCGTTTAGACACATTATAAGTCATTTTTAGGGTTTTCTTATTTTACCTAGTTCAAATTAAATAATATGGCGAATCCATATAAATCTCCTTTTTCGGGGATTTTTTCGAGGCGGTTCGCCACAATCGCGACTCTGCTGGGGACTTAAACATTAAGAGGACTGTACTTGAAATGTTTTTATTGGTCATTGGCCTTGTTGTATTTTATTTGTATTTTGTGGGGTGTACAATATGACATAACTGTGGTATTTGTGCTTTTATTTTCATTCCTCGCACATGCGCACGTCTTACCCCGACCAAGCCATTCGAGAGAGACAGTTGAGGCCCTTAGTCTTCCTGGGTTCAAGGCGCTCTCTCGATTGAGCTCTCAAATCCACAGCCTCATCCTATTGATTCCTCATGGTTTCTTGGTATATTAAACAACTTGTATACGTATTGGTGATCGCCCATTATTAGCTTCCTCGTTATGGGCGGAAGGTATATGGTACAGTTAAGCCCATATGAGTGACCTTTATATTGGTGTTATAAGGAGAAACCACACATCCGTGCCATTCAACGTTCTGCCCTTTATTGCGAGAATACATGTGTTAGTCTATGGCATGTTAGCAGGAAAACCACCAACATTCTATAAGCTAAAACTGATAATTTCGCAAAAAAGTAGAAACTCTAACTAAACGGCCGGTTAACCGTGCTCTTAACCAGACGGTTAGTCAGTATGTATATTGCTTGAAAAACCAAAACTTGCTGGCTTATACCTCACACTGACCAACCAACCGGTTTACTCACCAAGTGACTAACCATGATGTTCCTAAAAACATTCAAATTCAAGACTACCAACCTGCTGACCAATCGGCCGGTTAACCCACTGGGTAACTGGACCGTTAGTTAGTAACTCATTTTTCTAGACATTCTTCCAAAAATCATAATTACCTCACTAACTAACCGGACGGTGTACCCGCAAGTTTAATCAGCCAGTTAATCGGTGTCCTACTCTTGTACATGTATAAATCAACCAGTTTAATGTTTTATACTGTAGTTTGCTCTGATCGTGTGATCCTATTTAGGCTAGCTTGAGTCTTTTTTAATCCTTAGGGCAAAAAACGAAAACAAATCTAAAAAAGTAATTTTTTTAGGAGGTGAATATATTTTTGGGTTCTCTAAACGGTGATAAAGCTTTGGCATCGGGATCAATCCTAGGATTCTCGCGTATTCTAATGGCTGAAGAACTCCCTCAGATCCCTGACCTGGTCCGTATCCTCAGTAAACTACAAGAAGACTTCCAAATCAACTTCGCTGCCTTGACACTTCGGCAAGATAAGATTGCCAAAGAGGTGGAATATCTCATGAAAAAAGATAAGGGTAAGGGACCTGAAGAGGAATCAAAAAAGGATAAGAGAGAACAAAGGAAGGAAGATGATCCTAAGTTGAAAGTTGATTGCCAATATGAGTCTGATGGTGAAGGAAAGGCTATCACTGCAGAATGGGAGAAAAAACTGGCAATGCTTGAGTCTCAAGTCACCCGAATGAAAAAGGCCAATGACCACTGGACTTTAGTACCCTTACTCTAAACTCCAGAGATATGCTTTCACCTAAGTTTAAGATGCCCGACATGGACAAGTTTGAGGGGACTTTGGATCCAAAGATCCATGTTAAGACATACATGCGTGCGCGAGCCCCATATGGAGTTAGCCATAACCATTTGGTTCAGCTGTTCAACCAAACCTTGGCAGGGGCTGCCTCTCGATGGTTACACAACCTTGATGACTCTTGAATCCGAACATGGGAAGATGTAGTGAGATAATTTGTGAATCAATACCAATACAACTCTGATCTCGACATCACTCAGAAAGACTTGGAGACCACCAATCAAGAGTCCACCGAATCAATATTTGCATTCATCATGCGATGGAGAAACAAGGCTGCACAAATGTTCAATCACCCATCAAAAGAAGAACATGTGAGTGTAATACCCTAATTTAATCTAACCGAGAAGTAGATTAATCGAGGGCATTATTTTTTATTGATATTATTATTTTTATCGATAATCGAGTAATTAGAATAAAATGGGAGGTTTTGAGGCCAAAATTAATTTTACGAAAGTTATGGGGCCAAAATGTAATTTTCTAAAAGTGGTGGGGTCAGAGTGCAATTATGCAAAAGTTGAGGGGCTAAATTGTAATTTTTGCAAACATGGTGATTAGTGGCCAAAAATGTGTTACGTGGTGGGGAAGAACTTGAGAGAGTTGGACACCTTCTACTTTAAAGGGGGTGAAAGTTTGATTTTGCATTATAAAATATGGTTTATGTGAAATAAAGAGGAGAAGAAGGAAAAAAGAAAAAGAGAACGAGGAAAATAGAGTCTCTCGGCAGAGGAGAAGAAAAGAAAACACAGAAAGAGAAAGAAGAAAGAAAGGCCAGAAAAAAATCTGGTGAAAACCCTAGGGTAATTTCTTGTCCTCTTTGGCAATTTTAATGTGTTAATTGGGTGGATGTAGTGTTGTATGTGTGTGTGCGTGAGTGTACTGTGTGTGTGTGTGTGTGTGTTCTAAGTGTGATGTGTGGGTTTATGGGAGTGAATGGGGAAAGTAGGAGAGGGAAACAGTCGTGGGAGGGGGTGGTTGTTGCCTGTGGGTGTGCAAAAGGGGGAAAGTGGAGGGGAAGAAGGAGCGGGTAAGAGATGGTCCTGATGCCGTGCGTGGGTAGAGGGCAAAAAATGGTGGCGAAAAGGGAAGGGGAGGCTAGGTGAGTGGTGGGGGAGAATGGAATGGTGGTAGAGGTGTATGTGGGTTCACAAATTGAATTTAGGGATGAAAGGTTCGGCCGTGAGGAAGAAGAAGCATAGAGTGAACAGTGCACATTTTAATCCAAAGTTAGTTGAATAGTAACAGTAACTGTCGCTAAAATAAATGAGTAGTTGGAATTCGAATTTTGAAAAATAGTTGGGGTAAAATTTAGCCAAAGTGCAAAAAAATGACATGAGTTATTTTCAGTAGACCTATACTGTGGAAACTTTTTAGATTTTTTGAGGTCGGAAGGGGGTTAAAGGACACGGTGATTTTGAAACTTTACGGTAAAATTTAAAATAGCAAACTAGCGCAGTTTCTCGCGAAAACTTTATGAGGACTCTAGGATGCTGAGAAGTTCCATTTCCCAAAATTTCGGGTCATTCCGAAGGCCGAACGGGCTTTTAAGCGCTCGGTCCAGACACCGGTCCAGAATTTTCAGGCGAAAATTTTCTAAAATACTTTTTAGCTCAAAAATGACTTCGGCACGCTTAAAATAGCATTTTAAAGTGGTTTTGGGGTTTTTCTTCTGGAACCAAAAATCCCCAGGGGGTATTTTGGTAACTTTTCCTAGAAAATCTTTCGAAGGACTTGTTAGTCTGAGAAGGGTTGTAAAACACCTGGAAGGTTGTTTTGAAGCAGATTTGAGGTCTTGGAGAGGTAGTGAACCCTCAGGGGACATTTTGTTAATTTGCTGCCCAGAGAAGGTATGTTAATAATTTTTCCTATAAAATTTTCCGAAGGACTATTTGGTCCATAAATGAAAGTAGTACATTTGGAAAGTGGCTATAAAGCAATTTTGGGGTGTTGGTGGTGTAGAAGCCATCAGGGGGTATTTTGGTAATTTGCCATGTTGGCACTAAATTTTGGGCACGCGCGTTATTCAGCGTCTGAAGTGGCGGGAAGTGAAGAATGGTGTTAATACGTTGAAAATGAGAGGGTTGTTATCGATCAGGCTAGGTTAAGGATCCGGTTATCGGATCGGATTAACTAGCTGTCGTAAAATGCTATGAACAGTTAAATGGGAAGGGGTAGAATAAAGAGTGGGTATACATTGAATGATGTCTGATAAGCAGAGTATTATTTGACTAGGTGATGCCGCTCGTGGCGATCAGAGGTTGTGAGGTTTTTCGGCTATAAGCCAATGAAGTAAGGACAATGCGATCCTGATATGCTAATTCATTGTTTCGATTAGCATGCCATGTTGATGATATTTTTGTATACTATTGTTGTTATGATTTGACACCGGTAGTTATTGTGACGAGTATTTGTTTATTAAATTATGTTGTTGAGGACTTAAGGTAGAATAATTTTCCTTAGTCCCCCCCGTTGATGCAGTTTGGTAAGACTAATTCTTGTCCTAGTATGCTATGATTCAATTCGATTAGCATACCTGGCGTTGGTGATGATATTGCGTAGAGGTTGTTGTGAGACGTCGGCAATTATTGATAGCCGATATTTCTCTTGATTGAGAACGTTGTTGGGGACTTGTGGTTTAGTTTTTCTCGAGTTTGCCCTGTCGTTGATTAATGATGTTACGTAGAGATGATGCATTGTTGTGGCGTAATGTCGACACTTATTGGTAACCGACATTTCTCATATTTAAGAACATTGTTGAGGGCTTGTGGCAAATTTTTCCCAAGTCCGCCCTGTCGTTGTTTGGTGATGTTATGTAGAGATTGTTGTGTAGTGGTTATGAGATGTCGATAATTATTGATGATTGTTATTCCTCCTATTTAAGAGCGTTGTTAAGGACTTGTGGTTAAATTTCTCCCGAGTTCGCTCCGGTTGATGATGCTTACGTTGAATCTCTATTGTTATGTTTGAAACACCGGTTGATCTTTTGACCCGATATCTCTTATTTGGATTGTGCTGTTTAGGACATAAGGTGGAATAAAATTCCTTTAGTCCACCCCATTGATGAAGCCTTGTTGTTTCAGCTGTAAAGCGGTTAGGGCCAAATACTCTTGTGAGTTCCCTTCTTGATAACATCATCTCTTTTTATTATTTGAGACTGAGATGAATATCCCGTATAATAGGACATAAAAAATGAGGAGGATGGCCTGTAAAATATGGTCACCGGAAAAGAGGATGTATGGCGCGCGAGTCAAGTCTGTCATGTCTGGTCGAGTCCTATCTGTCTGTCTGAGTTGCATTGGATTTGATTTTAATGACTTGTATTTTATTGATGTTTATTTTTTCAATCTCCTGTTTTAATGTTCACTTGCATAGTTAGTCAGTCTTGTCCATGAGGATGTGGCAATAATGTTATTCTATTGGGCCTTAAAGCCGCCCAGTCAAACGAAAGAAAAGTTACCGTTTGAAAATTTATGTTAATGTTGAAATTTGTTGTATACTCTTGATTCGTTGTTGTCGGTTCGATGATTATTATTCCTCCGAGTCTTTTGAATCACTTGTACACGTTACACCACATTTTGTCTTTATTAGGCAATTTGCCCTCATTCCTTATGTTGTGTTGTGCAGGCTAAAAGGTTGACCAAGGAGAACCCTCTAGAAAGGGAAAGGAAACAAGCTAGAAAAGTTGAGCAAGAGGATAAGTTGAGTGAGGTGAGACAAGCTAGAAATAGTAAGACAAATATTGAGATGCGAGATAAGTTGATAGTAGTTAGATGATGATGCCAAGGAAAGTGGGTTCGCAGTTGACATGGAGGTGCCACAAGGAATGCAGTCCGAGTCAGATGCCAAGTATGTTGAAGCGGGACACAGCAAGGGTGGAGCATGGGCAGAGACCAAGGGCTTCCCAGACAGAGCCTTAGGGTGGCAGTGCTGCGAGGGCGATACCGCATGATGAATATACGACGACAGTCACAGACTGATGCTTAGGTCCAGAGTCAGGGTCATGTATGTTTCTCTCTCTAGAATTCTAGAGTGAGAAAGTGAAAATGTGAGAGTTTTGTCCCGAATGAATTCTCAAGACCTCAATTTATAGAGGTTGAGATGATGATGTCATCAGCCAACACGTGGCGCCTCTCAGGAATGACACGGCACCGAGGGGTCCATAGGTGTCGGTGCTCCACGGACTGTCAGATCGCATATTCAACCTGCCTATTCCTCACAGCGTCGCTATGTCTGTCTGGAAAAATTGGATCCTACAGTGTCAGTGTGGCCAGAGAACCCCCTTGATCTAGCCACAAATCCAAGCCCTTGCAGAGTCCCACAGACCTGGCAGCGGTGGGGAAGACCTGACGCCCAACTGCCAGACGAACAAGGCGTGATGCCCTTCGAAGACCTGCTCCCGTCTTAGAGTGACCTGGGGGTCATAGTTCCTAGGGGTGCCGACATAAGCCCCCAGTGCCGGAGCACATAGGCCAGTCACGCAGACACCCTGGCGGAGATGGTGTCCCGGAGGAGTCGCCTATCCCGCAGGCCGAGGTAGCATCTCGAAGGAGCCGTCTACCTGGCAGAATGAGAGTCTTCGTGACGGAGCACTTGGAGCTCCCTGGCAGAGATAGTGTCCTGGAGGAGTCGCCTATCCCAGCGGCTGAGTCCTTGTGCTGGAGCATTCGGAGCGCGTCAAGGGAGCATCCCGGAGGAGCCGTCTACCCTACTGGCTGAGGTAGCATCCCGGAGGAGTCGTCTACCTGGCGGAAAAGGGAGTTGAAAAGCTCCCTCACAGAGATAATATCCCGGAGGAGTTGCCTACCCCCGCGGGTGAGTCCTTCTGCCGGAGCACTCGGAGCTCATCAATGTGGCATCCCGGAGGAGCCGTCTACCTGGCGGAAGGGGAGTTGAAAAGCTCCCTGGCGGAGATAGTGTCCCGGAGGAGTCCCCTTTCCTCGTAGGTGTTGCGCACTCCGGCGAGTGGGTCGAAGCATGTTCCACGACCAAGGCAAGGTGCGGTGAATGAGTGTGGTGCCTGGGGGCATGTACCATGATTGTGGCGCATGGGCGCGACGGAGTGAGTAAGGTGCCGGTGGCATGTCTGTGTTAGTGGCGCGGTGCATGGGCACGACGGAGTGCGTATGGTGCCGGGGGCTCGGTAGTGTGACAGAGAGCCTTGGGGCACGACTGTATCAGCGGCGCAGCGCACGGGCACGATGGACTATTAGAGTGCAGCGCCCGAACGCAGGCGACGGGGTCACGGAGATGATGTCCGGGTGATGAACGACGAGCATTGCGGAGTTGGCACGCGGGCGCGGGCGACGTCTGGACGACGGGCGCCGGGGGTCTTGGAGATGACGCCGGGCAACGGGGTCATAGAGTGACGTCCGGGCGACAGACAACGAGGGTCACAAACGATGTAAGGCCTCTTGAAGAGAAGTGAAGGTGTTAAGTATGGAGGCCAAAGGCCAAACCTTAGGGGGAGGCCAAGGCCAACCCCAAGGGAAGGCCAAGGCCAACCCCAAGGGAAGGCCGAGGCCAACCCCCAAGGGGAGGCCGAGGCCAACCCCATGAGGAAGGCCAAGGCTGACTTCCCTGGGAAAGTTCCGTGGCGCGCTGACGGACGATGCACATCATGCGATTGTTGAAGCGTGATGAGGCGTCACGCGAAAATGAGTTTCATAGTGACGAAGTAACGTAATGAAAGTGAGAATTGCACGTGACTTGAGCGTGCATGCTTTGATCGATTATGAGCGTTGAATATTGACTGTTGCTTGTGCGGATGTGTCATGAAAAATTGGACCCCAGTGGGTCTTTGGGTGCGACCAGAATAGGTTGGGAACACACGACTATAGTCATGTATTACACTGTAAATGTATATGTTGTTTAAGGACTTGAAAGTCTTCCGCTACAATATGATGTAGGTTTGTAAGAAATTTTTTGTAAGGACGCATTTTTGGAGCGTCAATTAATGACTAATGATGTATGAAGTTGTAGTTGCTCTGTATTCTGCATAGGGTTTTGAATGTGATTAAGATCAATAACTCAGCCTGCTGATGTCACCAGCGTTGAAGTGGGTGTCAGAGCTTAGGCAAATGATTCTGTAAACTTTAGAAGTGTTTGGTGGAAGGCCTAAGTTGTCGATGAAAGGATTAGAACAAGAATTCAATAACTAGGTTGAACTATTGTGATTGCTGAGATATGCAAGCCGGGGTTGGCTAATGCATGTATATTATGACCTCATCATTCTGCTATTAATGCTAGAAATGGAAGAAAAGCTAGTTGACTTAGATTTGGAAGGGTGGTTTTATGATGACAAGTTTTTTATGTCCGATCCTGAAGAGGACCCTGATGAGAATGTAGACGAGATAGAATTAGGGTTGAAAGAACCATATGAAGGTCTGGTAGGAATTGAAATAAAAGGACCTGGTAGGGAAAGATGGTTGAGGTTGAGCACTTTTATTGTATAAATCGTGAACGGAGAAACGAGGAGCCGAGGGCGAGAGTGAGAGTGAGTAGAGTTTTGATGAAATTTTGGAAGGGAAAGCACTTCCTTCTCTACACCGATGGAGAACCTAGTGAAAACACATAGTTGGGTGTCTGGAATTGATTTATTGCTAATTTGTTTGTTCAAATACAGTAGAAGGCAACTGAGATTAAGAGAAAAATTTCTGGATTCGGTTAGCGGTTTTATAAGTGACCTGCTGATTCAACTTGTGTTTCTATAAAGCATATATATTATTTACTTTTGATAAGCACTGGTATCAGCTATGAACTATTTTGGCTACGTTTACCTGCTTTTGCCTTGGATAAAAGAATTTTGTCAAAAATTTTATGGCGATGCTTATTTTCTTGTTAAAAACGAGATCAACATGTATATGTCTATATGATATTTTTTTATTTGAAGTTATAATGGATTTTGGATTTGAAGCATTTGGTGCAAATGAGATGCTTTGGTGTTGATCTATTGTGATTATGAAATATTTCAGAAAACTATTGATATGTTGTGAGATGGTTTGACCAAAAAATTACCAACCCACGCAGGGGTCTCACAGCACAGTAGTGGTGGGCTCACCAGAATCTCACACAGGCTCTAAACCCATTCCTGAGCATTCTACAGTTGATCACTTGCAGAAGGGAATCAAATGAAGGGTGAGCTTTTGAGAGCTCATCAAGGTCGTTTAAGGACAACTAAAGGAATATAGTTTGATGATTTCTAAAACGATCATAATTAATCATTAATAGATACCAAAACGATCATTTAAAGATAAATTTCAAGCCATCATTTTAAAATGAAACGATGAATTTCCAAAGGATTTTAAAACGAGTTCAAAGACAATCTGGGGAGGGTTTTCAAACAAGCACAAACCGTTTGAGACAATCATTTCCAAAACAATCATTGTAAGATACAATATATCCAATATAGAAGAAAATGATCCTGGGCAGAGGCAATGCCATTCAGGCAATGCACAATATGGTGTACATATGCATGATGTACGATAACTAGTCCATTCAAGTACTAGCCTGCGTTTCACACCGGAACAATCCATCCTTATAAAGCCTCCCCAAAGAACAGACCCCAAGTCAACACAAAAGGCAACAATCATAGAATAAACAAGGAATTCCATGCTTGACATGTGATAAAAACGAGCACTAACGTGAATTCAAATAACCGATATCAATTAGGTTTTGGTGACATTTAAGCATGTTGATATCAATTCATTATTCAGGATTCAAGGATAGCGTAAAACAAATAGCAAGAAAAAATACGAACAATTATCGAATTTAGGCACAACAATCCAGAAGAAAGAGTACAAACAATTATCAAATTTGCTCAGCATTACATGCGAGCATCGATAAGATTTCCAAAAAATCGATTCAGCTTCAATGTTGGGGTTTTCTTGGCAATAACGTACTGATATCAACACATATCTCTGTGTTTAGAAATAGACATGCAAAAATCGAAACAATACTTACGAACACAAGTTATTGAAACTAGGGTTGGAACGGAAGTCCTTACCCAGGATTCAAATAGAAACCCTTACTTGGATCCGAAGTTAAGCTAGTCTAATCGGAAAGTCTATTCTTTTAACCTAAACAGAACAATCAAATTATCAGTGTACAATATATACTACAATATTATGAATTCAATACTGACTCACGCATACTCCCAGAACGCCCCCCTCACCGAGTATGTAAAAATTATCAAAATGCCCCTTGTGTAAAATTACAAAAAATACCCCTCATATCTAAATCACCAAAATAGCCTTCCCGTAATTAGAATCACTAAAATATCTTTACCGTATGTAAATTTACCCAAGAATACCTTTTATAGGTAAAATTACGAAAATACCCCCCATCGGGTGACAAATTACCAAAATACCCAGTGGAAATTCCCGGCACCGAAAAAAATATCAAAACACATTAAAATGCTATTTTAATTATCCTGAAGTCATTTTTGGGATAAAAAGTATTTTATAAAATTTTCGCCCGAAAATCCCAAACCGATGCCTGGGCTAAACGCTTAGAAGCTGGTTCTGCTAAAAATAGCTATCGGCCTTAGAATGGGACGAAATTTTAGAAAATGGAACATCTCAGTAATATAAGGTTTTCCTAAAATTTTTAGATTAAAATAACTTGATTTTCTATATTAAATAATTTGAGAAATTCCTTTAATCGATACCATTAATTAGCGTCCTTCGCAGACATCGAAAATTTTCAAATTTTTTAACAGCGTACGTCTCGTAAAAATAATGAGTTTTGGACTTTATCAGATTTTGATCCTAACTATTTATAAAAATTCGCATAAAAAATTGCCTTAATAATTTACTATCTTTAGTGACAATTACACTTACTATTCAAATTAAAACACATACTATTTCACCTGAACACACACACCTGTCTTCTTCACTTCACTGCCGAACCCATATACACACACACAACTCGCAAACACAAACACATACCCCCTCAGCAACCCACACAACCACTCCTAATCACTCACATTATCTCCTAAACCCACAATATCACCACATAATCGCAACTAACACACATAATCACACATGAATTCCCACGCCCGAAATTCACACACATTGCAACTACACATAAAACCCACTGCACATCCACGGTCCTCTATCCTTTACCCCTACAAGCACACAAATCTATTAAACACTAACCTATAAACCAAAATCACACAAAACAATAGCCACAATCTCACACTCGAAACATCTAACACCCAGAAAATGCCCCCCTGCATAACCATGTTCATGGTTCACGCACACACTACACAGTAGCTAAAAGCACACACTAAACCCACAAACACACACACACATAGCACATGCAGGGGCAGAACCATAATTGTTTTTCAGGGGGTGCAAAAATTCTATCAAATGCACCTAATTTTTTTTATAGTAAAATAATATTATATAGAGATTTTTTTTAAATCTCTATATAATCACTGAATTAAACACAATTTAAGAACTTTACTAAATCTCTATATAATCCCTGAAATTAAACTATACCAATGTTTCGATACTCAAAATTTTAGAATTAAACTCTAGGTTTATGATACTTTTAATGTACAAATATATTTGTATTGACATATATATACATGCAAAATAACCCAAGTCTGTAGCATAAGCATCGACATACAAATATAAAATAAATAATAACAATAAATTAACGATAATTTACCAAAACAGTGGGCCACTCCGTCAAGCACTCAAGTAGACAACACTCAACAGATAACAGACAAATTCACCACGGCTGGATGCACCTCCACCACGAATTGGGATGAAGCAACATACAACAGACAAATTCCCAGCAGCAAATCCCAGCAATCGTCCGTGCAGCAGCTCGCGGTCGCCGACAGCCGACAGGGTGACTGGGTGAGGCACTCCGTCAAGCAAATCTGGTCACGTGGTCGAACGGCGTCAAGCAGTGGCACTCCGTCAAGCAGATCTGGTGATTGGTCGCGTGGTCGGACGCTGAACAAAGACTCAGAGATTTGGTCACCGGCGGAGTGCCGCTTCTTCAAGATCTGGTCGCCGGTCGGAGATCTACAAGGTGGGTTCAGACCATTCAGTCACGTGGCATCACCGGCAATATGCCAGATTTAGTCGCCGGTCGTTACATCCACTGTCCACCGGTGTGAGAGAGAGAGAGAGAGAGCGCCGACTTGTGGTCTCGGGGAACGGGGTATCGGGGATGGGGGAACGGCGTCTCGGGTGTCAAGTCCCACATTGACAATACATGGGGTTTGAGATTAGTTCTTATATCTGGTGGGCTTTCCCAACTCTTGAGCATGCTTTTGAGTTAGACATCAGGTTCAACATGGTATCAGAGCTAGGCCCTACCGCCCCATTCGATTCAAACGGGAAAACTTCTTATTCAAGAGGAGCACCTCTTATTCCCACGTTTCGCGTGAGGGCGGGTGTCAAGTCCCACATCGACAATACACGGGGTTTGAGATTAGTTCTTATATCTGGTGGGCTTTCCCAACTCTTAAGCATGCTTTTGAGTTGGACACCAAATTCAACAGAACAGGGTGGTGCGATTCCCGAAAACCAAAAAAAATAAATAAATTTTTTTCTTCAGAAGTGAGGGGGTGCTTCAGCCCCCCCTTGCCACAACATAGGTCCGCCTTTGAGCACATGTACTAAAGATTTGAAAGATTACCTCTTGAAAGATGGCCTTGATTCTCTCTCTTCTCTATATTTTCTTCTTCCTCGCACCCCTGCTCCGTTTTCTTTCTTCTTCCCTGTTTTCTCTCTTTTATGTTTGTTCTTTCTTTCTCTTTTTTTTTTAATCTTTCATTACTGGAATTTTCCTCCTTATACCAATTAACATTATTAAACAATTCATTTAGCTTAGTCATCACAATTAAGTAAGAGGTGGCAACAAATTGAGAGGGGTTTCTCTAAAATTTGATACCAAATTTTCAAAATTTCAAAATAGCTTTCAAAGTTCCCATATTTAAAAAATGGCCCCAAAAGTTTTGTAAATTTTATTCTTGCCCCAAAATTATTTAAGCTCCCATACTCTACGAATACCTGAGCATTGATTAAAATTAACGTCTGTTTATTTTTTGGGTCACCGGTAGTGATTTTAAACTACTTCAAAATGTACCGAGTGTGCCTAATGAGTAAGATAGTTATTTTATTTTACAATGAAACTAGTTGAGCAAGTTATTGTAGAAGAATAACCTAATCATCTTGAAGAACATGCAACACAAATGACACGGTCTCAATGAGCATGCAAATATCTGTTGTCTACCTCAAGGAGGATGAATTTGATATTGGTCTGGATGCTTATCCTGTGGCATCTAGAGACGTTGTTAAATGTCAAGAGTCATCTAAACGGGTTGAGGCGATGAAAGACGAGTCAGCATCAATGGCACCTAATGAAGCCTATGAACTTACAAAATTGCTTGCAAATTGGTTTTCAAAAACAAACATGACTCTAAAGGCGATAAAGAAAGAGCTATGGATTGATTAGTTGCTAAAGGTAAAATCCAGAAGGAAGGCATTGCTTAAAGATTCACTCACGATAATCATGTCTTTGACTGCTCTTTTTTACTTGCATCAAATGGTATCAAAACCGCTTCTTGCATGGACATTTAGATGAAAATGTACATATGGCCCAACTTGAAGCTTTAAAGTCAATCGAAAAGAATAACTTGTTTTATAAACTAAAGAAGTTCATTCCTGGTTTAAAGCAGGTATCACGATAGTAATAAAAGAGATTTCATGAAGTTGTGACTTCTTTTTCTTTTTAAGAAAATGCAGTGGATCTATGTATTTTGTTGATACCTTCGGTATAAAAGATCTTAGTGATGCATTTTTGTTTTGGGAATTGAGATCCATCGTGATCGCAAGTGTGTTCTTTTAAATTTGTCTCAACGAGCTTATATTGAAAAGGTAGTTCATTGTTTAAGGTGCGGACATGCTCTCTAAGGGATGCACCCATTGTAAAAGGAGATAAATAGAATAATTGTCAATGTCCTAAGAATGATCTCGAACGTAATCAAATGAAAAATGTTCCTTGTGCCTCTTCTATGGGTGGTCTTATGTATGCTCGAGTTTGCATAAGACCTGGTAAAGCTTTTGCAGCTAGAAAGCTAGGCATGCATCAAAGTACCCTGTAATAGCACATATTTGCGGATGACACAATTTTTCGTGCATAAATGGTCTGAAAATCTTAAGGTTTGGTTACTCATGACTCAAACTTTGCAGGATTTTTAGATGATAGAAAATCCACTTCATGCTTTACATTTATGATGGTTGGCGCAGGGATTCCTTGGAAAAGGTGTTGAGCAGACACTTCTTACATTACACATCATGCATGCAGAGTTTGTAGCTGGTTGTGAAGCTACTATTGACGCAGTATGGTTGCTGAATTTTATCTCTGGACTCAAGGTTGTTCATTGAATATTTAGACCTTTGTGAATATATTGTGATAATTTCTCTGTTGTCTCCTAAGCGAACAAAAACAAGAATGTTGTTGCTTCCAAGCATATTGAGATTATATACCTTGTTGTTAAGGAGAAGGTTAATGAATTATAGACCTCTAACAAACATATCGGCACGGGCAATATGATAGATGATCTGTTAGACTAAAAAACTATATCTCGGAGTGTTTGGCAAACACATAAGTAGTGAGGTAACTCGAGAGTTTCAGTTTGATTGGTTAGTTTCGGACTATGTAATGTGTTTGATAATAAAGTGCTCAGCTTTTATACGTGATCGTCATATTATATAGTATACGTATATGTTTTGCTTATGGCAAGTATAAAGCCTCATGATTTTTATAGACACCCCATTTTTGTAGTTATTAATAATTAAATAAATATTGGGCTTTATTATTCGTTAGAGTGCATTATTAAGTTTAGGCCTAGTAATGTGACCTGATTAATTAATTTAGTCCAGTCTAATTTAATGGTCCATGGCTAGTCTAGTTGTATGTCCAGTCCAGTTACATGTCCAGTCCATCAGTCCAGTCAATTTGTGTCAGTCCAGTCCAGTTACATGTCCAGTCCATCAGTCCAGTCAATTTGTGTCAGTCCAGTCTAATGTCTAGATTTTGTCACAATAATGGATTTAGTCTGTCTAGATAATTTGGAGAACTGATATGTGAATTATCACTGATGTAAGGATGAAATCAATCTATTTTATGGTTAGGAAATGAATTATTCGAATGTGGTATATCCCATTTTCGATATCAGAGATATATACTGAAAATAGAGTCAAATAATGCCTCAAAATTCGAAAACATTATCTTTTAATTTATGGGATGAACCGGTTGGTTTCCAACTAACCAGTTGGTGAATTGACTTTAGTCAAACTGAGATTTTATTACTTTTTCTGACTTATCTCCTGCCTTGTAGATTGGCATGGCCAATCTTATCAGATTCTGCAACCCTGAGCACTATAAAAAGGGGCCTTGACCTTCATTTTCAGATGTCAAAAAGATAATTCTCTTTAGAGCTTGTATATCATTTCTTAGTGAAGTGATACGCTCTCTCTCAAGAATCTTAGCCATCCAAATTCACTCAAATAATGTTCTTTTAGTCTTTGCATCGTGGATCCTTTGGAGAGCATCCCCGAGACTTCAAAGCAAGCTAATTCAAGAGGCAATCTTTATTAGTTTTCTAGCATAGGGTTTAGGGTTTCTAGCATAGGAAATCATATAGATTGTCTCCCATTCCCATAGTCACATTTCCATTCAAAAACACAAAAAGAGAGTGTGGCGCACTAGATTGGAAAATATTTGCAAAAGGGACTTTTGAAATGGAGTCGCCATATTATTTAATTAAAGGAAAATAAGAAAAACCTAAAAATGACTCTAAGGTGTCCAAGAAGAACAACTAGTTTGTCGAAACCAAGAGAGGGGTCGGGGGACTAAGTTACGCACCAGGAAGATGTTAGGAACATGTCGCACCTCTTCGGTCTCTACTTCATTTTTAATGAATTTTAGACTTAAGAACACATAGCATGTGAAATATGATAAGACTCACCCAAAGTTAATTTTTAGATGTTTGGCTTGAACTCGACAACAAAGGTTGAATTGCCTAGGTATTCGATTGGACTAACCAGAATCAAAACCGTTGTTGTTCGACACTGATCCTACGAGGAGTAATCTACATTTTGAGACTTAGACTTAGATAAGAAATAGATAAAAGACTCTCGTTTGTTGTTTTTGAAATGTAATGCGATTATAGGGAAGGGATGACAATCTATATGATATCTAGCCTAGGAAAGCTAGTAAAGATTACCTCGTGATGCAGCTTGTCGGGACGATTCAGGGATGTTCTATGTAGAATACACGATGCAAAGAACAAAAAGATGCTTTATGAGTTGTTTGGATGGCTAGACTTCTTGAAAGAGATAGTATGTCACTTCACGAAGAAATGGTATGCAAGCTCTAAAGAGAATTAGCACTTGGACCGACTAAAATCGACCTCTGACCCCCTTAAATTGAAGGCCAAGACTCCTTTTTATAGTGCTCAGGATTGTAGAATCTGATAAGATTAGCAATGCTAATCTGCATGACTGGACATAAGTTAAAATAAGTGATAAAATCGCAGATTGACAAAATTCAACTAACGGGCTGGTTGGTCGAAGACCAGCCGGTTCACCCTATTAATTAAGAATGATTTTTTTTCAAATTTTGAGGCATTATCTGCCCCTATTTTTTGATAAATATCTCTAAAGTCGAAAGTTGGATGTACTTGATTGGGGATAAGTCATATCCTAACCAAAAAAATGAATTGACTTTGTCTTTATATCAAGGATAAATCACGAATTATATCCCCAAGTTATCTAGACAAACTACATCAATTAAAATAATTTAGACCTTGAACATGACTCGACCTAAATGGACTGGACTGACGCAACTAGACTGGACTGATGGACTAGACTTCGACTGCACATAGACAATCAAATTGGACTGGACTAATGCAACTTGACTGGACTTGAACTCGACAATTAATCTGCACTAAATTAATTAAATAAAGCTGGATTGAATTATTTAAATAAATCACATAAATAAGCCTGTAGTCGATAATGCATTTTAAATAATAACGCCCATTATTTAATTAATTAAAATCCTACCAAAAATGGGGTGTACAGAACCCCTCAGGTATGGAGCACACTCACGAACGAACATCAGCGAAAGCAAAGGACAACATATTTTTATAGTTAAAACTCGAAAAAAGACCACGTGACGCAAAGACAGACTCAAAGACTCACAAATATATGAGGTTGGTGTCGTACCAGCTTCTTGCGTATCCTCCCAAGAGGAATCGATCAGACCAACGTAGCTCGATGTAAATACAATTATTGTTTGAAGCCGGAGCCAACCATAACAACGATTGGTCGCCGAACAATATAAAAGAGAAAAGTTTCCTTGTTACTGACCAAATCGATTCAAATTGTTGACAGGAAAAACTTATGTCTAGATGCTGGAGACTGCAAATCGGTTTAAAGGGTCGTCTAGACATGCAAAAGAAATAGCAAACCAGTCAATTACAAAAGCCCTCAAATCGATTCAAAAGGGTCAACGAACAACATATTGAAGAAAAATACTTGTTTGTTACCGGAGCCACCAAATTGATTTGAACGACATATTGAAGAAAAATATTTGTTTGTCACGTCTAGACACCGAAGCACCCAAATTGATTTGAAAGGGTCGTCTGGAGCCCCCAAATCGATTTGAAAGGATCAACATACAAGATGAACAAGATTTTGACTGTTACCAGAGCTTTTGAATTGATTCAAAATGGTCGACCGACAAAAATGAACTGACATTTTGTATGCTAAAAATACAAGATGAACGTGATTTTGTCCTATGGCATGTTAGTAGGGAAATCAACTAACATTGTGTATGCTAAACTAGTAAATTTCGTAAAAAGGGGCAGACTCTGACTAATTGGCCGGTTAGCCATGCTCCCAACGGGATGGTTAGTCAATATGTGCATTACTTGAAAAAAAATCAAAATTGGCCGGTTTGTACCCTAGCTAACCTCACTGACCAACCGGCTGGTTTTCCTTATAGATGATCGGATAGTTAATCAGAGCAATTTTACTCTAGAAAAATTCCCATAAACAAAACCTAAACTCATTAGCCAACTGGCAAATTAACCATCAGAATAACCTGACTGTTGGTCAGAGCCTATCCTCCAGAAAAATTCTCAGAAACAAACTCTGACCTCACTGACCACCTAGCCGGTTTTCCTTCTGAATGACCGGACAGTTAGTCAAAGCCTTATCCTCTAGAAAATTCCCCAAAACAATCCCAAACCTCACTAACCAATTGGCCGGTTTTCCTTCTTGATGACCGGACGGTTAGTCATAACCTTTTCCTCCTGAAAAATTTCTAGAAAGTTCCCAAAACAAACCCTGATCCTACTGACCAACCGGCTAGTTTTCCTCCTAGATAATCGGCCGATTAGTCAGTCATACCCCTCAACTTTAAAAAATCTGAAAACACCCCAAAAACCATAAAAATTCCTCCTCACCCTTATTAGGGTATGTGCCAGCCAACTCAATCTCTATGGTATGTGGTAATTAAAATTTTGACAAATTTCCCTATATAGTTAGAGCTAAGCGTGGTTGGTATCAATACTCATTCGAAAAACTCTCACGAACTCCAATGTCTGAGGAATTTCGATATATCTTTGATTTGGTCCGTATTATTAGTGAATTCTTGAAGGATCTTCAGAACGGTTTCACAACCTCAACAGAGCAACAATCCCGAACAACTGAAGAATTATAGAACCCCAATAGGAGAGGTAAGAAAGAACCAGAAGAGGAGGGGAGAAGAAAGAAGAAAGATGGCAAGATGAAAGGTCCAGAATTTGATTTGTTCCATGAGTCTGAGGACGAGGAAGTTAAACCCCATGTCGTACTGAAATGGAAGGACAAGTTGGCGGCACTTGAGTCCTAAATTGCCAGGATGAGGAGAGCCGATAACCCTCTAGATCTTAGTGCCCTAACCATGAACCTTGAGGATAGGTTGTCCCTTAAGTTCAAGATACCGGAGATGGATAAGTTTGACAGGATCACATGTCCCAAAATTCATTTTAAGATGTACATGCGAGCGCTAGCTCCATAAGAAGTGAATCAAAATCAGTTGTTCCACCGTACTCTCACGGAAATAGCCTCCCCTTGGTTCTTTATTTTGGATGAAGCCCGTGTTCAGACTTGGGAAGATGTGGTGAGAGAGTTTGTAAAGCAGTATCAATACAATGCCAACCTAGATATCACCCGAAGGGATTTGGAAACCACGAGGCAAGAGCCAAGAAAGTCAGTTTCAGCCTTTATCATGAGGTGAAGGAATAATGTTGCTTAGATGGTAAACCGTTCAACGGAGGAAGAACAAGTTAACATAGTTAGGAACAATATTCTTCCAGTTTGCCACGACTGTATCTTTGGCCATTACCATACATCATTAAAATCTCTTATGGGATCCTTCATATAGATAAAAGATGCCATTAGTAATGGAACCATATCTAGGGAGTTAAATCCAGTGGTATACAGAGCTGGCCCAAGGAGTTCTCATGCACAGCCTAAGCCAGCAACAGCCAACAATGTCAACAATATGCAAGCACCCCGAATAATGTCATGGGAAGCCACCACCTAGCCAAGAAGGTAGTACACACCGTTGAATGCACCATTACCCAAAGTCTTCGAGCAATTGTTAAGGAAAGGAATAATAAGTTGCCACCTACCCCTACGCCAACAATAATACTTGAGCGATGCGATGTGCAAACATTTTGCGATTATCATCAAGGGAAGGGTCATCTTACGAGAGATGCTTTGAGCTTTGACATGCCATACAAGACCTCATTGACAAGCGCGAAGTCTTCCCTCCCATACAACCGAATGTCCAAAAGTAACCTTTGTTGACTCACAGGGTTAGTTGCATTAATGATAGCCGAACACTCATCGATTTGGCCGTCTTTATTGTTCCAGCCAACCAGTCAATGTAGAAGTCAGTTTCAACATATGATTCTCTGGCACAGTTTTGTGATGTGATTACATGGGAAGAGCTAATGGAAGGCGAGGCCTTCAGTACTGAGAAAGTGTATGGTAAAGAAACCCGTTTTATGTTCCAACCCAAGCCGTTCGAGCCTATGATAATATCCGAAGATAAATAATTGGTACTGTTAAGCTCACGATGACTGTGGGAACTACCAGCTTTAATGTGAAATTTCAAGTGTTAGATATACCTATCGTATTTAACCTCCTGTTAGGAAGATCGTGAATACACTTTGCAGGTACAATCCCCTCTACATTACACCAAAAGAAAAGTTTGTGTTGGATGACGCCATCTTTACCATAATAAGAATTCGCAGCTGCCTAACATTGGACAGGTAGAGAAGGACAGTGTTCAGGTATAGCATGATTCATTGGATGTTCTGCTCAGTGGATTTAGAATGGATATCAAGTTCGGTGTATTAAGTATGAGGAATTTTTCACGACAAAAACTTACTCACCTTTGCCCCTTACAGCAGCACGTTCCTGCTCTCGATGTTGAGGAAATTCTACTACTTTCCCGAAAAAGGCTTAGGCCAGAACTATAAAGGAAATTCCTAGCTCTCCAAATGTCGAGAAGAAAAAAGACCAGTTCGGCTTGTGATAGACTAGTTTGGATTGTGATATAAGCCACCCAAAAAGGAGAAGAAGGAAGCCATTCAGACTTGCCTAGGACAAGAAGGATAATTGGAAAACGGGGAGCATACGAATGTTAAAGGCGTGATTAAGGTTCCCACAATGAACGGACGCTTCGTCAAAGAAGGAGAGAGTGGACCTTTCTATGGATTTCCAGAAGTAGTTTACATCATTGAAACCGGTGAGAAAATTAATGGATGGGAGATATTCTATGATTGTGAGTGGGTTGATGATGATGAACTGCAAGTACAGACCGAGCCGGGTACTGAAGGAGTACCCTACCTAGCTAGCCAACATCGTACCCATTCCTAAACCTTTCAGTCAAGACAGGATGTGTGTTGACTACCAAGACTTAAACAAGCTTCTCCCAAAGATCAGTTTCCTTTGCCTAACGTAGACCTGATCGTAGACCATACAACTGAGCATGAATTGGTATCCTTTGTAAATTTCTTTGTGGGGTCAACTAGATAAAGATGGCCCCTGAGGACCAGGAGATGATAGCCTTCACAACCCCTTAGGGCACCTTTTGTTACCCGTAATACCTTTCGGTTTGAAGAATGTCGGGGCTACATATCACTGAGCTGCAACCACCATGTTCTGTGATATGATTCATAAGGAAGTGGAAGTGTATGTGGATGAAATTTCATCCAGTCCAGGAAGTGGGAAGATCACTGCACGGTGTTAAGAAAGTACTTTGAAGGTTGAGGCAATACAATGTCAGGTTAAACCCGCAAAAGTGTGTGTTCAGGGGTTACAGAGTTGTTAGGATTTATGGTGAGCAAGTGAGGGATAGAGGTGGACCTAGCCAAAATCAAAGCCATAATCGAGATGCCTCCACCTAAGATAGAGAAAAAGATCTGAGGATTCTTAGGTAGGATCCAGTATATTAATCGATTCATATCCCAACTGACCATGATCTGTGAGCCTATTTTCAAACTCTTGAAGAAGGATTCGACTAAAGAATTGAACCCTTTGTTCCAAGAATCCTTCGACAAGATCAAACAATAGCTCAGTAACCCTCAATCTTAAGCCCGCCGATACCCGGTAGCCTTTTGTTGCAATACCTAACTGTGACTAATGCCGCAGCCATAGCCATGTTAGCCCAACACTTGGAGAATTCATTGGTTGAGAGAGCCATTTATTATGTCAGCAATAAGATAAGGAGAGGTGAATTACTCAGCTTTAGAGAAGATATGTGTATCTTGGTTTGGGTAACACAGAGATTGGGACATTATGTTTCAGCATACCCGATCAAATTGATGGCTAGAATCGACCCCATGAAGTACCTGTTTGAGAAACCTGCCATGTCTAACTATTCTCTGAGTTTGATATTGCATGTCACACAAAAGTCGATCAAGAAAAAGGTCATCGCCGACTTGTTAATCGATTGTCCGACAGAAGATACCAGTAAATGGGAGGCGAGGTTCCTAGACGAAAGAGTATGTGGTGTTGAATAGGAAATGAGGTGGCAGTTGTATTTTGATGGAGCCGCGAACAACAAAGGTTTCAGAGTAGGGATATTGTTAAGCTCACCAGACAGAGCCTATTCACCTATAGCCATCAAGCTGACTTTCAACAATACTAATACTGCCGAATATGATGCTTGTATCATCAATCTAAAGATGGCCCTAAACTTAGGAGTTCGAAAGATTATAGTATATGGGGACTCAGCATTGATCATATACCAGATCCAGGGTATGTGAAAAATCAGAGATGAATGTTTACAAGCATATTATACCCATTTAGAGAAAATCAGAGAGTAGTTTGAAGATGTGGAATTCCATTAACTTCCCTGGGTCAAGGACAATTTTGTCGATGCCTTAGCCACTGTTTGCTTCGTTGGTTGATATACCCCAAGAACATGAGGTAGAACCATTTGTGATACAAAAAGGATATAGACCAGCTTACTATTCCATGATAGCAATCATTAAAGAAGACATGGTAGTCGAGCCATGGTATATCGATGTTCAGAATCTCATCCGGGATAGAAAATACCCTGAAGGATGTACCACTAAAGACAGAGTAGCTTTGAGAAGATGGGTGGCACAGTTCATCATGTGCGATGGAGGATTATATAAAAGACATTATAACGGAGAACACATGTTGCATGTAATCGCAAGAGAGAGATAGAGAGAGAGAGAGAGAGAGTAATAAGATCATGGAGGATATACATGCAGAAGAGTGTGGGCCACACATGAATGGTTGAATGCTAGCCAAGAAAATCCTCCAACAGGGAATTACTTGAGTACTATAGAACAAGACTACATCGAGTATGCCAACCTACAACACCTCCTTCCGTGATAGCTATACAATATGAAATCTCCCTGGCCATTCACAGTTTGGGGAATAGACATGATAGGGAAGATCAACCCTAAAGCCTCTAATGGGCACAAATTCATACTGGTAGCTATAGATTACTGTACAAAGTGGGTGGAAGTCGTTTCGTATGCTGTGCTCAATGCTAGAAAGGTGGCCCAACTTATCTGAATGAATATCATTTACCGATATGGAGTGCCCTAGGAGTTGATCTGAGATAACGGGTTACACTTCAAAGGAGAAGTCATAGACCTAACCAAAGAGTACGGTGTCATCCGACATTGCTCGTCATAATATCGTCCACAAACCAATGGGGCTGTCGAAGCCGCCAATAACAACATCAAGAGCATGCTAAGTAAAATGATGAATTCATGTAGAAGTTGGCTGGATAAGCTCACATACGCCTTCTGGGGCTATAGGACATTAGTGAGAACATCTATCGGGCTACTCCATATTCATTAGTCTGTGGTATGGAGGCCATACTCCCGGTAGAAGTGGAAGTGGATTCTCTAAAAGTATTGTTAGAGAACCAGATAGCCAAGGAAGATTGGTTGAGACACGGATTTGAAGAGTTAGCGCTAGCAGTTGAGAAAAGGTTGAAAGCACTATATCACATCCAAGGTTACTAGAAGCAGTTTGCCCGAGCCTTTAACAAGCGAGTGAAAGGACACGATCTGAAAGAAGGAGATTTGGTATTGAAGGAGAACATTGGAAAATTTTGGAAGTCGCGAGAAAGTTTGAACCCAACTAGTCAGACCCCATAGTATCAAGTAAATCATGACTGGGGATGCAGCCTTTTTTAATTAATTTAGATGGAATGTAGTTATCACAATTAGTCAATTTAGATCGACTACAAAAATATTATGTTTAAGTGAGAATTGTAATTGAATTACGATTGACCTAATCCTCCTTAAGAACAACATTTCGGCACACACATACTAGTGTAACACGTATATGAAGGTACGTAGATAGCCAGTAATGTTATCTCGAGTGCGGTCAGATTTTAATAGAAAACTTTTATTCCATTGGCTAATATACTAACTACATTCTTGAGAAAAATAAAAATGCCTGCTAAGACGAAAACTCTATAAAGTTAGGGCAAAGAAAAATGAACATTACAAAAATGCTAGAAAAATATATAAAATGCCCTCTAGGACGAAAACCCTGCAAAAGGCGGCCTAAGCAAAAGTTAGGGCAAAAAGAAAATTTTAGGTCTTATTAGCAGCCTATGGGATATCTATCAGCATATGTTTCATCCTCTTTGAAGTCAGTGTGTCTTCACCATTTATGTCGACTTCCACATTTCCAAACTTTTCTTGTAAGTCAACCTTTGAGACACCAGGATCACATCCTTCAACTCCTCCACCTAGAAATCCGGTCTCGGATCCACTTTCTCTTTACCTTTGTTACCCTTGCGATCAAACGGACCCTCGGGATAAGCATCCACACCGGATTCTCGATTCCGGGGACCTTTTATGTAGTTTCTCCTTGGGCAGTAAAGAAGGGTGTTACCGGGGCTCATGTAACCCGGCCAACATCAAACTTCTCTTCAAACACTTGGAAACCATTCCAAGATCGCCTGATCCATGTAACCTGGACTAAACCTTCAGCCTAAGGACGATGAACACTTTGCACTATACTCTCAGAAGACTTCCCCGACTGAGCTTCTTCCTTGGCTTGCTCATGGGACCTTATTTCACAAGCACTCGGGAAGTCCCATGTAATATCCTTGCTTAGAAAAAGAAAAAAGAAAAAATATTTTTAATTATTATTATTTAAAAAAAAGGTATGATTTCGTGGCTGCCAAAGATAGCCACAAACAAGGGAGAATGACACCTCATTTTTCCAAGAGGTGGAGTGTGTGTATGTGAAGTAAAGTGGGAGTTGAGGTGGCATTAAGAAGCTTATCAGGGATAGCTGTTTGTGGGAGAATTATGGAAAATCCAGAAGAAATTTTGGGATACTATCAACTAAAAAGTTACAGAGCGAAGAAAGAGGAAAACAACTCAAGAAACAAAGAGCAATTTGGTGAAGAATTGAAGGAGTTATCAACCATAAAAATAAGGTGAAAATCAATCTTCAGTGTGCAGGGTAGCTGTTTCAGGGAGGAATTAAAGAAAATCCAAGAAGAATTTTGTGAAGGGATGCACTGAGAAGTTAAGGAATAAAAAGGAAGAATTTGCAAGAAACATAAGATATTTTCGTGGAGAATCGAAGAAGTTACGGGTCTTCAAAATAAGGTAAAAATCAGCCCTTAGTTGGTGTGTGTTCATGAGGGGTAAAGGCTGAATTAGCTTTTGTTTTGATTTGCTGTCATGCTAAATGCAAAGGGAGATTACATAAGTGGGAGATAGAGTGAAATTCAAGTGGAATAAGGGGACTTGAAGTGGAATTAAATGGAGAATTGTTTATGTGAGCATAGTATTCGTGTGTGTGAAGTAGGGAGATGATTATGGGATGAAAACCCAAAAGAACGCAGCCATGCGTGTGTTTGGGGGGGAGATGAAAGAGTCTAAATTTGATCCACAAGTGATGAATAGTAACTGTAATTGTAACTAAAATTCTTGTTCTCTAATAGTTTTTAAACTTTAATTTTGAAACATGGCTTTAAGCCTCAATTTGGCCAAATACAAAAGAAAAACTCTTGATATTTTTGAAAGATCTACACACTGTGTATTTTTGCTATTTTTCTAAGTTTGCTAAGAATGTTAAATATATTTATTCTTGAAATAGAGTTTCAAAATTTTAAAAATACCAAATTGAAACCAATAAAACAACCCTAGAGGGGGGTGAATAGGGTTTTTGAAATATAATGGGGAATTTAAACTAAGCACAATCATAAATATCAAACAAACCAAGTAATACTTCAATGAAGATGCTAACTAAACAATCTCAAACAATTAAAGAGCAATAAGTAAAGAGATTGAGTTAGAGATACTTGACAAGGAGATTTAAATGGTTCGGCTTGATATACCCTCAAGCCTACATCCACCTCTTCAAGGAAGTCCCTTGCAAAAGCACTAGAATCCACTAGCAACAATCTTCTTCCGGGTCAAGATCAAAACCCTTACAACACTTGGTGATATCCCCACACCAAGCACAAGCCTTGAATCCACAAAGCTCACCCAAGACTTGACAAACCCAAGCCTTGATCACAATCCTTTTACAAAGATCAAATGTGTACAAAGAAACCCTCTTGAAAGGAAATGAGTACAAATGAAGCTCTAGTGCAATAGAGAGATGAGAGAATTGATGACTTGAAGGATGCTCACTCTCAATCAAAGAATTGCTCACAAAGATGCTCTCTTTAATGATGTAAAATCATGAAGATGAAGAGAGAAAAGTTTAATCTATGAGCCTTGATGTTTCTCTAATGAATGAAGGCTTAGAATGTGGTTTACATGGTGTATGATGAAGCCCCAAATCATTTATATAGAGAAGAGATCAAATATAGCCGTTATAGGCATAAAGTGGGCAAAACTGCCATTGCAGTCAACTGTAACCCAATGCAGTCGACTGTAACCCAATGCAGTCGACTGTAATCCCTCGAAAATAGCCATTGGAGTTTTGTCCTCGAAAATAGCCGTTGAAACTGAATTTTGACCAATGCAGTCGACTGCATTGTATCGGCTGCCTCACGCCCCCCTTAAGCTAATGAAAAGTTTTATCCAGATATGAAAATATTAGCACCAAAAACAATTTTGAGAAAAACTGAGTAAGTTCCAAAGTTCACTCATTTTTAAGAACCACGCTTGTGTGAATGATTATGAACTCACATGCAATGCACAAGGTGTCCTAAGGTCTTTTTAGGTCATAGTCATCAATCCAAGCATCAAACCAAGACTAGTTACATAATAGGAAAGATCAATTATAATCGATAGTAACTTAGCCGATGCATTCTTTGTTGCTCTTCGACATTGTACTTGATGAAGCTTCTATAGCATGTCCACTATAACTTTAAGCTTCTTTGGATTTAATCCATCTATCCAAATTCTCAAATGTGTCTTCATGAGTGTGCATGTATATACCTACTAAGAATACACTCAAAGCACACATTAGAACATAATTAATGTGTAGTTATCATCAAAACAAGATGTAAGCCTAGGTTATCCAACCATAGGGCTAACACAAATGGATGTATCTTCATCTAAAAAGTTTATGGGGACCTTATGTGGCCGAGACACTTTAGTGTCTAAAATTTTATGACATTTTGTTGCCGACTGTTATTTTTAACAAAATTGGTTTCCAAGCACTCGGTTTGGTTATTCGGATAGGATTTCCAAGCAAAAATTTTACCGAATGACTTATCAGTCCAAAAATTAGTTTATATTGTTGTTCAAAAAGATATTTTTGAGTCATTTTGGAGTGTTTATTAGTGTAAGAGTTGGGAGGAGGGGTATTTACCGGGGGGGGGGGCTATTTTGGTAATTTTCCATACCAAGTGACGAATTTTGTGAAAACTCATGGTCAAGCAGCAAGAAGCATAAGGAATGAGAAATTTGAGTTTAAATAAGTTTAAGAAGGATGGTAGTACGGTTGATGCACTTTATGGGCTAGGGCAAATCCGGTTAATGGATTAGCCATAATAGGTTGTGAACAGATAAGCGGGAAAGGTTATGGTTGGGTGTGTTTGTATTTTAAGGCTGTCTAACAAGCAAGATTTTGTTTTGATATGTGATTCCATTGTTGAGAATATTCGGAAGCGAGGAGTTCATCAGCTATAAAGCCAAACAAGTAAAGATAGTGTTGTTCCGTTATGCTATTCATTATTTCGTTTAGTATACCATGTTGATGATGTTTATGTTGAACTCCTATCTTTAAGCTTAAACATTGGTTGATCTTATAACCCGGTAATTCTTGTTGACTTATGCTGTTAAGGACAAAAGGTCAAATAAATTCCCTTAGTCCACCCGTTGATGAGCTTGATACGTTGTTAAGATCTTATGATCGAAACACTCTCTAAATCTGCTCATTTGATGAAAACCGTCGCTTTAATCTATGCGAGACTGAGATGAACATCCCCCATGAATGGGCATTAATAAGTGGAGGGCCAACAAAGTGAAGTAACTGGCGGTCAGTGAAAAAGAAAGTAACTGACAAAAAGGATGAAGCGCGCTAGAGTCAGTCACATCTTGTTGTGTCGAGTTGAGCTTGCATTGCAATTGATGTTATTTTATATAGTAGATTTTATTGTCTTGTTATTCTCATGATGATTATTATTTTTAGTGTTTTCTCTTACATTGAACTTGAATAGTCCATGAGTCTGTCCAAGTGGAAATGACGATGTTTTGTTGGGTTGAGTCGCTCTGTCTGAACAAAGGTGATGTATCAAGGCGTTTGCAGATGTTTGCTCTTGGCATTCTTAAATTCATTGCCTTCATTGAGAATTCATAATCGATTCTCTGATATTATCGAAAGTGTTATGCATTGTACTCCTCGTATTATCTGTAACGCCCTAGAAATCCGGAGCTCCGTCACCCGAACTCCCGAAATGTTAATCTACTACATCACCTCAAACCTTCCAAGTCTTGTATATTAACACATACTTTGAAACATTTAATCCAATATCAACTCAAACTCTTCAAAGACAAGATTACAAAACTGCTTGAACTTAAACTATTAAAACCTAGGTTCTTTACAAAATTGAGTCCTTATAGAACAAGTTGACAGTACCGACCCACGCAGGGGTCTCACTACACAGTAATGATGGCCTCACCGGAATCTCACACAGGCTCTAAACCCATTCCTGAGCATGCTACAACTGATCATCACCTGCAGAAGGGAGTCAAACGAAGGGTGAGCTTTTGAGAGCTCAATATGGTCGTACCAGGACAACCAAAAGAATTACAAAACGATTCAAAAGAATCCAACCGACGACGATTTTAGAATTGATATTTCAAATGATCTAAATAGCTCGATGATTTCCAAAATGATCAAAATTCATCATAAATAGATACCAAAATAAACAATCACACTCACAAAAGGTTCCAAAACGATCATTAAAATATCATTTCCAAAGCCACCATTCCAAAATACAATGGTGGTTTTCCAAAGGATTTCAAAACAAGTTCAAAGGCAATCTGGGGATGGATTCCAAACAAGCACAAATGGTTTGAGACAATCATTTCCAGTCATTTTCGTAACAGTCAAGGTAAGATACAATGTCAATACATTCAAAGATGTTGATCCTAGGCAGTTGCGATGCCATTCCGAAAAAGCCAGTATGCGATGTCATTCGGGAAAATCAAGTACAGTGTACACATGCATGATGTACCTGAATAACTAGTCCAACTTGGTACTAGCTTGCTTTCCATGCAGGATTCAAACCAGCCTTATAACGCTTCCCCACAGTACAGTTTCTCAGGTCAACACAAAATCAACAATATCAATGAGCATTAACATAAGCTCAAATCACTGAAATCAATTCGGGTTTCAATAACAATAAACATACTAATATAAGTCATTACTCGGAATTCTAGAATAACCTCAAATAAACAGCAAGAACGATTACGAATGGTTATAAAATTTAGGCCCAACAGTTCATGAGAAAGAATGTAACCAATTATGGAATATGCTCAGCATGCAATAACATGCGAGCATCGATAATTTAGGTTTAATATTGGGGTTTTCTGGGCAATAACATGCTGATATCAATACATAATTTAGTGTTCGACATTAGTCATAAGTACATCAAAGGAGTGCTTACGAGTACGAATTATCAAAATAAGAGTTCGGACGAAAGTCCTTACCAAGGGTTCAGATAGAAACCCTTACCTGGATCTACAGCTAAATTTTCCTAACCGAAAGTCTTTAGCTTTAACTTAAATGAGATAATCAAATCATCAAAACATAATCTACACTATAACATTATAAACTTAATCCAGACGCACGCATATTCTCAGAACGAACCCCCCTCACTGAGTATGTAAAATTACCAAAATGCCCCTGAGTGTAAAATTACCAAAAACACCCCTCGCACCCTTAAATCACCAAAACAACATTCATGTAAGTAAAATCACTCAAATAACCTTATTGTATGTGGATTTACCTCAAAATACCCCATCGGGTGGCAAATTACAAAAATACCAGGGGTTTCTGTCACCGGAAAAATTCCAAAATATCTTAAATACTATTTTAAGCACCCTGAAGTCATTTTGGGCTAAAAAGTATTTTTTAAAAATTTCACCCAAAAATCCCGAACTAGTGTCTGGATTGAGCGCTCAAACCGGTTCTGTTAAAAATACCTATCGGCCTCAGAATGACACAAAATTTTAGATAATGAAACATATCAGTAAAATAAAGTTTTTCTAAAATTTTCAAATTAAAATAACTTTGTTTGGTAGACTAAATAAATCTGGAATTCATTTTTATTGATACCCTAACACTTAGCGTCCGTCACGGATACCGAAAATTCCCAAAAATTTCTAAAGTGTACGTCTCGTAAAAATAATGGGGGGTTACTGTTTTGGACTTTGCCAAATTTTGATCTTAATCATTATAAAAATTTGGACAAACTTGCTAACCTAACCCCCCTCACCCCTTTAGTGACAATTTCAGTTACTATTTAGATTGCGACACACACTAGTTCACCTTAACACACATCGGTCCTTCTTCTTCCCCTCCCTGCCAAAGAACTCACATCATTAACAAATAAACACACAAAAACTCACTCCTAAACACCCCTATAACACATCTATGCACACATTACTACACATAATCTTACACACCTAATCTCCACCCAAATACACACACATACACTCAACACACACACACACATCACCCTCAGCATTACTGCTAAAATAGCAGCAGCACAAAAGCATAGCACCGCTGCAGTAGCATCAAAACAGGAGCAGCAACAAAGCAACGGCAATAACAAAACAGCAGCAAAACAGCAGTAGCAGCAGCAAAACAACAGTAGCAAAGCAAGGCAGCAGCAGCAAAATATCAACAACAAACCAGCAGTCCAACCAAATGATTTCACACATACACACGCACACCAAACACACACACAAAAACCACTGGTTACTCCACTACACCCCTTAATATCAACACCTAAATACACTAAACTTATGCACACTTCAACCTTGAAAATACTCATATACACAGGGGCGAAACCAAAAAAAAAATCAGGGGGTGCAAAAATTTTATCAAATGCACCAAAAAAAAAAAATTATAGTAAAATAATATTATATAGAGATTTTTTTAAATCTCTATATAATCACTAAAATTAAACTATACCAATGTTTCGATACTCAAAATTTTAGAATTAAACTCTAGGTTTATGATACTTTTAATGTACAAATATATTTGTATTGACATCTATATACATGCAAAATAACCCAAGTCTGTAGCATAAGCATTGACATACAAATATAAAATAAATAATAACAATAAATTAACGATAATTTACCAAAACAATGGGCCACTCCGTCAAGCACTCAAGTAGACAACACTCAACAGTCAACAGACAACAGACAAATTCACCACGGCTGGATGCAGCTCCACCACGAATTGGGATGAAGCAACATACAACAGACAAATTCCCAACAGCAAATCCCAGCAATCGTCCATGCAGCAGCTCGCGGTCGCCAACAGTCGGCGGGGTGACTGGGTGAGGCACTCCGTCAAGCAAATCTGGTCGCGTGGTCGAACGGCGTCACGCAGTGGCACTCCGTCAAGCAGACCTGGTGACTGGTCGCGTGGTCGGACGCCGAACAAAGACTCAGAGATTTGGTCACCGGCAGAGTGCCATTTTTTCAAGATCTGGTCGCCGGTCGGAGATCTACAAGGTGGGTTCAGACCGTTCAGTCGCGTGGCGTCGCCGGCAATATACCAGATCTAATCGCCTGTCGTTATATCCACTGTCCACCGGTGTGTGTGTGTGAGAGAGAGAGAGCGCCGACTTGTGGTCTCGGGGAACGGGGTATCGGGGATGGGGGAACGACGTCTCAGGTGTCAAGTCTCACATCGACAATACATGGGGTTTGAGATTAATTCTTATACCCAGTGGGCTTCCCCAACTCTAGAAGATGCTTTTGTATTGGACACCAAGTTCAACAGAACGGGGTGGTGCGATTCCTGAAAACCAAAATAAATAAATAAATTTTTTTTCAGAAGTGAGGGGGTGCTTTAGCCCCCCCCCCCCCCTTCCACAACATAGGTACGTCCCTGTATACACATACTAAATTCACAACGCAAATTACACTAAGAGGAGAAGATAATTACCAATTAGGGTTGCATTAACTCTTCTTCTTCTTCTCTTTCCTTTTTCCCTTATTTATCTGTTTTCTCTTATTTCTTCTCTATTTTGTTTCTATTTTTCTTCCACTATTTCTTCTTATCTCCCCGAATTTCCCTTTTGGTTTCTTTTACTTTCTTTTATTCAATTTCCTAAAGCTATAAAACCATTAGTTTATTGTTTAATGGATTAGTCATCACACAAATTGCAAGAGGTGGCACTCACAAAATCAAATTTCTCTAAAAATTTGACACCTTAATGTTTACTTTTCAAAAATTGCAATTTAGCCTCCAAAGTTTCCATATTTACAAAATAACCCCAAACTTTGTGTAATTACATTTAATCCCCAAACTTGTTCTAATATTTATTAATTTAATTAAACATCACTAAAAAATATGTACTATCACTCATTTTATTATTTTTTCATCACTAAAACTATAATTTACATTTTTGCCCCCAAAGTTTTCCAAAATTACAAAATGGCCCCAAAAGCTTTCAAATTTATATTTTTGCCCCAAAATTCTTTTAAGCTTCCATTCTCTATGACTACCCGATCATTGCCCGAAATTATCGCCCGTTTATTTTCTAGAGTACAGATGATTACTCTAAACGGCCCCCAAAGTTCAGGATATTACATTAACCTTGCTATTTGGGCTCATTCCTTCTATGATGTGTTTTTCTGGTTTTAGGTTTGAACGAGGAGAACCCTCTGGTAAAGTTAATGTTGAATACTTGTGAGGTTATGTCACCACGATGATGCGAATTTGGTGTAAACATTAAGTTGTGTTAAGTCATACAGTTTTCGCTGCAGTACGATATGTACTTTCAAGGAAATTTTTTGTAAGGATGTGTTATGACGATCCTTTATGATCTTAAAGTTGTGGTAGCTCGGTGTTTTATTAAAGCTTATGACGTTGACAGGATTTAGATCTCAATTCCAGTGACGTCACTTGGACTGGGCGTCACAGGTGGTATCAGAGCTTAGGTTACACGATTCTGTAGACTGTTGGGGTGTTTAGAAGGCGTGTAAGTTTTGATACGAGATTAGGAGGAAGAATGTAACAGTATAATCGAGATGTATACATCGGACCAATTACGACATAACTGATTTATAAGAATTTTCATTTTGTTATTATTACAGGAGATGGCGGGTGCACATACAAATATGGGAGGGTAGATTGAAGATGATATGATGGATGTGTTGAACCCCAATGTGGACAGTGAGGAAGACCCCAAAAAAATCGAGGAGGACTTAGTGGATTCAGACGAGGAGCCGTGGTCATGAATTTGTAGGTCCCCGAGGTAGAGAAAGTAGAGGATGATCAACCTTATCGAGCTGATGTAGAAGTGAAAGAAGAAGGACCGAGTGAGCGGTCTAGGAAGAAAGTCATGAGCTTTTGGAAACAAAAATATCTAAAGGTCTTTGACGAGAGGGATGAACTATACAATCAGTTAGAATCTCTAAAATTAAAGCAGATAATAAGATTAAAAAAATGGAGATAGAATGTCTCACGAAAAAAAAGAAGGCAAATATGTTGGTTGAGGATACGGTGGACGCTAGTTTGCAGGTTGTTTAAAATATGCAAGAAGTAGTTCGTAAATACCCTCCTGGTAGAGCCTTGTCGAGTAACGAGTGAAAAATGTTACTAGATGAGAATTACCATAGTGCAGAGTTTTTCAGAGAGCAATACGGGTTTGCTTAAGATAAATGTTGTATGTCTAGATACAGAATCTATCGTTGTATGTTGATCATAACATAAGACTTATGTTGCACTAATGTTGCTATTTTATGAAGTTGCGTTTATTATATGTGAGTGTAAGACTCGATATGTTATTATCAGAATGGTACGAGTCTACAAAATTGAGAGGTTTCTATACAAGAAAGACGAGAGATACTCTCTACAAGAAGCACCCCAGACTGACGCGTCTTTGGCCAACACTGAAGGTGCCAGCGTGGGGAACAATAATGGAAATAGGTCATAAATTAATAGAGAATATTTATGAAGAGAACTAGTGGGACTTCTACGGGAGGTTGTCGCAACACCCGCAGCATAATCGCTTGTTGTTAATGCAACAGTTTTGGTAGCAGAAAGGAATGAATGTAAATTTTGAGATTTTTAGGATGCTCTACCTAGCGAATTCCATGGAGGAAGTGATCCAATGAAAGCAGATACTTGACTGAAGGAAATGGAAAAGGCGTTTGAAATTAGGTTGTGGAAAACATTATAAGGTTGTGTTTGCTACGCATATGTGATGAGGCGCGGCAATTTATTGGTGGGACGTGTAGAAATAAGTGGAGGAAAGAGGACAGAAATCAAACCTATGTCAGGTGGAGCGGATTTAAGCCCTATTCGAGGAAAACTATTTTTCTTTGAGTGTACAAAATAGGTTGGAAATAGATTTTCTTGGATTGAAACAAAAAGACCAAACTGTGGAGGAGTACATCCGAGAATTTGATGAATTGGCGCGCTTTGCCCCTCATCAGGTAAATACAGAGGATCGCTAGGACAGACGCTTTGAAGAGGGTTTAAGACAACCCTTTAGGAGAATAGTGAAAAGTTTTCAACTTCAAACGACTGCTGAGGTAGTGGAGAAGGCATTGTTGGTGGAAGCAAAAAGTCAAGAAGCGTGGGAAAAGAGGAGGGAACAAGGAAAGAAATGGAATAGAGGTCAAGTCAAGAGCAAGGATGGAAGAAAATTTAGAAAGATGATTGACGAAGGAAAATCTGGACAAGGTTTAGGGCAAATGGGTGGAACTCGAGAATGTTGTTGGTATGGAGAGAGGCATGAGGGCACCAATTGTGTAAAAGCAACATAAGCGTGTTTTAAGTGTGTCTAGCAGGGCCATAGAGCGAATGACTGCAGGTTGAATCAGAGAGTTTGTTACGAGTGGCAACAACCGGGACATAACACGAATGAGTGTCCTCAGCGTAAGACACTAGCCATAGAAGGAAGGCGGAGAGTAGTAGGCCGTGCCAACGCCATGGAATTGAAGCTATAAAATCTGAAGAGGTGGTGACATGTACTTTCCCTATCTGGTCTCATAAAGCCCTTATATTATTTGATTCTGGTGCTACCCATTCTTTTGTTTCGTTAGCATTTGGGGAAGAGTTGACGACACCCTGTCAGTCACTTAATGCCATACTTGTGGTGAACATGCCTAGTGGCAACTCCCTTCTAGCAACTAAAATATACATGGAAAGCCCGATTCAAGTAGCTGACAAGATCTTACATGCTAATCTTATACTCTTAGATCTGGGGGACTTTGAAGTAATCCTCGGAATGGATTGGTTAGTTGCGCATCATGCTAACGTAGATTATCGTCGTAAGTTGATTAATTTGTCAATGCCTAATTGACATGAAGTTATCATCCAAGGAGATAAGGTGGAAAAGCCTCCTTACCTAATATCTACTCTACGAGCTCGTCGTTGTCTTCGTAGCGGGTGTCGATGGCACATGTATACGATATTCATGTTAGTGAACCACAACTGGAGCAGATACCAGTAGTCAACAAATTTCCAGATGTTTCTTTTCCAAAGATCCTTCTAGGGCTACCACCAAACCAGGAAGTGGAGTTCAATATTGATTTAGTTCCCAGAACTGGCCCCATATCAAAAACACCTTATAGGTTGGCACCTTCCTAGATGAGTGAAGTGAAGGTACAACTAGAAGAACTATTGAAGCTAGGATTTATTCATCCCAGTGTCTCGCCATAGGGATCCCCAATATTATTTGTAAGGAAGAATGATGGGTCTATGAGGCTCTGCATCGATTACCTAGAGCTGAATAAGGTGACGGTCAGGAATAAGTATCATTTGCCTTGTATAGATGATCTTTTTGATCAGTTACAGAGTGCAAAATATTTCTCTAAGATTGACCTTCGATTAGGATCTCATCAATTTAAGGTGAAGGAAAGAGACATTGCTAAGACTGCCTTTCGAACCAGGTATGGGTACTATAAATTTTTGGTGATGCCTTTTGGGCTGACTAATGCCCTGACAGCCTTTATGGATTTGACGAATTGGATTTTTCGAGAATATGACGATCGTTGTATTATCGTTTTCATCGATGACATTCTGATATACTTGAAGAGCAAAGAAGAACATGTTCAACATTTGAGACAAGTTTTACAACTATTAAGAGAACACAAATTGTATGCCACATTCAAGAAGTTTGAGTTTTGGATTGAAAATGTGCAATTCTTGGGTCACATGGTGACAGGGGAAGGAAAATCAGTAGATCCTGAAAAAGTTGAAGTTGTGTCGAACAGCAGCGTCCGACATCCGTTTATGAGGTTCATAGTTTTCTAGGACTAGTCGAGTATTATCGAAGGTTCATTAAAACTTTTCTAAGATTGCCTCCCCGATGACCAATCTGACCCGGAAGAATGTGAAGTTTAATTGGACAAAGAAGTGTGAGTGTAGCTTCCAAGGATAAAAGGAAAAGTTAGTGACTGAACCAGTACTCACCTTACCATCTGGGTCTGATGGGTTTGTGATATATAGTGATGAGTTCTGAGAGGGATTAGGGTGTGTTCCTATGCAGAATGGGAAAGTGATCGCTTATGAGCCAAGGCAGTTGAAAAACCACGAGAGGAATTATCCAACACATGACTTAAAGCTAGCAGCAATGGTATTTACCTTGAAGAGACATTGCCTATATGGTGCAACATGTGAAATTTCTATGAATCACAAAAGTTTAAAGTATATTTTCACGCAAAAAGAGCTTAATATGCGGCAGAGAAAGTGGTTGGAACTCTTTAATGATTATGATTGCTCTATATTGTACCACCTCGGGAAGGCGAATGTGGTAGCTGATGCCTTGAGCATAAAGAAAATAGAGAATCTAGCTCCCTTGATTACCTGACAGAAGGCTATTGTAGACGACCTGAACAAGCTCAAAATTGATGTGCGAGTAAGAGGAGAAGGGAGCAGTAGCATGTTCCAGATAGAGATTCGTCCCACACTACTTGATCGAATTAAAGAAGCTCAAAGCCAAGACGAGAAGGTACTCAAGATTCGAAGGGGGTTCGAAAAGAATGACAAAAAAGATTTCAGTTGTGATGGGGAAGGGATTTACATATATAAAGGTCGAATGTATGTTCCACCTAAGGATGAATTAAGAAGGAAAATTTTGACAGTCGCTTATAATTCCAAGTACTCAATCCATCCAGGAAAAACAAAGATGTATCGAGATTTACGACAAAGTTTTTGGTGGCCGGGCATGAAAAAGGAGATATCGGAGTTTGTATCAAAATGCATAACCTGTCAGTAGATAAAAGTTAATCATAGGAAGATGGTTGGACAACTGCAACCATTACCTATTCCCGAGTGGAAGTGGGGCGATATTAACATTGATTTTGTATCCGGATTACCCCAGACATCTAATAGGAATACATCTGTTTGGGTGATAGTAGATCGTTTAACCAAAATGGCTCGATTTATTCCTATAAGAGAAGGGTATTCGACGGAACAACTAGCCTGAATTTATATCAAAGAGATTGTCAGCCGATACGGTGTGCTGGTTACCATCGTATCCGATCAGGATACAAGGTTCATCTCAAGGTTCTGGAAGAGTTTCCAAGAGGAGTTAGAAACCAAGTTGAGCATGAGTACGGCGTTTCATCCACAGATGGATGGACAATCGGAACGAACAATCCAGATTTTGGAGGACATGTTGAGAGCTGTGTCATAGATTTTTGAGGAAATTGTGATGAACAGTTGCCCTTAATTGAGTTTTCGTATAACAATAATTATCAAACAAGTATTTGTATGGTCCCGTATGAAGCATTTTATGGTAGAAGGTGTCGTACACTAATTTGCTAGGATGTAGTCGGGGAGAAGCACTTATCTCATACCAAGTTAATCAAAGAAACGGAAGATAAGGTAAATTATACAAAACATGCTTCGTACAGTAGACAGAAGAGCTGCGCTAATAAGAGACAAATGGCATTGGAGTTTGAGGTAGGTGACCTCGTATTTCTGAAGGTGTTGCTATGGAAAAGGATTATGCGATTTAGGAGAAAAGGAAAATTAAGTCCTAGATTCATCGGACCATTCAAGATCTTAACAAGGATTGGAACGGTAGCATATAAACTTGAGCTACCCCCAGAGTTGGATCACTTGCACAATGTGTTCCATGTATCTATGCTAAGGAAATATGTTATGGATCCATCATAAGTGATAAAACTAGAATCAATAGAGATTCACAACAACCTATCTATCAAGAGGTACCTGTGGAAATGGTTGATAGAAAGGAGCAAGTACTTCGTTCTAAAGTAGTAGCGGTGGTCACGGTCATTTGGAGAAACCACGCAATAGAAGAGGCCACCTGGGAACCCAAAGCTTTGATGCAACAAAGATACCCCATTTGTTTGCGGATTAAGATACGTTATCTTAAATTTCGAGGAAAAAAATTTCTTAAAGGGGGGAAGGATGTAATATCCTTGTTTAAAAAAAAATTAATTCTAAATATTATTATTTATAAAGAAAAAAAAAACCTTGGTCTTGATTTTGTGACTGCCAAAGACAGCCATAAACAAGGGAGAATGACACCTCATTTTTTCAAGAGGTGGAGTGTATGCATGTGAAGTAAAGTGCATTGAGGTGGCATGTAGAAGCTTATCAGGGACAGCTATTTGAGGGAGAATTATGGAAAATCCATAGGGAATTTCGGGATACTTTCAACTGAGAAGTTACCGAGGGCAGAGAGATAAAAATAACTCAAGAAACCAAGAGAAATTTGGTCAAGAATTGGAGGAGTTATCAATCACTAAACTCAAGAAAAAATCAATCATTAGTGTGCGAGGCAGCTGTTTGAGGGAGGAATTGAAGAAAATCCAAGAATAATTTCGTAAAGGGATGAACTGAGAAGTTATAGTAGAAATAAAAAGGAAAAATTTTCAAGAAATAGATAGTGTTTTCATGGAGAATGAAAGAAATAACGGGTCTTCTAAATAAGGTAAAAACCAACCTTTAGTGGGTGTGTATTCCTGGTGTTTTGGTGTGTGTTCTTGAGGGGTTAAGGCTGAATTAGCTTATGTTTTGATTTTTTTTGTCATGCTAAATGCAAAAGAAGGATTACATAAGTGGGAAATAAAGTAAAATTAAAGTAGATTAAGGGGACTTGAAGTGGAATTAAATGGAGTATTGTTTATGTGAGCATAATATGCATGTGTGTGTGAATTAGGGAGACGATTCTGGGAATGCAAACCCAGAAGACGCAGTTGTGTGTGTGTGGGGGGGGGGGGTGATGAAAGAGTGTAAATTTGATCCTTAAGTGATGAATAGTGACTGTAATTGTCATTAGAAGTCACATTCTCTAATAATTTTCAAACATCAATTTTGAAACATGGTTTTAAGCTAGAATTTGGCCAAACACAATAGAAAAACTCATGTTCTGTTTGAAAGATCTACATGCAGCTGAGACATTTCAGTGTTTTTAAAATAGGGTTTTGTCTTTTTAAAAATAGGGTTTTGAATTTTTAAAAATACCAAATGGATGTATTTTATTCTGAAACATTTATGGGGACCTTATACAGCTGAGACAATTCGGTGTCTAGAATTTCATGACAATTTGATTTCGATTGTTATTTTTAATAAAATTGGTTTCCTAGCACTCGGTTTAGTTATCCAGATAGGATTTTTTAGCAAACATTTCACTAAATGACTTTTCAGTTTAAAAATCAGTTTATATTGTTTCAAAAAGATATTTTGAGTCATTTTGGAGTGTTTATTGGTGCAAGAATCGGCATGGGGTGTTTAGGTAATTTTACCTATGCCCGAGGGGTTGTTTTGGTAAATTTTCACACCCAGTGACGAATTTTGTGAAAACTCATGGTTAAGTAGCAAGAAGTATAAGGAATGAGAATTTTGAGTTTAAATAGGTTTAAGAAGGATGGTAGTGCAGTTGATGCACTTTATGAGCTAGGGGAAATATGGTTAACGGATTAGCCGTAATAAGTTGTGAACGGATAAGCGGCAAGGGTTATGGTTGGGTGTGTGTTTGTATTTTAAGGCTGTCTAACAAGCAGGTTATTGTTTGGATAGGTGATTCAGAAGAAAGGAGTTCATCGGTTATAAAGTCAAACAAGTAAGGATAGTGCGGTTACGTTATGCTATTCATTGTTTCGTTTAGCATACCATGTTGATGATGTTTATGTCGAACTCCTATTTTTATGCTTGAACACCGGTTGATCTTATGACCTGGTACTTCTTGTTGACTTATGTTGTTGAGGACTTAAGGTAGAATAAATTTCCCGTGTCCGCCGGTTGATGAGATTGATACGTTGTCGAGGACTTATGATCGAGACACTCTCTAAGTCTGCTCCTTTGATGAAAATCGTCTCTTTAATCTATGTGAGACTGAGATGAACACCCCGTATGAAGGGGCATCAATAAGTGGAGGACCAATGAAGTGAAGTAACTTGCGGTCAGCAAAAAAGAAAGTAACTGACAAAAAGGATTAAGCGAGCTAGAGGCGGTCGTGTCGTATCGTGTCGAGTCGAGCATGTATTGCAATTGATTTTATTTGATATTTCTAATATTAATATCTTGTTATTCTCATGATGATTATTTTCTTTAGTTTTTTCTCTTGCATTGCACTTACATAGTCCATGAGTCTGTCCAAGTGCAAATGATAATGTTCTGTTAGGCTTGAGCAGCTTAGTCTGAACAAAGGTGATGTATCAAGGTGTTTGCAGATGTTTGTTCTTGGCATTCTTAAAATCATTGCCTTCATTGATAATTCATAATCGATTCTCCGATATTTCTAAAAGGGTTGTTCGTTCTGTATTATCCTTACTGGGCGATTTGAACTTATTCTTTATCTGATGTGTTTTTTGAGTGCTAGGTTTGAATGAGGAGACCCTTTGGTAAAGGTAAAGAGAAATTATGTTGAAGTCTTGCGACGGTTATGTCGCCACGATGATGCGAATTTTGTGTAAACGTTAAGTTGTGTTGAGTTGTACAGTTCTCGCTGCAGTACGATGTTTACTTTCAAGAAAGGTTTTTGTAAGGACGTGTTGTGACGATCCTTTATGAACTTAAAGTTGTAGTACCAAGTTGTTGCATTAAATCTTTTGACGTTGACAGTATTGACATCTCAGCTCCGGTGAAATCACTTAGGCTGGGGGTATCACATCCCAGTTCAGCCCTGCCTGAGTTTACTCTCCAAAGCCAGAATTCCCTCTCGAATGTCAGGCCATAGCCAGTTCATGTACTCCTCGAACAACATTGGAGTAATCAGATCCATATAGTTGATAAAAGTGTTGCCTCCAACGAAACAATCAAAGTAAGGAGGAGAACCCCAACCCTTAGGAGCAACTTTGATCACAGAGGGGCTAATGATATCTTCCATGGTCGCAAAGGTACTGTAAAAGTCCGAAACAGCCTGTTTGTATCTAAATTGTCCCAGAATTCAACATGTGAAGTAGAAAGTAAAATACTGATATCCCAGGAGACAGACACAATAGTCTCCAGAAGTCTATATAAGTGAACCACGAACTCTCCACCATGGACAATATCAGCGAATATCTTTATTTGTCTATGCCTGAATAACCTTCAAAGAGTAGAGGCCAAGTACAGAAGGCACTAGGGCTATACCCTTCCACATGAGGTTTGATTATCAGACGCATCTGATCCAGTAACCACATATACAGAAGCAAGGTGCTACCCCCAAAAGGAACACTTGGGGTCCTTATGCACATCAGTAATGTCATGTAAAGTTTAAGCTACCACTAAGGGGATTAGGGTTTTTCCTTTAGTAGATACTCGAATCAATATGCCAGCTAGCCTCACGTCAGCAAGCTCATGCCCAGAGAAAGTAAGATATTTGGCTACCAGACATAATGCCAGGGCAACTACCCGAGGCATATTGCTGGTCACGACCAGTCGGTATAGTAGAAAATTATTCTTTTACTGGAAAGAGCATAAGACCTTCAACTCGAATGAAAGATCTGGCACGTTATTTTATGATCTTCAGCAAGGTCTTGAAGGACATGGCATAACTGTCTTGGAATATTGGAACAACAATTGGAAAATTAATCAGGATGCCTACCAGGGCATAGAGTTCTTCATAGGAAGGGTAGAGTTCATTTAAACCAAAACAAAAGACATGATTGTCCATTTCCTAGAACTTGCATGCTGCACAGAGAATGCCTTCGAGAACCACCACACTCTTCAGACTCATCATAGATTTTAGGTTGAATAGCCTATCTAGATGGATTAATTCAAACTTATTAAATGAATATGCGAAGGTGTGCAATTGGAGTTCGAAGGTCGTGGGATTGTCCTTGAAAGCCAATGGGAGTTCTTGGAATAAAACGAGAGTCGAATAGCATTCTGAAGAGACGAGTCCTGAATATATAGTGAGAGATTGTATAGGGTTATGAGTCAAAAACTTAAAAATTCTAAAATATTTTGTCAAAAAAACCAGATGGTTTTTGAATATATTGGTCGGGTTTCCAGTTCGATATGAATATTTGATGTTTCATCTTTCTGACCAATCGCCTGGTTTTCCCAGGAAAATCTAAATTTCTTCTGACTAACCGGTGGGTTTTACTAAGAAAATTGATTTTTGTCTCTGATCAAATGTCCAATTTTGACATATAGAGTTAAGTTTTGAGGAATGACCGATTTTCCTTAAGAAATCTTTTGGCTATAACTAACCGGCTGGTTGGTCAGTTTCTGTGAAAATCGACAAGATTTGCCTACTTTTAGGTCAAATCCTATACATGTCAATCACCCAACTCAATGTCAAAATTTTCAACAGGTGCAATCCCATCCTAACTCAGAACACAGGAAAAATAAGAGTTTAATTACATTAAATGTTTGAAATGGAGGTCCTTAAGTTACTAACATCTAGGCCTACTCTAAAGCCTAAACAACAATCCTCACATTTCCTACGGGCTATCTTGGGGTTTGGCTCTTTTTCTCCGCTGGACTCCAAAGCTTCCTCCTCTACCTCACAGTACACGTTGCATCATCATTACCCTCTTCCTCATATTCATCTTCCTTAACTTCAGGTTTGGGAGATGACTCTACTACCATTGTATCACTCGATTGGGCTTCTTCTATCTGTGCCTAAAGATCACTGTGATCCTGGATGATTTCCATCTATGTTTCAATGGAGGGGTTGGACCTTTCCTCTTGCTTCCGGTGGCCACTTCTTTACCTTTAGACGGTGTCGACTCCGGTTTAGTCTCTTTCTTTCAAGTCTGAGTCACCGCTCTAGTCTTCACACATTTCCTCTTTGGAACCACGGGGATCACCCTAGGAGTAACAATAGTGTCAGTAGTAGCGATTGGGGCTCCGCGAAGCTTGGTCGGCCACTCGATCCACCTTCTGAAGGTGGAACCAAGGGCGTAGGAGTAGGCACCTCCGTAGCCTCCTCTGAGGGTCCATACACGGATAGCAAGTCCCGATAACCAGATTCCATATCCTTGAGGCTATGGATCATCCGATAAGTATATATGAGCACTGAATAGTGGACCTACATTGTGAAAAGATAGAGAGTTAAAATCTAGCAGGGATAGATAATAATGAAAATAATTCACTCAAGTTTAGAGTTTGCCGTGTGGTTCCTAGCCAACTTTTTGAGATCGAACACCTCGGAGTCCTTCTCAAGTGGGGGGATTGGCTCATGCTCCTCAGTCTTTCCCCTCAAGAAGAAATCTACTGTCCATAGAGGGAATATGATACCCTTAGCCGACTTCGCCTTTGCCCTTCCCCTTCTTTTCTCAAACGAGCCCTTTATTTTTGTATTTTCTTTAGTAACTCTGAGGTTAGAGGACGAGCCAAGTCTTCCCTCATGAACGCCTCGTAGGTATGAGGGTCGTTAGGCCACCGTAAGGAGGATACTGGTATCCCCCTAAACATGCTCTGTCTTAAGCTTTTAACTAGCTCCGCCATATGGTACATCTCATTGGGAGGGCATTCAGAATCCGAACATCGACATCGTGATGGTGCTAAGAGAGTACCTTCTCTCCCAATTAGAACTCCTCTTGTAAGGGTCCCATTAATAATATATGGCATTGGGTGCGGGTTAGCTCCTCAAGATAATCCCCTAGTTTCCCCCAGCATCAAGATTGGGAAGCCCGAAACAAAATAGAGAAAGGGTAAGAATTCAATAAACATGCCTAGGGGAAAATTGTATAATTTAGCAAATTACTTACCGGGCGTTCTCTCAGCCCATTAAAGCTATCTCGGTGCACTATCTCTGAGACCCCAGCCTTCTCATCCTTGAAATTCCATCGGTACATTGTTAGTGTGATCTTGCTAGTGTGCCCCTCCCCCAATCGAGGAGCACGAGAACCGAGGACCCCCGAAGGCTCAGATCTATGAGTATATACCACATATGAGAAAAATGTCTAGAGCAAGCATGAAATGATTAAAAAAATAACCTTAGAATCATAGACATACCTCCCAAATGTCACAGTATCCAATAAAGCTGAAGGATTGTCCCTGGGACACTGCACCCATAGATCAAAACAAATACGCCCGAGCAGGAGTACCCCAGTTGTACTCCCTGACCTCCTTTATATTCTCTAAAGCCCGTAGGCACCAAAGTTAGAAAGAATCATCTCCATTGCTTAAAAGGGTCTCCCTAAGAGCATATAACAAAAATTCACAGACAAACTGGTCAATCACCGCATCCTCTACCCCCTCCAAGTTCATGTTATCAAAATAAGCACGGAAGGTACCTAATACGATTAAACTGCCCTTTTTGTATGATGGTTCAAAGTCGAGTAGCTGGACCATGAGGTCCCGGTCTTTGTCAAGGTCAAGGCCTCCCTTGAGCACGAATACCCGTGATGTTTGTGAAGTCGAACGGGATGACCGTGGCCTCCACGAACAGCATGTGAAAGGTGTTGGTGGAATCGAACCAATTCGCAGCTAGACACCAGAGGTGTCTTTTGCTCTGGGTGTGCAACCCATTTAAAAAAGGACCAAAACATGTATCGGCTACCCTAGCCTTAACGAGTCTGGAGATTTTCGTCCACCATTCTCTAACGAGATTATGGGAGTCCCTGCAATGCAAATTCGTAAGGAGGGCTTGCAAAATCGATAAAAGAGGAAGAAAACTCAGGAAACCACCCAGTTCGTGCGTAAACTGCATGGATACGTGAGTCCTACTTTGCATGAGCATGGTGTGTGTGTGTGTGTGTGTGTGTGAAGCAAGGTGAAATAGTCTGTGTGGATTTGAAAATTTTGAGCAAAACTCATCTTCTCCGTAAAAAAGTGTTTGCTTAGATGGTCCTTGCTCCGGAGTCAACAAGAAACGATTGTCTGACCGATTCTTTGGTCGAAATCGAGTGATCTTCCCAATTTGAGGACCTCGCTCATGACCCTTTCACATTCGAATGTACTCGTCCATGTTTCAGTAGAATCGCTAGGAATTGGAGAAAGATTGGTTGAATTTTTAGGTTAGGCGTGTGAACCTTAGGTTAATTTACTTTGCCAAAAGGGATCAAAATTGTTCGAACCCTTGTTCCTTTTTATTTTCGTTAGGTTTAACTATCATGAGAATAATATTCTATGACTAACAATTCATTTACTTTCAAACCTAGGGTAAGATTACACGTTCTAAAAGTCTTAGAAGAGAGATTAGGATTAAATTGGTTTAAAGTGTTTGGCAAAAAACCCTAAAGTCGTGCACAAAAGTGGGTGGCTAAACGGGCTTGTTTTATCATTTAAGTTGGTCAACGCGAATGATTAACTGTCCGGTTTTCGACTCTTCAATTTCCAAAAATCCCAATGCGGCTGACTAACTGGTTGGTTTTCATGTCAAAATTTTAAAATTTTTAAAAACCTACTAACTAACCAGTCGATTTTTTACTCAAATTTTCAAAACTTTTCTCAGCTTTTGACCAATCGGGCGGTTTTTAAAGCAAATTTTTAAAAAAAAAAAAAAAACTACATGCATGTGTGCTTGTATGCCTCGTGTGCTTACATTGTCACAACAATTTTATAAATTTATGTGTTTGTCTGCATATGCATTTCACATGATATATACTCATTCGCCCATGGGTATTTTTATCCAGGAACTGTGTGTTTGCATGCTTGCCTGTTGCTGAATTAAGTGATTATAGTATGGTGTAAGGCCAGTACAAAATCTCGTGCATGTTACTAGAAGTAACATTTTCTATATATCAATTGTTGATATATTCGGTACTCAAGACCAATTGTCTTCACGGCATTGTTGGCTCCGGTTATGTTGGTATACCTAAGCAACCAACCGCCTAGTGACGTGTTGTTGGCTCCAGCTCTTAAAATCACCCCCTTTCTTATGTTTAGATGACCAACGGCTTAGTGACCCGTTGTTGACTTTGGCTTCTAAACTTGGTACTCTCATCTGCCTAGACGACGAACCGTGTATGATGCGTTGTTGGCTCCGGCTTCTAGATTTGGTATTCTTATCTGCTTAGACGACCAAGCACTTAGTGACGTGTTGTTTGCTCCGGCTTCTAGACATGATATCTCTCTTCTGCCCAGACAACCAACTACTTAGTGATGCGTTGTTGGCTTCGGCTTCTAGACATGATATCTCTTTTCTGCCCAGATAACCAATCACTTGGTGATGTGTTGTTGGCTCCGGCTTTTGGATGTAACTTTTTTAGATTCCTAGACGACCAATCGTTGTTACTGTTGGCTCCAGCTTCGAATGATTCTTGTCCTTTATGAACTACATTGGTCTGATTCATTTCTAAGAATACATAGAAAGCCTGTAAAGGTCTGACCCTATATCTGTGTGAGTCTTTGAGTCTGTCTTTGAGCCTTGTCGTCTTTTCTATGTTTCTACTACAAAGATGCGTTGTCTTTTTTCTTTTTGGTGATGTTCGCCAGGAAGCAAGCTCCATCACCGAGGGGCTCTGTTGTTAGACCCCTCATATTTAATTGCTTATAAAAAACAGGAAAAGAAAAAAAAAAGGGAAGAAAATAAAATAAAATAAAATTAGAGTTTGGAGACGTAATGGGTATTTTAAAATTTTAATTTTTTTAGGAATATAAGAATATTTCTTTTCGGTTATTGATACTTTACGTACTATATATATTCTCTAGGAACTCTAAGAGCACACCAAAATTCAGAAGAGCCTCCAAAGAATTCCTAGGAAGAGATTTCTTGGGATTTTGCAAATTGCTTGAGGTAAGAATTTAATTTGATTATTGATTTGGGATTCATAGTAGTCTACGAATTTTCGTTGTCATTAGAATTGAATTGGAACCTTTGGGTATGTTAATTTTTAGGGCTTTTGATACAATAGGATTGAGAAAATCAAATTTTAGGTTTAATCACGATCAATGATAAGGGTATATTTTTTTAAAATCAGAATTGGCGTTGGATCAATCATTCATTCAATGGTTTAATTCTTTAATTTAGCAGTCTCGGTTTTCATGTTATCACTGTGCCATTTTAGTTACGATTTCTAATGCTTTTTTATCTCAATTTTTGTGCCCAGTACCGTAGCATTCACCTTTCCAGTAGTTGAGTTGTGTTCGGTTATCTGCCTCGGGTTTCATGTCTTACACAGTTAGTATTCACTTGCGGCAATTGAATATCTATTTGGTGGATCCAGATCCCATGCAGTTTCTAGGGTTACAACAGGCATGTTGTAGCCCCAGCAACAGCCGGCAGATAGAGTTGGGTGGAAGAGGACGGTTAGGAAGAAGCCACGTCACCATTTTTAATATCTCTCATTTACTCTCCCTACAAACAATGCCGGCTACCATACACTCTCTCTCTCTCTTTCCAATTCTTCAGCCGGCGGCAGAAGACTCCTCCACGCCGTCAACTTTCGACGATCGATTTCCGGCGATGCATATCCACCTTCCGGCGATCCGAGGCCGGATCCAACCGCCAAACTCCGCAAGGCACGGCAATGGCACACCCGATCTACTCTCCGGCAGCAACTCCGACACGGCATCAACTCCCTATCTACGCAGTCAAATCCCTCTTTACGGCCTACTTCTTCACGTCTCCCTCGGCATCACCGTCTCCCCAGTCAAATCCCTCTCTACGCAGGGATGATCAATTTTCATGGCTACATGATGCCGCTATATCGTCAATCTCGCCAGATCTGGCTAGATGTCAAAAGAAGCACCCCAGATCTTCTTTCTCTAGAAATTCGTCTCTACTAAAATCGATCTAAAAGAAGACAAACTATGTTAGGTGATTGGATGAGGGGTAGCAATTGGATAGGGGTTACAGGTAGTGGAGGAGGGGGTGGGGAGGAGGATGGATGGGGTCTCGTCAGAGACAGAGAGGGGCTCGCAGCGACGGAGGAGAGGGCGACGAGGTGGCGGCGGTCGTGGATGGCTCCCTGCATGAGGCGGCGCCGCCCCCTTCTCTCTCCCTGACTCTGTTGTTGCCGCTGAAAAGAGGGAAGGAAGGGGATATATTCAGTCTCAGAGCACCGTTTGCTGAGCCGTGAAGAAGTGCCGTTTGATGCAATTAAGTCATTAGCTGACGTGGCATTTTCTGAGCCACTGGATATAATCCAACGACTGTAACTAGAGTTAAAGCATCACTGCTGTAACCCTAGTTACAGCAGTGGATCTGGATCTCTATTTGGTTGTTTTGCTTTCACTGTAGTTTTGTTTGGTGTGTCAGCCTTCATCAATTGTTGCCCCGTTTTGCGTGCCATAAGAACAACAAAGCCTGACTTTGCATTTTGATGTTATAGTCGTGCGCCCTTTTTCATGTTCTGGTCATGCTTTTCACATATCTTCACGAGCCTTGTCCTTATTTTAGTCCATGTGGACTTGGTCTATTGTTTGTTTCTACACCATGAATACTTAATCACCATTCCATGGTTATTGGTTTTCCTTTGCTTGCAGTCAATGGTAACTCACGAAGTGCACCTACCTTCCAGAGGTCATTCAGAAAACAAATGCTATATTTGTTCTCTTTCTCTTCCTGACTTTCCCAACCTAAAGTCAATGTACATAATGGCCCGCTTGGTATCTTTTCGATTTTCTTAGAAACTCTATACAAATTTTATATGCTCTATCATTTTGTAAGTCGACTTAATTGCTTTGTCCCTCTTACGGTGTGAAAAGATGGACTAGACCTTTTTGTCGTGCCATTTTATTTAATTATTTTTGTTTGGTTGCATAAACAGCCCCTTCTATACTTATGTCGTATGACTTTGTGACATTTAATTGGTACTCACTATGATAAGCCACTAGGTGGGTCTGACTTATTTTGAAACTTTGTTTAGAAATCTACTTGTGTCTGATATGTTTGTTTGGACAACTGTTCATGTACTTTTATGAGCCATGTCACATGAACGTGACAATTCTAATTCTGACTTACTCACGTGGATTGGAACGTGAACTAGCTCAGTGAGATGAGTTAGAGATTGCGATCTTATTTTCTGAATCTGGTTTCACGTGTAAGTGATGGCATGTGTGACCTTATTCTGAATGGCTCCTTAGCGTATGTCTCGGAAAAAAAATATGTTTGGCATTTCAAAATTCTCTTTTGTATCTATTCCGTTAAAAATTATGTATGTCCGAAATTTCATTTCTCAGACACTTTGTATCCTTTTTTATTGGTCCGTTAAGCGACCTTACTGGGCATTTAGCTCACTCCCTAATTGTTCTCCTTTCAGGTGATCAGTAGGTGGGATTGAACTACATGGCTATCTGGTAAAACTGAGAGCTAGCAGTTTAATTCCAGAGTTCTTTTGATTATTTTTAGAAATTATCATAAGAGGAAATATTTGGATTTGAATGTTTAATTTGGAACTCCTTGTAGGAGTAAATTGGGGATTAGATTACTGCTTTAGACCTATTTTGACATTTACTTATGTAAATTGGAGATTTTCTTTTTAGATGCTCTGAATAACCTGTTTAGGAGACTTTTTAAAATTTTGAGGTTTTTCGACTCTATTTATTTGTTATTAACGCACCGAAAAATTCAGGGCGTTACATCTCTAGACAACCCATTTTTGTAGTCATCATTAATTAAATAAATAGTAGTCTTTATTATTTGTTAGAGTGTATTATTAACTGTAGGCCTAGTAATGTGACCTCATTAATTAATTTAGTCCAGTTTAGTTTAATGGTTCACGTCTAGTCTAGTCGTATGTCCCATCCATCAACGTAGTCCAATTGCATGTTCAGTCCATCACTCCAATCCATTTGCGTCAGTCCAATCCAATGTCTAGATTTTGTCACAATAATGGAATTAATTTGTCTAGAAATTTTGGGGAAATGATGTACGAATTATTCCTGATGCAAAGATTAAATCAATCTATTTTTTGTTGAGTGAATTATCCCGAATCTGGTACATCCCATTTATGATATTAGAGATAATTACCCAAAATAAAGTTAGATAATGCTTCAAAATTCAGAAAAATTACTTTTTAATTTATGGGATGAACTAGTCGGTTTTTTACTAACTGGCCGGTTAATTGACTTTTGTCAATCTGCAGATTTATCACTTATTCTGACTTATCTCCAACCTTGCAGATTGGCAAGACCAATCTTATCAGATTCTAAAAAAAAAGTCTTGTCCTTTATTTTCAGAGGTCAGAAAGCTTATTTTTTTTAGAGCTTGTAGACCGTTTCTTCCTGAAGTGATACACTCTCTCGAGAATCTTAGTCATCCAAATTCACTCTTATAAAGTTCTTTTAGTCTTTGCATCATAGATCCTTCAGAGAGCATCCCCAAGTCTTCAAAGCAAGCTAATTCAAGAGGATTACTTTACTAGTTTTCTAGTACAGGAAATCATAAAATGTCTCCCATTCCCGTAGTCATATTTCCATTCAAAAACACACACAAAAAAAGAGTCTTTTACATTTCTTTGTATATGTCTAGGCCTGAAATGTAGACTATTTCCCGTAGGACCAGAGTCGAACTATGGTGATTTTTATTCCGATTATATGTAGGCAGTTACTTAGAGACTAGTCGTCCTTTTGGACACCTTTTAGTCATTTTTTAGGGTTTTTCTTATTTTTCCTATTTTTCCAAAGTAAATAAGATGGCGACTCCTAAAATTCCTTAGGAATTTTTCTGAGGCGGTCCGCCACAACTGTTATGAGAGGCATAATAAAGTTCTTCATAGACTTAGAAAATGTTTCATATGGAAGCACTTGTGGACCAATTTTAAAACAAACATGGTGATCACTGTTACATGTTATTTCCATGATTTGCTCAACTGTCTATTTTGTCAGAAAAGGTTCAAGTCTTTGCAACCGAGATCCATACAACCCTTCGCCCGACTATCAGATCTCTTCCAGAAACACTTTGTAAGCAGTCGTTCCCGACGAAAAAATTCAGAAAGTCTGCTTAACATAGTGCAAGAAAAGAACGATTCCTTGGCTGGTTATCTCGGACAATTCAATGCAGCCACATTGGAAATCGATAACTTGGACAAATTCGTGAAGTATAATGCATTCCTTCGAGGGATCCGGCCAACCTCCAAGTTCGCATTCTCCATTCACAACGATCATGGCCATGCAACTGACGATTGTGGGTCACTCAAACGAGCAATCGAAGCCCTTATCAAGCGTGGCCAGTTGAGAAAGTTTGTGGCACACAAGGAAGGACGACAACAGACACCCCTGGCTATTGAAGAAAGAGAAGAATGGTAAAAGAATGTAAATACATTCAACACCATCTCTGGGGGATTAGCTGCAGGAGGTCCATCAGGACAAGCTCGAAAAGCATATGCCAGGGAAGCGTGCATAACGAACCAACCCCCAAGCCAAAAATAGAAGACTGTACATTTGCCTACTATATCTTTTTTCGACGATGACCTAAAAGATGTACGGACTCCGCATGATGATCCATTAGTCATCACCATCAAGGCGGGAAATTTCAATGTAAAGCATGTTTTGGTCGATAACGGGAGTTCAACAGAAGTTTTATTTTATGATGCATTCAAGAAGATGAATATTCCGATGTACTATCTTCGAAGCATGGATACACCATTGTATGGATTCTCCAATCATCCGATTGTAGTTGAAGGTGTTATCGCACTCCCAGTTGCAATAGGTACACCTCCGCTCCGGCACAAGCAAACTTCATGCTTGATTTTGTGGTGGTAAAGGTCCCCTCTGCATACAACGCCATTCTTGGACGGCCAACGCTTAATCAGTTACAGGCTATGGTATCGACCAATCACCTCAAGATGAAATTCCCCACGGAACACGGGATTGGGGAAGTAAAAGGAGACCAGACTATAGCTTGTCAGTGTTATGTGACTTCATGCAGATCAAATAACAAAGAAGAACTTATCATCAAAGATCTCCGGGAAGATACAAAAATGCAAAGGGGTGAACCAGTCAAAGATCTTTTGAGCATTGAAGTATATCCCGGAGAGGAAAACAAGACAGTTCGGATAGGTTCAAATCTTAAGGAAAACACTGAGCTCGAGCTAGTGAACCTATTGAGAACCTATGCGGATGTCTTCGCATGGACAACCGTAGACATGCCTGGGATCACTACAAGAAAACAGACTTTTAGCGACGGGTAAATCCGTCGCTAAAAGCCCAAAATCCGTCGCTAAAGGAATTAGCGACGGATTCACCGTCGCTAAAAATCCCTCGTATAAAAGCCCGTCACTAAAAGTTTAGCGACGGAATTTTTAAATCCGTCGCTAAATATGTGATTTTTACCGACGGATTTATTATTCATTAGCGACGGAATGTCCGTCGCTAATTATATTTTTAAAATTTTAATTTATTTTCTTTTTCGTCCAATTAGCGACGGATTAAATATTTAGCGACGGAATATTCCGTCGCTAAATAGCTTATTTAGCGACGGAATATTCCGTCGCTAAATATTTAATATTCCGTCGCTAAATATTTAATTGAAAGGAATATTTTAGCGACGGAATAAATCCGTCGCCAAAAGTCAATATTTTTTTTAAAATTTTTTTTTTTAATTTTTCAATTACCTAAACCTGTACAGAAATACAATTCTCAACAACAACGCGCAATAAGCGAAATACAGAAAAAAATATATAAGCAATAAAAAAAAATAATTATTATAAAAAAAACTAATACATGTACAAGCCGGCAACCGGAGATATCCGGTTAGGAGAGGGGAGAAGAGTACAACCCGGGCGCGGGGGGGGGGCGCGGGGACGCTAGGAACGGGCACGGGAAGGGGCTCATCAGGGGTTCCCGAGTCCCGGATCTGGATCCTGCTGAACCGGGGCCGGGGCGGCTGGTCCAGCAGTGCCCTGCTCCCTCATCATCCGGCACACCACTGTAGCAATGCGCTGGATATCCTCCTCGTGCAACTGAGGCCGAGGAGCCGGTGTCTGTGGAGGGGCAGCAGGGGGTGAGGACGCTCCTATCACGGCACGAGGAGTCGTGCTAGGCAGGCCGCGTATGCGGCCTTTCGGCCGATTCACGACCTCCGGCGTATCCAGCCATCGCTTCAACCCCCCAGTACTCGCAGCCGTACTAGTGGACGCTGATGGCTGTCCGGACTGCTGCTCGGACCCCCTTAGCTGTTCATACGAGGCCTGCAAAAATAGTGGTTTAACGATATGTTATGGCATTAATTAACGAAACAGACATCGAGGATAGAAAGAAACAGATTAACTTAAATAAATTGACTCACATCGATCCGCCGGGCAATATCTGAAATATAGTCGCCCGCCTGGTGCGTCTCGTCCTTGTCCTTCTTCCGCACGTGCGTCTGAGTATAGGTCAGAGCTATGACCTCATCCTCCTCTAGATCCGGGTGCTCGACCGCGTTCATATGTCGGACGATGTCGTGTGGCACCGACCCCCCCGTGTGCGTCGGATCTCTGTTCTGTCTGTTCTGAGCCCCGCTCTTACTCTTGGCGTCCCAACCTGGATCCGCAGCCCACCGATCTATCATCTCCCCCCATACACGGTGAGATATCCAATGTGGGGGATATTTCGTCATGTCCGTCATCGGGGCACCCGCGGGCAGCGCCCTCTTCGCCCGGTCCCGTGCATCGTGGAGCCATCGGCGGTAATTCTTGCCGATGTAATTAAAGAAAGCCTGCTGCCCCAGTCCCTGCTGCTCAGGCGTATCAAACGTGAACCCCTCCTGTAATGCATTCAATAACACAAATTAACAACATAAAACAAACTGTAATTTAACATTTACTAACGCTGAAAAAAATACTTCACCGTACCAGCCACTCCTCCCATAGGGCCTCCCTCGCAGCGGCATCCCATTCCTTCCAGTACAGGCGTGGCTCGAAGAATCGGCCCTTCACAAGAACGCCGATCTTCGTCCTCGCCATATTCTCCAGGATCCTGCCAAATAAGTAATTAAATTAATTAATACAGTTCAAATATAAATTAACACCCAAAATTTTTAGGCATAAGGCATGAGGTGATATTTTTAGTACTTACAGGCCCTCCTGCGTGAGCGTAACTCTCTGTTTACGCTGGGGGTCGATGCGTACCCCGCGTGTCGGACCACGGCCTCGTCGAGATCCTACAAAACACAGACATTAATACAGTTCAAATATAAGGCTAGCGAAAATGTAGGAAACACCGTTATCAACTATACCTGAGGTAGAACCCACGGAAGATGGAGACGGCTGGGGCGACGGCGATGGCTGGGGCGACGGTGACGGCGACAGCTGGGGCTGGGCCCCCGATGGCTGTCCGCGATCACTCTGTGCCTCGTCATCAGTAGGCAATGACGAGGTGGGACTAATCGGGGAGGAAGCAGCTCGGCGTCCAGCCCGGCCACGAATAGCCCGTATCCTATCCATATCTGACTTCATATAGATTATATACAAAGACATTAACACGTGAAAAACAATAATTTAGGCATAAATCATCATCGGCACTATATATATATATATATGAACGAATGTGCAAAAACACATCAATAAACACCAAGTTCTAAAATGTTACTACATTTTTCCCGTGATGTTACAACATTACAAGTCAATCATTTTCAGTTTGCGAATCATCTTCATCACTATCCTCGTCGCCCTCTTCTTCGTGGGACTCGTCGTCCTCTTCATCTTCTAATTCATCCTCTTCATCAGTAGACTCGGTCACATCATCTCCAACACTTTCAACATCTTCCGCGTCATCATCTACGACTTCTTCTCCCACAAGAAGTGTTGTTGGAAGAGGAAGATCGTCCTCCTCGTTGTTGACCTCAACAGGGAACAAGACACGTGGTTGGTCGGCTTGAAAGGAGTCTAGCTCACTGTCATATGTCACGGGCAATTTCTTGGACTTGATAGTTGTATACCAATGAGATTTGGGATTGGCGACGTCCTCCGCGTAAAAGACTTGTACAGCTTGACTAGCAAACACAAAGGGCTCGTCTGATGCAAGTCTTGACTTGACATTGACATCTACAATCCCTTGAGAGCTAACACGGATTCCTCTGCTGCATGTGACATCGAACCACGTACACTTGAACATTACCAGGCGGTTTTGGGAACCCAGATATGTTAGCTCAACAATCTCATCTAACTCTCCGTAAAAATCCATGCAATTCTCGGCATAACAGTCGCCGTTGACCAAGACTCCACTGTTTTGGGTTTGTTTTGTTCGGTCATCATCTTTTACGTTAAACCTAAACCCGTTGATGATATAACCTCCGTAACAGGATGTTTGTTTGTTAGGGCCTTCGGCTAGTAATTTCAAGCAGGAGGCCACTGGTCTATCCATTGACTGAACCTATTGTAGATGACGGTAAACATTAAGGATAAATCAGTATACTAATTGGCCACAGAACTGTATATAACACATAATATAATTTCGTTAAATAATGTTACACGATTTTTGAACCACTGTACAAATTGTGACTTCCGATGAGATTCAAGTCCAGCGGGATCAGTGATTAAAGATTCCGCATCGAACTCACTGCAAACCAATATGCATCTAACTCGCTTAACACACTTTCAATTATGTACATCAATGTAAGTGAATTAAGACTTTAACTTACTCAACGAATGCCGAAACTTCATCGCAATTTAGAAGGGCATATATTGTTGCAGCACTGTACTCTTCATCTGTTAGCCATCGAGTATACGTTCGGCCGAACGGACTACCTGACTGCTTGAATATTGACAATTGCCCTTCCAAATTTGTGCTTGCTCCGGGATCATTTCGGCCTAGTTGATTTAACCTTGTACCAACATCCGAACCGAAATATTGACTACAAAAGTTTACAAGTTCTTCCATTACGTAAGCCTCCGCAATTGAGCCCTCAACCCGAGCCTTATTACGGACTTTTTTCTTTAAATGGAACATGAACCTAGAAGTTTAGGGAATCGAGTTAGGTGGAATATCAATGATAACAGATGTCGCATTAAGTGTAAACGAACAACTGTAACAATTTAAGGATTACCTCTCGAAGGGATACATCCACCGATATTGCACGGGTCCACCCATTTTAGCTTCATATGCCAAGTGAACAGGCAGATGCTCCATTGAATCAAAGAACGAAGGTGGGAAGATTTTCTCCAGCTTGCAAATCGTCACCACAATGTTCTTCTCAAGCACTTCCATGTTACTCACCCGGATCGTAGAAGAGCATATATCTCGAAAGAAATGAGATAATTCAGTCAAAGTCTCGCAAACAACCCGTGGCAACAGTCCCCGGAAGGCAATAGGAATGAATCTCTCCATGAATACGTGGCAGTCGTGACTCTTCATCCCTTGGAACTTGCATTCCGAAACATTGCAACAACGAGATATGTTGGACGCAAACCCATCCGGAAGCTTCAAATTCTTAACCCACTGACAGACCTTCTCCACTTGTTTCTTGTCTAGACAGTAAGGTGCTTTCGGAAGTATGGTCCTCCCACTGACTGTCCGAGGATGCAATTCACGGCGTACACCCAACTGTTGTAGATCCCTTCTCGCTTTAAGGTGATCTTTCGATTTGCCCTTGAAATTCATCACTGTGTTGAACACATTATCAAAAACGTTCTTCTCAATATGCATCACATCCATGTTGTTTCGGATAACGAGCGTCCTCCAGTAGGCTAACTCCCAGAAGATACAAAATTTTCTCCAGTTGTGCTCTTTCCCGAACCCTGCAATCTTCTGATCCGGCACACCCTTACCGTGTGGTATGTCAGTATCAAGTGCCTCCAGGTGTGAGAGTACTTCTTCACCAGATGGGTAGTCCAGCGTGACAACCTCACGCTCGATTGTCCCGTCAAATTTATCCTTCTGCCTACGAAACTGATGGCCCGGTGGCAAAAGCTTACGGTGACATCCGAACCACGAGGCCTTTCCGCCGTGCTTTAACGTATGACCGGGGTTCACGCCCATACAAGCAGGGCATGCTAGCTTCCCATGTGTGCTCCAGCCACACGTCATTCCCAATGCGGGGAAATCATGTATAGTCCACATCAAAGCAGCCCTCATCTGAAAATTTTGTTTAAGGGATGCATCATATGTTTCGACTCCATGATTCCATAATTGTTTTAACTCATCAATCAACGGCCTTAAATACACATCTATGTCCTTACCGGGACTCTTCGGCCCCGGAATAAGCAACGACAAGAACATATACGGCTTCTTCATGCACATGCCTGGTGGAAGGTTGTAAGGGACAATAATAACAGGCCAACAGGAGTAAGGCGTGGTAGACTGACCGAAAGGGTTGAACCCATCGGTTGCCAGACCAAGTCTAACATTCCGAACTTCCTGAGCAAAAACTGGATGCCTGCGGTCAAACTCCTTCCACGCCTCTCCATCAGCTGGGTGGGTCAGCACATCGGCATCGTTGCTGCGAGTCTCACGGTGAGCCCTCATATGTTCAGCCGTACTGGAGGAGTAGTACATTCTCTGAAGCCGTGGTGTGACCGGGAAATATCGCAATATCTTCCATGCAATGTTTTTCTTCTTCCCTTTGTCCGGTTTGTACCTCGAATGAGAGCACACTGGACATAATGACAAATCCTTATTCTCTTTCCAGAATAATACACAATCGTTATTGCACGCATCTATCCGGTCGTAGCTCAACCCAAGTTTCCTCATCATCTTCTTCGCGTCATAGTACGACGGCGGTAGCTTTTCACTTTCGGGCAGTATTTCTTTGATGAAGGTAACAAACTCGTTAAAACCTTTCTCGCTCAGCCCGTGGTCTGATTTCAACTGTAATAACCTACTAACCGCAGACAGCCGTGTGTGTTTCGGAGCTCCATCCCACAGCGGCTCTTCCGCAGCTCTCAACAACTCATAAAACTGATGAGCCCCCTCGTTCGGCGGTTGTGGCCTGTCGTTACCCCAGTCAACATTAGCATGCCCAACATCCATAATCATATCTCGAAAATCATATCGTGCCTCCTCCCTAACTTCAGTTTGACTAGCCAGGTTGGACGACAATACTATCGTTTCCCCGTGCTGCGTCCACCTTGTGTATCCACCCATAAAACCGTACCGACGAAGATGCCATTTTACTTCAATTCTTTTTCTCCAGTGCAACAACTCACATCTACCGCACGGGCACCTTATCTTATCAAGGTCAACATGTGCAGGATGCGCATAAGCGAAGTCGAGAAATTCGTCAACGCGACACTCAAAATCTTCAGCATTCTTCCTTTTCATCCAACTTCGATCGACTGACATGACGACTGAATTATCGTACTGTATACCACCTTCAATAATGACCAGTGATTAAGCATTGCCGATGTAAATATCAATGCATGAATGTTACAACACGTCTACATATTTCCCCTCCACTCTTGAACAGGTAGTGGTCCTATCCCATTCAGAAAAGCACATGTTTATAAAACAGTGAATAACTCATGCTTAGTCCGATGTCTGTGGAAAATTCGGCAGCACCTCCCCGCATTTCTCCAAGTACACCACATCGATTAGGTGTTCTAACATTCATCTAACCTTGCTCAGGAAGGTTTGACGGATGTTAGAACACCAGATCTGTATGCACCCGGAGAAACACACGAGAACGTGTACCAAATATCCACGACATAGAACATAAAGCATGAGTCAAAATACTGTTTTATAAACAATTAGCTTTTCCAAACTGTCCAAACTGGACATCCAAAGGCTCATTACAAGGCATTACTTTGTAATGAGTACCTTTGAACGGGAACTAAGGGTTTTTATGCATGCATGTGTTCAGAAATTGATAAGATATGCAAGAATCTTTCCGAAATATCAAAACTGCAGAATGATCGTTGCATATGTTATCAATTCCACATTAAATAGAACTCGTTGGCAACGAGTTGAACCATCTCGTTGCCAATGGACTTCTCAAAACAACAATTAATATAAAGAAGGCAGGGTTTGTAAAGAACGAGTAATTGAACCATCTCTGGGCAACATGGAGTAATTATGGGATGTACAAGGGCTGATTAGGGCTAATTAGGCTTAATTGGGTTATGTTAGGGCTAATTAATGTTAATGAGGGCTAGTTTCGGATAATTATAGCTAATTAGGGTTGATTATGACTAATTAGGGTTTAATTGTGCCGAGTAGTGATGATTAGTCCTAATTAGGGCTAATTAGGCTTAATTGGGTTATGTTAGGGCTAATTAATGTTAATGAGGGATAGTTTCGGATGATTATAGCTGACTAGGGTTGATTAGGACTAATTAGAGTTATGTAGTCCTAATTAGGGTTTAATTGTGCCGAGTAGTGATGATTAGTCCTAATTAGGGCTAATTAGGCTTAATTGGGTTATGTTAGGGCTAATTAATGTTAATGAGGGCTAGTTTCGGATAATTATAGCTAATTAGGGTTGATTATGACTAATTAGGGTTTAATTGTGCCGAGTAGTGATGATTAGTCCTAATTAGGGCTAATTAGGCTTAATTGGGTTATGTTAGGGCTAATTAATGTTAATGAGGGATAGTTTCGGATGATTATAGCTGACTAGGGTTGATTAGGACTAATTAGAGTTATGTAGTCCTAATTAGGGTTTAATTGTGCCGAGTAGTGATGATTAGTCCTAATTAGGGCTAATTAGGCTTAATTGGGTTATGTTAGGGCTAATTAATGTTAATGAGGGATAGTTTCGGATGATTATAGCTGACTAGGGTTGATTAGGACTAATTAGAGTTATGTAGTCCTAATTAGGGTTTAATTGTGCCGAGTAGTGTTGATTAGTCCTAACTAGCGCTAATTAGGCGTAATTGGGTTATGTTAGTGCAAATTATGACTAATTAGGCTAACAACAATCAATATGCGCATAATTGGGTTCATTTGGGCTAATTTGAGGTAATTACAGCTAATTTGAATTTTATCAGGTTCTTAGGGTTAATTAAAACTAATTAGGCTCGTTAGAGCTAATTAGGGTTAATTGATTTACTAAAATATTATTAATCAGGACTAATTAGGGCTAATTATAGCCAGCGCTGGAGCCACGATTAGATTCCAGGGGGTGCATGCTAAAAATGTCGCATTAACCTAACTAACCTAAATTTAATGCACATTCAACAACCTCAATTCCGACACCTCATATAGGGTGTCGATATGGTGTCCGATACGTTTCTGACACCTCCGGACACGTGTCAGACACATACCGACACGTGTCTGACACATACCGACACGTGTCCGACGCCTTTGGACACGTGTCCGACACCTCCGGACACGTGTCCGATGCCCAGCGACACGCACCTCCGGACACATCGGCATACGTTAATTTGTTTTCTAAATGTCGGACACCGTCGATCAGACGTGGTGTCCGTGTCTGCGCTAACTAACAGGTATCTCAATCCAATTGGGTCCCATCCTCCGTCAACAATCTCAATTCTCAATTCTCAAATGCTCAATGCAATAAAAATTAACAAAAATCACACATTCAATCCAATTGGGTCCCATCCTCCGTCAACAATCTCAATTCTCAATTCTCAAATGCTCAATGCAATAAAAATTAACAAAAATCACACATTCAATCCAATTGGGTCCCATCCTCCGTCAATAATCTCAATATCTCAAATGCTCAATGCACAATCTAAAATCATCAATTAACAACCTAAAATCATCAATTCATAATCGCAATTACTTCAAATGCACAGCTAATAACCTAAAATCATCGATCAATAATCACAATTCTAAAACGCACAATTAACAACCTAAAATTATCAAACAAATGATCAATGTTCAAATGAGAAAAAAATGTTCAAAATTCACATATCCGATGCGCTTGAATTATTTCAATTTAGGGTTCGATTGTATTAGGGCATTCAATTTAGGGTTCAATTAGTTTCATTTAGGGTTCGGTTCGATTAGGGCATTCAATTTAGGGTTCAATTACTTCAATTTAGGTACAATTAGGGGGTTCTATTGATTCAATTTAGGGTTCGGTTGATTTGAGGCATTAAATTTAGGATTCAATTAGTTCAATTTAGGGTTCAATTAGGGGGTTCTATTGATTCAATTTAGGGTTCGGTTGATTTGAGGCATTCAATTTAGGGTTCAATTAGTTCAATTTAGGGTTCGGTTGGATTAAGGGGTTCAATTTGGGGTTCAATTAGGGTTCGGTTAGATTGGGGCAATCAATTTAGGGTTTAATTAGGGGTTCAATTAGTTTAATTTAGGATTCGATTCAATTAGGTCATTCAATTTAGGATTCAATTACTTCAATTTAGGGTTCAATTAAGGGGCTCTATTGATTCAATTTAGGGTTCGGTTGATTTGAGGCATTCAATTTAGGGTTCAATTAGTTCAATTTAGGGTTCGGTTGGATTAAGGGGTTCAATTTGGGGTTCAATTAGGGTTCGGTTAGATTGGGGCAATCAATTTCGGGTTTAATTAGGGGTTCAATTAGTTTAATTTAGGATTCGATTCAATTAGGTCATTCAATTTAGGATTCAATTACTTCAATTTAGGGTTCAATTAGGGGGCTCTATTGATTCAATTTAGGGTTCGGTTGATTTGAGGCATTCAATTTAGGGTTCAATTAGTTCAATTTAGGGTTCGGTTGGATTAGGGCATTCAATTTAGGGTTCAATTAGGGTTCAGTTAGATTGGGGCAATCAATTTAGGGTTTAATTAGGGGTTCAATTAGACCCGTCGCTAAAAATCTATTCCGTCGCTAAAAATCTTCATCAAACTATGGCTTAATTAGTAGCTCAGCCACGAGGAGCACACAAAACTCTTCATCAAACTCTTCTTAAATACACAAAGAGTTAGGAATATAACTTTTTATGATATCAAACTTAGCCTTTAGAATGTCGCAGATGAGACACTGAGACTAAATCCTCCTGCCCCATTTCTACTGCCACACGAATCATTGCAAGATAGCACAGTTTGTGGAATTGATGTACCACGAGGCACAATGTTGCTGGTCAATTCATGGGCGATTCACAGGGACCCTGAGCTGTGGGGGACTCGTCAGAATTTAAGCCTGAGAGATTTGGAAGAGTGGGAGGTGAAGGGTATAAGCTGATTCCATTTGGTGCTGGGAGGAGGGCTTGTCCAGGGGCTAGTTTGGGCAGGCGTGTAGGGGGGGCTGGCACTCGGGGACTTGATTCAATCTTTTGAATGGGAGAGAGAGAGAGAGCAAAGACGAGGTCGACATGAAGGAGGGGTCAGGTCTCAACATACCCAAAGCCGAGCCTTTGGTTGCTCTGTGCAAGCCTCGTGAAGCCATGGTCGATCTCCTGCCTAAAATTTGACGACTTTAAGGCAATAGAAACATTATGTAGGCGAGCACCCTTGTCGGCGCTTGATTTGGACTGGTCATGTTTATGATGAAACCTGAGTGTTCTATTTGATGCGGGTCCTGTGACCCTTGACGTGTCCTCACAAAGCAAATAACCATTGCTTTACACATCTAGAGATATGCAGACCCCATGTAGCTCAATGCAATTTTGTGATTTTGGGACATATAGTTCATGCCCAGCTTTAGTTTATGTGCATAGCTAGTCTAAAGATAATTCTTGAAGATATCAGAAGTATGCTACACTTCAAGCCCTTGTAATTGTCGTTGCAGTAGCAGCTTGGTTTTTCATATAATTATTGCCTTATCAAGTGTAGTTCAGTAAGCTTGAGTTTTACTTGGTCCGTTATCTTCGCAGAATTTATCGTGAATGAACCTTGAAACAAGCCACCATGAGCCCAACTCCAATGGATTGGTTCCTTTTAGATCACCAGCATTAAATCCCTAATATCTCCTAATCATATTACAGGGACCCCTCAAATGTACTGAAAAGTCTTCATCGCTGCGAATTCAACTGTCAAACCAAATTAAACTGCCCAATCTGCTAAAAGATACTACTCCCAGGGTTTCATAATTTTCGTCTCGTTTAACTTTTAGCAAATTCCTCAAAACAGAACTCTAACGGCTAAACATTAAGTTGAACTCAAACCATTATTTGTGATCAAATAAGTACGTATAGCTTGACAAGTAAAAACTAGGGCGGGAAAACAACGAGTAAAGTCAATATTTCATGCTCACATTCTATACCATAAGGCAAATGAAACTTGCGCGTGATCCTACTGAATTCTGAGATTAGTGGGGTGTGTCTCAATACTTTCGAGTCAAAATGCACAAAAAAAAAAAATAACAGAATCACCAGACAAAATGAAGGAACGGTAATGCCATAACCATGTCACATAACGTAACTTCCAACTAGGGCAAAAACAACAAACAAAAGTCAATGTTTGCACGCTCGAATTTAATTCTATTCTAAGGAACTTCGCCAAAAAATGAAATGACTTACGATATCACACAGAGGTCAAGGTTCACTTGCTATGAAATCATATCAGCACAATGCAAAGTCAAGAACGTACATATTGAAGACAGAAGACAAAGAGACATACATTCGATCCAAAGCTGCCGGAGGTGAGAAGGGTCGTAGGGTGGTCGTCGATGCTCGCCGGAACCGTGGGTGGTCGCGAGTCGCGACTGTCAAGCACTGTAGTGGGTTGAAATGGCTGTTCACAGGAGCTCGCCGGTGTCGCGTGGCTGTTCACAGGAGCTCGCCGGTGTCGCGGGAGCTCGCCGGTGTCGGGGGAAGTCGCCGGTGTCGCGGGAAACGATGTCGATGCTCGGGAGAAAGCTGGTGCCCTAATTGAATTGCCTCAATTTGAAATACATCTAATCTTTTTAAAGCCTTTACCGACGGAAAATACCCGTCGGTAAAAGTCCGTCGGCAAAACCGAACTTTCACCGACGGGTATTTTTACCGACGGTATTATTCCGTTGTTAAATAGTTTTACCGACGGGTGTGTTCTGTCGGTAAAAGTCCGTCGGCAAAACCCTACTTTCACCGACGGTTATTTTTACGGACGGAATTATTCCGTCGTTAAATAGTTTTACCGACGGACTTTAAGCGACGGGTATGTTCCGTCGCTGAAACGACTTTTAGAGACGGAATTTCGTCCGTCGCTAAAAGTCCGTCGCAAATTGAGTCTTTTCTTGTAGTGGATTAATCCCGAGGTCATTACCCACATGCTAAATGTTAACCCATCCAAGAAACCTGTCAAGCAGAAGAAGAGAACCTTTACGCTAGAAAGACAGGAGAAGATTGAAGAAGAGGTAGATAAACTCTTAACTGCCAACTTTATTGAAGAGATCTACTACCCTGATTGGATCGCCAATGTGGTCATGGGTCCCAAACTGGGTGGTAGATGGCGAATTTGTATCGATTACACGTATCTCAACAAAGCATGCCCGAAGGATAGCTACCCACTCCCGAGGATTGATCTCCTTATCGATGCTACTTCGAGCCACGAATTGCTCAGCTTTATGGATGCATATTCTGGTTATAACCATATTATGATGCACAAGGACAATGTCTCCAAAACATCGTTCATCACGGAGAGAGGCCTATATTGTTACAAGGTAATGCCATTCAGAATCAAGAACGCCGGGGCAACTTACCAACACTTAGTGAACATGATCTTTCGAGACTTGATCGGAAAGAGCATGGAAGTGTACGTTGACAATATGCTCGTCAAGAGTATCAAGTCTGAATTTCATGTTAAGGATTTGAAGGAAACTTTCGACATACTTTGAAAATACAAAATGAAGTTGAACCCACTCAAGTGCGCTTTCGGGGTTGCATCTGGGAAATTTTTTGGCTTCGTGGTGTCTGAACGAGAAATTGAGGCAAACTCGGAGAAGATCAAGACCATACAAACCATGACATCCCCAAAAACCATCAAACAAGTGCAATAGTTGACAGGAAGGGTTGTAGCCTTGGGAAGATTCATGGCTCGATCAGCTGAACGATGTCTACCATTCTTCAAAGCCATCAGGAAAGCGAAAGACTTTCTTTGGACAGACAATTGTCAGAAATCATTCGAAGAAGTCAAAGCTTACTTGAGCTCTCCACCTCTACTCTCAAAACCACTTTCCGGAGAAGACTTGTTTTTGTACCTCTCCGTCACCGAGGTTGCAGTCAGCGCAGTTCTGGCCAGAGAAGAAGATGGGGCCCAAAAGTAGATTTATTATGTCAGCAAAGTCTTACAAGATGTAGAGACGAGATACCCGAAGATCGACAAGATAGCACTGGCCCTTATCATATCAGCTAGGCGTCTTCGACCATATTTTCAATCTCATACCATTATAGTTTTGACGGACCAACCACTCAGGAAAATTTTTACTAAGCCCCGAGGCATCAGAAATATTAGTAAATTGGTCCGTCCAATTGGGGGAGTTTGATATCCAATAGAAATCTCGCACTGCTATCAAGGCACAAGCCTTAGCAGATTTCATCGTCGAGTGTACCTTACCTGAAGACCCCCCTCATTTGGTGATTTCTGAAGTTCTAGACCCTTGGAATCTTTATGTAGATGGTTTTTTAGCTGTCGGTAGTAGTGGAGCCAAAATAATTCTCATAACTCCAGAAGGTTTTATTGTTGAGTATGCGCTTCGCTTTGGATTTTAAGCCTCAAATAACGAAGCAGAATATGAGGCTCTTCTCGTGGGGATAAGGCTAGCGCATGCTTTAAAGGTAGATTCACTATCAGTGCATAGTGATTCCCAATTGGTGGTCAACCATGTTTTAGGAGATTATGAGGCCAGAGATGAAAGAATGGCTCAATATCTCCAGTTAGTCAAGGCTTTGGCATCAAAGTTTAAAAACTTCAATATTCGTCAAATTCCCGGAGATCAGAATACTCAAGCCGATACATTGTCGAGGCTCGCTTCCGTCGAAGCCACAGATGTTCGGCGCTCGGTCTATCTTGAATTCCTCAATAAGCGTAGTATCAGTTCCCAGACTGATATTGGAGTCATAGATCAAGAACCTTGCTGGATGGACCTGATAGTCAAATATTTGTCTATGGGCGAATTACCAAATGGAAGACATGAGGCACGGAATCTTTGTGTCAAAGTTGCTCGATATGCATTAGTAGAAGGAATATTGTACAAGAAATCCTTCAGCCTTCCTTACCTCAGATGCTTACGCCCATCAGAATCCTTATATGTGTTACAAGAAGTGCATGAAAGGATATGCAGACAGCATCTTGGAGGGAGAACATTAGCTCAGAAAATCATAAGGCAAGGATATTATTGGCCTACAATGCAGAAGGACGCAATCAAATTCACACGAAGGTGCGACAACTGTCAGAAGTTTGCTCCAGCATCTCATACACCAGTCGCTCATTTGACTTCGGTCATTTCTCTGATTCCTTTTGCCATATCGGGAATGGATCTGCTAGGCCCGTTTCCATTGGCATCCGGTCAACGACGATTTGTGATCGTGGTGATAGACTACTTCATGAAATGGAGTGAGGCAGAATCTCTAGCGACCATTACTTCGGCCAAATGTGAAGATTTCTTTTGAAAAAATATAGTCTGCTATTTTAGAGTACCAAAAGCTCTGATTGTTGACAACGGAAAGCAGTTCGACAACAACAACTTCCAAACCTTCGCACGAATCTCTAGATCGATTTAAGATTCACTTATGTCGTGCCCATCCACAGTCAGACAGAGAACATGAATCGAAGCATCTTACAAGATTAAAGAAGAAATTGGATGAGGCCAAGGGCGCATGGGTTGACGAACTCCCCAAGGTGTTGTGGGCTTACCGAACAACTCCGCATTCGGTCACATGAGAAACACCTTTCTTACTCTGCTATGGTAAAGAAGCAATGTTGCCTGTTGAGGTAGGAGTTCTAACAATATGGGCTTTACACTTCAATGAAGAAGATAACGAAGTTGGACTTTGAGCGAATCTTGATCTATTAGAAGAATCTCAAACTCAAGCCCATGAACGATCTGTTGTTATAAAACAACGAGTCGCACGTTATTACAATCAGAGAGTTCGGTCCAAGCAGTTTAAAGAAGGAGATTTGGTTCTTCGCAAGTTAGAAGTATGAGATCCAAAGGCAGCGATGGGAAAGTTATCTCCGAAGTGGGAATGATCTTATCGTGTTATAAAGCTACTCAAACCAGGTGCCTATACACTGGGAACACTTTCTGGAGACCCAATCCCTCGTACTTGGAATGTTGAGAAATTGCGAAAGTATTATCAGTAGCATCTTGCCCCAAGGCAATACACTTCTTTTCGGAGGGATAAGGGCCCCAGACCTTGTCAAACCCCAATTTTCTAAAAACGTCTTTAGCAAATTTTTCGAATAAATGGGTTGTTAAGCAATCCAGTGTAAACTTTATCTTTTGCTCGAGCAATAAAGTTATTTTAAGCATTGTTGTAATGTGACACAAACTTAGCTAAATATTCTGCCTTAGCAGATTATCCCCCGAACACTCTGCCCGAGTAGAGTATCGAGCTTAGCCGAACATTCTGCCTGAGCAGAATATTGGCCGAGTACTCTGCCCGAGCAGGGTGCCAAACCAAGACATAACATTATGCCCGAGCAAAATGATGGCCAAGCACTCTGCCCGAGCAGGGTGTCAAACTTTTGCTTCTTTATAAAAACACAAGTAAGAAAAGGCCAAACGGTTTAGCCTTAGATCTAAATCCGTGAAGAGCCAAAAGTTAATGGGGGAATCATCACTCCATCCAACTTTTGTTCCTTCAAAACTTAGCCGAGCGAGGGTGCTCGACTTCTTTGACAACTCTTTAAGTGACGAATAAAGAGTTCGAGTCAAAGTAAAAGTAAATAACGTTGTGTGAATGGTAAAATAAACCACGAGAAACACATAGTGAAACAAAACGCCATCAAATTAAAAAGATAGAGTTTTTACAAAAGCCCTCAATAGGGCATCAAAATAACTCGGTCTGAAAATAAAGAGCCTAGATATAAACACTGAATCTAAGGCTCAAGGACATCATCTGAAAGGGCCTTCCTCTGAGGGATGAGAAGTTGCGGCATCCCCTGCCTCCGAAGGCATAGTTGTCTCCCCAGATGGAGACACGACTGCAGGCATAACAAAATCATCTAAAGGATGGCAGGGAAGCGCTGAGCGAACATCTCCGTGGCTTTCATGAAGCCCATCTCGTAGATCTCTAAGCCGTCATTCGTTCGCTTCTTCAGCCATTCTTCCCCAGCATTCCCATCTAGGAAGTCGCAGATGCCTTGGTCTCAAGCCTCAGCTACCTTTTTCGCCTCTTCAGCCGCCTTCCTCTTCGCCGGCTCTAGTCTCATATCATGCGCTTCAATGTGAGCGATGTAGTCAGCCTCTTGCTTTCTCAGCTCCTCGGCACAATAGGTAGCCTCATCTACTTCCTTGATGACATCCCTCTTCTACTGAGCTTCCTCAGTTGCCACTTGCCTCGCCATCTCAAAGCGAGACAACATTGTAGACCCGCTGACATACATCTAGAAATAAAGATTGGAACAGTCAGCTAAGTGAAGGTTGAAGATGTGACACCCTCAACCCAGGTGACATCACCGGGCTGAGTTATCACCCATAATCATATTCAAAACCCTGTGCTGAATACAGAGCAACTACATCATCACACGCATACATCATTAATAGACGCTCCAAAATGCGTCCTTACAAAAAAAATTCTTACAAACATACATCATACTACAACGGAAGACTTTCAGGTCTTTAAACAACATGAATGTTTACAACCTAAAATACGACTGTAGTCGTAGGACTCTTAACAACCTATCTCGCAACTCAATCTTTATCCCATCATTCCTAGCTGGTCTTACCTCACACAACTGATCCCCTTGCTCAACTTTTCTAGCCTGTTTCTTTTTCCTTTCTAGAAGGTTCTCCTTGATCAATTTTATTGCCTGCACAATACAACATAAGGAATGAGCGCAAATCGCCCAGTAAAGACAACACGAGGAGTATCATGTACAAATGATTTCTCAAAGACTCGGAGGAATAATAATCATCTTAACAATAGAAATGAATCAAGAGTTCCAATAATTTTCAACATCAGCATAATTGTCAAACGATGTTTTCTTTCGTCAGACTGAGTGGCTTCAAGGCCCAACAGAACATCATTATTACCACCTCATCATGGACAAGACTGACTAACCGACCGACTGACTATGCAAGTAAACAATAAAACCAAAAATTGAAAAGATAAACATCAACGAAATACAAGTCATTAAAATCATTAACATCAAAAGAAAATCAAATGCAATGCAATGCAACTCAGACACGACAGACTATACTGAACCAGACATGACAAACTCGACTCGCGCACCCTACATCCTCTTTGCCAGTGATCATATTTCACAGGCCATTCTCCTCATATTGATGTCCCATTTTATTGGAGGTTCATCTCAGTCTCAAGTAAATAGAAGAGACACTGTCAACGAGTAGGGAACTCATTTAGAGTGCTTTCCCCAACCACGTTACAGCCAAGCAACGAGACTTCATCAGCGGGGCGGACTAAGGGAAAGTTTATTCCACCTTATGTCCTCAACAACACAGCTCAACAAGGAATACCAGATTAGAAGATCAACCGGTGTTCAGACCTAACAACAAGAGTTCAATATAACATCATCAACATGGCGGACTTGGAAGAAGATTACCGCAAGCCCTCAACAATGTTCTTACATAAGAGAAATGTCGACTACCAATAGGTGCCAACATTTCACAACAACATGCAACGACCTCAACAACATCATTATCAACGATAGGGCGGACTCGGGAGAAGTTTGCCACAAGTCCTCAATGGTGTTCTCAAAGAGAAGAGATATCGGCTATCAATAATTGCCAACATCTCACAACAACCACACAACAACCCCTACACAATATCATCCCTAACGTCAGGTATGCTAATCGAGTCGAATCATAGCATATTATAACACACATCATCCTCATTCAATTCTATCAACAGGGCGGACTAAGGGAATTTATTGTACCCTAAGTCCTCAACATCACAATTCAAATATGCGTATACCGGTCACAATGACTACCGGTGATCAATCATAACAACAAGAATTCAACAATACGTCATCAACATGGCATGCTAATCGAAACAATGAATTAGCATATCAGAACCGCATTGTCCTTACCTGCTTGGCTTATAGCCGAAGCAACTCGCAATCTCTGATCGCAACGAGCTGCATCACCTAGTCAAATAATACTCTGCTCATTAGAAATCATTCCACATATACGCACTCCCAATTCTACCCCTTCCTATTTATTCATTTATAGCGTCTTACGACAGCTTGTTAATCCGATCCAATAATTGGATCCTTAACCTAGCTTACCAACGCATTAGCAATAGCCAATACCTCATTATTTCAACGTATTAACACCATTCCTCATTTTCCACCTCTCCGAACACTGAATTACGTGTGTTCTCTAAAATTTGGCGTCAACGTGACAAATTACCAAAATACCCCCTAATGGCTGCTACACCAACATCTCCTCAAAACCCCTTAAAAATAACTTTTCAGATGTCTTACACCCCTTCCCAGACCAACAGCCCTTCAAAGTATTTTATAGGAAAAATTACCAAAATACCCCTCTTCAGTGGCAAATTACCAAAATGCCCCTGAAGGTTCCTGGCATCAGAAAAATCTCAAAAGTATTTTGAAATGCTATTTTAAGCCTTCTGAAATCATTTTTGAGCTAAAGAGAATTTTAGAAAAATTTTGCCCAAAAATTCCGAACCAGTGTCCGGACCGAGCGCTTAAAAGCCCGTTCGGCCAAAAATAGAAAACGACTTCAGGATGACCCAAAATCTTGGGAAATGGAACTTCTCAGCATCATAGAGTCCTCATAAAAATTTTGCACAAAATCGTGCTCGTTTGGTATTTTAAATTTAACCGTAAAGTTCCAAACTTCCCACGTCCGTTCACCCCCTTCCCGACCTCGAAAAAATCTGAAATTGTTCCATAGTACAGGCCTCCTAAAAATAGATAGGGTGTATTCTTTGAACTTTGGCTAAATATGACCCTAACTATTTTTAAAAATTAGAATTTTAAACTGTTTACTTAATTTTCACCTTTAGTGACAAAAACAGTCACTATTTGGATTATAACACACACTAAAACACCTCAGCTGCACACACACTCTTCTTCCTCAGTTTTCAGCCGAATATACTTCCTGCCATGTTCAGTCATCACTCACAACTTCACACTACACTGCACTCCACCCCATCAACACCTTAATTTCACACTATAACAACCATTAATTATATATGTTTTAACATCAATTATACGCACCCACTTATACACCACCCATAACCTTGAAACCCGTAGCCTTCACAATTATATACACAAGATTCCTACCCACTTGAAACCCGAAGAACACACACGGTTTCACACTTGACACACACCAACACATACACAAACCTCCCAAATCACCTCCTCACACCCACTGATACACCACCCGTAGCCTTCCAACCCTATAAATACACTTTACACAAGAAAAATTACATATGAGCTCAAGCATACATCCATGGCAGCCATGAAACAACACTAAATTGCGCACGGTATAAGGGTAGAAGGATTACCCTTCGAAATTCATGCCCAATCTCTCTCCCTTTTTTCTGATTTTCTGCTCGGATTTCCTTTCTCCTTCCCCGAATTTGTCATGTTTCCTCTGTTTCCTCTTCTCTGTTCCCATTTCTGTGTTCTTGACACTGTTTCCTTATTTATGTTTTCCTCCCCGAATTTCCTCCTATCTTTTTTTTTGCTTTTCTTCTCTTTATATATCCATCCCTTTGTTTGTAATATAATGACATTAGTCATTACATAACCAAGAAGGAGGTAGCCTTCATGCATGATCTGATTTATCTAACTTGTGACACATTTCACAAACTTTCAAAATTTGCACTTTAGTCCCTCAAGTTTCCAAAATTGCATTTTGACCCCTCGACTTTGGAAAATTATAATTTGACCCCAAAATCACCCTAACCTCCACGTAGCCCCCTAACACCTCATTATCATCAAAATGATGCTACTTAATAAAGATATGCATCCTGTTCATCATATTTTTCAAAATTTACATTTTTGCCCCTTAACTTTCCAAAATTACATTTCAACCCCCACGGCCACACTAACCCCCTATTTAGCTCCCTAACACTTAATCATCACCAACATATTGTTACTTAATAAAATAACACCCCTTAATTAATCAAACTTACGGTTAGATTAATTTCTGATATTTTCCGGGGTATCACAGAAGACAAAAAAAAAACTAGCAAGAAGAAGGAATATTACCGTGTATACGGCTTGAACAAAAGAGGAAGCGAAAGACTCATGAGTCTGGTTCTGGAAAATTTCATTATCCCTAGGAAGAACTCCATGAAGAAGATGCTGCTCAGAGATATGGCTGTCTGGCATCCCCATGTCATCATGCCTGAGGGTCCATCTGGGTCGAAAGATGGGATCCTCATCAATGGACACTCATTCAACAACCTGTGGAGATCGGTCAAGAGGAGTAACCCTTGCCTTCTTTGGAATAGGGGGCAACTCCATACTTGGATGCTTTTCATTTCTTCTCCCCTTGGCCTTTTGAAGCACGCCAAGAAAGCCTCATTGTGGTGGTTTCCCACTTCCGCTGGCCATTTTTTGCATGAAGAAAGGAATCAATAGACAAACAAACATCAAAACCAAGTTAAAACCCAAGAAACTATTTAAACAAACCTAGAGGAACAGTCTCACTGGATGACGCGCTAGGGATAACAGGAGGAGGAGGAGGAACTAAAAGACCCGCTGGAATGGGCCTGCGGGGATAATCTTCCCATACTCTAACTGTTGTTCAGTAAAGGGCTCATCAATGGAAAGACCACCTCGAAGGTTGATATGGCTAAGTATGTGCTTAGTGAGGTTGTTGAGAGTAGGCTTGCCTGGGTTTTCAAAATCCTTACAGTAAGGGTTCCAGTCTCTATCAAAGGGTAAATCCCCTTTATCTTGACGACCAACAAAGAAGTACCTGGAATGCCAACCCTTACTGGATTTTGGACCACCCTTTAGAAGTCGTTGCCTACTGTGAATATAGTACCACCCAGGACAGTTGGCAATTCCTTTAACGAAACAGATTTTGAAGAAGACTCTCATAAAATCTGTTGAATCTGGTTTGTACCCTGAAGTCTCGACCAAGTATATAAGCCCGATCAACTTTCTCCAACCATTAGGAACAAGTTGTCCGAGAGCCATGTGATAATGCTTGAAAAGGCTAAGAGCAAAATGGTGAAGAGGAAGCCTATATCCAGACTTTACCTGCTCATCATAAATCATCGTTTCAAACTTTGTTCCATAGTTGGCTGGCTCTTGCAAACCAGGAACTCGAGCGTACCAACCTTCGGGAATAGGATATTCTTGAATCAACGCCGACATATCTTTGACGGACATTTTTTTCTATTTCTCATCAGCCGTGTACCAAGGCTTAGGATTTGCTTTATCGTCGGCTTGGTCCTTCACATCTCTTAAGGCGTTCTTGGCGGGTAAAGAATGTAAGGGTTGTGAAGTTGAAGGTTGTGCTGGTTGTGAAGTTGAAGGCTGGGTGGTTGAGGATTTGAAGTTCCAACTTCACTTCCCGAAGTTGGAATTCGTTCTGAAGTTGAAGATGAACTACTGGTAATATGTTCTTCAGAAGAGAAAAGGCTATCTGAAGACTCTGACATAGTTGCTACTACAATATTTGAAACTATGAAACTAGAAATGCTAAACAGAAAGAGGAGAGAAAAAATGAGACTTACTTGAAGTGAAGAATGCTTCCAAATGATTCGAGTGAGGTAAAAATGAAGTAAAGATCTCCTTTTATAGGAAAACTCCGAGTAACCGTCTCTTGGGGAGCCCAACGGTTCATTTACCCCATTACGTGTCACGAGCTAAGAAAGGAGGAGTTGTAAATTTGAAAAATTTCCTGCTCAAAGGAATTAATGGCAAAGAAGACACGTGGAGATGAACCAAACAGAATTCTGCCCGAGCAGAATTCTGTCCGAGCAGAATTCTGTCCGAGCACTCTATTCGAGCAGAATTCTGCCCGAGCAGAGTGCCCTTTGGCCAAGTAGAATTCTGTCCGAGCAGAGTGCCCTTTGGCCGAGCAGAACTCTGCCCGGGCAGAACTCCCTTCAAGTACTTGAAATGCCGAAAATAGTTTCCATTATGTTTTGGCATATTTCGCTATCTCCAGCGGGAAAAGAGTGCTTCGACCCGCTTCATTAACGCTGGTAGAAGCAGGGGGCATATGATATAGCTAAAACTACACCTATAATCTATGGATGACACGTGGCAGTTATGACACGTATCTCTCCACCAGGGCATTGCTGATTTGGCACTTGCCATAAGGGTTTCTGAGTAAAATCATAAAAGGATTCTAACTCTATCATCAAAGATAGACACATGATCTTCTAGGATCCTAATACAATCCTAATTGGATTTGTTCACAGCCCAGTCCTAGTGGGACTCTTCTTCCTACCACTATATAAATGGGTCTACCCCCAGGTATCGAACAACTTCACACACATATACATTGTGTACTATTGCTTTTCGGAATTCTACATTGTTAGCCCTCTCTGACTTAAGCATCAGAGCTTTTTCCCACCGGAACCCCACCCGGCGGTCACTCTGTGTTCTCTTTTGCAGGCCTATTTTCTGGTGTGGTTCCTAATCCAGTTTTTAGCTGCAACAATGACCTTTGAACAATATACCCTTCCACCAGTCAGCCTTATGTGCTTTGGTTCTAAACCAAGTCCAGGCAGATTGTATAGTAAACTTTACACTGGTGTGTAAATCCCATGTAATCTTGTCATTTTAATCAGTCCTATTTAAAGGCTGATTACTGATTATCTCTAGCATTTGCTTCAATGTCTGAGATTCATAATTGACCAAGAGTTACCTTCTATGATGTCTGCAACGCTGGAGTTCCACTCATACTAGCATCATATATAATTCTTTGTCCAAATTGATTAGTTAATGGACCACCAGGTAACCACCTATCTAACCATAACCAGGTTGATTTCCTATTCCCAATATGGTAGGTGTATAACTGCTGCAAGTGTTGTCTAAACTTCAGTATTTTACACCATGCCCAAAATAGTGTAGCAGGTGGTTTGAAAGTCCATAGATGCTGATCTTTTATAATATGTGTGACACCGCTTGACCTAGACTTACTCCATGTACCAATTCTCTTTAATCCCAGTCCACCTTCTTGTTTTGGTAGACACACCTCTATCCATGTCACCTTTGCACCAGTACACTTCACATCTTTTTCATGCATATAAAGGCCCTGACTTTACATTCTATTTGCTTGATTATTTCTTGAGGCAGAACACGGATTGAACACTAGTAAATCTGCATACTCATGAGCGTAAAAATGGCAAGTTGGTATATGATAAATATTTGGTAGTCCAACTTACTATTCTCTCTGTCAACCTTTCAACCAAGATAGCACAGTTCTTGCAGGGGAGTTTAAATACAGGGATAATTACGTCATCTGACAAAAAAGTCTCTAAATTATAAGAGCCGGCACTCGGAAGGCAGTCCGCCGGTTATTGAGAAACAGCTGACTGAGCCAAAGGAGGAAAGGGTCCTCCTCCACGCGGCACCCACCTTATACGTCTCTGACTCTGACTCCGACTCCCTCCATTCTTCTCACTTGTATGTAATCTAGTACATACATACAGCTTCCCTCCAGTATTCATCTCATCTCATATATAAAAAAAATATATTCGCTCAAGTATAACATCCCCCGGAAACTCCGTTCTCTCTCTATCTTAGACATCATCGTTCTCTTTGTTTGAGTTTCTCTCTCTCTCTTCATGGCTCTGTCATCTTAGCAAATTTCAATAGCTCCTCTTGAGATACTTTTGCATTCAGAGAGAGAGAGAGAGAGAGAGAAATGGATTTAGCGATTGGAGGAGAGTACCGAAACCTTGCTCCTGCCCCCCGTGACGCTAGAGCCGCTCAACAACTCAACGGTCAGCTTCCAAACAATCATCAATTATTCCAAATTGGACTTTCCGGCGAGTTTTCAAGGGAAAATGGTGAGAAAATCAGCAACGGAAATTCAAAAATATCCCAGGAGGAAGAGGTCTCCTCGCACGACGATATCGTCATAAATAATCCCAAGTCCGAAAATTACGGAGAGCCGAAAAGGAAAGTGAATTGCTCGTTAGACCCAAAAACTGGCGACATTGATGCAGCTCCAGAGTCCAGAAACTCGGGCGTTTCCGATGAAACCGTAGCCAGTATTCCGAAAATCATGGGCGAGACGCAGGCGATTATCCGCCCTCATTCACACCTACCGAAGCCAGAGGCACCCCCAGGCCTCACGATCACGACTCCGGCCGAGGACGACAACATGCCATCCATCGGGAAATACTTCCGCCAGAAGAGCAATAGCTTATCGGCGGCGATTACCAAGCGCATATCCTCGCTAAAAGATTTCACCGACGAGGAATCGGTTACTGAGATCAATCTATCGGGAGTCAAAGTGATCGTGACGAAGCTAAACGACGACGAAGAAAAACAAGAAGAGAACAAGCGCCAGGTGGAACTCAAAGGACGCATTAGCTTCTTCTCGAGATCGAATTGCAGGGACTGCAAGGCGGTTCGATCGTTATTGAAGGAGAGAAGGTTGAAATACGTGGAGATCAATATCGACGTGTTTCCCATGAGAGAGAAAGAGTTGATAGCCAGAACCGGGAGCTCGTCTGTACCGCAGATATTCTTCAACGATAAGTTATTTGGGGGATTGGTGGCGGTGAACTCGCTGAGAAACAGCGGCACTCTAGAGGAGAGATTGAAGGAGCTCTTGCGGAAGAAATGTCCTAACGAAGCTCCGGCACCTCCCGTATACGGATTTGACGATCCCGAGGAGGAACGGACGGACGAGATGGTTGGAATAGTTAGGGTTTTGCGACAGAGGCTTCCGATTCAGGACCGTCTGATGAAGATGAAGATAGTCAAGAATTGCTTCTCTGGAGCCGAGATGGTGGACCTCATCATCAAGCACTTCTTGGACTGTGGAAGGAACAAGGTATGCATCTAGAAAATTTTCGAATTAACTCTGATAGATATGACCCGAATTACAAGATAGGTGAGATCTAACATGATGAAAATATTCTCAGTTAAAGTTCTATGTTTCTCTCGTTTCGCCGGTGGTTAAACCATGTGATCAATATTACCGTTACATTAAAAATATATATTCTCATTTGTGTGTGTATATACATAGGATGTGATTCATTACTCTCGCTGGCAACTTAAATAAGTTGCAGCGCGATTTGGCCGTTCATCCACAGCGGATGGACGGACCAGATCTAACTTTTAAAAAAAAAAACGCCATCCGCTACATTATGTAGCGGACGGTGATTTTGACTAAAATGTCTCGACGGTATTTAATAAGTCGAAGGGATTCGCGGGCAAATGGGGGGGGGGAGGGGGTAGTATAGTAAATTTCAACTTATCTTAATTTGCCAACGCGTGCAACGGATCATCTCCTATATATATATATATATACACACACACACACACATACATATATATATGGGGCTGATCCACATCCACCGACCATCTAGCCATCCACTTTGTAACTCGCTTAACCGCCCCTAAGAGGAGCGTTTAGCATTTTTCCAAAAATGCCCCCTAATCTGGTTCTCTCTCTCTCTCCCCTCTTCAAGCTCCTCTCCTCCCCCACCACAGTCACTCCTACCACCAAAATCCCTCATTCCACCAACATCACCATCCCTGCCACCAACAAAAACCACAAACCTCGGCGTCGGCATCGCCATCACCGAGGTCCATTCGAGATTTGAGCCAAAACCGCCATCATCTAGGTGGTTTTGGCTCAGATCTAGTGTAGATCTCGGTGAGTTTGGCTTGGATATACACTACAAGGTAAGTAATTTAAGTAATTTCAGGTGTGTTAGGTGGGTGGCCGGCTGTGAGGATAGTGGTGGTGGCTGGTTGCCGGCGGTGATTTTGGCTTCTCTCTCCTCTCTCTCTGGATCTGTAGAAGTATCAGTAGGGTTGGTAGGTGGGTGCGGGTTGAGTTGGTGTTGATGGTGGATTGTTTGGTGGTTACCATGGTGTTGGAGGTGGGTATGCCGTGGTTGTGAGCGAGGTCGGTAGGATGGTGGATGATGGTTGCCGGCTGTGAGGTGTGTTGGGTGGCTGGCTGGCTGTGACGATAATGGTGGTGGGTGGTTATGGGTTCGGTGATGGGTGTTGGGTGGTGGTAGGCGATAATGGTCGACGATGGTGGGTGTAGTATGACCGTGGTATTGTGACTGTGATTAGAAAAAATGCCCGGCTGAGCTTGAACTGTGATGGGATCCACGGCCGTGGAGGTTCAGCTGTGACGGTAGGTGGTGGGTCAGGTGTGACGGACGAGGTGATTGATGATTGCCGGCGGAGCTTGGACTGTGAATGACCCATGTTTGCAATTGATTTTATCGACTGATTAAAGGTTCCTTCAATTTATTTTCATCTTTTCAATTGATTAAAGGAACCTTTTTAGATCCATTACACTTTTAGTACGTGATGTTTGGCTTTGGTGTTCGGCCATAGTGAGTTGGTAGTGTGCTGGGTGGTGGCCGGTTCTCACGGTAGTTGTTGGCTGGACACAGAGAAGATAGAGAACACGAGAGAGAGCGAACCGCTACACTTAGCAGTGGTTAGACAAAAAATATTGACTTGGGAGGTGCACAAGGGAGTCTTGGGAAGCACGCGAGTCACATTTTGGGCACAATTCTAACCGCTATAAAGAGTAGCGGTCAAGCTGGTTTACTGTTCAGTGGTTCCACCGATTTTCTATTTTTAAATGAGGTTTGAACCACAAAATATATTATATTAAATAATTAAAATATAAAATGTTCCAGAACATATCATGTATGCAATTTATGTGAAATGAAGAAGAATAGGAATAGAAAATGATATTTAAAATGATGAACAAAAGAACAAGAAGTCAAGAAGTCAGGGAAAAGAAAAAAGACATAACTTTTAGCAAGAAAACAAGAGACGAGAATATAAAGATACATACGTGTTAAATAATTTCGCCAACCCCTTTCATAACCGTCGTCTGAGGGAAATGTACTAGATCTGAACTCCATCATTCGTAGGATGGAAATGATGACAGTGGTGGTGGTAAGGCTGGTTAATTCTAAATTAAAGGGAAGGTTGCGAATTTGCAGGTGGTATAGTTGGTGCCTTAGGATCATAGTTATAAATACTTTACTGGTACCTGGTATCCTGGCCAGGACGTTGCATTTTTGCCTTCTAGGTTTGAAGATTACAAAGTACTAGGAAATCGCATAACGGCCGAGATGCACAAGTTGTACGGGCTTATACAAGAAGGAAAGTAAAACTACCATAGTTCGATACTACCTTCACTCTAGATCTTCGTTGCTGGCAAATGGATAATATCTATCAACGCATCGTAACCAAAACCATCTCCAGTTCGCAGATCTCCCACCGGTCTCTAGGGCTGCAAGCGAGCCGAGCAGCTTGTGACTGGTTCATGAAAGGCTCGTTTATGTTTCGAGCTTGAACACAATTCCAAGGCTCGTTTAATAAACGCCCTGAACATGAGCATGAAATGTTGCTCGTTAAGAAGGTCGTGAGCAACTCAGCTTGTTTATATGTGTTCGCGGCAATATACTATGAGTCCTCAAATTCCAAGTCCTAACTCTAAAGCCCAAGATCAAACCCTTAGAAAAGAAACACAAATTTGTTTTCAAGGCTTTTACGCTGTAGATTCCCCAACTGATTGCTTCCAAGCCCACTTATAGGCAAAAGAATCTTAGCACGTGAACTCTTTCTTTGTTTCATTAGTCTCAATACTCGAGATTGAGACGTATTTGCAACCTCTCATAAGTTTCTTCGATATTCTTTTCCACCGGCAATCTCAACCTTCCACCATCAATTAAGAATATTGCAGATGATAGTCTTTCATTGCCTTACACCGGCAACTTCCGAGCACATAAGGATCTTGAATACGGTTAAGCAAATGGGTAGAATTTTTTTAGATCGAAAGGTTTGCGACTGATTATTTTTTAATCAAATCTCTGTTTCTGTCTTAACTTCTCTCTATGATATAGGGGATCTAGTGGATGCATTTCAACTTAGTCATCACTTTTGAGTGATTAGTGAAGGCTTTTCTGGAATTTCGTCTAGTGATTTCCCAAAAAATTTGAGACGGTACCGAGGTACCTGTACTGGTACATACCATCTCAGAGAAAAAACTGGTATACACTCTAGTATGCAATTTATAACTATGTTAAGTATTGCTCCATACATCTAATAAGCAGGATCTAAGTAATATCCAAAGATTAAATTACCTAAAGCGCATTAATAATGACAAAGCTTGCTGGTACATAGATATTGGCTTTTATGGAATGGGTGCGATTTTGTTTTTATAAGTACTATAATAGTTGAACCCTTCTTCATTTTTAATACACTGACAAAGGAAGTCTCAAATTGAATTAAATTTGGTCTTATGAATTTTCCTTCAAAGTCTTCAACCACTAACTAATGAACAAATACAAAAAGATAGCTGTTACCCTCTTTCATCAAAAACTCAAGACTCAATTTGTTTTTGCCATTAGGAAGAATGTTCGTCTTTCACTCCTTTTCTCCTTGCAAATAGGGAAAAAAATGTTCCAAGAAAAAAAGTAAGTTAAGTGAGTAAAGCGAAGCACTCGGATTCCCAGAATTTTAGAAAGACAGGACTGAACTGAAGAATCAATGAGAAGAGGTTGCGTGTGCTATTCTCCAATCGAGCTAGGACTCTGCTGAGATTTTTGCTATTCGGGTGTGGGATTCTCGCTCTTGAATAGCTCTATAGGACTAGGGCTCGTGTGAATAAGATGCTGAGTTTGGAATAGCATGAGGAAGGAGTCTTTGGAAGATAGAAGACAAAACCCAAAATTCAATGAAAAAATGTTTAAACTTAAAAAGAAAATGTAAGCACTAAAAAACAGGACGAAGGGAAATTTACTTAAATAGCAACCTAGCTCCAACCTTGGAAGTTAGTAGCGTCCGTTCGCAACCATAGGATTTGAAAAGTGCTCGAACATTGTCATCTATCTGCTATGATACACTGCATCCTCTTTATGCTCCCACAAAAACGACACTGTGGTACTTTGATCACATTATACTAGGATTCTAGCTCATCTGGTTTAGGATCTAGATAAATAGAAAAACTTCAGCATTAGCAATTATTAATAGCATATTCTATAATTTCAAATTATTGTGAAGGTTCCATATACTTTCCCAATCTCAAAAACTAAGGTAGCGTTTGGTAACATTTAAGTTTCTAGTTTTATCTCCAGAAGAAAAACGCGTTTGCGCACAGTTTTCGTTTTTTTTCCCCTTCAATTCTGAAAACCAGTTTTTAGAACAGGGCTATTTTTAAAACTCCCATTTTGGAGTTTTGGGTTTCCAGTTTTGGTTTTTGTTTTGAGACCACCACCACCCCCACCGCCATTGCCACCGCCACTAACACTAACTAAAGCTATTACGAGCGAGCATATAGCATGTTCTAATCCAAAAGTGCAGCTTGAGTGTCTCTATACATTTGACTTGGTGTAGCTCTAGCATAACATTTTTAGCCTAGTTCATCCTTATGCACAAGCACCAAGGAAGTTCATTCAGATTCTAGAGCAAGTCCAATAAGTATAATAATTTAGATGAACTCTCAAACATATTTAGAATGCATCAAATAAACCGTAGAGAACTTCCATTTCGGAACGAATTTTTTGCATATGCAAGTCTATCCTAGCAAACTTAACTCATGAACAAAGTTAAAAGTGCACAAATCAAACAATCATAAACCAAATATACCTCAAGACTGAAATTTTTTAAGTAAGGTGGAAGTTCAAGCCATGATGAACACCTAATTATTGATGGAGCATGACCAAACAAGCAAGGATTGGATTCTACTGATTTTTCCTTCCCTTTCTGCTCCCTAATTTGTTCCCACGAATTTTAGCAATTCTAACTCTCTTTTAATCCAAGTTCTATCTCTATCCGTCAAAACCCTTTTTAACATTAAACATCTTTAAATTGTAGATACCATGGGAGTGAGCATAAGCTACTCTCCTAGACACCAAGATGCTACAGTCTCTTGACAAATGTCAAGCCACAACTCTCCCACAAGTGTAGATCATGGGCCATGAAGGCCAAGGACAAAATGGTCTTTTGCAAGTCCAAACTCCAAATTTTACTTCATAATTATGATCTGCATGTAAAATTAGGCTAAAGGGTCAAACATCGCATTTATCCGATGTTGTTAGCATAAAGAACCCCAGAGCCAAAGATAAGCATGAATGGAATTCACATCAAGTTCAAGCAAGCTTAAAGCACTATAAGCAACTTGGAAACTCAGTCAAGATCACTTAGAGATGCATCATGATGTTCAAGAATGCATGCACAACCTAAGGGTCTCGAGATGCAAGAGCAAGTAGGAGCAGGAAGTACAGCACAAGTTGAGAGATGATGCTTTTAAAGGGGCAAAGAATATAATACTCCACATGGTATTTCCACAAATCAATTCTATAGTGATATAAACATGCATCTAACCTAGGAGGTAGGAACATTACCTAATTCCATCTCTGTTGAGATCTAGGTAGAAGAAAAAGAATGGTAGAAAGATGTAGCTTTCTAATGGAAAATGGAAGTAGAGGTATCACATGGCACCAGGAGATTTCGTAAATGCTCTTCTTCAACATGCTTCTAACAAATACTCTTCTTGCCTGTGTTACATATACTACTTGCTCTAGCGCATATGCCGATTTAATAGCTCCCACTTATTCATCGCATTGTTTAGGCCATCGAGATAGGCAAACAGCTGGCGCAAAAGCACTTTATCCATCATGTCTTTGGGTAAGTACATTTTTCATTCAGAATATGTAATTTTTCATTGTTCAGTAGCTTTGATCTTATGCAGTCATCTTCATTTTTTTGCTTCCGTACTTGGTCAATTTATTTTTTATTTTTTATATACATGTTCAGTTTTTTTCCTAATCTACATAGGGAAATTGAATTTGAGGATGGAAACCTTTTTTACCGCTTCCTTGAGCATGAGCCTTTCATTCCTAGATGTTTCAATTTCCGAGGGTCGACAAATGACAGTGAGCCAAAGTCTGCTGCTATAGTTGGTCTGCGGCTAACAAAAATAATGTCTGCAATACTTGAGTCTTATGCCTCTGAAGACCAACGGCATCTCGACTATGCGGGCATTAGCAACAGCGAGGAATTCCGGAGGTGAGTTCTATTTCTCCTTAAAGTTGAAATTACTTGCATAAACGTTCTCTTACCGTCCTATGTATGCGATATGGGATATACTTATTCCATTCCACTGTGAAGCCTTAACTTATTATCTGCATGGATCCTCCCCTTTCGCCTTTTTCATATAAAACCCTCCTTTTCCTGGTTTTCTGTGCTTTGCTTATACAACAATCTCCATTAATAATTAATTGCCAGTACCCTCAAGAAGTTAGGTACCCAAAAATGATTACTATACTGATTGCTGGGATCTATTCACCACTTAGCCTATACTCTCGACTTCTTGTTCAGCTGAACTCTCTGCTAGTTCTTCTCTAACGTTTCATGATCTCGGGCACAAAGAATATCAGCTTCTTGACAGAGGAAATTTTGTGAACCTTCTGAACAGTATGTTTCAGACCAGGCATCTGCTAAAACTGACTCAGTAGCGCACACCAATCACTGCTACTGAACAATAGGCTGGCAGCCGTAGCTCTGATCCTCTGGGAACCCTCATAAATAAATTCTATGCCATTAACAAGTCAGTGAATATAACACCTGGAAAATACGCGTTATCTAGTACGATTACCAGCTTATGTTTCTTTCATTCCTGTATTTCTTCGATCATGTGGATTCCCGTTGTAGGAGTTGGTGAAGGATTACATAACAAAGTTACAGGATTACTCAGAGTTGCATGTATTAGTAGATATACATATTGGTAAAGTCTCCCGTGATTAAAGCTGGAGAAAGGAAGCAACTCTCTTTCCTCTCTACATACTTGTATAGGAAAGAGGAGAATACGAGAGTGAGCAACTACTGAGAGTCTTAAACCACTATACAAACACATGTATCTTTGAAATTAAAAATTCTTTGAGTTGGAACATTTTTGTCATAAGCTACCTTTCATATAAAAAAAAGAAAGGTAGCAATTGATTATCTCTCAGTCAAAACCATGAATATTTTGTGTCCCGACGAATTGTGCACTGAAATGGAACCGACGAATTGTGCACTGAAATGGAACTTACTCAGGCTATTGGATTGCGATCCCAAATGCTGAATTTCCTGGGAAATAATATTTGAAGGGAGTATATAGTTAATCTCTGTGGATGGAAAGTACTCGTGCTTTAATGTTTTTTAATAACTTTAGCCTATTAAATGCCAGAATTACAGCTCCAGCCGAGAGCCCTAATATGAATTGTATTGTAATAGCCTTCGATATTTGTACAACCAAGTTCGGTCTTGCGCTTGGTAGTTATGACATTGCTTCACTCAAGGAGAACAACACTCACTGGATATAATGAATGTAGCAACCCAGTCCACGATCCCACCACAGGTCGTTGCCTCCCTCGAAAGGTCTAGCCAAGTAGCCCAGAATCTTCCTCTCTAGTCAATGTGAGATATACCCGGGTTACCCTTCATTGCCCCAACCATCTTCTTGATATTCTTCTAACCAAGGCCGCTATTCCCCAAGAAAATAGTCTTCCTTACACCCTTGTTTGTAGGATATACCTGGGCTTGCCTTTGTTTCCCCAACCATTGGCAACCCGATTGAATAGCCTAGCCTGAACTTTCGAGAGTCCGTTCTAATAGCAAACTATAACATCCCCCCCCCCCGCGGCCTACTTTGCAAGCCTTACTAAAATTCAAAGTCCTAAACTGAAATATATTCCTCTATATTTCCAGTTACATCAAGGTATAAGCAGCGCATATAATCCACTTAATGGAAGATTACCAAATGGGAGAAGGATAACCACTCAATCACCTCAATTGCCTCTTTCCTGTTCTCTCTCGCCTAATGGAAGAAGGATAACCAAATGGGGGCTGAAAATTTCAAGCGTAACTTAATGGAAGATTACCAAAAGACCCCTCCAACTTTTGGTACTTATTCAAAGCCCTCCTAAAACTTCTTAATATTACAAAATAGGCATAAAACTTTTTACTAGACAGTATATCACTAGAAAAAAAATGATTACATTCTCCCCACCTAAAAGACTCATGTCATCTAAATTAAACGTACCTAATCATCAGAAAGTTGAGCATACTTTTCGCGCATAGCGTTCGCGAGTTCCCAAGTAGCTCCCCTCTCTGAATGGTTACGACATAACACCTTCACAAAGCCTATCCTCTTAGAGCGCATGGCACGCTCAATGAGTTCAAAAATGCGTTCGGGTTGCTCATCGTAGGATAGATCTTCCTTAACTTGGATAGGTCATAGGCTCGTACTTAATAATACGAGAGGGATAAACAACATACTTCCTTATGGTCAAAACATGGAAAGCATTATTTATCTTTAACAAATTAGGAGGTAAAGCTAAATGGTAAGCAAGTGTACCAACTTGCTCCAAGATCTCAAACAGTTTGCTGTACTTTTGAGTTAGCTTCTTCCCAAACCTCAAGACTCCTTTCTAAGGGAGATACTTGATAAAACACATGATCAAGTTTATGCCGCCTCATATCTGCGTAACTCTTTTGTCGACGACTCTGTGCAGCTTTAAGTTTGTCTCTAATCACTTGAATTTTGTCTGCAGTGATTTGGACAAGTTCCAGACCTATCTGTTTCCCTTTTCAAACCTCGTTTCAACAAATTAGTGATAAATACTTCCTTCCATAAAGAGCCCCAAATGGTGTCTGCTGAATGCTAACATGATAATTGTTATTGTAAGTAAACTCAGTCAATGGTAAATGAGTATCCCAATTACCTCGAAAATCCAAAATACAAGCTCAAAGCATATCCACCAATGTCTGGATAGTTCGCTCACATTACCCGTCTATTTGTGGACAAAAAGCGGTGCTACGGTTAAGCTTTGTACCCATGGCCTCTTGCAAACCACCCCATAAACGTGAAGTAAATTTTGGGTCTTTATTTGACACAATGGATAAAGACACTTTGTGCTACCTAAGCAAGCACCTCAATCGGATCTTTGCTTCTTACGGCTAAAAAGTGAGTTGTACGGGCAGCTATCACCCATACTGCATAGTGCCATTTTGTAGTTGGAGGCAGTCCAACTACAAAATCCATCGTTATATACTCCCACTTCCACTAAGAAATAGAAAGTGGTTCAACAACCTAATGGGCGTCTAATGTTCTGCTTTAAGCTTTTGATACACCAAACATCTAGCCACAAACTCTGCTACATTTCTTTTCATGTTATTCCATAAATAAACATCATGCAAGTTCTGAGAAATCTTGGTACTACCCGGGTGAACTGCAAAAGCTAAACTATGAGCCTCTAAAAGAATCTCTCTCTTCAAGTCCGGAGCCGAAAGAACAGACATTCTAGTACCCATACGAAGAACACCATTGTTAGTCTGAAGTCAGTGTACCCAACTTCCTTAAACTGTCACTAATCTTGGCCCATATGAAGAACACCATTGTTAGTCTGAAGTCAATGTACCCAACTTCCTTAAACTGTCAGTAATCTTGGTCAACTTTTAGGATATTATGTTTGAGCCCTCTTAATCAATGATGGTTGAACTTCCAGATGTGCCAAATAACCACTAGTATTTGGAAATTTTACCTCAATTTCCAACTTCTCTAAATCTTCCAGCAAGTGGGTTTGTCTAGTCATCACGGTCGAAAAGTCTTCCCATGTTCTTTCAGCTTAATGCATCAGCCACTAAATTTGGTTCATCTAGATGGTATAAAAGGTGTAATCATAATCTTTTGACAATTCTAACCATCTTCAGTCCATACTGAACTCCTTATACGCAAAGATATATTTCAAACTTTTGTGGTCTGTTTAAATTTTACACGGAATACCGTACCAATAATGAAGCCAAATTTTGAGTGCAAAAGTTATAGGTGCTAATTTCAAATCATGGGGAGGAAAAATAAGCTCATACGGTTTTAGTTGTCTAGAGGCATAAGCAATTACCTTATCATGTCACATAAGCACGCAACCAAGTTCTTGTCGCGATGCATGACTATAGATCACAAACCTACCGGATCCAAATGGCAGTTCAGGAACTGGAGCTGAAACATATCGATTCTTTAATTCACGAGAACTATTTTCACATCATTCTATCCACAAAAATTTTGCATGCTTTCTCGTCAACTTGGTCAAAGGTGTAGATATGTGAGAAAAATCTTTAACAAACTTCGATAATAACCTGCTAGCACAAGAAGAAGCTTCTAATCTCCGTCACTGAAGTCAGTCTCTCCCATTTCACAATTGCTTTAACCTTAGTAGGATTTACAGATATCCGGTCTTTAGTCACTACGTGAGTGAAGGAGTATACTTGTTCTAACCAAAATCCACACTTACTGATCCAAGAGCTTTTTAAACACGTGGTTCATAAGATCCATAAATGTGGCCGGAGCATTCAGGCATTACTAAGATCTCATAATGGCCAAATCTCGCCCTAAAAGCAGTCTTTGGTACATCCTCCTTCTTGTCTTAAGTTGATGGTACCCAGAACGAAGGTTTATTTTCGAGAAGTATGTAGCACCTTGAAGTTGATCAAAAAGTCATTGATTCTAGGCAGGGGAATTTATTCTAGATTGTTATGCAATTAAGTTTCTTATAGTCAGTGCATAAACGCATGCTCCCACCTTTCTTCTTAACAAATAGTACTAGCATGCCAGAAGGAGACACGGTAGGACGTATCATATCCTTGTCTAAGAGTTCTTGCAATTGGTCATTTAGCTCCTTGAGTTCAGTGGGAGCCATTCTATAGGGTGCTTTGCAATAGGTGTTGCCCCAGGAATGAAATCAACACCAAACTCAGTCTCCTTATCAGGCAGAAGACCAGACAAGTCTTCCAAAAACATGTCTGAAAAGTCATAGACCACTGGGACATCCTCGAGTTTGATCTTTGTTACACGAGTGTCATGAATGTGAGCCTAGGTAGCACGGACACGGACACGGTGTCGGACACGGACACGGTGTCGGACACGGACACCGACGGGGACACCAGACACCGCAATTTCCAAAAAATAGGATTTTGGACACCGCAGGACGCCGCTATTTTTTTAATATTTTTAATATTATATATATATATATATATATATATATATATATATATCAAATACATTTCATAAACTATAATAACAAACAATAATAAAAAAACTACTAAAATAAAGAATTTAAATAAATACAAGTCATATTCTATTCATTTATTTGGTGGTACCAAATAAAGGGGGATAGTGCAATTTATAAAGGGCCATATCTGGTGTCCTTTAGTATAGTCACAGAAAAAGAAAGAAAGGGAGAAAAGGGAGAAGGAAAAAAAAGGGAAAGATATCTGTGGGTCGTGACTCGCGAGAAAGAGAAGACACAGAGAAGAGGAAGAAAAGAGGAAGGAGACGACTGCCGAGACAAAGAGAAGAAGCAGACCTGTGGGTAAGCGACGGCGGTGGAGGCCTCCGGCGACGATGGCGAGAGATCTGGTGACGGCGACAGCGACGATGGACAGATCTGTCGGCTTCCGTATCCGGCAACGCCGGCGCCTTTCAGATCTGTCGGCTCCGACAACATCGACGACTTTCAGATCTGTCGTCTCCGGCAACCTCGGCGATAGATCCGGCAACATCGGCGACAGATCCAGCATCACAGCGACAAGAGAGAAGAACACGACCGACAGATGAGGTGAGAGAGAAGACGACGACCCCTGAAATTTGTTCCAAAAATTCCGAAGTAGCTTCAAACGTTCGGACACTGCACATCACCGTGTCCGACACCACTCGATGAAGTGTCCGACACGGTGTCGGAAAATTAAAAAAAAAATAAAAAAATTCGGACACCGATTGGCGGTGTCGGACACGTGTCGGGCGGTGTCCGGAGGGTGTCGGGGTGTCCGTCCGTCTAGGACACCAAACCCCTCCCTAGGAGGGGTGTCCGTGCTTCAGAGATGTGAGCCAAATAACCACTACGACCCTTCCTAAGAAGACGTTTGGCGTTCAAGAGACGAAATCAAACATGGTAGGGTACTGACTCTGGCTCCCCGATCTTGAACTCTGGTTGATTTGGAATTGAAAACAAACCCTCTTTGCTAAAGCAATCTATCGTGGCATGATTGGAAGTTAACCAATCCATATGCAAAATCACATCAAAGTCTTTCATATCCAGCGAAATTAGTTCCATCATGAATTCTCTATCATCGGTACTGATGGGGCAAGAATTATATACCCTAGGGGCTACTACTAAGTTTCCATAGGGCTATCGACGTTAGTTCTGGTTCCAAGTTTCTAAGATTGACAGACAACTACTTACAAAAGGATAAGGAAACAAATGAATGTGTAGCACCAGGAACTGGTAATGCAAATGCCTTCTTTGCACAAATCTTAAAAGTACCAATTACCACATCATTTGACGCTCCAGCCTCATGAGTCCTCATGGTGAAAACTCTGGCATGTCCCTCGTGGACTCTTTACTTATCAGCTTACTTGTTATTCCACTTTGGATCATGTGGAGGCTTTGTCCAGTTCCTGACCATGTGTTCTTCACTCCACAATTATAATAGCTCCCATGTCCTTATAGCAAGGAGAGTTGCCATGATATTTTCCATAAGTAGTGTAACTCCTCTTAACGCTTAGAGTCGGCTGCCTCTGCCCTAGCCCACAAATTGGTCCTTTCTCGGCATCTTATGATGGTTTTCTTCCATTTCCAGAGTTCAATTCATTACGGTCCCCCTTATTTCTCTTGTCCTTCCAGATGCTTAGCTGCTCCTCACGAATCGCTCCAGATTTTGTGCCCCATCAACCACTTATGCGTAGGTAGGGTTATCCAAGATAGAAATCTGTCGCCTTATTTCGAACCACAGACCATCTCGAAACTTACACATACGATGTCTCTCATCCTTAAGAATGTGTGTGGCAAATTTTGAAAGTTTTACAAATCGCTCCTCATATTCCGTAACAGTTTCCTTTGGATGCTCAGTGGTTCTCATTAAATCACTTCCCATAGCCTCCTTCACATTTGGGAGGAAATACTTTGTGAAGAAGAGGTCCTGAATGTCTTGCCATGTGAGATCAGCTTTTCTTCTGCTTCATTATCCTTGTCATCTTTAACCATTGGTCTGCCTCCCCAGTCAAAATGAAAGACTGCCAACTTCACTTTTCGCTTGTTGGTGCACCCTATTGCCTCAAATATCTTATCCAACACATTGACCAAAGTCTCCGCAGCCACAGGATTCGTAGCTTTATCAAAGTTACTGGGTCCCTAGCTCGTGAATTACTTCAAGGTTGCGGCATTAGCTGCAACCTGAGTAGCATCGGACTCTGGACCATTTCCTCTTACTCTTCGGCCTTTTCTACCGCCACGACTTCCATCAAGGTTACTCATTCGGATCAACATCACGCACATGCATAAGTCCCTGGCTAAAAAAAATAGTATCCCTCTATGAATTAATCCTAACATGCGCTATAAATTTGCTTATCTTAAGCGAATTCCTAAGAGTCTACAATATTTTAAACCTAGGCGTCATACCATTCTAACGACCTGGTCCACAGCTCCACCAAAATGGCGTTCCCTCCCTCAAAAAGGCGAGCGAAGTAGGTATTTCTAAGATTATCAGCAAGCTCATCCAAGGGTAATCTCATACTATAGCATATGTAGTGTGGGCTATCACAAATCTCCCCTCCTTATGCCTTAGCAACCTCAGTAATGCTCAGTCACACATAGCCCAGAAGCTTCCTCTCTAGCCAATGTGGGATATACCTGGCTTTCCCTTCGTTGCCCCAACCGTCCTTTTGATGTTTGCCTTCGTTTCTCCCAACCATCGGCAACCCGACTGGATAGCCTAGCCCGAGCTTTCGAGAGTCGGCTCTGATACCAAGCTGTAACGCCCCCTACTTTGTAAGCCGCTAGTAAAATTTAAAGGTCCTAAAGTGAAATATATTCCACTATATTTCCATTTGCACCAAGGTATAAACATAGCATATAATCCATTAGTGACAAAATGTCCCTATCAAAATCCAACTCAAAACAAAATACTAAACTCAGGGCTAAATCCAACTACAAATAAAATTACCCACATCCGGGTAAAGTTCTCAAACGTAAAATATATTAGTCGATTATATTAATAAAATAAGCGCTCAAACTCCCCAAGCTTGCCAAAGCCTCTAATCACATCTATTAACTGTGGTAAGGGACAAAGCAAGAAAAAAGGGGGTAGTAAAAAGCTCAATAAGGGGGAACGAAACAGGGATCGAATAGTCACAAGCTGAGCCAAAACTTTGACGAGCAAGTGACAAAAAATCGACAATGAGACAAATAAGATGAATCAAATACGCAAAGTGATCATTAAGTGGTCCTAAGGACCCAAATTGAACACAAAACCGGAAGGTGCGAAACGCACACCGGTACTAAACGCACACCGTCAAGAGGGCTGTCCAAAAGTCACTAGAAGTGACTACAAAAGTCACTATGACTGCAAAAGTTACCAAGTAACTACAAAAGTCACTATTAAGGTGACTACAAAAGTCTTACAGACTTACCCTTTGTATAAAAGTAGTTGTTCTTTTAATGATCATATATCATAGTGGAACAAATGATTCGCTGAAATAGAACCGTACAAGTTTAACGACAGATTTGAATCTCACAAGAGAGTGTTATAGCAAGATGGCACTGTTGGCTTGAATTTCAATAGGCAAAGGAATTTATTAACCAAACCGATAAACGAGCAGAAAAGAGCAACACCCAAATAAATATAACCAAAAAGTCTCCAAGATAGCCATAGCCACGTGATGCGTGGGTTAGTGTTCTGGATAGACTAAAACAGCGCTAAATACAGCAAAAAGGTTCAAGTTCGAGACCAAGGACAAGGCGGCTTGCAGGGAATTAAGAAGACTTCGCTTTGAGAACACAAGGCTGAACAGGACGCAACAACCGCTGGGGCAGGGGGGGAGGGAAGTGCTGTAGCACACCGCACTAAAATAAGAACCAGCGAAGAATTAAAACGGCATTGCATCTTTCTGGCAATTGGGAATAACAGGGGAAAAAAGGGACGAATTCCAAATACTAAATTGTTAGAACAGATTCAACCAAATGGCAGCATAAAACTGCTATGGATATTGATGATACAAATCTCAAAATCTCAAATTACGGATGGTGGACAGCAAAACGGAAGAAAAATAAACTAACAGTCTACAAGAATTTAGACGAAAAACCTTATCAAGAAAAAGTTTATATTGTGTATATATATGCAAACCCTTAGAACAACAATAATCTAGAAAACCCTCACCACAGCAAATTTAAGAAAACCCTTACCTTAATTAAGCTGTTCGGTAGTGAAATCCAACGATGCACCACCCTCTAACACGCTGCTCAATTGCCTCTTTCCTGTTCTCTCTTGCCTAATGGAAGAAGGATAACCAAATGGGGGCTGAAAATTTCAGTCGTAACTTAATAGAAGATTACCAAAAGACCCCTCCAACTTTGGGTACTTATTCAAAGCCCACCCACGACTTTCTAATATTACAAAAAGGGCATAAAACTTTTTACTAGAGATTATATCACTAGAAAAAAAAGGGATGTTGCAGTGAATGATTCAAAAACAAAACTCATGCTTAGATGCTACTCTTCTACTCGCTTTCACCAACCTATTTTGGCTCCAAATTTTAAGTGAACTGATCCCACCAAAAAGTTTGAGCAAACCCAAGTACTGGCATTCTCAACACAACAAGTACTTTCCATAAGTAATTAACTTCCACCTAGAGGTGCAACTCATTCCTATCTCCCAAGTTTCTGTGTAAGGGTCCTCTCCATATTCTAACAATATATTTCTTCTCCATCAGTTTTTTAAATTCGTTTTTGTGATTAAATTTGATTATTTATTATGCAGTATCACACTGATATGAGAAGCATGTGAAGCATGAGATACCACTTTGGTATCTTATGGTTGTACATAGCATATGAGCATGAAAATGCGTAAACCAATCACACTTGATCTCTATGGGGAGCATGTCCCTCTCGGAAGATGCAGCTCATGCAAAGGAAAACATAAAATCAATAGTCCTTTTTGTTACATATACTTTTGATTGTTTGAGCAAAAATTTATTTGCATGTGAAAATTTTTCCTGCAATTTTAACTAAAATTCCATCTCTACTAGGTCATGGTGTTTTGGACCTTAATTTTTTTTATCAACAATCCATGCTAGTTCTGACCGACTGGATTCTGGTAGAATTTGTTGACGAGTTATTTCAGTGTGATATGTGTAAGATTCAAAGCTTGAGATTAGCCCTGCGTAATGTGAATCTGCATTGAAAATCAATTTAGCAAATTAAGTCCTTTACACTTACGGATCAAAATCACACTTCGTAATTTCCAAGTAAATGCTGTAAAAGCAAGTGGCATATAAAATTTTAGGTTCTCTCTGATGGTGGTTTTGGACTATCATATCGGGGAGGCATTTCTTTTTGCTGACCATTTTCACTCAGCTAATTCTTTATATGTCTTCAATAGTATTGGTCATTTTTTAAGGTAAAAATGGCTCACCAAAGGTTGGAGGTCATCACTTCCAATTAGTGATCTTAAAAACAGCTCTTCCAGATCTAATTGCGTACATTACAAAAGGAGGTGTGCCTGCATTTTTCACCATAAAGGATCATGCTGGGTCTAAACGTGTCTGAAGCTTTTACCTTATAACTCGGTACTTCCGACCGAACCTGCTTCTCCACATTTTATCGAATACGATTATACGTGTAATGAAGGACGACGGGTGTTTATTTGATTATGGGTTAATGCATTCGTTAAGTAAACCTTTTTTATCTTGGTTGATTACGAGGAGCAGCTTATCAATTGATAAAAGGAAAAAAAATGTTCATGTTTGATGTATATCTAGTTCCATCTGTTGACTGATCCAATCTCTACATGTTTATTTGGATGTTGGTTCTGACTCTGTTCAAGGAGAAAACTAACATTTCATTCTCAGATTCCATCTAATCTTTTTTCTCTGCCCATAAGACAGAATTACGAGCAGGAAGTGATTTGTTTCCTTATCTATGTTTGCAGTTGTTTGATTATTAGCTGAATGCCTCAACATCTGCAGGAATGCTTGTATTCTTGCTGTCTTTAACCCATTTGAAAAATATTTAGTGACCCTAATTTCTTTGAACTTTTTTCTTTATCAAAATTGCAGATACATAACTTTGGTACAAGACCTTCATAGGGTTAACATCTTCGTACTCTCCGCAAATGAGAAGCTAGCCTTCTTCTTGAATCTGTACAACGCCATGGTCATCCATGCTGTTATTATGGTTGGACATCCTGGTGGCGGTGTAATTGATAGGAGATCCTTTTATTCTGATTTTCTCTATGTAATTGGAGGTCATCCCTATTCCCTTTCAACAATTAAAAATGGGATACTTAGAAGTAATCGAAGAGCGCCTTACTCATTGGTAAAACCGTTTGGTACTGGAGACAAGCGTTTAGAGGTGACTTCACATTCTTACTTTCGCTTGTCTTTTGCTTTATTCTCTTGCTTTTGGTATATGCGAATTTGAAGGGAATGACCAAAAAAAAAAAGACCTTACTATTTTGTAGAGGTTTATCGTTAGTGCACCATTGTTAATGACTCTCCTACTTCAGGGATAAGTCTTCAATCATCTCAATTCCCTGGGATGTCCTTTTTTTGTAGAAACTAAGTTCACACTTGCTTTGTTTCTTCTTTTGTCAGCTGACTTTTAGCAAAGTAAATTCATTGATTCATTTTGGTCTCTGTAACGGGACAAGATCAAGCCCAACTGTGAGGTTCTTCTCCCCCCAGGGAGTAGAATCTGAATTAAGATATGCGGCAAGGGAATTTTTCCAAAAGGATGGAATGGAGGTGGATCTGGCCAAGAGGACCGTGTACCTAACAAGGATTATCAAGTGGTTAGTTGTCAATTGACTAATTCTGAATTTTCTTTTCTCCTTGGAAGTTGGGGATAGTTGCAAAGGTTCATCATTTATGCGGATTGGTCTGCATAACATCTGCTTTGCTGTTAAACATCGTTTTCTTCTTGCAGGTATAATGTAGACTTTGGACAAGATAAAGAGATCCTACAATGGCTCATAAAATCCTTGGATGCAAGCAAGGCAGGTCTTTTGACGCATCTTTTGGGCGACGGTGGCTCAATTCATATTGCTTACCAGAACTATGATTGGTCTGTAAATTGCTAATATATTTAGCATGGTGCCATCAAATAGGTATAGGGATACATGGGAACACAAAATCTTAGTTAGTTGATGCGAGTTGAAGTTTTAAGAGAAGGAAAAAAAAGAGGACTCCTAATTTTTACAGCTTATAGATTTCAGCATTTTCTTTTTGAAATTCTCTCCCCCTGCCTCCTTCCGAGGGCAAATTGGCTGATACGTTTCGTAGCAGAAGTGAACAAAGGCCTTGACTTCACAAACCAACATAATGCTAAATTTCGGTCTGGAAAATTGACAACAGACATCTTGAATTAAACCAGAGAGTGTGTGGTCCGCAATTTGCCTATCGCGTGAGGAAGAAGAATCATTGTCAGATTCAAATATTCTATTGCGTACTACATGGATGTGTGTGTAACATCATCTCTTTCTATGTTCTTGCTTCTGTGTTTGGCCTTGCTCAATAACCACTATGTCTGCTGTTGGGGTCTCAATATGTCTAGTCTCAATATTGTGCAACACTCGGTTCTAGATGAGTCTGGATGTAAGTGTCCGATGCTTCATTTAAAGTAAACAAGTTAACTAGAAAAGCTACCTGTTAAGTGCCCATCTTTGCCCTTCCCGTCTCTCCCTGATTGCATAGGTAATTGTAGTTCTTGTTGTAGCTTTCTTTTCTTCCGCGCATAGCTCTGGTATAAACACCTACATTTAAGGACTCAGAAGCCACGATAATTCTGCTGTCATGCTGTTTAGATGCTTACGTAGTTCAGCCAATTGTCTTGATCGTTGACATGTGTGGGCCAGCGTCGCAAACAAGCATTTTTTTTTCCAAATTTAACTAGCGAAGATGATAAAATGTTATTAGGGTAATATTAGTAAACTATGCTATATATATAAAACCATGTAAGTGGGGTTAAGCACTGGCAAAGGCAAATGGTGGCATCTTGGGCCCGTTTATGTCATATGGACAAAAATACTCACTTAAAAATTCTTAGATTGCTTAACAAGTGGTGTCGTTTTTGTCATTTTACATGTTATACACAAATCAAAAGAAGTGAGTGATATTTGAACTTCATTTTTGTACGATTTGACCTCTAGTTTCTACGGTAAAGGCCTCGAAAGTGTCGTTATCAAGCCACTTTAGTGACCAAAGTAGAGTTCAAATAATGGAAGTGATATTCGACTTTCATTTTCTACTATTTGAACTCCACTTTCAACTCCAAGGGCCTTCAAAGTAGAGTTCAAATATCAATATCAAAGTTCTATCATCTGATATTCGTTGTCCACTTAGAAATAATTTCTGGTTCCGTTAATGGGCTTAAATTTTTCCCTTAACGAATCATTTTTGAACATGTGTGTAAAAGATTAAGGGTGCTTTCAACAAATCAGGTTAGAGCCACTGGATGTTAAAATAGATAGTTCCAGGCTACATATCAGAGGAAGAAAGGGGTGCAAAAACCAAGACCAAGGTAATCTTAGACCCTTGAGAGTATGTTTTCTTGCTAAACCATGCTTTCTACTTCCTTTTTCATGATAATATTGCCCATAGGGTTTTTTTTTTTTTCCTTTGCGGCAATAACTTAGTCTCTGTAACGACGTTCTTACGCACAGTTTTTGTACTTCAAAAGCAATCTGAAAGATTGTGTTTGGAATAGGAATTGTACTACCATCACACTAGTAATACAATTCTTCTGTCTAGCCCACCAAGTTTCGGGTGTGAAACAAGCTCGATTTGAGAGCTAAATTTGCTCTCTTGATCTCCTTAGGATAAAAAGAGTGTCAAGCCTATTTCCTTAAAAAAAAATTGGAATTAAGATTTTGTTAAAGGTAGTGAGTGGTGTTTTTGACCTATAACTATTGGATGTTAAAATGGATAGTTTCAGGCTGCATATTAAAGGAAGAAAAGGGTGCAAAAACAAAGGTAATCTTAGACTTTAAAGTCGCATAGAGTATGTTTTCTTGCTAAACCATGCTTTTGGCTTGCTTTCTTCGTGATATATTGCCCGTTAGGTGTTTGTTTGTTTTTTGGCCGCGCTAACTTATTCTTCAAAGTGACGTTCTTACGTACGCACATTTTTTGTACTTCAAGATTCAATTTGATAGATTGTGTTTGGAATAGGAACTAAATACATCATACTACCATCACATTGGCAATACAATTCTTCTCTCTAGCCCACCAAGCTTTGGGTTGCCAAACAAGCTGGATTAGAAAGCTGAATTCATTCCATCTTAGTCTCCTTAGGATGAAAGATAGAAATGCATTGGCAATAGCTTTACGTTAAAAGTTCAAACTTTAGGTGACGGGATTAAGACTTCCTATGAGCCTAGACATGCTTGTGGGACAATTGAGCGTGCGTTTGTTCTTGATTTTGAGGTTACGTGTCCCTTCCCCTTCTGCATCCTCCCTTTATGTAAGGGTGATTTCTAAGATTGTTTGAGGTAGATGGGGCCTTCTAGCTTGGACTCTTCCAATGAAGTTGAGTACATGGTTGTAGAGAGATGTGGGAATCTTGTGATGGTGGATCCTGTTCAGCTCCCTTTCAAAGACTAAGGTGGATGAATACCTTGATTGGTAGGTTTGTAGATTGTGGGGTTTTTAGTAGGGCTTTGATCCAAAGAGTTGTTGATCATTTTTTGGCAAGAAATTTGGTATGCTGAAGAGTAATCGGTGGGTGATTTGCTTGCCTTCCATTTCATAGATGCAGTGGATATGGAGTGCATGCTTGCTGAGGGGCCATGGAACATTCAACGAGCTTTGCACGTTCTAATTAGGTGGTGATTTCAAGTGTGTTCCACATTTAGATTTTTCCAGCGTGGATATGTGGTTAAGACTGAATGGCAATCCTTCTTCTACAAAGCTGTAGTTCAATTAGGTGGTTACTTTGGTACTAAACAACAATGTGGAGATTTCTTTCCAATTATGGTTGGGGTTTTCACATATGAACCATTGGTGGCTGGTGTTTATGTGCCAGCTGTGACAGACATTGTCAACTGGGTTTGGGCTTTCGATGAGAAGATGTTCAGAATCTGTTACAGCTGTAGAGTTATTGGTCATGTCAAACGAGGATGCTTGCTGTCAATTGCTCAAGGAAGGCAGCAAGTCGAAGCAGTTGTGGGACGTTATTCTCAGTTTGAGAATAACAGAATTTGCTTTCAAGCTCATGCATGGAGCTCTTTTCTCCAGACTTTTAAGAGCCTTTGCAAACTCTAATTGGAATCGCAACGCATTTACAACCATAGGGAGGAGCAAATTGAGATTGAGATTGGAAATATCTCGCTAGAGGAAATAAGCTTTGATTCGGGTGTTCATAGTGACTTAGGGGATTCAGTTCTGAGTGCTTCTGAGAAGGCTTGAACGCAGCCATCTTCAATTCTGTCGGTGGCAACTGAATTTTTTTCTGATGAAGCAGATTTCGATAGCTTGATCAGATCGTTGCCCGAATTGTTGTTATTGCTCGAGGAGTCACCTGTACCGATGGACGTGGGCGGCAGCATTACTCTCGAGTGATCATTTAAGGTTTCTAAACATTAAATATATATTGTTTTCTATTTCTAGCACTTCGTTCACCTTCTTAGACAATTTACTCAATTCAAGATGTTTAACATTTAAGCATACATTCAAACACATTATCTAGTTCATCATGATAATTTTTACATAACGCGATGCATATAATAATACTTAAATATGTAATCAAAGTGTGTGAAATGTTGGGTTCTTACACCAGTCACTCCTTAAAAGAATGTGGTTCCCGAATTCATATCTTATACTTACCAAATAAGTGTGAATAAGCTTTTCGCATGTCCTCCTCTGAAACATGGAACACATCATGTACTCCTTTTAAAGATACAGGTAAGGAAACTCTGTATGCCAAATTCCCAACACGTTCCAATATTTCATAAAGGCCAATATATCTTGGTGACAACTTGCCTTTCTTTCCAAAGTGTTTTATTCCTTTGAATGGTGACACCTTGAGAAATACAAAATCTCTCACTGAAAATTCCAAGTCTCTTAGTCTGTTATCAGCATAACTTTTCTGTCGGTTTTGAGCAGTTAAAATCTTTTGCCGACTTTGCTGAATCTTTTCAGTGGTCTTTTGAACTATTTGTGGCCCAATTAAACTCATTTCTTCGACTTCACTCCAAGAAATTGGTGAGCAACACTTTCGTCCATACAGAACTTCATATGGTGCCATACCGATACTAGCCTCATAACTGTTATTATAAGCAAATTCAATCAATGCTAGATGATGATCCCAACTTCCTTTGAAATCTATCACACATGCACGAAACATGTTCTCCAGTGTTTGAATAGTTCTCTCAGATTGTCCATCAGTCTGAGGATGAAATGCGGTGCTAATTTTCAAATTTGTACCCAGTGCACTTTGCAAAATCTTTCAGAAATGAGATGTAAATCTTGGATCTCTATCAGTTACAATACTTATCGGTATTCCATGCAACTGAACTATTTCTTGTACATACACTCGAGCTAATTTATCCAATGAGTACGTCTTAAGTATAGGTAGGAAATTAACAGTTTTTTTCAATCTATCCACAATTACCCATATCGAATCATGCCCATCATGGGTCCTTGGAAATCTTGCAACAAAATTCATTGTGATATGGTCCCACTTCCATTATGGTACCGGTAACAGTTTCAATCAACCCGATGGTCTTTGGTGTTCGGCTTTCACTTGACATACAATACATCTTGAAACAAAGTCAGCTGTTTCTCTTTTCATGCTATTCCACCAGTAATTAAATTTCAAATCCCGATACATCTTCGTTTCATCTGAGTGCACTGTATAGTTTGACTTATGGGCCTCTTTCAGTATTTTTCCTTTCAACTCTTCATTATTAGGCACAACTATCCGGTCTTTATACCTTTAAACCCCATTAATATTCATAGAAAACTCAGGTTTAAAGATTCGATCTTTATCCTTCACTTCTTTATGTAACTCCAAATCTCTTTCCTGTTCTTCCTGGGTTCTGTGTAATAACACTGGTTTCACTTGAAATTTGCAAGAGTAATTCTTGACTTAGTAACAGATAACTCCCATGAACAAGCTTGCTTAATCAACTTCCACTCTTTCAAACATTAAGCTAGCAACTTGTACTTTTCTACTTAGTGTATCTAGAACAACATTGGCTTTACCTGGGTGACACTGAATCGTACAATGATCATCATTGAGTACTTCCATTCACTTTCTCTGTCTCAAATTCAAATCTTACTGAGAAAATAGGTATTTCAAACTCTTATAATCAGTGAAAATCTCAAACTCAACACCATACAGGTAATGCCTCTCGTTATGCAATGCGAACATAATCGCTGCTAACTCAAGATCATGTGTTGGATAATTCTATTCATAGGATTTAAGCTTTCTCAAAGCATAAACCACAATTTTTCCATCTTGCATCAAAACACAGCATAATTCTTCCTTTGACGCATCGTTGTACACCATAAAATTCTTAGTTTCATTTAGCAAAGTCAAAATCGGAGCTGTAGTTAATCTCGTTTTTTAACTCTTGAAAACTCGCCTCACACTTATCGGTCCACTGATATGCCACTTCCTTCCGAGTCCATGTGGACAAAGGTGCAACTATCCTTGAAAAATCTTGTACAAATCGACGATAATACCTCGCCAATCCCAAGAAACGTCTAACTTCTGCTACTCTCTTTGGCACTTACCAATTCAAAATAACTTTTATTTTAGACGGGTCAATAGTTACCCTGCTTCAGACACTATATGACCTAAGAAGGCCACTTGCTTTAACCCAAATTCACATTTACTGAACTTAGCATACAATTTCTTATCCTATAGTACTTGCAGTACAATCCTCGAATGACGCTCATGCTCCTTTGTACTTTTTGAATAGAGCAAATATCATCAATAAACGAATTGATCTAAAAACTCCTTAAAAGTTTGATGCATTAAGTTAATAAGGATACATGAGCATTTGTCAATCCAAACGGCATGACAACAAATTCGTAATGTTCATACCTTGTACGGAAAGCCGTCTTTGAGATATCTTCCTCTCTTATTCTCAATTGATAGTATCCAGATCTTAAGTCCGACTTAGAAAATACCACTTCTCCATGCAACTGATCAGAAAAATCATCTATATGCAGTAGATGATACTTACTTATTATTGTAACTCTATTCAACTGCCGATAATCCATGCACAACCTCAATGTACCATCTTTCTTTTAAACAAATAAAACTGGGGCTACCCATGATGATACACTAGGTCGAATAAACCCCTTATCCAGTAATTCTTGTAACTACAACTTCAACTCTGTCAATTCTTCTGGAGCCATCCTATACGGCGCTTTTGAAATCAGGGTTGTTCCCGGCAACAATTCTATCACAAATTCCATTTCTCGTCAACCGGTAATGTGTGTTACGTCCTCAGGGAATACATCCACGAATTCATTTACTATAGGTACATCTACTACTTTAACCTTTTCTTTCTAATTATCCACCATATAAGCTAAATATCCCATACAACATCTAGAGAGTAACTTCTCTACTCGAATAGCTGAAATAATATTCATATCCCTATCCTTTCTACCTTGGAACTTATATAATTCCCAATCAAATGTAGTAAAAGTCACAATCTTATGAAAAAAATCTAGTGATGCCCGATTAGATGACAAACAATTCATCTCTAACAATATATCAAATCCTCTCATAGGCAAAACAATAAAGTCAGTATATACCGTATACTCACCCACATTCATTGCACATGATTTATATATCAGACTAACTATAGTACTTTCTCCTAGAGGAGTACTAACTTCCAACATATATGGTAGCAACTCAGGTTTTTGAGGTAACATGGGCACCACATATGATGAATGAGCGGGTGGGTAGAACTAGGATCAAATAGTACTCTAGCAACACATTAAAAAATAGTGAGTGTACCTTCAATAACTCCACTAGTATCTCGAACCTCATGAGATTCCAATGCATTTGCTCGTCCTTGCATTTTTTTACTTCTCAAGCAATCCCTGGCTGATTCCCTCTACCTTGATTATCTTTAGGCATAATTTGATTTCCAGAATGAGGGCAATTTCTCCCAATATGTCCAGGCTTAGCACACCTAATACACAAAATCATCTTTATGTGACATTCATTCTCTATATGTCCCGTCTAGTTACAATATGCACATCACTTCCCAATTCTTGCCTGCTTTGACGGTTGCGTGTTTGAAATCTCAGTATGATTTCTCATTTTACTATTGTTCTAACGCCCCTAAAATTCAGAGCTCCGACGCCCAGAACTCCCGGGTCGTTAACTTACCAAATCACATTAAACTTGTCAGACATGTTCACTAACACATATTCCAAATCATCTAATTCAGCATCAACTCAGATTTCTCAAAATACTGGATCACAATTGCTTAGCTTAAACTATTAAAGCTTAAGCTCTTCGCAATTCAAATTTTCTAAGATCAAATAACAGTACCGACCCACGCAAGGGTCTTACTATATCGTAGTGATGGGCTCATTGGAATCTCACTCAGTCTCTAACCCATTCCCGAACCATCCACTATTGATCATCACCTACAGAAGGGGAATCAAATGAATGGTGATCTTTTGAGAGCTCAGTAAGGTTTTTACAAGGACTAACAATAGCATTGCAAAGTGATTCCAAAGAATACAACCGATGAAACTTTCCAGAATACTTCAGATGGTCAAAAACTCAATGATTTGCAAAAGGATCAAAAACTCATCAGAAATAGATACCAAAATGAACCAGAACAAACACGACGGATTCCAAAAACAATCAATAATAGATCATTTCTAGAGTCACTATTTTCAAAATACAATGAAGATTTTCCAAAGGATTTCAACAGAAGCACAGATCATTCGAAATTTCCAGAAGAAAATCACAAATAAACAGCAAGACGATTGCAAATAGTTATCGGATTTAGGCACAACAATTTGAAAGAACGGATACAAACAATGATCAGATTTGATCATCATGCAATACATGCGAGGATCACAAGATTTCCAAATAAGCGATCCAGGTTCAATACTAGGGTTTTCTGGGCAATAATATACTGATAGCAATACACAGTTCAGAGTTTGGCATTAGCCATAAGTAGATCAAATGAGTACTTACGAGTACAAATTATCAGAATAAGAGTTCGGACAAAAGTCATTACCCAGGGTTCAGATAGAATCCCTTACCTGGATCCGCAGCTAAATTATCCTAATCGGAAAGTCTTTAGCTTTAACCTAAACAGAATAATCGAATCATTAGAATACAGTCTAAAGTAAAATATTATAACTTAATACGGACTCACACATACTCCCGAAATGAACCCCCCTCACCGGGCATGTAAAATTATCGAAACGCCCTTGGGGTGTAAAATTACCAAAATGTCCCTCTCGGACTTAAATCACCCAAACGGCCTTACCGTAAGTAGAATCACCCAAATAACCCTATTATATGTAAATTTACACAAAAATACCTTTATTAGGTCAAATTACTAAAATACTCCTTCGGGTGGCAAATTACCAAAATATTCCCTGTTACGGTTAAATCATCAAAATGATCTTTTGGTAAGCCAAATCACTAAAATATCCTTACTGTATGTTAATTTACTCAGAAATACCTCTTATGGGTAAAATTACTAAAATACCCCCCTCGGGTGGTAAATTACCAAAATACCCCTGGTGGTTTCCGGCACCGGAAAGATTCCAAAATATCTTAAATTGCTATTTTAAGCATCCTGAATTTCTGAAGTAAAAAGTATTTTATAAAAGTTTCGCCCGAAAATCTCGAACCGGTGTCCGGACCGAGCGCTAAAAGGTCAGTTTCGTGAAAAAATACCTATTGGCCTCAGAATGGCTCGAAAATTTAGGTAATGCATTTCATCAGTAAAATAATTATTCTATAAAAAATTTAGATTAAAATAGCTTGGTTTGGTATTCTAAATAATTTAGTAAATTGCTTTAATCAGTACCCAAAATTAACGCCTTTTGCGGACACCGAAAATTGTCAACAAATTCCAGAGCGTGCGTCTCGTAAAAATACTAGGGGTTACAGTTTTGCACTTTGTCCAATTGTGACCCTGACCATTTATAAAAATTCGTTGAAAAATGCCTAATTAAATTTTCTAACATTAGCGACAAAAACAAGTACTATTCAAATCATAGCACCTAGTATTTCATCTTCACCCACACACACTTATCTTCTTCAACCCCACTGCCCAGCGCCAAACCCACCCCCCAGGACCTTCTCTTCACTCACTAACACCCACATAATTACATATACACACACAATAACTCTTCTTAGTCATCCTAACACGCCTAAACACACACATTAACACCCATATCCACACCTTCACACGCCTACACTCACTGTCCACCAAGAACACACACACTGTCCACCAAGAACACACATTGTTCACCAAGAACACATTCTGCCACCTCCTTTCATCTCTCGGCCAATCATCCAACTACTCCCAACACCCCTACCCAAGTGGATTATACCTAATTACAAGCCTTAACTCATAAATTAAACACTTCATCTTCACAATCGTGCACCCATTCACACACCACGGTCACGAATACACACACACCTTATACGAGGCACACACCTATTTTCACACACACACACAGAGTTGAGATTACACCCCAATTGACAAATAACTAAATTATAACACTGATCAAGGATCACCTTGAGAGAATTTGCCCGAGATTTACCCCCTCTGTTCCTTCTTCCTGTTTGTTTTTTTTTCTTTTTCCTGTTTCCCGCTCTGCGCTTCTCCGGGTCTTGTTTGCTCTTCTTTCCTAAAATGCAAGTCCTCTTTTTTTTTTTTTTTTTTTTCTTTCTTCTTCCTTCTTTCTTTTTGGTCTGCTTCTCTCTTTTGGTTTTCCCTCACCCGAGATTCCCTTATCTATCCACTATCAAATCATTAACTTAGCTTAGTCACCTGAGCCAGTAGGAGGTGACAAGCTAAAAAAAAAATGGCTTCTAAATCAATTTTATAAAACTGCACAAATGACACAAAACTTTTCATATTTGCAAAATCGTCCCGAATATTTCAACAATTACATTTTTGCCCCAAAATCTTTTTAAGCTCCGATACTCTACTAATACCCAAGCATTGCTCAAATTTAATGCCCGTCTATTTTTTTTTCGGAGTACCGATTGTTATTTTAACCCGCTCCCAAAGTTCGGGATGTTACAATTGTCACCTTGGGATGACACTGCAAAACTGGCTTGACTACCAGTATAACGACTCATTTGATTACCTCGACCTCTTCCTTAACCATTTTCATAGAAATTACGATTTCTTCCTTGTAAAGCTCTTTGAAAATTTCCCTACCAAATATTCCCTTGACCCCTTCCATCAGGGTTCATATTCCCAATGTTATGGTTTCCCTCTCCACCATATGATGGTGATCTAAATGGTTCTATATCAACATTATTTTGCTCTTCTAAGTCATTCTCAATAGCCAATGCTCTATCAACAACTGCGATATATGTGTGTAACTGTAAGGAGATCGACTTATCTCGAAGATCCTTATTCAAACCTTTAACAAACTTTCTTACTTTTGTTTCTTCTGTATCCACCATATGTGGACAAATTCTAGCTAAATCAGTAAATCGTGATTCATAAACTGATACCGACATATTTTGTTGTTTAAACTTTATAAAATTTGATTCTCTCTTCTCTTGGGTTACTGCTAGAACATACTTATTAGTGAACTCCCCTTTAAAGTTTTTCCAAGTTAATGGGAATCATTCCCGCTTCCACTTCATGGATAACAATTTCCACCATCTTTCTGCACTAGCCTCTAGCATAAAGCTAGTATACCCAATCTCTGAGAATTCAAAATCCTAGCAGTATCAAGAATTTTCTCCACTCTAGCCAACCATTCCTCTGTTATCATTGGATTAGGCTTCCCGAAAAATGGGTTCTTTATCAGTTGAACAAACTTATCAAAGGTGAGACCCCCATCTCCCAACATTTGAGCAGTATTCAACATCTCCTGGGGTTGCTCGACTTGTTGAGCACCTTTAAAATTACCTTTATTCACTACTTCTTGCACATTTGTATTTACAGGGGGGATTTCCACCTATTTGTCTCGTTTCATCTACAACTTGCTGGAGTATCTGACAAGCCTCCAGTAATCCACAATTAGTCACATTATTTTTATTTAGAATGGAGTTCTTTTCTAAATTAAGGTGTGGTTTGTGCCCACCCTGAACTTCAGCATTAACCTCAGGATTATTCATTCTTTGAGTTCCTTCATCAGCCATATTGTTTCCTTGATTTCGTGCCCCGCGCTCTCGCTTTGTTATAGGCCTACACACACAACACCATATAAGTACCCCTACATAATATGCAATATTCAATAATCACTAACCACACAAGGCCTTAGGATCTTATCCCAGCCTTTAACTACGCCTTGATACTACAATTGTAATGCCCCAACTTAGGGTTATCTTAACCCCGCTAGAGTATTACGATACATCGGCAAATAAAATCATTATGATAATAGAACTCATTCTAACTCACTTGGTAATTAAACCATATCATACAACGTTAAAGAGTTCACTTTTACAAAACACACCTAGCAAGCTCTCTATCAGATCTTAGAGTTGACATATTGTTATGTTTCAAGTATAACTTAATTTACAAATTTACAAGTTTCTCATTGCCCGTTTTCTCACCGTACCACACACTTTTTCCTTGGCTTTCGAGGGACCGGCTCCTTGATATAAAATATTATGGGTAAAACCCGTTAGCCCACTAGCTCAATAAGATAATCAAAGACATTTAATGTAACTTTCAACTCAAGAATATTGATAATGCATACTATTGCAATTCAATCACATTAAGCAGTAGTATATCTGCAAGTTACACATATCAGACGTTCACACTTAGTTAATCATTAGAAGAGTTTACTATTCCCGAATTCAGCGCCATCAATAGACCACACTTATCTCACCACACCCTAGATATAAGTTCACAACCTTTTCCTCGGTTAAAGGCAAAGTAACCAAAAACAAATGAACATCGATACCGCCTCGGGTAACAGTCGGTGTTACAATTGTTCGGCTTAAACGGTGAACCGCTACTCAAACACAATCAAATCAACCGCCAACCATATGAAAGGGGTAACATAATAACCATCAACAATATATCAACCATCCCCTACAATCAAAGGATGTAAAATGCTCATGTGCAAGCAAACAAATCCTTTCATACATGTAGTTGTTGTAATCTTCATTTACTTATTCTATAAAACTTAACTATCAAATATTTAATCACTTTCACCAATGAACATTAGTCTTAGCCCTTGGATTGAAGCTTTGTTGGATTTCATGGTTTGGCCACACCAATCACGGACTACAAAATGAAAATAGTATGTTGGAACTGTGGTGGCATAAGTCAAGCTACTAAAGTTCATACAGCCTTGGGTTTGACTCACGATCGCAATCCAGATACCCTATTTCTGATGGAAACAAAAATGTATGTTGCCAAAGTAGCGCGTCTGTTTTATTCTTCAGGGTATGTTGACTTTATGGGTACTGATCATATAGAACTTAGTGGAGGACTTTGGTTGGGTTGGAGATAGCCTAATTTTAGGGGAGTTTTTCACTTGCATAAAAATATTATTTTAACCTCGAGAATCAATTTAGAGGGGTTTTTCATGTGAATACTACAGGTTTGTTTATGTGCATCCTTAGTGTGACAACCTCAGCCCTAGTGACATCACCAGAGCTGAGATGTATGGCATCATTACATCATAACCCTTGTTACAAAATACAGAGCAACTACAACATGAAGATCACTAATGGACATCACAAGACGCGTTTTACAAAACTCTTCTTAAAAGTACATAACATACTACAGCGGAAGACTGTCAAGACTTAACATAACTAAATATTTACAACAGAGTACACAATGGTCGTAGTAACACGTCCCTCATCAAATATCTCAGTGCATCTTTTCCTTAACTTCTCTGGAGGTCTCACCGCGTTCAAACCTAGTACCTGAAACACAACATATAAGGAATGAGCGTAAATTGCCCAGTAAGGATAATACATGGAGTACAACTCACAATCCATTAGGGAATATTGGAGAATCAATTATGAGTTGTCAACAATTTATAATAAGTTCAGAAAGCCAACAAAATGGTCACAACGTCTACGATTATATTGATATATCACTTTTGTTCAGACTGAGCAGCTTTAAGCCCAATAGAATGTCATCATTTGCGCTTGTACAAGGAGATGACAGACTCACAGACTGTGCATATGTAAGGCAAGAGAAAACAATAATGCAAACAGTAATCATGAGAAACATAAATGATAAAATCAATAATATCACTTAAAATCAATTGCAATGCAGACCCGACTTGAGTCGACTTGGCACGACAGACTTTGGATCCGTTCCTCCCGTTACTAGAGACTCAACTTTTATCGGTCATCCTCATATTGACGCCCCATTACATAGGGTACATACTTAATGAGTATTTTGATCATAGGTCCTCAACAACTCATCAAAGTTTTAGCAACAGAGCGAACTAAGGGAATTGTTCCACCTCAAGTCCTCAACAACATAACTCAAGTAAAGCAGTATGGAGTCTCAATAACTACCGTGTTCAATCATAATAACGAGAGTTCAACATAGACATCATCAATATGGCATGCTAATTGAAGCAATGAAAAGCATATGAGGGCCGTACTATCCTTACTAGATTGGCTCTTGGCTGAAGAAATCCTAAAAACCCGAAATCAACGAGCGGAATCACCTATTCAACAAGATCTATCTCGTCAAACCTCATTTAAGCACATACACCACACTTTATTCTATCCATTCCTGCTTATCAGCTCAGAACCTCATACTACGACTTGTCCTTCCAATCTGATAATCAGATTTACCCTAGCCCCTTAAAGTCACCAATGACACCATTTTTCTTAAATTTGAGAGGGTACTAGGACTGTTTCTCTTTTAACTATTCCCAATGGCCAATTATGTGTGTCTACTAAATTTGCCACCGGGTGTAGAAAGTTACCAAAACACCCCTTGGCGACCATCGCACCCACAAAACCTTTAAATATTTAAAAACCTTTTTAAGCAAACCAAGCTGGTTTTTGAAAAAAAGTCCTTCGGGAATTTTATGTTCAAAAACACTTATCCAATATTTAACTGAGTGCTAAAAGGCCAACATCGTTAAAACATAAATCGACACTGGAATATCAAGAAGCTTTAGACACTTAAGTGTCTTAACAACACATAGTAGACATAAAATTTTAGATAAAAGTAATCTCATTTGACATTTGTAATATATCGAGAAATCCTTTTCACAGATAAAATCATTTGACGTTCTACATGAACTCGAGAAAATTTCACATTTCTTATGAAAATAATAGGGGCTACTCTTTTGAACTTGGCCAAAACTAAGGCAGAAACTGCTTTTAGAAATAAAGTTTGCAAAGCTTAGAAAATTAATTACTCTTAGTGACACTTACATTTCATATTCTTAAGCACACAAATCAAACACACACACTCTAGCACCTTGAAGACACACACGCAAACACACCACACACTCATTTTTCTTATAAAAAACTCTCTGATCACATTCTTACACAGACACCCACACCCACCAAGCACACATGCACACACGTTATACACACTAATTATACATATATAGAGACACATTATACACATTAACACCCACACTAAGCACACATAAATGCTGCAATTACACACACACACACACTCAAACACACATCAACATACTGCTACATACACCGACACGTGCAACTACACAAACATCATCTTCAAGAAACAAAACACACTCAAACACACACCAACACACTGCTACACCACACACACACACACACACACATGTACCTCTTGAACACACCCCAACACACAGTTGCACCATATAACACCTGCACCTCTTCCCTTGAACACACCCCAACACCCCATGTAACACCCCTAGTGTTGGTACCTTCTAGATGGTTATCTTATTTCTTTAGCGATAGTTTTATAAACAACATTTAGTGTTGATTACATGAGGCAAATTATGGGCAACCTTTGGCGACATTTTTTATACACAATTTGTATCATCGATTTACATAAACAATATTTTATAGGCAACAATTAGTGATGATTAGTGAAGCGGGGTTAGTAAATAAACAAATAAATCAAATCAAATCAAAATCAAATTTATTTGAAAAACTATGGTCAACTCTTTAAGTTTGGAAAGAGAGGGAACAAATAAGGAAATAAGTGGAGAGAATTAAGTGAGATTTTTTGGTACAAGAAAAAGAGAGCGATTTGCTCTTTGGTTGTAGAAGAAAAGAGAAAGAGAAAGCAAGAGACTGAAGAAAGGTTTCGCCAGAATTCGGCTAGGTAGATCACTTTTTCGATTGGCCCTTACACTCGTTATTATAGTTAGTTTTTTTGTGTGTGCTTAGAAAGTGTATGAGTGTGTTTTATGGGTATGATTGGACTGGCGCGGGGTGTGCAGAGGTGTGTGTTTGTGTATGTAGTGAGGGAGTGGTTGTGTGTGTTTGCAAGTGTAATGAGGGAGCAAAAATAGGGCTGTAGGGCTGTGTTTTTTGTGGGTGTAATAAGGGTGTATATGTGGGTGTGTGACGAGGAAGGGGAAGGCTGTAAAAAAAATCGTGAATGGAGAAACAAGTGTGTTTGTGGGGTTTGGAAAATAGAAATGGGAACTGTCCGGGAGTGTGTGTCTGTGTGAGTGTTTGGGCGCGTGTGTAAGGGACAAGGGGAGAGGGACAACACTACCGTGAGGCAGTGAATATGAGTTGTGTGTGTTTGGTGCCCAACTGTGAATGATTTGTGTGTGAACTGTGAGTATGAGGGTTGCATATGTGTGTGAAAAATGTGTGTGGCATTGAGAAGGGTGGGGGACAACGTGTTTTATGTGTATATACACTGTGTAAAGTGTGGGTATTATCTGTGTGAGGGGTGGAAGAAAGCTGTCGTAGGGTGTTTATATGCAACTGTGTGTGTAGTGGTGAGATGGAGGGGGAAAATAACAATGGTGCAGGGTGTGTTGTGAAATGTGTGTCTAATTTCAGTGTGTGAAGTGTGTGCATCAATGAGTATTGTGTGTATTTGTGGGTGAAGTGGGTTTATGAGAAGGGATGGGAAAAGATTGAAGTGTGTGTGTGTGTGTGTGTGTGTGTTTTGTATGTATATATGTCTATGTAAGAGTGTATTGTGAGTGTTATGTGTTTGTATATGGGATTAAGCATCAAGAAAGGAAGGAGGAAACTGATGTGACTATTGTACATTGTGTCTCGGTGCTGGAAAAATAAAGAGTAAGCTACTACATATGTGAAGGTATTTGTGTGAGTGAGTTTGTGAGGTATGTAGTATGTTGTGTGTGTTCATGTCTTGAAAGTGGGTACAAAAGATTAAGGAGGATGTAGAGGTTTCATGTTGTGCTGTGCAGTAAAAGTACACTTTACGGCAGAGTATCTAGCAATTATCATAAATTGGTGAAACTTTGCAAAAATTCTTAGGCTGATATTAGGATTACTAGTAAAATTCTGATTTTTCTAAAATCGTTAGTATTTTTATTAACTTTTGCAAGTTTAGATTTTCTAAAACTCATTTGGAGCCTTTAAATTCCTTAATAAATTCTGACAAAATTTGTGTAAAGTTTTTATGATAGAAATAAGTTTATGTTTTGAATTTCATAATTTTTAGAGTTGATTTCACACTAAATGTATATCGCATTTGATTTAACAAAATAGATGATCTTAAAATGGTTTCTGTGCCTTTTAAATCCTAATTTTAGTTTCTATATTTTTCTTATACATTGTAAATCTATTAAGAATTATGGGAATTCAATTTGCGTTAGAAGTATTAATGGCTATTTTTCGGCTTTTCTGGTATTAAAAAAATTATTTTTTATTAAAAAAAAATCATCTTTTTACTTGTTACGTTGTTTTAAGCTATGAAGGTATTTTATGAGAATTTGTTATGAATTTTGGAGTGTCTTAATGCCTTACGGGGTATGCGAAGTTTTCAGTTAAGTTGAATCGTACGTGGGACGCGTTTCGATCTAGGCTGTTTGAGAATGTCGGAGTGAGTAATTAGCATTGGATTTATAGTGTTATGAGAGTAGAATTTGTTCTAATAAGTAATTTTTCAATTTAGATTAAATCGAGGAAATTGAACAAAGTTAAATAACAGCGCATAGCTTGAATTGAGGTAAGGGATTCTTATTCGAACCAATTCCTCAAAATTGATTCCGTATGTTACTCTAATTTGTTATTGTTCTTCATTTGGGATCTATTATGTTGATACAAGTATGCATTATTGCCTTTAAAACCTGTTTTAAGCCTTAAGCGTTCGTTTAAATTCTTATCGATGCTCACCGTTCATTACTCATAGGGCATCGATTTATTCATTGAATTAGCGACTTTTTTTGTAACCGGTATATTGACATGAGATAGTCTATTGAGGCATTATAAGGATGGTCTGTAATGGGGGTGATATAAGGATAGCCTGTTATTATAGGATACGCTAGTACCTTAATGGTCTAGCTAGTGTACATATGTAAATTTAATCACATTGTTATTGAGCATTGCCTGTGTGGCTTTGCTAAGTATTACCCTACACTACCTATGTGGCTTTGCAAATTTACTCATGTTCAATATATCATCTGCAACGTTTATGATGTAATTGAAAGTATTTCTATTGATATCAGATTTAGGGGATTGAGTTGAATCTCTTCCCACATTGTCATTAAAATAAAATATGTAAATCATCTGTAATCCCTCTTATGAATTTTGAGCGACCTTACTGAGCTCTCAAAAGCTCATCCATTTTTCCGTTCTCCTCTGAAAGTAATAACCATCAATTGATTTCTTGGATTGGTTAGAGCCTGATTATGGAGTTGGTTTAGATTTTCATTAGTTTGTTTATTTAAGCCCCTGCGAGGGAATCAGTGCGTAACTTACTTAATTGAGTACGTTAATTTAGTCTTTGCATTTAGGAACAATTTAATTGAAAGCTTGAGTTATTGTAGAAGCTCTGACATACATTACAGTTGTTTATTGAATTAAGGTTATTAAATGATTAAGTATCGATCGATTGAATGGCTAGCGCTCCAGAAATTCTGAGGTGTTACACCTCATGCACGCACTCTTGTTGCACATACACGTACACACCCCTTACATAGCACGCCACGTGCATTATGTGGTTACACATAGCTGGACACATTACATCCCACACCCCCACTATTTTACACACACTCACACACCTCTGCACCCTCAGCATTTCCCTGTTTCACACCCTTAAACACCACACACTCGCACAGCCTAATTCCCTATGGTTACACACACACACACACATTCTCTCTCTCTCTCTCTCTCTTCTGTATACACACCTACACACTGATTCACACACTTTGTATACACCGTATCCCCCACACACCCCTCTGTTTTACACATACACTCGCACACTAATTGACACACACAGAGCACACTCTACACCTTACCAGTGTTGCACCTCCCCCTTACACACACGGATACATACACAAACATGCACATACACAGCAACACGCCCCCTAAAGTTAAACACACACACACACACACTGAAAATTAAACACACATGCTAAAATTAACCTCCCAAAACCCACCTTAAACACACCTACAAGCACACTGATTTCACTACCTAAACAACCCCCGTTATTTACACCTATAAACACTGAGAATACACACTACAAAAATTGAAATTACCTTTCCTTAAAAAGACCAAATCCTCTTCAAAATTAGCTGAATTTCTCCTTGTATGTTTGTTCCCAACCCATTCTGGTCGTACCCAAGGGCCCACCAGGGGTCTCACCTCACGCGAGCACGTCGACATTGTCAACGATTAATTTTCCAACATATAAAACCGGTCAGCACCCGCACGCCCAAGACACGTGTTTTTTCTCGCTTCACGCGATTCGTGCGTGACTTAGACATTTTATTTCGCATTGACGTCACTCACGCTAGTGCAATCGTCATGACAAGACCACCCGAGCACCTATTCACCAAAAATATCGGCCGGCGGCGCATTTGGAGAAACGGGGTTAAGGGGGCAAATGGCCTTGGCCAACCCCAGGGGGTCAGCCTCGGCCTTCCCCAGGCCATAGGGGTCGGCCTCGGCCTCCTGGGGGGCTTGGCCTTGGCCACTTTCCCCCGGTGGTTCACCCCTTTCCCGCATACCCCTTTTTCGTACTTCTTTCCCCTCGTATGCTTCATACGTAACCTTGGCACCTTGATCGCTACGTGGGTATGATTCTTGGCAACGCACTCGTCATAACGCAACTTACGGATTCATCATTGCTTGTCAAAACATCTACCGACGGCGCGCCTGAAGTTCGCAAAAGGAGAAGTGGCCTTGGGCTCCGAAAATGGAATATGGCCAAATGGCCTTGGCCAACCCCAGGGGGGTCGGCCTCGGCCTTCCCCAGGCCATGGGGGTCGGCCTCGGCCTCCTGGAGGGCTTGGCCTCGGCCATTTTCCTCTGGTGGTTCATCCCGCCGTGCAAACCCCTTTTTCGCAGTTTTTTCACTTCGTACGCTTTGCACGTGACCTTGAAATCTCGTTCGTCATGTAGGTATGATTCACGTCGACACGCTCGTCGTAACGCAACTTTTGGATTTTCCATTGCTCATCAAAACACCTACCGTCGGTGCGCCTGAAGTTCACCGAAAGAGGGAGTGGCTTTGGCCTCCCTTCATGGGAGTTGGCCATTGGCCATGGCCACTCCCTAGGGTCGGCCTCGGCCTCCCCAGGGGTCCTGGCCTTGGCCTTCCCCCAATGTTTGGCCTATGGTCTCCCCTCCCGCGCGCACTTGTTTTTCTCGAGTCTTTGCACCTCCGCGATGTTTACGGACGTTCGTACATCAACCTCGTGACGTCCGTCGTGCATCAACCTCGGGACGTCCCTCATCCATGACCGCACACCGCTCCCACGATGCCCATCGCCCAAAGTCGCGCACTATCACCGAATGACCCATCGCCGACGACCGCATACCATAACTACTGACTTTGTCATTACTATATGTTGCATTTATTATCTTGTTATGACAGGCACACTGAGCTCACATCTCGTCTTCGGGACACCCGATGCGCGCCCGAGCGCCATCGTCATGATACGTGCCCCCGGCACCAACTATTGCTCCGCGACGTTCGTCGCCGCGCCCTTGCGCCATCGTCATGATACGTGCCCCCGGCACCAACTATTGCTCCGCGACGTTCGTCGCCGCGCCCTTGCGCCATCGTCATGATACGTGCCCCCGGCACCAACTATTGCTCTGCGACGTTAGTCGCCGCGCCCTTGCGCCATCGTCATGATACGTGCCCCCGGCACCAACTATTGCTCCGCGACGTTCGTCTCCGCGCCCTTGCGCCATCGTCATGATACGTGCCCCCGGCACCAACTATTGCTCCGCGACGTTCGTCGCCGCGCCCTTGCGCCATCGTCATGATACGTGCCCACGGCACCAACTATTGCTCCGCGACATTCGTCGCCGCGCCTGCGTGCATTCTCATGATACGTGCCCCGGCACCAAGTATTGTCTCCGCGACGATCGTCGCCGTGCCTACGTGCATTCTCATGATACATGCCCCGACACCAAGTATTACTCCGCGACGTTCGTCGCCGCGCCCGTGCGCCAGTCTCATCATACGTGCCCCGGCACCAAATATTGCTCCTCGACGTTCGTCGCTGCACCACTTTCACAACACGTGCCCCAGGCACCAGGTATTGTCTCGTGCTATAGGCACTGCGCTCATGCGCCACAATCATGTTGCATACTACCGGGATGGGCTCCAAACCTTATAGCCATCGCCGTCTCAATCAAAAGGGGGGCTTCGGCCTCGTACCAGGATGGGCTCACAACCTTATAGCCATCGCCGTCTCAATCACAAGGGGGCTTCGGCCTCGTACCGGGATGGGCTCATAACCTTATAGCCATCGCCGTCTCAATCACAATGGGGCTTCGGCCTCGTACCGGGATGGGCTCACAACCTTATAGCCATCGCCGTCTCAATCACAAGGGGGTTTCGGCCTCGTACCGGGATGGGTTCACAACCTTATAGCCATCGCCGTCTCAATCAAAAGGGGGGCTTCGGCCTCGTACCGGGATGGGCTCACAACCTTATAGCCATCGCCGTCTCAATCACAATGGGGCTTCGGCCTCGTGCCGGGATGGGCTCACAACCTTATAGCCATCGCCGTCTCAATCACAAGGGGGCTTCGGCCTCGTACCGGGATAGGCTCACAACCTTATAGCCATCGCCGTCTCAATCACAAGGGGGCTTCGACCCTCGTACCGGGATGGGCTCACAACCTCATAGCCATCGCCGTCACAGTCACAGGGGGCTCCGACACAAGGACCCCTCGCCACAGACTCAGAGCATTGAGCTGCGACCATGTCCGCTCATGTTACTGTCGATCTTCGACACCACCAGGGCAATGACCCCCGGGTCACTCCGGGACGGGAGCAGGTCCTTGGAGGGCATCGCGCCTAGTCCGCCTGGCAGTTGGCTACAGGGGTAACCCTCACCACTGTCAGGTTATCTGCGCGTCTCTTGACGCACCTCATGGGATTCAGTAAGGGCTTGGATTGGTGGCTGGGGTAACGAGTTTACTCTGACCATGCCGTCATGGTATGGTCAGTCTTCTTAGACAGGCAGAGCGACGCTGTGCGAGGCAGGCAACGCGAATTTGGGAACCGGCAGTCCAACGGAGAACCGGTATTTTGGGACCTCCTGGTGACGTGTCACTCCCGGGGGATGACATGTGGCACTTTATGACATAAGCACATTGTTTTCTATAAATAGTGAACTTTACAACTCAAAAAAGGGACTTCTTCTTCATTCTCACAAAAATCACATTCTCACTCTAGAATTGGAGAGCTCTTGGATTCTAGAGAGAGAAACATAAAATTGGACATAGCTTAAGATCGTAACATTGGACCTCGACTCGGACCCTGACTTGGACTATCGACTGCCGGCCCTGTTCGTCTTAGCCTTGCCTTCGCAGCACTGCCATTCCTCATGGCCTGTCTAGGAAGCCTTGCTCTCAGCCCTTACTCCGTCCTTGCTGTCTCTCACTTTGCATACTTGGAAGCTGACACGGACTGCAGCCTTTGTGGCACCTCCACGTAAGTACGAACCCACTTTCCTTGGCATCATTTTGGCGACTCCGCTGGGGAGGTGAGCATCGTACTGCAGTCTGCCTGTCTTTTAACGTTGATCATCATGCCTGTACGACGGAGAGCTATGAGGACTACCAGCCAAGGCCTCAACCCCACTGTCCAAGAGGAGCATAATTTTGATGACCAGGAGGAGACTTGTGTCGTCTGACTCCAAGGCTAACCCCAATACGACCAATCGACACCATGCTCACGACTTGCTCCAGTCGTCTCTTCCCAATTGCCGGCCTCTTGCCACTGGTATTACCTATGTACGAACCACACCCCAAAAAGTTGCTCCCCACCACCAACCCATTTGTACCATTGTCATCCCCACAATGCCTCGGGTTATCCCGCCCGGGGGCTTAGGTGCCAGGATCATTTCGACCGGGCACACAAACCTTCGTCTGCTTCGTATGTCACCACGATATGTTGCCTCCCTATGGGTTCAATGGAGTTGTATTTTTTTCCAGACTTAGAAAAATTTTCAAGCTACATTACTCTTGCACAAGTCTCTTGACACCACCCCTCATACCATCACCCACCCCCTTGGGGGCTTCACCATTTCTCAATCCATTCAGCCTCACATTGCAACGACTTGGTACGTGGTGCGCGGGGTGGCTCGAGCCGCGCTACTACGGTCGCATCATCATCCTCCATCTACTTTTCTTGACACTTAGAAAAAAAAATTCATTTTTTTCGCACTGGTCATCGATGATCATCCTCAGTGGTCTCCCTCGGCATCCTTGTCTCAGCCCAACACTTAGAAAAAAAATTCATTTTTTTTCGCAACCGGTCATCAATGATCATCCTTAGTGGTCTCTCTCGGCATCCTTGTCTCAGCCTAACACTTAGAAAAATTTTCATTTTTTTCGCAACCGATCATCGATGATCATCCTCAGCGGCCTCCCTTAGCATCCTTGCCCGACCGAGCTCAAAATTTTTTTTTTCAACACTTAGAAAAAATTTCAAGTTTTTCATCTTCCCCACTACTCTCCACATTCAAGCTCTCATCATTCTCCCTCTCACATTTTCCTCTCCTCCCTCACCATCCAACACCTCATCACCCTTTCCCCACTTCACACATCACTTCTTTCTCCATTTTATGGAACAAAATTTCATACTTCCACCATCCCACTTCTCTCATTCTCTTCTTGTGCATTATGAAAAAAAAAAGTCATTGGGGGTTCCCTCTCCTTAAAAAAAAAAAAAAAAAAAAAAAAAAAAATTTTTTGCCCCCCCCCCACCCCACCCCATCACCCCCCCCCCACCACCCAGGCGCCTGGGCAGCCTCCATCCCACCCCTCCATGTGGGTCTTCCCCACTCTCTCTTCCCAATTTTTAATTCCCTCTCTCCATTTCTCTCTTTTCCTTTTTCTCTCCCTCCCATCACTTTTTACTTTTTCTCTTTCTTCCTTCACATCACCCATTTTCACACATTTCCTTCTCTTCCCTCACTATCCGAGACAACATCCTCCAATTTCTCCACTTCACACACACTCTTCTCTCTCTCTCTCTCTTGTCACATTAAATGCCTCTCTCTCTCTCTCTCTCTCTCTCTCTCTTTCTCTCTTACACATTCTCTTACACTCTCTTACACACTCTCTCTTATACTCATTAACTCACCCAACAATCTCTTCTCTTTCACCTTCACGTGGGTTTCTCCCACCCTCCCCCTTACTTCTATTCATTTTCACTCATCATTACCCACATTCTCTCTCTCTCTCTCTCACATTTAATTCTCACCTTTCACATCACTCTTTCTTCATATTTCTCTTCCCCCATCATTTCCAATGCCCCCCTTGCCCACAACCACACCCCTCGGCCTCGGCCTCGGCCTCCCCACCCCTTCCCTTAGGCCGACCCCCTCTCCCCTCTTCATTCACTCACCCTTCTCTCTTCTCCAATCACACTCATTATTTTCTCTCTCACACATATTCTTACACATTCTCTCTTATTAACTCACCCCCTCCACACGTGGGTTGCTCTCTCATTCTTCTCATTGGTTTTTCTTTCTTCCTTTCCACTCATCATTAAACCCCCTCTCTCTCTCTCTCTCATACTACATGCCCCTATCAATTCCCTCATCTCACCCTCCCCCTTTCCTCACACCCCTCGGCCTCGGCCTCCCCAACCCCCTCCCCACGGCCGACCCCCCTCCCTCTTTCTTTTCTTCTACCTCACCCCCATTAACTCCCTTTACTACTACCACAATTTCATATTTAGTTTATTTGTCTTCTCTCTCCCTCTCTCACATAACCACATACTTTATTTACACTACTTCATAACTACAACACCCCTCATACTCAACATATTTTCTTTCTCATATTTCATTATACTCACCCTACAAAACACTTAGCATTTGTTTTTCAATCTAACCAAACCAAAAACTAAAATACCAATTTACTTCAACTAAAACTTCATATGCTTTGGTGTAGCACTTCTTGACTCCCTCCGTTACCCATTTTCTCACTTTTCCACACTTAGATTTTTTTGCAACATTGACTGCCTTGCATTGCCCGCGCCCCTGCGCCCGTCGTGAACTACCCCCCGTCGCGACGCCCGATCGCGCCCATCGCGCCCCTACCCATCTCTTACTCTTCTACACTTAGAACTTTTTTGTATTTTTTTACCACGCCCCGTGTTGTGACAACCCCGACATCAACGTCTTTGGTAGGTGGTGCGCGAGGTAGCTCGAACCACTTACTCCTACTCATTGTTCAAATGCCACTCGCCATACCCAGGCACCGCGCCGCCCGGACGTCATCTTCGCGACCCCCGTCGCTCGTCGTCCGGACGTCGCCAGCGCCCGCGCGCCAACTTTGCGACCCCGTCGCTCGTAGCCTGGACGTCATCTCCGTGACCCCCGTTACCCGTCGTCCGGACGTCGCTCACGCCCTCGCGCCAACTCCTCGATGCTCATCGTCCATCGCCTGGACGTCATCTCCGCGACCCCCGTCGCTCGTGCACTGACTCCACGACCACGCTCATGCGCCCCATCGTCGTGCCCTTATGTCAACGCCCAAGCATTCCAAGGTCTCAATAGGTGGTGCACGAGGTGGCTCGAGCCACCTACTCTTCACCTTCCTCATTCAGAGACGACGTCAGCTATTCTCCGGCCAAAGAACATTAAAAAAAAAATTCTTCTCTTCCAAGCATTTATACGTGCGGCGCCCGCTCGGGTTGCCCCTCCGCGCACACCGCACGCAGGGGGCTTATGTTCACAACCCATTCTGGTCGTACCCAAGGGCCCACCAGGGGTCCCACCACACGCGAGCACGTCGACATTGTCAACGATCAATTTTCCAACATATAAAACCGGTCAGCACCCGCACGCCCAAGACACGTGTTTTTTCTCGCTTCACGCGATTCGTGCGTGACTTAGACATTTTATTTTGCATTGACGTCACTCACGCTAGCGCAATCGTCATGACAAGACCACCCGAGCACCTATTCACCAAAAATATCGGCCGGCGGCGCATTTGGAGAAACGGGGTTAAGGGGGCAAATGGCCTTGGCCAACCCCAGGGGGTCAGCCTCGGCCTTCCCCAGGCCATAGGGGTCGGCCTCGGCCTCCTGGGGGGCTTGGCCTTGGCCACTTTCCCCCGGTGGTTCACCCATTTCCCGCATACCCCTTTTTCGTACTTCTTTCCCCTCGTACGCTTCGTACGTAACCTTGGCACCTTGATCGCTACGTGGGTATGATTCTTGGCAACGCGCTCGTCATAACGCAACTTCCGGATTCATCATTGCTTGTCAAAACACCTACCGACAGCGCGCCCGAAGTTCGCAAAAGGAGAAGTGGCCTTGGGCTCCGAAAATGGAATATGGCCAAATGGCCTTGGCCAACCCCATGGGGGTCGGCCTCGGCCTTCCCCAGGCCATGGGGGTCGGCCTCGGCCTCCTGGAGGGCTTGGCCTCGGCCATTTTCCTCTGGTGGTTCATCCCGCCGTGCAAACCCCTTTTTTGCAGTTTTTTCACTTCGTACGCTTTGCACGTGACTTTGACATCTCGTTCGTCATGTAGGTACGATTCATGTCGACACGCTCGTCATAACGCAACTTTCGGATTTGCCATTGCTCATCAAAACACCTACCGTCGGCGCGCCTGAAGTTCACCGAAAGAGGGAGTGGCCTTGGCCTCCCTTCATGGGAGTTGGCCATTGGCCATGGCCACTCCCTAGGGTCGGCCTCGGCCTCACCAAGGGGTCAGCCTCAGCCTCCCCAGGGGTCATCGCCTTGGCCTTCCCCCAATGTTTGGCCTACGGTCTCCCCTCCCGCGCGCACTTGTTTTTCTCGAGTCTTTGCACCTCCGCGATGTTTACGGACGTTCGTACATCAACCTCGTGACGTCCGTCGTGCATCAACCTCGTGACGTCCGTCGTGCATCAACCTCGGGACGTCCGTCGTGCATCAACCTCGGGACGTCCATCATCCATGACCGCACACCGCTCCCACGATGCCCATCGCCCAAAGTCGCGCACTATCACCGAATGACCCGTCGGCGACGACCGCATACCATAACTACCGACTTTGTCATTACTATATGTTGCATTCATTATCTTGTTGTGACAGGCACACTGAGCTCACATCTCGTCTTCGGGACACCCGATGCGCGCCCAAGCGCCATCGTCATTCTCATGATACGTGCCCCGGCACCAAGTATTGTCTCCGCGACAATCGTCGCCGTGCCTACGTGCATTCTCATGATACATGCCCCGACACCAAGTATTGCTCCGCGACGTTCGTCGCCGCGCCCGTGCGCCAGTCTCATCATACGTGCCCCGGCACCAAATATTGCTCCTCGACGTTCGTCGCTGCACCACTTTCACAACACGTGCCCCAGGCACCAGGTATTGTCTCGTGCTATAGGCACTGCGCTCATGCGCCACAATCATGTTGCATACTACCGGGATGGGCTCACAACCTTATAGCCATCGCCGTCTCAATCAAAAGGGGGCCTTCGGCCTCGTACCGGGATGGGCTCACAACCTTATAGCCATCGCCGTCTCAATCAAAAAGGGGGCTTCGGCCTCGTACCAGGATGGGCTCCCAACCTTATAGCCATCGCCGTCTCAATCACAAGGGGGCTTCGGCCTCGTACCGGGATGGGCTCACAACCTTATAGCCATCGCCGTCTCAATCACAATGGGGCTTCGGCCTCGTACCGGGATGGGCTCACAACCTTATAGCCATCGCCGTCTCAATCACAAGGGGGCTTCGGCCTCGTACCGGGATGGGCTCACAACCTTATAGCCATCGCCGTCTCAATCACAAGGGGGCTTCGACCCTCGTACCGGGATGGGCTCACAACCTCATAGCCATCGCCGTCACAGTCACAGGGGGCTCCGACACAAGGACCCCTCACCACAGACTCAGAGCACTGAGCTGCGACCATGTCCGCTCATGTTACTGTCGATCTTCGACACCACCAGGGCAATGACCCCCGGGTCACTCCGGGACGGGAGCAGGTCCTTGGAGGGCATCGCGGCTAGTCCGCCTGGCAGTTGGCTACAGGGGTAACCCTCACCACTGTCAGGTTATCTGCGCGTCTCTTGACGCACCTCATGGGATTCAGTAAGGGCTTGGATTGGTGGCTGGGGTAACGGGTTTACTCTGACCATGCCGTCATGGTATGGTCAGTCTTCTCAGACAGGCAGAGCGACGCTGTGCGAGGCAGGCAACGCGAATTTGGGAACCGGCAGTCCAACGGAGAACCGGTATTTTGGGACCTCCTGGTGACGTGTCACTCCCGGGGGACGACATGTGGCACTTTATGACATAAGCACATTGTTTTCTATAAATAGTGAACTTTACAACTCAAAAAAGGGACTTCTTCTTCATTCTCACAAAAATCACTTTCTCACTCTAGAATTGGAGAGCTCTTGGATTCTAGAGAGAGAAACATAAAATTGGACATAGCTTAAGATCGTAACATTGGACCTTGACTCGGACCCTGACTTGGACTATCGACTGCCGGCCCTGTTCGTCTTAGCCTTGCCTTCGCAGCACTGCCATTCCTCATGGCCTGTCTAGGAAGCCTTGCTCTCAGCCCTTACTCCATCCTTGTTGTCTCTCACTTTGCATACTTGGAAGCTGACACGGACTGCAGCCTTTGTGGCACCTCCACGTAAGTACGAACCCACTTTCCTTGGCATCAATGTTTATCTTGATCTCCTTTCTCTTTGCTACCAAAATCTCTTATTCTTATTCTTCCCAAAATTTCTCTCAAACTCTCCCTCAATTTTCCCCATAAACTCCCCTTAAATTACCCCCCCCCCCCAATCCACCTCATTTTTCACTTATCTCCACATGCACACATTCCACCGAAAATGGAACTTGCCAGGGTTCAGTGGCTGCCTAAGGAAGCCACGATGACATGCAAAATCTGTTTTTTTTTAATAATTAATAATAATTAATTAACTTTCTTTTTTTTAAATCAAGGATAACACACTCAAGTGCATCTTCCAAATAGAACTTGGGACTATATCTCTTCCACCTTAGGGTTTTTTCTTGTCCTCTTTGCATGTGTGGTGATTTTAATCAAGTTCTGCAATTTACTGAGAAGTCTGGTCGACATTCTAATGTTATTCCTGAAGCATCAATGTTTAATGCCTTTAGCACTATTAACCTGTCGGGTATACTTTGGGAGGGACCGTTGTTTGCTTGGATTCGTGGCTCTTCAGCGAAAAGCTTCGTCTATGAAAAATTGGACCTAGTCTTGGATTCTCAGTCATGGATTGTTCTTTATTCATAGGCAATTGTTAGTAATTTAGCATATGGGGAAGAGTTTCAACTCAATCTCCTTCAATCAGATAAGAAGACATTAATTTGAACATCATTTTCTTAAAATAATCATTGAAAGATACAATGTAAGAAAATTTAAAGATATTGATCATGGGCAGAGGCAATGCACAGAGTACACATGCATGATGTACAATAACTAGCCCTTTATGTCGAACAAGGAACTAGCCCTCGCATAATTACGCAGGTTCAGACCCCTTATAACGACTCCCCACAGAACAAATTCCCAGGTCAACACAGAAAACAACAATCATAGAATTAACAAGAAATTCAATGCTTGACATGCAATAAAAATGAGCATCGACATGAATTCAATTAACTAAAATCAATTAAGGTGTCAATGACAATTAAGCATGCTGATATAATTCATCACTCAGAATTTTAGAATAACCACAAATAAATATCAAGAATAAATACGAACAGTTATCAAATTTAGGCACATTAATTCAGAAGAAAGAATGCAAACAACTACCAAATTTGCTTAGCATGTGATACAAGGCAAGCATCAATAAGATTTCCAAACAACCGATTCAGGTTCAATATTAGGGTTTGCTTGACAATGACATGCTGATATCAATGCATATCTTAGTGTTCGACAATAGCCATAAGCAAATCAAAAGAATACTTATGAACACAAGTTATCGAAATTAGGGTTCGGATAGAAATTCTTACCCGGAGTTCAGATAGAAACTCTTACCTGGATCCGAAGCTAAATTATTCTAACCGGAAAATCTTTTTCTTTGACCTAAACAGAACAATCAAATGATTAGAATACAGTCTTCACTACGATATCATAAACTCAATACTGACTTACACACATTCCCAGAATGACCCGCTGACCTGTATGTAAATGTGTAAAATTACCAAAAGTCCCTCTCATGTATAAATTATCATAACACTCTTCTTGTAAATATAATCGCTAAACTATCTCTACCGTATGTGAATTTACCTTAAAGTACCTTTTATAAGTAAAATTACCAAAATACCCCGTGGGGATTCCCACGCCGAAAAAATCTCAAAAACACTTTAAAACACTATTTTAAGTATCCTGAAGTCATTTTTGGGCAAATAGGTATTTTAGAAAAATTTTGTCCGAAAATTCCGAAACGATATTCAGACCGTGCGCTCAGAAGTCGGTTTTGCGAAAAATAACTATCAACCTTGGAATGACACAAAATTTTAGAAAATGACATCACTAATATAAGGTTTCCCTAAAATGTTTGGATAAAAATAACCTAATTTTCTATGTCAAATAATTCAGAAAATTCTTTTAATCGATACCCTAATTTGGCATTTTTCGCTGACACCGAAAGATCCCAAAATTTTCCACACCGGCACGTCTCGTAAAAATATACGGTGTCTTTGTTTTGCACTTTGTTAAATTCTGAGCAAAACTATTTTTCAAAAATCATTGAATAAACTTTCTAAAGAATTTCCTATCTTTAGTGACAATTACACTTATTGTTCAAATTAAAACACACATTATTTCGCCTAAACACACACACATTTGTCTTCAACCTCACTACCGCACACACCCATTTACGTAATTCACACACACACTATAACATCCAGAAAATCCGAAGCTTCATTGCCCCGAACTCCCGGAACATTAACCTAGCACATCATATCAAACCTGTCAAATCTTGTTTACTGACATATACTTAAAAGCATCTGACTAGACATCAACTCAAATTCTTCAAAAGTACAAGATCACAAAAATAACTGCTTAAACTTAAACTATTACATCTTAGGTTCTTTACAAAAGGATAAGCTAACAATGTTGACCAATGTGGGGGTCTTACTATACAATAGTGATGCTCTCACACAGACTCTAAACCCATTCTCGAGTATTCTACAGCTGATCACCTGCAGAAGGGAGTCAAACGTAGAGTGAGCTTTTGAGAGTTCGGTAAGATCGTACAAGGACAACCAAAAGAGTTACAAAAGAATCCATCCTACGATAATTTTCAAAATATTTCAAATGATCTACATAGTTTGATGATTTCCGAAATGGTCAAAATCAATCACAAATAGATACCAAAATAAACGGTAAACAATCATGACAGGTTCCAAAACAATCACTAAAAGATCATTTTCAAAGCCATCAAAATGATCAAAATCATTCATAACTAGATACCAAAATAAAGATTAACAATCACGACAGGTTCCAAAACGATCACTAAAAGATCATTTTCAAAGTCATCATTCCAAAATACAATGTATACAAATTCTGAAGAAAGTGACCTGGGTAGACGTGATGCCATTCAGGCAAAGCACAATATGCAATGCCATTCAGGCAATGCACAATATGATGTACACATGCATGATGTACAATACTAGTCTATTTAGGTACTAGCCTGCGATCCACGCATGAACACTCCATCCTTATAACTCCTCCCCACAAAACAGAACCCAAGGTCAACACAAAAGACAACAATCACAATGAGCATTAAAATGAACTCAGATAACCGAAATCAATTCGGATTTCAATGACCATTAAGCATACTGATATAATTCATCACTCATCACTCAGAATAACCACAAACAAGTAGCCGGAATGAATACGAACAGTTATTGAATTTAGGCACAACAATTTAGAAGAATGAAGATAAACAATTATTGAATTTGCTCAGCACGTGATACAAGGTGAGCATCAATAAGATTTCAAATGACCGATTCAGGTTCCATATTAGGGTTTGCTTGGCAATAACATTCTGATATCTTATGCATATCTCAGTGTTTGACAATAGCTATAAGAAAATCAAAAGAATACTTACGAACATTAGTTATTGAAATTAGGGTTCGGACAAAAGTTCTTACCCAGGGTTTAGATAGAAACCTTTACCTGGATCCGAAGCTAAGCTAGCCTAACCGCAAAGTCTGTTGCTTTAACCTAAACAGAACAATCTAATTATGAGTATACAATATAAACTATGATATTACGAATTCAATACCGACTCACGCATCCTTCCAAAACAGCCCCCTCTCGGGTATGTAAAATTATCAAAAATGCCCATTGTGTAAAATTACCAAAAAAAAAAAAAACCTCACTTAAATCACCAAAATTGTCTTCCCGTAATTAGAGTCACTAAAATATCCTTACCATATGTGAATATATCCAAAAATACCTTTTATAGGTAAAATTACCAAAATACCCCCTCTCTGGGTGGCAAAATACCAAATACCCCCTTGGAATTCCTGGCACCGAAAAAATCTCAAAACACCTTAAAACACTATTTTAAGCGTCCTGAAGTCGTTTTCGGGCAAAAAAGTACTTTAAAAAAATTTTGCCTCGAAAATCACAAACTAGTGTCCGGACAAAGCGCTCAAAAGCTAGTTCTGCTTAAAAATGTTATGGACTTCGGAATGGCATGAAATTTTAGATACTTAAACATATTAGTAATATAAGGTTTCCCTAAAATTTTTAGATTAAAATAACTTAGTTTGTTATGCTAAAATAATCGAGAATTTCTTTTTAATCGATACCCTAATTCGCGAAAACCAAAAAATTTCACATCTTATGTCTTATAAAAAAATATTTGGGATTACTGTTTTGGACATTGTCAAATTATGACCCAAACTATTTATAAAAATTCGTGTAAAAACTGCATAAATAATTTCCTACTTTTAGTGACAAAAATAGTCACTGTTCAAATTAAACAGACACACACTAAAAACAAATGAACACTGATACAGCCTCGGGTAGCAGTCAGAGATATAATTGTTCGGCTCATACAATGCACCGCTAATATATAATCTTCATCTACTTGCACCATAAAACTTAGCTATCAAATATTTAGTCACTTTCATCATGTAACATCATCTTCATAACATCTTGAACATGTAATATAATCCTTTATAGTCAGCAACTAAGCTTCAAATATAGAACTTAACAAACATGTTCAAAATCATATTCTAACCATGTCTAATTTAACATAATTTCCATAATTCACACGAACCATAACTTATTTCATGTCTTCCATAATCTCCCATATGTTAAACATGAATAGATTCACTTATTAACAAGTCTCTAATAAGTATTCAAAAGTTTGACAAAGAATTTATATTAAAAGAATTATGCTAACATAGCGTATATCCATATTCATGTCTTAAAAGCCCATTAAAAAGCTTTAACTATCTTACCTTAAAGAAGGGATGAAAGAACCAAATTCCCAGATTTGAAACACCTCTAAAGACTCTTCAAAACATGTTCAAAACACTGTTTAAAGCTCACAGAAACTTTCCAAATCAACTGCTTATGGTTCCCTTTCAAAAACAAGCCTTAATTCTTGATTTTGTAAGATTTTTGGTTGATTTTCTTGAAATTTTCTCTCAAAAACGAGGTAAGAGGTTTTAAGCATGTCAATTCAGGTCTTTTAAATCAAATTAGAAGCAAGTTGGAGGTGTCAAGTGGAGGTGAAGAGGTGGAGAAGTGAAGCACGACGAGGCTCTAAGCACGAGGTGCCAAGACATGGTTGTGCCACCTAGCAAGCACGACAAGGCTCGAAGCACGACATGTTGCGCTAGTATGTTGACACATCACAAGCACGAGGTGGCACAATTCTATGCAAAAAGTATAAACAATTTGCAGGCAGTCCGGTCAACAACTGATTACTCCCAGCTAGAGTTTTTACCATTTTTTTGTTTCCAACTCTTTAAAAAAAAAATTGGTCATTCCAAGTGATCATTTAAAGTTTCTAAACATCAAATACTATTTTTCAATTTCTAGCACTTCGTTCACCTTCTTAGACAATTTACTTAATTCAAGTTGTTTAACATTTAAACATACATTCAAATATGTTATTATGCATAGTTCATCATAACCATTTTCACATAGAGTGATGCATCTAATCATACTTAAATATGTAATCAGAGCATATGAAATGTTGGGTTCTCACACTTTCACATACAAAAACACACACTAAACCCCTCGGTAACCCACTGAAAGCACACACAATGTACCCACTATCCTAAAAAACACACTAGTACCACAAAACCATGCCCACGATCACCCCAATACACACAGACACACACTGTGGAGTACTGTCACATAGCGCACGCGCACACACACACAAAAACTCACTCACTTTCTCTCTTTCTCTCTCTCTCTCTCTTACACTTCGCATACACTGGACACAGCATAACAACAAGGTTGCTGTGGTTTCTCCCCTTCCCCTTTTTCACTTTTCATGCACACAAACATGAATTACACCCTCACACACACAATCCCTAAAACCCACACACCCCACTGAAATTCACACACACACTTACTGCGTGAAACACACACACACACACAAAAGAATTCACACACAGAGAAAACACATGTCACTCTGCACCTACACGGCTGCTAAAGCAGCCATGACATCATTTCACGCACACAGACTCACCATTGAACATACTACACTCCCCAGAACATTTACACATCCATACACAACGAACACACATTGAACAGTGCAACTACACACACAAAATGAAAATCTCTCACACTAACAGCTAAAGAGGAATTACCATGAACAATCTCCTTCAATTTCTTCATTCTCTCTCTCTTTCTTCCCCCTTATTTTTCTGCCCGAGCCATTATTCTTATTGTCTTCTGTTTTCTTTCTCTATCACTATTTTCAATTTCTACTTTTGTTTTATATTTGTTTTCTTTAGTTGCCAAAACAATAATTCATTGATTAGTTTATAAATTAATCTGATTAGTCACCAAAATTTAAGTAGGAGGTGGCAAATTCTTAAGACATATATTCTTAAATTTTGGCACATACATGCCATTTTTTAAAATTTGCAAAATAGCCCCTAAAGTTTTCCAAATTTACAAAATGACCCCAAAAGTTTTGAAAATTACATTTGGATCCCAAAATTATTTTAAGCTTCCATACTCTACTAATACCCGAGCATTGCTCAAAATTATCGTCCATTTATTTATTTCATCTATTCCATGACCGGAACAGGGTTTTTTAGTTTTTTTTTTGTTTTCGGAACACAGATGAGTATTTTAAACCGCTCAAAAAATGCGGGATGTTACAGTAATACAAATTGAAGATGCTATCAATAAGGGAACCATATCTCGAGAAATTAAGCTGAAGAGGATACCAAGTCAGTGGAGAAGAATGCCAATGCTCAGTCAAAGCTAGCTAGTGTAAATAACGTCACAAAAGTGAGGTCTTAACAGGTAGTGTCACGAGAAGCCATCCCCAAGCCATGACGACAGTTTAAACACTCCGCTGATAAAAGTCTTTGAAACGTCGCTACAAGGAGTTCTGATTGGCATGTTGCCACTTACTCCTTCATCAGTTATTTTACCCGAAGGATATGATGCCCAACCTTATTGTGCTTATCATCAAGCCGATCATCACACGGAAAAGTGCATCGCTCTCCGTCATACCATCAAAGATTTTATTGACAAAGGTAAAGTAAACCCTTTTTTCAAACCCAATTTGAGGACATAATCTCTACCGGCACACCAAGTGAGCATAAGTAAGACATCTCCTCTGGCGTTGAATCTTTCTATGTTCGACTAAGAGGATGATATTATTAGCCATATCACCTTAGCAAGAGATAAGACTTGTGAGTTCTCAGATCGAATGTCAAAGACTGTATTCTAATTAGTTGATTATTCCGTTTAGGTTAAAGCTAAAGACTTCTAGTTAGGATAATTTAGCTGCGGATCCAAGTAAAGGATTCTATCTGAACCCTGGGTACGGACTTTTGTCCGAACCCTTATTTTGATAACTCATACTCATAAGTACTCATTTGATCTATTTATGACTAATGTCGAACTCTGAATTATGTATTGATATTAGCATGTTATTGCCCATAAAACCCTAATATTAAACCTGAATCGATTATTTGGAAATCTTGTGATGCTCGCCGGTTATTGGGTGCTGAGAAAATTTGACAATTGTTTGTATCCGTTCTTCCGAATTGTTGTCCCTAAACTCGATTACTATTCCCAATCATTTTTGCTGTTTATTTGTGATTTTTCTTCTGGAATTTTGAATGATGACATATCTCAGTGTGTTTATTGTTATTGATTTTTTATTTGATTTCGGTGATTTGAGCTTATGTTAACGCTCATTGATATTGTTGATTCTTCTGTGTTGACCTGGGTATCCGTTCTGTGGGGAGGCGGTACAAGGCTGGATTGTTACTACTTCCTACGGGGAAGCAGACTAGTTCCTTGACCGATGAAGAGGGCTAGTAATTACACTATGGTACATCATGCATGTGTACGGCTTTGCCTGAATGGCATCGCGACCGCCCAAGATCAACGTTGATTTTTTATTTTATCTGCTTTGTATATTGCCGTGAAGGTTATGGAAATGACTGGAAAGTATTATCTGAAATAATTTGTGCTCGTGTTGAAATCCCTTGAGAAATCTTCATTGTGCTTTGGAAAGGACTGTCTCAGATGATCTGTGTGCGTTTTGAAATCCTTTGGAAAATCATCATCTTATTTTGCAATGATGGCTTTGAAGATGATATTTTCTTGATCGGTCTGGAACCCGTCATGATTATTATTGTTTATTTTGGTAACTATTTTTGATGAATTTTGATCCTTTTGGAAATCATTGAGTTTTTTACCGTTTGAAGTATTTTGAAAATTTTCATCGATTGGATTACTTGGAATCGTTTTGTAATCCTTTTGTTAGTCTTTGTACGACCTTACTGAGCTCTCAAAAGCTCACCCTTCGTTTGATTCCCTTCTGCAGGTGATGGTCAGTTGTAGAATACTAAGGAATGGGTTTAGAGTCTGAGTGAGATTCCGATGAGCCCATCACCATGGTATAGTAAGACCCCTCCGCGGGTCGGTACTGTTATTTGTTATTAGGAATTTGAATTGCGAAGGACCTAAGCTGTAATAATTTAAGCTAAGTAGTTTGTAATCTAGTACTTTAAAAAATCTGAGTTGATGTTGGATTAGATGATTTAGAATGTGTTAGTGAACAGATGTGACAGGTATGATGTGATCCAGTAGGTTAACGACCCAGGAGTTCAGGGCGCAAGAGCTCCGGATTTTTGGGACTTTACAATTGGTATCAGAATAGTTCAGTCTCGTGGTATTAAGATTATAAGTACATGATTCTGTAGGCACAGACCCACAGAGCATGGGTAACACGATTCTATAGAAGGGTATTCTGGTTGACGAAAGTAGGGTAGGATGATGGTAGAGTTAAGAAGTCTGCCTTTGACTAGTTGTTGTGTTGTTCTTTATAATCGTGTTGGTACCCTGATAGCTGTTTATTGTATCCGTATGGTCTGCACTTGAAGCATTGGCAATAGAGATGGACGAGATTCTAACAGATCTATATAAAGTGAGCAGGGATTTTCCCGGTATTGGAAAGACTAAACTAGACAGTCCTTAGATTGGAAAATGTATTGTATGGAGATTTTATGATTGTAGAGGGGCATCTCTATCTAATAGGGGGAAACAGCTAAACCCAGAACTGATAGTTATGATTCTGAACACTATGAACTCGATTCTGACTTTGATGACATAGAATTTGGCAATCGGCAGCCAGGAGTACCAAATTCGGCCCAACCACAACCATAACCTCGAGATGAGAGTACCTTGGGTAAATTTACCAAATAAATGCGACTAGCTATAAGAGGTTATTGGACCCTATAGAGGCAGCAAACTGGATTGGGAAAGTTGAGGAAATTTTGAGCAACCGATTGTACAAAATTTGAGCAACTATAAATGAAGCGACGAAGGGTTGAATTTACTATATATAAACTGAGGGATGAGGTCGATTAGTGGTGGAGAATGGTAGCAAAGAGTCACGTTCATCAGCAATTGATTGATGTCACTGGGGAACAATGTAGGAAGTTATTACTCGACATGTATCTATACGAGATTTCATGAACCGATGTTAAGGAAGTTTGTTAATGTGAGGCAAGCAGATTGAGAGTTGATAGACGAGGATGAGATGAGGTTTTGTTGCCCCACTAGAATTGCAGTAAGGATGTTATTAACGAAGGCATGTAGATGCCAAAAAGTCTGATTAGGGTGATTCCAGCTCGATTGACGAGCAGTATGGAATGTCTTTACTTGGTTGTGCTTTGGAACAGTCTAAGTCTGACAATGGAGGAAGGCATGTGTAAACATAGGCAGGATAGAAGAGAGAGATACATAAGAATTTCCCCCGAATAGAATTATAGGAGCTAACAGTCGTCAGCAAAATGTTTTTTTTACAGTCAGCACAACATGGTGCCCAAGCAAAAGACCTTTCAATCATTGTGAAGGTGGTGAGAGAGAGAGAATGTGTGTGTGTGTGTGTGTGCGGGCATGCGCGCGAGTGAACTATAGTGAGTGTGTGTGTGTGTGTATGGTTTTGTGTACGTGTGTACAATCATGTGTGTGTGCGTGCACGCGCACGTGTGCGTATGAGTGTAGGGGGTGTGTGTGTGGAGGGGGGATGAGTGAGTTGAAGGTGTGTGGGTGTGTTGGGGGGGTTTATGGTTGTGATACTGTGTGTGGGTATGTTGGGGGGGGGGAGGAGGGGGGTGTTTTTGGGTGTGATAGTGTGTATGTGTTTAATCTGTTTAATTAGGAATAGTAAGTGTAATTGTCGCTATAGGTGGCTAGTTTTTAAGCTGTCCCAAACTCCATGTTTTAAAATAGTTTCTGCTCAGATTTTTTGCCAGGCGCAAAAAGATTAACTCATGTTATTGTTACGAGACCTACACCATGGAAGTTTTAGGGCTTTTCCTTATCCGGGAAGGGCGCCAAATAATTTTATAAGTTAAAAGGGGTTCTCGATTTATTAAATATATCAAATCATGTTATTTTTGTCAAAACTTTATGAGGACCTTATGTTATTTAAACACTTCAGTGTCTAAAATTTCTTGGTATTTTGATGCCGATTACTATTTTTAACTGAATCGGCCTCTTAGCGCTCAATTCAGATACCGAATAGGGGTTTTCAAGCAAAAAACTCCCTGAATGACTTTTTCATCCAAAAATCAGTTTGCGTTGCTTAAAGGGTGTTTTGAACTAGTTTTAAATTTTTTGTTGGTGTGATGGCAGCTAAGGGGAGTTTTGGTAATTTTACATATTAGTGAGCGGGTTATTTCAAGGAGAGGAATAAAAAAATGTTTAGGTAATGTAACATCCCGGAAATCCGGAGCTCCATTGCACCGAACTCCCGGAACGTTAACCTACCACATCACATCAAACCTGTCAAAACCTATTTACTAACACATACTTTGAAGCATCTAATTCGACATCAACTCAAATTCCTCAAAATACAAGATTACAAAACTGCTTAACTTAAACCATTAAAACTTTGGTTCTTGACAACTCAAGTTCTTATAGAGGGAGTTAATTAGAGGTGTCAAACGGGCCAGGCGGCCCGCGGCCCAGCCCGACCCGGCCCGAAAAAAGCCCGGCCCGGCACGGCCCGCAGGTGAACAGTGCAGGCCCGCAGGCATAGGGCCTTGGGCCTGGGCTTGGACCAGGCCTGGATTTCCAAAAAAATGGCCCGGGCCCGGCCCGGCCCGGTTTTGGCCCGAAACAGGCCCGGCCCGTTTTCGGCCCGGATTTGGCCCGTTTTCGGCCCGGATCTGGCCCGATTTTGGCCCAAAATCAGCCCTATTTCGGCCCTATTTTGGCCTGCCCCACCTTTTTCAAAAAAAAAATTGATTTCCACTCCCAATTGCCATGACGCAATGATTTAAACCATGAACCAAGCATACCCGACATGACTTGACTTGATGGTCTAATTTGCCAATAAAAGCAGTTCAAAGATCCCAGCAAGTTTAGCCTTATATAGCGTGTATTCTCTATCAAACTTGGTTTCAGTTGTTCCTATTTCCTGTTAACCCTGCCGACTGGAACAAATTTTCCCTTGGTTTAGGTACAAATTAGTACTGAAAAAAAAACTAATTAAAACTAGAAACCTGCCTTAGCCTCCGTTCACCATGCGCATCTTTATCCAGGTCTTCCAGTAAGCTGGTTGGAGGTTTGTCAAGCATCCAAAGTTCGACAAGAATCAAAACACAAGCCTTCGCTAATTTGTTTGCATATTGGTCTCTCGCAAATAGAAAATAAATTTCCTTTGTTGAATGCAATTTGTATCCAACAAGGAAAGATTGGCTTCAACTGTATGATTATTGTTATATCCGTCTACACTTATGCCAATTAAGTAACAACAAATTATTTATGGACCTACATGTCACTAACAATAAACAAAATTTTCTTCTACTGCCGTAATTGGAGCAAAATGTTTCTTCTAGGTGTAATTAACGAAATGGTTTAAATTAGAATATTTGTTGTTACTTTACTTGCTTATACACATTATTAAATTAGAATTTGTGTACCTAGTAACAAGAAAATAACGCAATTAAAGTTTTTATTTTGAATAACCGGAGAACTTAAAAAAAAATATATATATTTGGGCCCGGGCCCGGCCCAAGCCCGGCCCTAGATATTGGGCCTAGGGCCAGGGCCTGGACTGGGCCTAGGTTTCCCTTCGGCAGGCCCGGCCCGGCCCGGCCCGGTTGGCAGCCCCACTGGCCCGGCCCCGGCCCGGCCCCACAACAGGCCCGATGGGCTTGGGCTGGGCCGGCCCAAGCCCGGCCCTTTGACATCTCTAGAGTTAATAGCATCGACCCACGCAGGGGTCTCATTACACGGTAACGGTGGGCTCACCGGAATCTTACACAGACTCTAAACCCATTCATGAGCTTTCTACAACTAATCACACGCAGAAGGGAATCAAATGAAGGTTGAACTTTTGAGAGCTCAGTAAGGTCGTACAAGGCCAACCGAAGGAATTACAGAATGATTCAAAAGAATCCAACGGATGATGATTTTCAAAAATATTTCAGACGATCTAAATAGTTTGATGATTTTCAAAATGATCAAAATTCATCATAAATAGATACCAAAATAAACATTAACAATCACGACAGGTTCCAAAACAATCATTAAAAGATCATTTTCAAAGCCATCATTCCAAAATATAATGATGGTTTTTCAAAGGATTTTAAAACGAGTTCAAAGGCAATCTAGGGAAGGATTTCAAACAAGCACAAACCGTTTAAGACAATCCTTTCCAATCATTTTCGAAACAATCACTATAAGATACAATGTAAATAAATTCAAAGATATTGACCATAGGCAGATGCAATGCGATACAGGCAATGCTCAATATAGTGTACACATAGTCCATTTAGGTACTAGTCTGCTTTTCACGCATGATTCAAACCAGCCTTATAATGTCCACCTCAGTACAAACCCCCATGCCAATTCACAGTAAACAAATATGATGGAAACAATAAACAACTCAATGCTTAACATGTAATAAAAGGTGAGCACCGATAAAAGTTCAAATAATTGAATTTAGTTCAATATCAGGGTTTAATGGACAATTACATATTGATATGAATGCATACTTTAGAGTTCAATAAGGGCCATAAGCAAAACGAGAGAATAATTGCGAACGCAAGTTGATGACTTAAGGTTCGGATAGAAACCTTACCTGGATCTGAAGCTAAGCTAATCTAACCGGAAAGTTTGTTGCTTCAACCTAAACGGAACAGTCCAATTATTAGTATACAGTATATACTAAGATATTATGAATTCAATACTGACTTACGCACACTCCCAGAACGATCCCCTTTCCAAGTATGGAAAATTACAAAAGTGCCCCTTACGTGTAAAATTACCAGAACACCCCACTTAAATCACCAAAAAAGCCTTCTTGTAAACGAAATCACCAAAATATCCTTACCATATGTGAATTTACCAAAAATACCTTTTACAGGTAAAATTACCAAAATACCCCCTCCGGGTGGTAAATTACCAAAATACCCTTAGGGTTCTTGGCACCGGGAAAATTTCCAAAAAACACTTTAAAATACTGTTTCAAGTATCCTGAAGTTATTTTTGGGCAAAAAAGTATTTTAGAAATTTTTTGTCCGAAAATTCCGAACCGGTTTCCGGACCGAGCGCTCAGAAGCAAGTTTCGCTAAAAATACCTATTAGCCTTAGAATGGTATGAAATTTTAGATAATGAAACATCTCAATAAAATAGGATTTTTCTAAAATTTTCGGATTAAAATAACTTGGTCTGATATGCTAAATAAATTAGGAATTTTTTTGTAATCAATACCCTAATATAGCGTTCTTTGCGGACAACGAAAAATCCTGAAACATTCCAGAGCGTACATCTCGTAAAAATAATAGAGGTTACTGTTTTGGACTTTGTCTAGTTCTAATTCTAAATATTTATTAAATATTATATAAAACTGCCTAACCAATCCCCCCCCCCCCCCCCCCACAAAACCGACAATAACACTTACTATTCAAATCGAAACACACTCTAAAACACCTTATGCACACACAGTTGTCTTCCACCTTCATTCAACTGAGACCCATTTTCACGCACACCACTCACGAACACACACTGATTCACTACCCACACACTCCAAAACACTAAAACAATCATGACCCTATCTAGGACATACACCCTAACACAATCAAACACTCAAATTACACACACAAACACACTGCGCAGCCATGAACGCACACACATAACCTGCAACGAACACACAAACCCTCTAAAACACCCATTGCACATCCCCACGAACACTCTCCCTTGCCCTTATACGCAAACATACGCTGAACACCCGAAATTACACTAAGAATGCACCCACAATCACCCACCCAAAGTGAAAATCACTAGAACACACGCTTGCACACACACTGAAACACCTACTGAACCATGCACAAACCTCTCCCATCTCCCTCTAACACACACTTGTAGATATCATGCCCACATATATACCTAAAACTAGGGGTGAGCACGGTTCGATTTGGTTCGGTTGGGGGCTAAACCGCAAACCAAACCAATGGATCTCGGTTCACAAATTCTTGAACCAAACCGAACCAAGACACCTCGGTTTGAACGGTTCAAATTGAATGGTTCGGATCGGTTTGAACGGGATTTAAACATTATTTTGTTTTAAAGAAAAATAAAAATCCACTAACCAAAAGTTACATTACATGATAAATTGAAAACACAAATATGGTCAACAAATAAAACTTACCATTACATGATAAGTTCTAAAGACATAGCATCCAGAAAATAAACAAATCAAGGCATTAAGAAGTCCAGTAACTGATAAAATAAACTAAACAAGGCATTAAGGATTCCAGTAACAAAGAGCTTCATTTCAAGACTTATGTCAAGACCGCATTTTCCATCTTTCAATTAATATGCAAAACAAGTGGAAATCGCCGGTGATTTCCAACATCATCAGAGCACGATGATCGTATGCTCAACATCATCAGAAAAGAATAACACAAGTACTACCAAACAGCATAAGAAGCTAATGAAGGGCATACCTTTATCAACTCCACAATTGTTACAGTTCTGATGATGGCTGAACCATGCCTTGAGAATAAGATTTCTGAAGAACCTTTTCCTACAAAGTATTAAATCAAGGACAAGTAAGAAGAGTAGAACGAAATCAAACTCTCTCTGGACTAGAACCACGCAGAATTCACCTCGAAACTTACAGTTGAAAAGGAGTTATAACACCAGGCTTCAGTCTAAAACTATGTTTAAGGAAACCTAAAAGATTATAATCTCAAAATATATGGTACTCTAAATACCAGTGCCAAGAAAGCTTGCCAACTATTAACTATGAGCTCAAGTATTGATAAATATTCAGTTGCTTTTTGTCAAACATGATAAATACAGTCACTACATCAACTACGTGGTGTAAAATACCAAACACCATCACAAATTTACAAGATTGTAACCACGCAACGTCACCAACATGGGAAGCAAGCACAACTACATTTAACAAACATATTGAAAGAGAACAACTATATTATACCACTCATTTGTATATTGACAAGCGTGAAAATAAAGCAAAAGTTCAACCGATATCAGCAATATGTACTACATAAAGGCTTCACTGTTATCCTTAATGCGTTATGTTATCCTTAATGTGTTCATTGCACCTTTGCCTTGAGATACTATACAATGGCGTAATTAACTACACAGTGTAAATACACGCTGCTTTTCATCATCACGGTATTATGACAATCCAAACAATCAAGAGGTATAAAATTGAATGTGTCAAAAACATCTACTGGAACATTATTCAGTGAAGATGGTAAGTAAACCTGAAGCAAACTCATAGGATAAGTGATATAGCTGCACGTTTTCCCTTGGCTCTTAATCTGAATCTCATTCTCGTCGATTTACGTCTCAGCTCGACTTTCCCACCTTCTGCTACCAATCCATCTCCATGAAGAAACAAAAACCTGTGCAAAATCGCCAAAAACAAACACAAAAATCAAAACAAAAACTGATAAAGATTACATGCAAAACGAACAATTAACTGAGAGACGATTTCCATTAGAGACTTGTTTAGAGGTTTCTACGGGTATTAGTGGATTTCTGGGTACCTTCTCTGAATTAACTGAAGTGAATTAACTGAAGTTCTAACCCCAGAAACTTCATCATCTAAATTAAGTAAATTAATCTGCAAATTGAATAATTGTCAAGACAACGATTTCTCTATGTATCCAAAGTTTCAAACCCAGGTCCTTCAAGATCTGTGTCACTTTGTATCTAGATTTATTGCGTATTTGGTAAGATCAAAGAGAGGCGGTTGGTGTATGAAACTGGGGCAGCTGAAGAAAGTGGGCTTGAAAACATGAATTAGGGTGAAATGAGGTGAGTTAACTATTAACTAGGGTCAAGGACAGGTATATATATAGTCGGGTAACTAGGGTATATTCAGCTAACTAGGGTAAAGTATATATATATATTTTATATCTCCTCGGTTCGGTTCGGTTTGGAATTTCTGAACCGTGAACCAAACTGAAGCGGCCTCGGTTTGAAATTTTAAAACCAAACCGTTCAAGCTCATCAACTGTCCGAATTCAATTGGTTCGGTTTTCTCGGTTTGATCGGTTCGTTGCTCACCCCTACCTAGAACACACACACATTCACACAAGAAGACACACGGAAACACACACACACACGCTGCACACACAGAAGACACACACTGCACAGTAAAATTACACACAAAACAACTCTAAAACCACACACTAGGAATAAGAGAAGAAGATCACCCTTGAGATTTCCTTCTCCGTCCCCCCCGGGGCCCTTCCTATGGATTTTCTGCCGAATTTCCCCCTCTTTTCTTCCTCTGTTTTCCCTCCTCTATTTTATGGGTTCTAGTTACTATTCTTGTCTATATTTTTTTCATGTTTTTTGCTTTCATTTTTCTCCCGAATTTCTCTTTTTTTTCTTCTTTTGTTTTCTATTCTATCCATTCCTTTATCTTCTTATTATAATTCATTAGTCACCACATAAAAGAGTAGGAGGTGGCAACTATACAAGATATGGGTTCTAAAGTCTTAACACATAATGCCATTGTTTCCAAAATTGCAAATCGGCCCCCAAAGTTTTTAAAAATTACAAAATGATCCCAAAGGTTTTCAAAATTACATTTCTATCCCAAAAAAATTTCTAATCTTTATTAATTTAGCACTAATCCTAGATATCGCCAAGATATATGTACATACCACTCGTTTCACTATTTTTCATCTAAAAATAATAATTTACGGTTTAATCCCCCAAAGTTTCCCATATTTACAAATGGCCCCAAAACTTTACAAAATTTACATTTTGAGCCCAAAATCATTTTAACATTTCATTATCTACTATCTTCGAGCATTGCTCAAAATTATCACCCGTTTTTTTTTTTGTCACAGATAATTATTTTAAACCGCTCAAAAAAATGCAGGATATTACAGGTAGTTAGTATCGAGATTATAATAACGTGGCGTAGATTGTATTTTGATAAGTAAATTGTTCAACTTAGGTTAAAGCAAAGAAATTCGGATTGAGGTAACTTAGCTTCAGACTTAGGTAAGGATATTTATCCAAACCCTAAATTCATCAACTTATGTTCATAAATATTCTTTCAATTTGTTCATGGCTATTATTGAACTCTGAGTTACGAATGGATATCAGCATGTTTTACTACCATTGAAACTCTAATATCGAGCCTTAATCGGTTATTAGAATTCATGTCGATGCTCATCTCTTATTTCATGCATAGTATTGAATTATTTGTTCATTTATTGATTGTTGTTTTCTATATATTGACATAAGAGTCTTTTCTGTTCTACATTGGGAGGCCTTATAAGGATGGTATGTTTCCTACGTGGAGCGCAAGCTAGTACCTTGATGGACTAGTTATTCTGCATATGCATATGTAGTATGTATTGTGCATTACCTATGTGGCTTTGTAACATCCCGAAAATTCAGAGCTCCGTCACCCTGAACTCCCGGAACGTTAACCTACCACATCAAATCGAACTTATTAAATCTTGTTTTACTAACACATACTTCAAAGCATCTAATATGACGTTGAGTCACATTCTTCCAAATACCAGATTACAAACTACTTAAACTATTAAAACCTAGGTTCTTTATAAACTCGAGATCTTATAGCACGAGTTGACAGTACCGACTCACGCAGTGATCTTACTATATAGTAATGATGGGCTCACTGGAATCTCACACAGACTCTAACCCATTCATGAGCATGCTACAACTGATCATTACCTACAAAAGGGAATCAAAAGAAGGGTGAGCTTTTGAGAACTCAGTAAGGTTGTTCAAGGAACAACCGAAAGAACTACAAGATGACTCAAGAGTTCAACCGAGGAATATTTCTCAAAACATTTCAATGCATCATGAATAGTTTGGTAATTCCAAAACAGCCATAATCAGTCATAAGCATATACCAAAAACGACCAAAAACAATCATAGACAGACACCAAAACAAACATTAGCAATCATCTCAGTTTTCAAACATAAATTAACAATTATAACCATATATCAAAACGATCGTTTGAAGATCATTTTCAAAGCCATCGTTTTAAAAATACAAAGGTGGTTTTCCAAAGGGTTTCAAAATAAACACATATACTTCAAGGGCAATAGGGGAAGGGTTTCGTACAAACACAGCAGTTTGATCACAATACGGGGAAGACTTTCAACTCAATCCCCTTCAATCAGGTAACAATACCTTCATTTGAACATCACTTTCCAAAATAATCATTGTAAGATGCAATGTAAACAAATTTAACGATATTGATCCTGGGCAGATGCAATGTCATTTAGGCAATGCGCAGATGTACACATGCATGATGTACAATAATAACTAGCTCTCTTCACATATCAAAGAGCTAGCCAGCTTCCCCGTAGCAAGCAGTATCAAACTAGTCTTATACCGCCTCCCCACGGAATAGATTCCCAAGTCAACACATAAACAACGATCACAAAATCAACAAAAAATTTATTGGTTAACATGCAATAAAATGAGCACCAAGTTGAATGCACATAACCATAACAATTAAGGTTTCAATAACAATTAAGCATACTGATATAATTTCTCATTTAGAATTCCAGAATAACTACAAGAAATAATTGCGAGCAATTATCGGATTTAGGCATAACAAGTCTAAAGAAGAGCGCAAACAATTATATCAATTTTCTCAACATGGAATAACAAGCGAGCATTGATAAGAATACTTAATAGTATGAGGTATCGAAATAAGGGTTCGAATAGAAATCCTTATCCGGGGTTCAGATAGAAACACTTACCTGGATCTGAAGCTAAGCTATTTAACCAGAAAATCTGTTACTTTAACCTAAACGGAACAATTCAATTATTAGTATACATTATAGACTACGATATTATAAATTCAATACTGACTCACGCATACTCCCAGAAAGGCACCCTCACCGGGTACGTAAAATTACCAAAATGCCCCTCTCGAACTTAAATCACCAAAACAACCTTCTCGTGAGTAAAATCGCTAAAATAACCTTATTGTATGTGAATTTACTCAAAAATACCTTTTATAGGTAGAATTGCCAAAATACCCCCTTAGGGTGGCAAATTACCAAAATACCTCGTGGGATTTCTAGCACTGGAAAAAATCCCAAAAATATGTTTAAACACTAATTTTAGCATACTGAAGTCATTTTTGGGTTAAAAAGTATTTTAGAAAATTATCGCTCAGAAATCCTGAACCGATATCCGGACCAAGCGCTTAGAAGCCGGTTTCGCTAAAAATAGCTAACAGCCTCAAAATGGCACAAAATTTTAGATAATGCAATATCTCACTAAAATAAGGTTTTCCAAAAAAAAAAATTAGATTAAAATAACTTGGTTTGCTATGTCAAATGATTCGAGAATTTTCTTTAATCGGTACCCTAATTTAGCGTTCTTTCTAGACACCGGAAATTCTCAAACAATTCCAGAGCGTACGCCTTGTAAAATATCGGAGGTTACTGTTTTGGAGTTTGTCAAATTATGGCCCTAACTATTTATAAAAATTCGTATTAAACTGCCGAGCTAATTTTCTATCTTTAGCGACAATAACACTTACTATTCAGATTGGAACACACACTAACTCACCTTAATTACACACACCCATCTTCTGACTGACATCACTGCTGAAACCCAGACTCCTACGCACACACATCCACTGTTGCACACTTAAACACACACCACAATACTTAAATACACATTACTATCCTAAAACAGACACATTAACACACTTATATTCACAACTACACACACCCATATACTGTCATCCAAAAAAAAAAAACACACACACACACACTCACTCATTACAACACAACACAACACAACACACACAAACACCTGTGTACACACACTGATACACATTACATTTAACTTTATACACAAAATCACATACATACTCACACATATACACACAGTAGCACGAAGACACACATAGTAACACCTATTGAAACACACACTCAAGGGAAAATTACCCTTGGAGGTTTTTCCCAATCCCCTTTTTCCTCTCTCCTTTCCCCTTGCCCGAATTCCTTTCTTTATTCCCTGTTTCGTCTCTGCTTTTCCTGCCTTCCTCTCCCTGCTTTGTTTTCCTTTTTTTTCCCCTCTCGTCCTTAGGTTTTGTTCACCCGAATTTTTTTCCTTTAATTTCTTAAGGGGAAAGTAGGGAATGACCCCCTCTACTATACACGTTGTGCGATTTGCCCCCCTCCACTTCAAATTTAAACACTAAACTCCCCCACAGTTTGAGAAATTGGGCACGATTGACGGAAACTGTTAAACTAAATAGCGCGTGGTCAACACATGCGCTGACTAAATTTTTTTTTTTAAATGACAATTTTGCCCCTTCTTCTCCTGGATCTTCAATTTCAGTTTCTTCCTCTTCACCTTTTACCACCGCACCACCGGAACGGCGCCGGCGCCGGCGCAACAGCCCCGGCAGACTCCCCGCCGCAACAGCCCCGGCAGATCGGCCATCGATCGGCCACCATTCTTGTCGCATGCCGTGGGCCATCGATCGGCCATCCAAAACCATCAGCCGCCGCCCAACCAAACCCAACCGCCACCAATCGCAATCACAACCACAACTACGGGGAAGGGGAAGGGGAAATACAGAGAATGGGAAGGGGAAATGTAGAGAATGGGAAGGGGAAAAGAGTGAAGAACAGGAAGAAGAAGGGAAGGGGGGAAAAGAGTGAAGAACAGGAAGAAGAAGAAGAGAAACCCTAATTTTCAAATTAGGGTTTCAAAACCCTAATTTTCAAATTAGGGTTTCAAAACCCTAATTTTCAAATTAGGGTTTCAAAACCCTAATTTGAAAATTAGGGTTTCAAAACCCTAATTTTTAAATCAAGGTTTCAAATCCTCTAATTTTAGGATTTCAAAAGCTTAATTTGCAAATTAGTTGCTAATCCTAACGGCAATCGCGGTTCTTTGTTTTTTTGTAACTCTCTGGTGGTCGGAGAAAAAGACCAGTTGTTGTGCTCAGTAAAGTGGTTGTGCTCAGTGAATCACCAATTGTAGCGGGGTTGACCAGAGGAGGAGGGTCATGGGCAAAAATTGTAATTTAAATTTGAGGGGGGGAAATTGCACACCGTGTATAGTACAGGGGGTCATTAGCTAATAAAGAAATAAGGGTATTTTGGTCATTTCACGCTATTTTTAACGGATCCGTCTAAGGTGCCCATTTTCTTAAACTGTGGGGGGGTTTAGTGCTGAAGTTTGAAGTGGAGGGGGGCAAATCGCACAACGTGTATAGTAGAGGGGGTCATTTCCTACTTTCCCCATTTCTTAATTTCTCCTTCTTCTTCTCTTTTTGTTTTAAATCATCACATTAATTTATAATTACATGTCTTGAGTCATCAAATAAACAAGGAGGAAGTGGCATAATGTAGAAGAATGATTACTAAAATTTTCTACCTAAGTACATACTTTTCAAAATTAAAATTATGCCCCCAAAAATTTTCATATTTGCAAAATAACCCCAAACTTTATGTAATTACATTTAATCCCCGAAATTATTATAATCCTTATTAATTAAGTTAGACCTCAGTAAAATATGTACTATCACTCATTTTATTAATGTTTATCACTAAAAACATTAATTGCATTTATTTCCCCAAAGCTTTCCAAAATTACAAAATGACCCCAAAAGTTTTGAAAATTACATTTTTCGCCCAAAATTCTTTTAAGCTTCCATTCTCTACTAATACCCGAGCATTTTCCAAAATTATTGTCAATTTATTTTTCAGAGAATAGATGGTTATTTTAAATGGCTTCTAAAGTTCAGGATATTACAGGTTTTGCTTATACTCGTGTCAAATGTCATTTGAATTTGTTCATATTGTATGTGAAAATGATATTTTTTGATATCTGATTGAAGGAAATTGAGTTGAAACTATGCCTCATATGGTTATCGACCTATTTGTAATCTATGTAACATTTTCCTTTGATATCAATAAAATCATCCCCAAAAAAAAAAATATATATATATATATTTGACCATGTGGCAATACTTTAAAGAACACCTATACCTTCTAATTGTCACTGGATACTTTATTATATGACAAATAAATAACACGTGATAATGTGAGATTGACATAATATGTACCCTTCTGCACCTACCTACATGGTAAAACCATGACGGGTGTCACCTCCAACGCCACAACCATTACTACAATCATTAACACCACCACTCTCATTACCGAGGCAAGCACGGACAACCACAGCAACTAGAATTAGACCCATAGCTTGATCGCTCATCACCATTTTTAAATCTGGGTGGTTGTCGCTCTCACTATAATTTTCCCGTATTTCCTTCAAGCCTCTCTCGACATCATATATTTCGACATATATATCTCATTGTTTTTTACAGAAGAAAATGGATGGTCAATTTTCTTTTACAGCTTTAGATTATATTTTTATTGGGTCGTGATCCATTGCTAGCGCTAGCACGTTACTAGCGCTGTTTTGCCATCCGCTATATAATATAGCGGACGATAATTCACCGTCCGCTACATTATATAGTGGACGGTGCTAGCGCTAGCAACGGATCAGCTCCCATTTTTATTTTGACATATGTTAAGATTTGTGTTTTGGTTTCCTTGGGACTGGATTTACGAACTCAGTGATTTTTATTCGAATTGCATTTGTTGTTTTCTTCATCCGTTGTTGTCGATTTGGATGGTGCAGGTTATGATGCAGCGGTTTGATGGCAATGGCAATGCTTTGGTGGTAGGCTATTCGCCCGAAAAGATGATGGATGATTCTTTTTCTTTCCTTTTTTCATTTTGGTCAATAAATAACATTTCTTGCAAACATTTATTTAACCATAAAAAAAGTAGGAAAAATTAACAACTTTGACATTAGCCATTATGATTAAATGCATGATCTTTATTATTTCCCTCATAGTTCATTATTATTAAATTAAATGCATAGTGCCGCTTGTTTATGAGAAGTGTGCTTTCACTATCAACACAATTTCGCTCGTAGAAATTAACAGAAGATCATCTTGGTGACTAGTGAAGTGGCGTTAATTTGAAAAGAACGCAAACTGACAGCGCGTGATACTCAATATTCTGTGGCACAGTTTTGAGGAAAGAACAAATTTTACAGCTTTGGGTGAAACTCGAACCCCTACAGGTTCTAGAGGACCTAAATTCAACCTCCGGAATTCCATTAATAAAAAAGGTTGACAGCTATTTCAAAAGAAACATAAAAAGGAAGCTGTCCCGAGAAAGACATTGGAGATCTGATCATATGCTTAAAGCCCAGCAAAATCAAGCTGACATGAAAGACCGGGCTCTCGCAGCAGCCCTTACTAACGCCCTTAACCTATTCGCTTCTATGTGAACTCTTTGTTCTTCCGAGATCTGAGTTTCAGCAGAGCTGCAAGCTGTATTGTCCGGCACCTGATTTCGTACTTCTTTTGATGAAAGAGAGGACACCTCAGCAGCATTAACCTCATCCCACAAGGCCTGGCCCTGAGATGGCTCCTGCACAAGAACCCAATGATGAATTAAGGGCCACTTGTAATGCTAAAATGAATAGCTTCAAGAGCCAATAATTATAGGCAAGTGGCTCTGTCATGCCTGTTAATCAACTTCGTCCATTGAGAGAACCCCAAGTATCTTCATGAAAGCACAAACTTCTTTCTTTTTTCCTCATAAAGATTGATTATGAATCAGATCACCCCCAGACTAGTTCTTTAGTAAACCCAACCAGGACAGGCTAGGCATCTTCCAGTAAAAACTACCAAAAACAATCTTAGCTTTGTCGTAGATGATCGCTAATGTGCGTTACAGATCAGCAAATTATCCTTCAGTCTCAACTACATCCATAGTGACGACATGAAGTTCACAGATTATTTACTACTTCAACTGCATATACTTTCTGCTACTGAAAATTAGCTAAACAAAGTAAAACACCGATCCTGATATCCAAATACCTCATACTAGACAATACTGATGAAGTCAATGCTGATAGTAAACAAGAACTGAAGAAGGTTATGAATGACTATGTTACATGCTCGGTACAAGTGTCCGGGGTGGACATGTGTCCAACTGTCAGATTTGTCTAATTATTAAAACATCTGACACAAGGACATGGCAAAATATTTATATTTGCTATTACTTTTTAGTTATTTATATGGTAAAACGATGTTTTATGTCATGCACATGGGTTTTAATTGAGAAATTGTCTCGTCTCAAAGCCAAACAAATTAAAAGAAACACAAAAAGATAGTATTAATAGTAGCATGCCCTACAAGATATGTTGGACACATATCTCATACTCATGTCTAGGTGTCGAATGTCTCACATGGGTACCACACATACTCTGAAGAGTCCGTGTAACAAAGATCACTGAAAACTCACTGTGAAGAAAAGAAATTATCTGGACTTGTTACCAACAAGAATCCCATTCCTTTATTCCTCTAAGATCTGCCATACATTGATGCGAGTCTATGGGATAAATTTACAGAGCAAGCTCTCGGAAAAGGGGAGAGAGAGCGAGAGTCAACTCCTGATTAAAACAGATCAATAGAACCCAATTTCTAAACTTTCCTTCAGCAAAATTATTCAATTTCATTAAACATCGTTTGACAAGCCAAACAACCAAAATCAAATTCCTAATGTATATGATTCCTTACCCACATCTAGTTTTGTTCGATCGCCAAACATGAATACTCACCAACGGGATTCCAAAATCAAATGGCATCCCCGATTCCAAGAGCACTAGAGGCATTGTACAAAGCAACTATATTCTAGTTGACAAGAATTTGCTTGCTAGTCTAAACAGTGAACCAAACGAGCCCTAAGTGTTTAATTTCTCAATTTGGAGAAGTTCGATGGCACTTTCCCGGTGTGTATTCGTACTGGAAATCAGAATCACTCTCTTTGTTTCTTTCTCCGGCCAAACCACAGGGAGCAGGTGACTTTCAAAAAAATCATAACAATGAGCCACACTGATAATTCTTTAGCAGTAGTGCTTTCACGTCTAGACTCTTTGGACTCCTCTGCACTTCAATGACAGTTTCTCGATTTACCCAAGCAATCAAGCTTGATGCAATCTCTGAGCTTGGGGATGTCGAACTAGAACCATGTTAGCTAGAACCTATCAAGACTTATCTCAAAGATGGCATCCTACCCAACAAGCAAGAATCTTGAAACCTCCGAGTTGGAGCCTCCCGATATGCATTGATCAATGATACCCTCTATACCCACACTTTGCTGCCTTCGTTGTTTGACTCCTCCAGCAGCTTAATATGCCCATTGAGAAGTGCATGAAGGCATTTTAGGGCGATGCTTGTGGTAGGGTGTTAGCTTACAAAGTGTTACAATTGGATACTACTGGCCAAACATACAAAAGGACACTCTAGACTTCACCAAGAAGTGTGAAAGATGATGTTGCTTTGCTCCAATGCCACATCACTCAAAACCCTAGCAACTATCACTGAATAAAAATGCTGAGCCTTCTTTTGGCGTTCAGTGATAAGTCGATCCAGCATTCCAAAAATCCTTGTCACAGACAATGGAAACAAGTTTGACAACCCCGCTTTTAAGAACTTTTGATCCAATCTCTTCATTGATAATTGCTTACCTCTGTGGCACACCCACAAGAGAATGGACAGACCGAGATACCTAATAGAACCTTGCTCCAAGGTTTAAAGAAGTTGGACTAAAAGGACTATGGGATGAAGAACTCCCTAAAATCCCCGGGGCATATAGACGTATCATGAGAGACCCACCAGAAAAATCCCGTTGAAATTAACCTTTGGCGCCTTCCATATTAACCCCCTGCACTATCAAATTAAAAAGATGGGGCTAATTTGAATGAAAATTCTTCAGTGGGTGTTCTCTTCATTAAACTGCCTTCCTTTTAGAGATTGGCATCCCCTCTCTTAGGGTCGACAAGTTTGATGAAGACTAGAACAGTGGCGATCTTCGCGCCAGTTTAGGTCTCCCAAAAGACGTACGAGAACAAGCTAAAAAACGTGTAGCATGTACCAACAGAGGGTAGGGAACTATCATGACTCCAAGTTCATCCAAGGTATTTTAGCATCAGTGACTTGGTCATTTGCAAGATGGAGGCCTCAGCCACTGGAGATGCCGCATGGAAGTTCTACCCGAACTGAGAAGGCCCCCGGTGTAGAACCAATAGGTTTAGAAGAGATCATGCACTCTCAGAGGTGGGAGAAACAGAAGGGAGAGAGCATACACTCATGAGGAGGGAGAAACAAAAAGCTCGACAAGTTTATTCATCAATTCAAAGGTCTAGATACATTATAGCAAGCCACTAATTTATAGGAAATAGTGATGTAAAACAAAAAAGAATACGTGAACAAATCCAAGCATATAAGGAGCCAAAATTATCAACTCCAGATTGTAAATGTAGAAAAATCTAGAGTTGATTGAAGTTTGCGGCCACGCCTGGAAAATGTGTGATTCATGTCTATGATTTCCATCATTTCTGCCTGCGTTAAAGGAACTTTGCTCCAAAAGTAATTGAGCTCGTATTGCTCGAGAACTTTGGGGTCAAGACAGCCTAATTCAACCTCAGTGAGCCACGAATCAGGAGTGAAACCCCCCACCTAACAGGATAATGCCTGTAGCTTCCTTGACGGGAAGCAATGATCTGATCCTCCAGAATACCCTCGATCTCATCTAAGCGATGTGCTCGGACTGCTGGAACAATTGGGAGAGGAGCAGAAACTAAACAATTGGTTGCTCTACACATAGGAACACCTGCAGATAGTTTTGGACGCTCAAAAGTACCTCCGAAAAAAAACAAGCCTTCCACATTAAAACCTCGACTTCTATTCATATCCTTAGGTAAGTCGATTAAGTAAGCATTCGAGCCCAATTTATGAAGAGCACATAATGGACAATGCTCGTACATGCAACTCTTTAAAGGAGTATTTAATATAGCGGTCAGAACGCACACAACTCATACCGTAGTCTCCTTCATTATATACAAAATTCCTGCAATGAATATCAGCATCAATTTTATACTTTCATCACTTAAGCAACCTCACGTCTGATTTCGGCATGCAAATCATGGATATGTTGAGTAAATGATGCTGCAGACTCAAGAGGGGCATAAGTCATGTGGCAAGGGTATAAGGTCAATAAGCTGACAAAAACGAACACTGCCAAATGGGCTCTTACCAGTATATCTATTTACCGAGCTGTTGTATGCAAATTCAGCTATTTGGTAACAAAAAATCTGAATTAGCCAGGCGCTCTCCTACCAAGCACCTAAGTAATTTGCCCAACCAGAGTTTAGTCCGGAGATGAAATAAGTTTAGTTGTGTCCCAAGAGCTTCGAAAGTGTCTTGACATCTCTATCAGACACAATAGAAGTTGGAAAACCAAGGATACCAACAATCTCACTGTAGAACAGTTCAGCCGCATGTCCTGTGTCAGCGCTCTTGGTACAAGGAATGAATGAGCCATCTTCGAGAACCTATCCACAACTACAAGATTCGAATGATGCCCTTTGGATGTTTTTGGTAGTCCAAGGATGAAATCCATATTGACATTTGTCCAGGGTAAATGTGAAACAAGTAAAGGAGTATAAAGACTGGTGTTTGATTTCTTAGCCTTTGCTAACTAACCAAAGCTACTGTCTTATCTTCTTAAAGTGAACAGCAAGCCCAACAGCGTGCAACTCCCAAACGAGAAAATCTCTAACAGAAGTACGTCGGATGCATATCTTAGGGCCATGACACAGATAACCATCTCCAATGATGAAATCAATGAGATGTAGATGGTTACTGTCCTGAACATCATGGAACATCCCAAAATTTAGACATACTGAGTACTCATCTTCGATTCTATCGAAGCCAGTGACAGGGACACGCATGGACTGCATGACAAGGAAGACACCACTTAAAGCATCAGCTGGCTTATAGTCAAACATAAGCAGTGTTAGACAACATAAGTGTATCTCTCAGGAAACTCTACCCATTTAGCAAGATTATGGCTCAGCAAATTGAGGTACTTTAAGGCCTCATGGAGTATGACAAGTTCTTGAGGTAACAAATAGTATCGCCAATACCAAAGTTCTTGCATAATCCTAGAACTATTCCTCAGATGGTAATACTTTTGTCTAGACTCATTGAATTTCTCGGTAAAGTAACCACTGGATGACCCTCTGATGCTAAGGAATGTGGGTTCGTATCTACGTGGAGGTGCCACAAAGGCTGCAGTCCGTATCAGCTTCCAAGAATGCAAAGTGAGAGACAGTGAGGGCGGCGTAAGGGCTGAGAGCAAGGCTCCCCAGACAGGCCGCGAGGGCTGGCAGCGCTGCGCAGACAGGGCGACGACGAACAGGGCCGGCAGTTGACAATCCAAGCTAGGGTCCAAGTCGGGGGTGCAGCGTCAGGGGTCCGATGTCAAAAGTCCAAATGTGTTTATCTTTCTAGAATTCCAGAAAGAATGGGCTTTTTAGAGAGAGAAAGTGAAAATGTCAAATGAGAGAGCCCCCGCAAATGAGTTCCAAAGTCCCATATTTATAGGGAAAAGTGTGCATGCGTCATCAGCTGACATGTGTCGTCCCCTAAGAGTGACACGTCACCAGGGGGTCCCAAAGTACCGATTCTCCGTTCGACTGTCGGTCCCCGAATTCGCACTGCCTTGCCCTTGCAGCATCTCTCTGCCTGTCTGAGAAGACTGACCACACTGCGGTAGCATGATCAAAGTAAGCACGTTGCCCCAGCCACCGGTCCAAGCCCTTACTGAATCCCACTAAGTGCATCAAGAGACGCGTAGAGGACGCAGCAGCGGTGAAGGTTGCCCCTGTAGCCAACTGCCAGGCGGACTAGGCGCGATACCCTCCAAAGACTTGCTCCCGTCCCGGAGTGACCCGGGGTCATCGTCCTGGGGGCCCCGACAATCACCGGTAACATGAGCGGACATGGTCGCAGTTCAGTACTTAGTGTCATGCAAGTCATCCCAAACGACGATAGCTTTGCGGTGACGAGCCTATCCCGCTGCGAAGGGTCCTCGTGCCGGAGCACTACGAGCGGAGCCCCCGGAATGAAGACGGCGATGGTTTTGTGGTAACGAACCCATCCCGCTGCGAGGGATCCTCGTGCCAGAGCACTACGAGCGGAGCCCCACGGACTGAAGACGGCGATGGCTTTGTGGTAACGAGCCCATTCCGCTGCGAGGGGTCCTCGTGCCGGAGCACAACGAGCGGAGCCCCCAGGAATGAAGACAACGGACTTTGTGGTAACGAGCCCATCCCGCTGCGAGGGGTCCTCGTGCCGGAGCACTACGAGCGGAGCCCCCCGGAATGAAGACGGCGATGGCTTTGTGGTAACGAGCCCATCCCGTGGCGGCGATGGCTTTGTGAGCCCATCCCGCTGCGAGGGGTCCTCGTGCCGGAGCACTACGAGCGGAGCCCCCCGGAATGAAGACAGCGATGGCTTTGTGGAAACGAGCCCATCCCGTGGCGGCGATGGCTTTGTGGTAACGAGCCCATCCCGCTAAGAGGGGTCCTCTTGCCGGAGCACTACGAGCGGAGCCCCCCGGAATGAGGACGGTGATGGCTTTGTGGTAACGAGCCCATCCTGTGGCGGCGATGGCTTTGTGGTAACGAGCCCATCCCACTGCAAGGGGCAGTGGCGGAGCCAGACTTTTATTTCAGGGGGTGCTAAAAATACATCAAAATCAGTAAAAAAATTTATAAGTAAAATAACACACAAAAACAGAGTGCATTTTCTTAACCTGTTAGTACCTTCTTAATTATTTAATAATGTATCGTATATTCCAAATCAAGAAGAACACTACGCGAACTTTCCCCACAAGTGACAGGTGAAGCAGTAGATGTTTCTCTGTACAGCACGGATAATAAGTGAGCAAAAAAAAAGAGAGGGAGATTAATTGAATCTCGACAGTGAAAAATGATTGTCAACATAATCGATTTAAAGAACTTCGTTGTCTAGCGTCAATAGTGGAGCGCCACCGTGTGTAAATTCGCTGGAAATGGGCCAAAAAGGACATTTACTCCCCCGGCATTCCATGATAAAAATCAGCAATCAGCAATAAATAAAGAATGGAGAAGAAATTGTGGCTTCCTATGAGGTAGGTACAAGATAGGACAGCTTTGCACTTTTGTAGTCTGTAGAGTACCCCCTCCCCTGCCCCCCTTTTCAACGCCCCCACCCACCCCAAGCTCTCCAAGAACCAATATCTCCCTCTAAAAAGTTCTCTCTCTCTCTTTAGGATTTTTTTTCCTCGTCTGTTCACTCGTGTTCACAGATGGGAGGTGAATGGTGCTGTTAAAATGGTACAAATTTGCTATTTGGTGGAGAGAAGAACCTGATACCCCAGCCCCTAGGCCCTCTCTTTTTGATGTGTGAGTGGGTGGTGCTCTTCCTCAACTCTTAGATCTCTCTCTCCTCTCCTTGTTTCTCTTTTTTCTCCCATTTCCTCGGTCCAAAACCATCGTCCTCACTGAAAGTAGAGCTTCATCAAAACAAGGTTTGTGTGATTGTGAGTGAAAAAAAACTATACATATAATTTTTTTTTTCAAAATCTGGGGGTACATTAGCCCCCCTCGTACAAGCGTGGCTCCGCCCCTGGCGAGGGGTCCTTGTGCCGAAGCACTACAAGCGGAGCCCCCCGGAATGAAGACGGCGATGGCTTTGTGGTAAGGAGCCCATCCCGCTGCGAGGGGTCCTCGTGCCGGAGCACTACGAGCGGAGCCCTCCGGAAGCATGTAATATGATTGTGGCACATGGGCGCGGCGACTACCGTCGCAAGACAATACCTGGTGCCGAGGCACGTATCATGAGAATGGCGCACGAGAGCGGCGACGAGTGTCGTGAGACGATGTCTGGTGCCCGGGGCACATCACGAAAATGGCGCGGCGCATGGGCGCGGCGGCGTGTGAGAGTGCGGTGCGCGGACACCAGCACGGGGGTCGCGGAGACAGCGCGCGGGTGCAGGAGACGAAAGTCGCGAAGACGGCGACGGGAGTCGTGGAGCTGGCGGGGACGCGGGCGACGAAGGTTGCGGAGATGTCGTCCGGGCGACGGGGGTCGGGGAGGTGGCGTCCGTACGACTGGCGACAGGAGTCGCGGAGCCGGCGCGCGGGCGTTGGCGACGGGCACCGTGAAGCCAGCGCGCGGCCACAGGCGACGGGCGTCGTGAAGCCGGCGCGGGGGACGTGAGTCGGGTCGATGGCGCGCTACCACGGGCGACGGGCGCCGTGAAGCCAGCGCGCGGGCATCGCGAAGTGAGTGAGGTGATGGCGCGCAATTGAGGGGCGCCGTTGAGTAAGCGCATGGGCGATGGCGGGCGTCGTGAAGACGGCACGCGGTAGCAAGCGACGAGTGTCGCGAGGTCGGCGCGCGGCGGCGAGCGACGGTCGTCGCGACGACGGAGCGCGACAACGAGCGACGGTCATCGTGACTACGGCGCGTACGACCGCGAACGACGGTCGTCGGTCGTCAAGTTAGGTTGCCGACCCCCTTAAGGGGGAAGGCACGCCAAGGTTGCTTCACAAAGGGAAAATGCACGTGACTTGATTATGTGTCGCTTTGACCGGCCTGTGAACGTTGAAATGTTGACCGTTGAATGTGCCGACGTGTCATGAGAATTTGGACCCCCAGTGGGCCTTTAGGTGTAGCCAAGATAGGTTGGGAACACCCTCCTAACTCAAACCACCACATGTACCCACTCTTGACACACAGAAGCTACCTCAAAGATTTTCAAAAAATCGGATGTGTCAACACAAGTGCTTCATTCATTTTCCGCTTAATGTCATTGAAAACTAGAGTGGGAGCAAGTTTCCATTAAAAACCCCATTTTTTGTCAATCAGTAATTGTAGCTTAAAGGAACATAAAACCCTAAATAAGGCGCCAAAAGAAAGTGGCTAGTCCATGAAAACTACGACCGTTAAAAACAATTGTCGGTTCGGGCGACTCTTTAATTGCTCACACTTTCTGCTGCAACACCTTGCGCTGAAACAATAAACCTGAGGAAGATGAGTTTAGCATACAAGTTTGCAACTCGAAGAGTCTCAAGAACTTATTTAAGATGACCTAAATGAGCTTCCTTTGATCACTTGTATAAGAGAACATCATTGTAGTAGACCACCAAAAATTTGCCAAGGAAATTGACACAGAACCTGAGCCATTATTCTCATATATGTATTCGGCAAATGGCATGACCAACCACTCAGATAAACGATAAGGTCTTTTAAAGCCAGTCTATCATTCATTGCCGGGTCTAACTGTGATGAAAATCATACCCACTGTGCAAGTCTACTTGGTGAACCATTTAGATCTAGCCATCGAATCTAACATGTCATCTAGACAAGGTTTTAGAAACCTATACTTGATGGTAATTTTGTTGATGGCACAACCATCAACTTATGTTCTCCATGAACCATGAGTCAGTAAAGCCGGAAAACCAAAGGGCTTGTACCTCACATAGGGAACCTATTTGAACGAGCTCGCCCACTTGTCTCTAAAGCTTAGTGCATTCCACTGGATTCATAAGGAAATGTGGAAAGTTAGGCAATTGGGAACCTCGAACCAAGTGATGCCAAGGAAAGTGGGTTCACAGTCGACGTGGAGGTGCCACAAGGATTGCAGTCCGAGTCAGATGCCAAGTATGTTGATGTAGGACACAGCAAGGGTGGAACAAGGGCAGAGACCAAGGGCTTCCCAGACAGAGCTTGAGGGCGGCAGTGCTGCAAGGGCGATAGCGCAGGATGAATACACGACGACAGTCACAGTCCGATGCTTAGGTCCAGAGTCAAGGTCATGTATGTTTCTCTCACTAGGATTCTAGAGTGAGAAAGTGAATGTTCTGAAAATGTCCAACCTTAACGTTCCGTCCGAATGAATTCTCAAGACCCCTATTTATAGAGATTGAGATGATCTCATTAACCGACACGTTGCGCTCCCTGAGAGTGACGTCACCGGGGGGTCCACGGGTGCCGGTGTTCCATGGACTGTCGGATCGCATATTCACCCGGCCTGCCCTGCACAGCGTCGCTCTGTCTGGAAAGACGGGCTCCCACAGCATCAGTGTGGCCAGAGAATCCCCTTGATCTAGCCACCAATCCAAGCCCTTGCAGAGTCCCACAGGCCTGACAGTGGTGGGGAAGACCCGGCGCCCAACTGCCAGGTGAACTAGGCGCGATGCCCTCCGAAAACCTGCTCCCGTCTTGGAGTGACCCGGAGGTCATAGTCCCTAGGGGTGCCGACGCAAGCCCCCAGTGCCGGAGCACGTAGGCCAGTCACGCAGGCACCCTGGCGAAGATAGTGTCCCGGAGGAGTCGCCTATCCCGCGGGCCGAGGTAGCATCCCGGAGGAGCCGTCTACCGGGCGAAAGGGGAGTCTTCATGCCAGAGCACTTAGAGCTCCCTGGCAGAGATAGTGTCCCGGAGGAGTCGCCTATCCCCGCGGGTGAATCCTTGTGCCGGAGCACTCGGAGCGCGTCAAGGTAGCATCCCGAAGGAGCCGTCTACCCGACTGGCCGAGGTAGCATCCCGAAGGAGCCGTCTACCTGGCGGAAGGGGAGTTGAAGAGCTCCCTGGCGGAGATAGTGTCCCAGAGGAGTCGCCTATCCCCGCAGGATGTTGCATACTCCGGAGAGTGGGTCAAAGTATGTTCCACGACCAAGGCAAGGTGCGCATGGTGTGGTAAATGAGTAGTGCCCAGGGGCACGGTAGTGACAGAGAGCCTGGGGGAACGGCTGTATCAGCGGCGCGGCGCACGAGAGCGGCGGAGTGTTGAAGTGCGGTGCCCGGACACGGGCGACGGGGTTGTGGAGTTGTGTCCGGGCGACGGGGTCGCCGAGTTGTGTATGGTCCCTTGAAGAGAAGTGAAAATGCTAAGTATGGAAGCCAAAGGCCAACCCTTGGGGAAGGCCAAGGCCAAACTCAAGGGGAGGCCGAGGCCGACCCCAAGGGGAAGGCCGAGGCCGACCTAAGGGGGAGGCCAAGGCCAAGCTCCTTTGGCAAGCGCCAAGGTGCGCCGACAGGCGACAGGCAATGTGCGACGGTCGGAGTGTGATGAGCAGTCGCGCAAGGATGAGTTTTATGGTGACGAAGTAACATAACGAAAGTGAGAAGTGCACGTGACTTAAACGTGCATGCTTTGACCGGTTGTGAGCGTTGAAAATAACTCTTGCTTGTGCGGATGTGTCATGGAAAATGGGACCCTAGTGGGCCTTTGGGTGCGACCAGAATAGGTTGGGAACACCAAGTCAATCCCATGTTCCATGTCGTGCCACCCATGGGTGGTAAGTCGGCAGAAAGCTCACTAGGTATGACATTGCAAAACTCATGCAATAATTGATTGACCTCAAAAGGTGTTGGGGAACCATTGCCTAGGCTTTGCATGTATAGAGGTGCGTTTGTGATCATATGGAATTTTATTTGTATCATTGTGAAATTAGGGTATCATTGTTGCTATACTAACTATTGAGGATTTAAGGTTATTGAACTATTAAGCCCTAGTATTAAGCTACTTCCGTACTTTAGCATGTTAGGTTTTCTTGTTGATCAAGTAAGAGGTTGTAAATTAAGATCTAATCCCCCATTACTGGAAGTTAAGGAATAATTAGGAACTTGAGTATTTGGAGGAAATGGTCAGAGCTTCGTCTTCTCTAGCCTGCGTGCAGGCTATTCCTTGCGAGAAAGAAGCACAGTCTGCAGATCGGTATATCCCTAGCAAGGGTGACACAAATGGCCTGCGCATCAGCAGATCCACTGCACGAGGGCAAACCGATTCTATCTTTTCATTCGTTTATCGCCTGTGCTGCATCTCATTGGTGTCAGAGCCAAAGCCTGGTCATCAGTTTTGGTTTCACGTCTGATAAAGAAAACTACAACAAAAAGTTTCATCCAATTATCAGTGTTACATCATCACTTCCGCTGTGCATCATCAAATTTTGGTACTGTTTTGGTTATCACCACCTTAGTTGTACGGAGCGAGAGCGTGGAATTGTACGCACCTAGAAGAATCCGAGTTGGGAGTGGCTTGAATAAAAGGTTTATAAATATGAATACACTCAAAGGACAGAAATCTGCAACTCCACTTTATCTCCTCTACGAAGCAGTATTAGAATTAGACCGCCTTTCATAGATCTCTGAAGCACGGACACCCCTCCTAGGGGGGGGTTTGGTTTCCTAAACGGACGGACACCCCGACGCCCTCCGGACACTGCCGGACACGTGTCCGACACCGCCAATCGGTGTCCGAATTTTTTTTTAATTTTTTTTATTTTTGGACACCGTGTCGGACACTTCATCGAGGAGTGTCGGACACGGTGATGTGCAGTGTCCGACTGTAAATGTAAGAAGTGGGGGTTTTTTGAAGAGAAACAGATTGTGCCCTAAATCCCTAATCTGAAAAATAAACATCTGCGAAGCTCACCTTACGGCCGTCAGCTTGGAAGCACCTCACGGAAGCCATTCATCTGCGAATCTCACCTCGCCTGAGCTGTTCGCGACCATTCCGAAGCCGACGCCGACGATTGCAGTCGCCGACTCCTTCACAAAGACTGAAGCAGCTGTTGCGACTCGCCGTCGCTATCGCCGGAGGTCACTGCATCGTCGCCGGAGCTCCTCGCCGCCGTCGCCGACTCACAGGTACCTTCTCTTGAATCTTCGAAGTCGTCTGTGATGGCGACTGTCTTGCCTCTCTCTTTTTTTATTTCTCTCCCTGTGTTGAGTGTTGGACTCAACACTCAAGACTCGTTTACATATTTTGTAGTTAATTTCCAGACGTTGGAAGTTAGTCCTATAGTCAACTTAATTAATTTCAGTAGTTATTTTGTCAACTTAATTTCAGTAGTTATTTTATCAACTTAATTTCAGTAATTATTTTGTCAACTTAATTTCAGAATGCAATGTGTTAGTGTATATTTATTATTAGTTCATTATTATTTGTTATTTTAGATTATGGAATGTATTTGATATTTATTATATATATATATATATATAATAATAAAAATATTAAAAAAATAGCGGTGTCCTGCGGTGTCCAAAATCCAATTTTTTGGAAATTGCGGTGTCCGATGTCCCCGTCGGTGTCGGTGTCCAACACCGTGTCCGTGTCCGTGCTACCTAGTCATAGATCAACCGTCTTTTTTGTAGAAAGTTTCTTTTTTTGGTTTCCTGAAGATGGAGGAAAACAAAATATGGCGCCACAAATGGAATTCTATATAATCTTGGTAGTTACTGTTACACAGCGAGTGGAACCATGCATTCATTCTTTATGTAAAGGGGTGAACCTCTAATCTATGTTACATGAACTCTTCAAAATGCGTGAGATACCCATGAAAGACAGTCGACACTTCAACAAGGGTATGGGATATGTATCCGACACATCTAATAGGATATGTTACTAGGAAAACTACCTTAAAGTGGTCTTTTTTTTTTTCTTTAATTCGTTATTCCTTTGGAATGAGATAAGATTTCATTTAAACAATGTGCGTCACAAAAAACATGTCGTCACCTAAGGAGTAAATTTAAAAAGAGTAAGCGATAGAAATATTTTGCCATGTTCCAGTGTCTTGGGTTTTGAAAATTAGACGAATCCGACACTGGGACACACATCCGACTCGGACACTCGTACCGAGTCCATGCAAGATAGCCTCTCATTCCAATTCAATGCTGATCGTTTGAACCAAAAGAAAACCTTCGCTGGGTTGGTCCTATCGAACCTCGAACGATGGACTTACCAGGAGTTTTACACAATAAGGCACCAGCTCTCCTCCATGGAAATATGTAGACAGAAAAAACTCCTCCATGGAGGAGTTTTTTCTGTCTACATATTTTTGCGGCTTAATGGTATAGATTACGTAGTTTTTGCTTTAGGCGGTTTCTTCAGCTCGATGAGAAAGTCATACCGGGCCTTCCAAGGCAGCCAATCGCTTCAGTCTAAAGGAGGAAAGTAGTAGTTGAGAAGTTGTGTCGGGTAAAGGGGCAAACTAGTTGTAAGCCCGACGAAGGTCTTGTTCCCCTGAAGTTCCTATCTGGTATCACCCGTCTTTCTTCTTCTTCCAACCTACATCGCTGGCCAGCCAACAGCTTTCATTTCACATTCCATGGAGTCTTTGACTTGCCAACCAACCCTTAGCCTCAATTGAAAAGCAATCATGGGTTGGATGAATGGGATATACATTCCATGGAGTCACCCTTGAGAGGGTGACACAAAATGGCTGGCGGGTCAGCAGATCCCATACGCAAGGGTGACGCCATTCTATCTTTGTATTCATCCATTTTGTGTGCTGGACCAAAAGGTCTTCACCTGTATGATCTGGAGAAACTTGAAGAATTTCTTTAACCGCTAAGGCAAGTTCAAGGCCAGACTCATTTCCCGAATCCTCGAACTCCTTCCTATTTAGAATTTCCAAGTTTTTCCCTCAGGCTGAAGACACAGGCGTATTGGTACAACCTCTTTTTAAGAGGTCGGACAGGGTTCTATTGGATAATATTGAAAGACTCCAAAAGGAAAATTGGAATAGGCCTGGCATTCAGCATGACTCTAACATCAAAATGGCTGTTACTAAGCCTAGCCTAGGTTTGCTCAAGCTTTGTGCATAGGTTTGTTCAAGCTTTGTTCAAAGCACTTACATTATTTATCTCCGAAGTGAACTCAGACAAGAAGAATTTCAAGTAACTTGTCTTCTTAATGTAATTGTTGGCTTACAAGTAACTGATCTTCTTATTGTAATTGTTAGCTTATTAAGTTTTATAAAATCACTAACTTACTGAGCTAAGCTTACTGATTTTTTGCAAAATGCTCGCATGCTTGGTTCCTTTATCCCGTGGAATTGATCATCAACGACCCTCTAACAAACAATCATGAGTCACGCTTGAGCAGCTTGGTTCATTTTTACAGAATACAGAATACAACCTTAAACTCAATTCGCTGACAGGTTTTCAGCAATCACATTGAAACAGATCAAACACACAGGCTCTCAATGCATGAAAAGGCTTCCTTGCAATGCCATCTAACATGTACTTCTGGTATTACAACCAAGTAAAATAAAAATAAAAAATTGCAAACATTAATTGAAAACACTCAATTTCGTTTTGTGATGCAATTTATCTATATCTACGTGCATCACAGTAACACTTATATGAAACACCAAGCAAAACTGAGTCCAAACTTACAGTTCAGCATCTTGGCCATAAAATGTACAGGTAAAAATATATCTTAATACAAAGAACAATATGGGATAGGAATCATTTCATTTCATGATAAAAAGAAAAGAGTTTATACGCCATTGACCATTGTGCTTAGCCTTAAACCTCAATTAATCACTAGCTCACACCTGTGGCATAATGGTCATTGGACTCATCGATTTGGCCAATCATGTCCTTCTGTTAGGCCCCTCTAACACCAAGCCCGTTAAGTGCCCACGTGACCTACGAGCAAAATGTGTCTAAAAAGCCAAAAAAGGAATTAACATGTGGCCTATCCTATAATTCACCACCCCATCACCAACTACCCACCAAAACCCACCTTCATAATCTAGTTCTCTCCACGCCCTCCCCCCTCCCCCCCCCCCAACCACCCTTGCACCATCACCAACATCAATGCTGCCCCTTCCATTCGAGATTCAGAACTCTCTCTCTCTCTCTCCCCCTCTCTCTCCCTCCCTCCCTCCCTCCCTCCCTCCCTCCCTCCCTCCCTCTCTCTCTCTCTCTCTCTCTCTCTCTCTCTCTCTCTCTCTCTCTCTCTCTCTCTCTCTCTCTCTCTCCCTCTCCCTCCCTCTCTCCCTCCTCCCTCCCCACAACCTTTTGCACCATCACCAAGATCAACATTGCACCTTCCTTTCAAGCTTCGAAACCCTCAGGCTCCATATCGCGCAAAGGTTCTTTCACTTACTATACATATATAGCTATAGCTGCTAACCTGTCAGTGCTATATTTCGTTATATTAGGGTTTCATTTCACTTTTTCTTGGTCTTCAGATTAACGACACGTCAGTGATCGCCAAATCCCAATCACACATAATCGCCACTAAAAACCACTACTCATTTCATCAATTTCCCTAATTCTACCAGATCAACTCAAAATCCACAAAACCCTAGCATTGTCAAATCAATCCCTTCAACATCACAGATCAGCTCACTTCATTAATCCCCAAGTGTGTTCGGAACAAAACCCTAGAAAACAACAAAGCCAAGAAGAAGAGATAGAAAAAATAAAAAGAGGATATGGCTTTTTTAGACGATTCTGCCCCGCACTTAAGCCCGATGAGCAGGGCACATGGGCACTTAATGGGTTTGGTATTATCAGAACCTAACAGAAGGATGTGATTGGCTAAGTTGACAATGACCATTATAATATAAAACAGGTGCAAGTCCAGTGACCAAACTGACAGTTGGGACAAAGTACAATGGTTAATAGCGTATCTCCCCCATCAAATAATACAGAATGTATAAAAATTATGGGTCAAATGCCGTCATCCGTCAGTCCAAAGCATAATGAAATAATATCTGCAGATTAACAAATTAAGAAAGCACCATTGAGTGCAACGATGACACATGAACTTCTCCAGCCAAGTAATAGACTGATAAAAAACACTCACCTAGCAGATAATCTTCGAAAAATTATCGTAAGCTTATTATGCATGGACCAGTTATGCGTTTCTACACATGGTGTTGTTTCACATAGTTAGATCTTATTCATAAACTATACCTGAGGGGAGACGATGGTAAGTGCTTTCACTTGAGTAAAATAGTAACCAAATAACTAGGGAGTCGTGTTTAATGCAAAAGAAAAGGGACCTCTGTTAAAAAGTGAAGAAAAACTACACTTACTTCAGTGGCCTTATCATAAACTTCATCAAGCATAACTTCCGGTGGGTCACAGTCTTCTTGAAAAGAATTTGGCTCATCTAAGTTCATGGCTTCTGCAGCATCAAAGAGACTTGTATCAGAAGTGTCCAAGGATAGACATGTTACGCACACTACTGACCTTCTATATTAAAATTAATTTAAAAAAGGAAACTAAAACAAAAGAAAGTCAAGATATATATACATATATAAACACATATCACCACGTGATGGATGGACAGATTTAAACAAAGCAACATCGACAAGTGGTATATATTACCTCTCTCCTTTAAGATAGTCAACAACATTATTGGGATCAGTTCTCTAGTAGCCAACCTTTAGTTCATACCATAGGTTGGGTAATAAAGAGGATAAAAAAAGTATCTACAAGCTAGCTAAGGTAAGAGAATCAAACAAGGACTTGAATCATATAAAGTGTATCAAGGATGAGAATCAGGGTTTACTACGCGAAGGAAGATGAGGTTAAAGAGAGATAAAAAGGTTACTGTGATAATGTTTAAGAAACCGAGGGTAAAATAGGAGAACTTGATGGATAATTATAACATCTAACGATTAGAAGATGAGGGTTGTTCGTGGATTAGAACATCTAAAGGAAGGAAGCCTTGAAGAGGATATTGAGGTTTGGAGAAGCTTGGGTGACGTGGGCATAAATTGGTTGACTACGTTGTTTAACAAGATCTCAAATCTTAAGAAATAGGAGTGGAGGAAAAGTACTTTGGTACCTATGTATAAGAATAAAGGATCCAAAGTTGCCACATTTACGGAGGAAATGATGCTCATGAGTCCCAATCAGGTAGAGTGAACTAGGGCTAAGAGAAGCTAGGGTTTAACCATTGATTTGGGGCAGTTTTACGGTTAAGTAAACAGTACCTTCAGTATTTTCGTAAAAGAGCAAAGAAATAAGAAAAGTGAATAATAAGGATAGGAAAACCTGTCACATTAAGGCCTTCTAGAATTCTCAACAAGAAGAAAAATAATGGAGTCTCACCTTTTTATAAGAAAAAGCAAACTGCTTATCCTTTAGTTCTGCGAGACCCGGCAAAATCTTACCCGCACCCAGCACTCAAAAAACCAAGGGTACAGGTACATATATATGAGACCCGCTGAAATTAGACCCGTACCCGGACCGACCCGTAATTTTCAAGATTTAAAAAAATTTCGTAAAAACAAGGTTTTTTCATGACTACAAAAAAAAAGTGATGACATTTAAGATCAAAATTCACGCTTGTGGTTCGAAAGAAAGAAGTGATGACATTTAAGGACGCATTACTATCATGCAACACTGTAACCACTAACCCGAAGATCACCAGGCCTACAGGCTCATACCTTTTGAGGCAAAGGTCAAGGCCACAAGTCCCCAAGGGGTCAGTCCCTATGGAACAAAGGTTAAGGCCACAGGTTCCTAGGGGCCTGCCATCTACGAAACAAGGGTCAAGGCCACAAGTTCCTAGGGGCATCCCATCTATGGAACAAAGATCAAGACCACAAGTTCTTAGGGGCATGCCATATAAGGAACAAAGGTCAAGGCCACAAGTTCATAGAGGCATGCCATCTACGAACAAGGGTCAAGGCCACAAGTTCCTAGGGGCATGCCATATACGGCACAAAAGTTGAGGCCACAAGTTCTTAGAGGCCACCCGCCTGCAGAACATAGGCCACCCACAAACTTATACCCCTTGGGACACAGGCAACGGCCACAAGTCCCCAAGGGGCCAGCCCTTAAGGAACAAAGGCCAAGGCCACAAGTTCCGAGGGGCTCCTTGCCTGCAGAACATGGGCTACAGCCACAGTTTCCCCAGGGGTCACCCCTTTTGGAACATAGGCTACGACCACGAGTTTCTAAGGGCCCGCCGCTTGTAGAAAATAGGCCACGGCCTCAATTTTCCAAGGGGCATTATTATGTGAAGTATAGGCTTCGGGGTCTGCATCCCATAGCCTATGAGGCAAAGGCACCCGAAGCAGTAAAGCCATTGGGGCATAGGCTAAGACCACATCCAGTTAGAACCCCTGGACCTCGTCAGGACCCACGAGGATATTTCTCGTCTGCTCAGGTACCGTCTGGAAGCGATGACTGGACTACCAAGGGGTGTCCTATCCAGAAAGTGTAATGGGTCCCAAAAGAGTCCATTGGGAAATGATCAACATGGACGGGAACCAGTAAAAATACAAGTAAATCAACCAAGGAATATTGGTGAAATTAAAGTCCTCTACAAGGCCAGGCCTTTGGAAGCCAATGTCAAACCCAACAAGCCTGTAGGAAAATCCAGAGGATAACTAGTCGTCCCAAGCTGATGCAGCCGCTATACCTGCCAGTCTAAATAAGACATTGAGCCTTGAAACAAACGAGGTAAGGCCCACGAAGTCACCGGTATTTGGAAATGAAGCAAGGACAGGACAAAATCAACAGTCTATGCCTAGAAGGAACGTGAGAGAAAAAGCGAGTGCATGACAGTCAAAGCTCCACAGCTTCGACCACGAACCTAAAGGAAAAGATATCGAGGAAAGACAAAAGAACAGTAAATCAAGAGGACTGCTTAGTTCGTGTAACCCGCTCTATGGCAGCCAAAGAGGCACCTATCGATGGAGCTGTTAATCCATTGTTCAAGGAAGTGCCTGACAAGTTGGCATCTCCTGAAAGTGCCTCAACTACCCGGACTTCTTCCCCTTCTTCCAGCGAGAATATCAAACAAGGTCGGCATTCAACACCAAATGATAAAAGTGAAGATAACTTCTCTTCTGATAACAAACTTGCTCGCCTAGAAGCTCAGATGACAGTGATGATGGCACAGATAGAGGGCCTAACAGCTCAACGGTCAAAAGCTACTGCCGAGCACAAGTCACCATACAAGTAAAAATACAAGTAAATCAACCAAGAAATATTGGTGAAATTAAAGTCCTCTACAAGGCCAGGCCTTTGGAAGCCAATGTCAAACCCGACAAGCCTTTAGGAAAATCCAGAGGATAACTAGTCGTCCCAAGTTGATGCAGCCGCTATACCTGCCAGTCTAAATAAGACATTGAGCCTTGAAACAAACGAGGTAAGGCCCACGGAGTCACCGGTATTTGGAAATGAAGCAAGGACAGGACAAAATCGACAGCCTATGCCTAGAAGGAACGTGAGAGAAAAAGCGAGTGCATGACAGTCAAAGCTCCACAGCTTCGACCACGAACCTAAAGGAAAAGATATCGAGGAAAGACAAAAGAACAGTAAATCAAGAGGACTGCTTAGTTCGTGTAACCCGCTCTATGGCAGCCAAAGAGGCACCTATCGATGGAGCTGTTAATCCATTGTTCAAGGAAGTGCCTGACAAGTTGGCATCTCCTGAAAGTGCCTCAACTACCCGGACTTCTTCCCCTTCTTCCAGCGAGAATATCAAACAAGGTCGGCATTCAACACCAAATGATAAAAGTGAAGATAACTTCTCTTTTGATAACAAACTTGCTCGCCTAGAAGCTCAGATGACAGTGATGATGGCACAGATAGAGGGCCTAACAGCTCAACGGTCAAAAGCTACTGCCGAGCACAAGTCACCATCCCGCCACGACAAATAAAGGCTTTATGGCCAGGGGACCAAATCGTATGAGAGGTGATGGTTATGTCAACCATAGCTCCCAACCTTTTGGCAAACCATATGCAGAGGCCAAGATAAGTCAAACCCGCAATCCTTATGTCGGAGGGGGGCCTATACAGCACCACCTACTCGGCAAAAGTTTGGACCCGAACCTCTTATCCTACATTGACAGTGTAGTCGAAAGGGAAACGAGGAAAGCCGAAGATGGGATCACTCCCACTGCTAGCTTGGTAACAAAACCATACCCGTCCTGGGTAGACCAAGTCCCTTTTCCACCCACCTTCACTCAACCAAACTTTCGAGGGTTTAACGGGAAGGGAAATCCAAGGGAACATGTAGCTCATTCCATTGCTTGTCTAGCCCATTTAGGCGAAAGTAAGCTTTTATGGCTGCAATTGTTTGTGCAATCCTTAGAAGGACTTGCTTTCATATGGTACTCCAATCTGCCAGAGGGGTCGATTCCTAACTGGGATGCCCTGATCAAGGAATTTTATGAGTAGTTCAGTAATACGGAACGAGGAGTGAGTATAGCGGAGCTGATCAATGCAAGGCACAATGACAATGAGTCGGCATCTAACTTCATTACAAGGTGGCGAACTCTCACCTTCAATTGTTCTCATAATTTCAACCAGGGTGAATTACTACAAATGTGCCTCTACAATTTTAGGCATGAGCTCCGTACACCTTTTGTCCCAGACCTTTGATGGGTTCAATGACTTGTGCACTAGAGCGCATGATCTTGAATTGCACCTAGCTCTAAAGAAGGCAAGGTCTGAAGCGGCCGAAATAGTCGAGACGGCAGTTGTAGGAATGACCGAAAAACAGCTCACCAATGACAACCAAAGTGATGTTGAAAATAGATATAGAGGCCTTCCTTGAAAGAAGAAAAAGAAAAGAAATTTTCCTTCCCCGACGAAATCGTCAAAGAACTCTTTGATGGGCTGGTGATGGAAGGGCTTATAATTCTGCCGAAGATTAAAAGACCCGAGGAGGAAGGAAAGGATGGCAGTCCTAACTATTGCCCTTATCATCGCGTCATCAGTCACCCCATTGATAAGTGCTTCACCTTGAAGGAAAAAATCTAACGCCAAATTGATGATTGGGATATAATCATCCCGAAAGTTGAGAAATATTCGGCAAATACGGCCAGTTCGACGTTGTGCCCCGAACAGAATTGCAAAACCTCTCTCAACGTGATGAATGAGATTATGCAGAATTATACTAATAATAAGGATGAAGAATAAATGCTTAACATAGAGTGTCAACGGGACTTAGAACAAACATTTCATCTCGTGAAAATAAAAGAGCACATCAGCCTTACAGATGCGTTCCCAGCAGATATCATATGATAGATATTGCAACAAGTTGGTGAAAAATCAATTCATGACTATTGTGCGCTAGGATGTGTTCTCGCGAAATGGAAGAACTATCAAAGGACCAAATCGTCATCCGCTCTTTGCCTTTGGATGAGGTCCCCTGGCACAACCAATACACCGGTAGCCTTGGCGCAAGATACTTTCTACAAGTCTACGCTAACAAAAAAAAATGTGCATGCACTCTTCCATGAAGGTTTTATGGCCTATTTCATTAATGGTTACCCTGAACATGGATAGGAGCTATTACAAAGAGCAGTCCAGAAAAACCATTTGGGTGCCAAATATATGTGTCATCACCTGCATTTGTGTGCCTAAACCATCAACTCATAAATGGGGGCTCGACACTATGAAGACCATCTTGTGATGTCCCGAAATGAAAAGAGAACTCATGCATTGGAGGAAAAAGGTCAAAGAAATGTGTTGGTACCGCATCAGCACATTATCGTTCCTTCCCCTTCATCCAGGGAGACTTTGTTATGAGAAAGGAAATGCACATTAGGACATTACCAAGCATATCCCGGACACACGAGATCGATTTTGCATGCGAAGAATGCACCTTATACTGCCATTTGGTGATGCTATGTCTCTTGAAATGAGAAAGAAATTGCGAAGAAAAAAAAAAAAAAAAAAAACCCCTAGGCTGAAAACCCTGAAAGGGAAAGGGGCGGTCTAGGCAAAAGTTAGGGCAAAAAAGAAAAGAAAGAAAAAAAAAAATAACCCGCTAGGTTGGAAACCCTGAAAGGGACGACGGTCTAGACAAAAGTTAGGGCGCAAAAAAAAAAAAGAAGCCCACTAGGCTGAAAAGCCTGAAAGGGGCGGTCTAGGCAAAAGTTAGGGCACAAAAAAAATATATAGCCTGCTAGGGTGAAAACCCGAAAAGGGCGGTCTAGGCAAAAGTTAGGGCACACCAAAAAAAAAATTAAAGAAAAAAAACGGTTGAACTACATGATGGCTTTATCCTTCGGGTACGTAGGCAGCTTGGGGCATATTTCTCAGGTTTAGTCACTATAATTAAAAGAAAATTTATCTCCCATTCAAAAAAAAATTCTTGAACTACGTAATGCCTTGATCCTTCGGGTACGTAGGCAGCATGGAGCATTTTCCCAAGTTCAGTCACAGCATTCCAAAAAAAACAAAAGTTCTTGAACTACGTAATGGTTTAACCCTTCGGGTACATAGCCAGCTGAGGCATACTCCCCAGGTTCAGTCGCAGCAATCAAAAAAAAAATCTTTCAGAAATTAAAAAAAAAAAAAGAAGAAGACTAGTTCTTCCTAACAAAAGTTGTTGAACTACGCGATGCCTTGATCCTACAGGTATGCAGGTAACTCGAGGCATATTTCCAAGACAAGATGAATCTTCACAAAAGCGATTCTCAAGATGATTTACATGACTTCATCCTTCGAATATGTAGACATCTTGTATCATATATCCAACGTACCTTGACACGTGCTTCTAAGGTAACAAAGAAGGACCTTAGCAACTTTCTCTAAAATTTCGCAACAGCTCAAGCATCTTACGGAAGAAAGACCAAATGGATATACAAGTTGGTCATGAACACCATGAGGAAAAGGGAATATTTGTTGCATGAAAGCGCGAAGCTTGTCACCTACTTCAAGATGGTTTGCTTCTCGGAGCGTCTGGACTGAAGGAAAAAACTGGAAAGCTGAGCTGCCAATTAGTCGTGATCTTGTCTGTTAGCAAATACGAAAAGCCCGAGTCACGAGGGGCGTTTGTTGGCAGCAAAATTTTGACAAATAAATATATTTTTGTTGGGAGCTTTTGCTAAAAGAAGCCCAAATATTCAGGCTTTTAAGTGGGCCCATATATTTAGAAGTCCACTAATATTGTAATTGGGTTAGAATATTTGGGCTGAAATAAAAGACTGGAGATATGCAAAAAAATGAAAGGGATAACACACGTGTTAACATGTGATAATTATCCATGGAGTAGTGCATAAGCCTTGGAACTCTAGGATTTCATTATAAAAGAAGAGTCAGGAAAGGGGGAGAGGAGAGAGAAGAAGACTCTCGGCATAAGAAGCAAAAGGAGGGGAAAGGATCCAAAAAGAGGAAAAAAAAAAGGAGGGAGAGAAGAAGAGGTACTGCTGCGGCAGAAAGGAGGAAAGAAAGAAAAAAAAAAGAGGGTAGAATGGCATCAAGGTGAATCCCATTTCTTTTTTCTTTTTTCTTTTTTTTATTTCTAACCTTTTTTTTACTTCATGTAAAATTTCATGATGTATTAAGATTCATGAAGAAATGAAAGTTAATGTATATCTTTTTGTTTGTTATTTGGGTTAAATTTGTTATTTGTGTTTCTTTAATCAGAGATTGTCGTTGACGTAATTAACGGTTAACTTTTTAACCATCCAAAATTATGAATCCACTTTATGAAATAGTAAACGTCGTTATATACATACGACAGAATTTAGTGGCACGAGATTCGATGCTAATCAATAGCGTGAAAAATGTGTCATCGGCGTGCGACTAGGATACTAAAAATCGCTTACTTCTAAGTAATTAATTTTTACTTCAGAAATAACTATGTTGGGCTGATGTATGAATATATTGACTTTGTGGGTCGTTTACAACTACAAGAATTAAGCAAATAATAAAAAATATAGCTGTAACCACTAACCAGTCCACTAATGCACGTGGTGGACTACAGAAGGCCAAAAGTGACAAGCCCCACAAGAAGTCGTCTTTGGTTAAAGAAGGGAGAAAGAGACTGCAGAACTCAAAGACATGAAGAAGAAAGAACTAGTAATCGCAGTTGACGACAGCGGCAGTCTACTGTCAGATCTCACAGCTGCCTCACCTCTGTCACTACCGTGTTCGCCCTCGCTTCTTCTTCTTCTTGTGGTCTGTTTCCCATTTTTCAGTTATCCCAAAATAAACAAAAGCAGTATTAACTATTGCCATTCGGCATTGTCTCTGGTCACCGATGGCTGCTGGTGCTTACTCTTCTCTCTCCTCTCAAAACCCTTGTTAACCCTAAATCTTAGCAACCTTATGGGCTTTTTTTGTTGTCTGTATGTTACATGGACTCAGTACGAGTGTCCAAGTCAAATACGTGTCCAAGTGTTGGATTCTTCTGACTTTTAAAACACAAGACAGGGGAACAGGACAAAATATTCATATCATTTATAACTTGTTAGATATTTCTAATGTAAAATGATGTTTTATGTGACGCGCATGGTTTTAATTGCCCATTTGCAAGTGTCAAGTGTCAAACACGGGTACTTCACGCATTCTGAGGAGTCCATGTAGCATAGTGTTGTTCTATTATGTTTTGATGTATAAAAAGATATTATGTTTAGAACCCCACGAACTTTCAACACACCGAATGCTTGTCGGAGCCGTGTCCACCTGTATCCCAGCCGCACCCAATGTTTTCAAAAAATAATTAAAAAAAGATATTCTCGAGACGCACCCAATGCATCATGTGCTACGTCGGCCAAAATGGCGCAGCCGTGCCTCATAAGTTACCAAGGAAAGTTACTTCGAGGGCTTTAGAGAAGAATGCCTACCAAGAATGTTAATGAGATTAAGGATATATATAAATATATATATATATAAATAAATATATATATATATAGAGAGGAGCTGATCCATTGCTCGCGCGGGCAACATCCGCGCAATTGCCCTCGCTATCTGGCCATCCATCTGGCCCGATGGGCGGGCCAAATTTCGTCGTCCGCTACATAATGTAGCGGACGGTATTTCGTCATCCGCTACATATGTAGCGGATGACGAAATACCGTCCGCTACATTATGTAGCAGACGACAAAAAAATGGCCGTCCACGAGCGCGATCTGGCCTTCCAGAGCGCGATCTGGCCTTCCACATCTCGCGCGTGGACAGTCAGATCATGTGGGCAACTGCGCAGACGTTGCCCGCGCGAGCAATATATATATATATATATATATATATATATATATATATATATATATATATATATATAACGGAGTAACTACTAGTCCAACAACAACTTATGAATGACTCTTGAGTTTCCAATAGCACATGCACTTTGCCAAGGGTCAACTTAAGTTCACATCTCTTAACTTTGATATCCGACGTAGGCCTTTAAATGACCATGTAAGAAAAAGTGATTTGTTCTGATCGATGGGGTAAGACGAGGTAGAGGTAGACTGTGGTAAGTTGGGAAGTAGTGGTTGAGAAAGGACTCGATTGCTAAGAAGTAATCAAACGTGTACTTTGAGAACACCAGTAGGGGGTAATAGAAGAAAAGGATGCATCTGGCCAACCCTAACTAGTTTCACAAAAAGGCTTAGATGATAAAGACGATGATAACAATGAGTTCTTTAATCAAAGCATAGGCATTCAGAACAAAAAGTACATCCTCGTTACCTTTTGCACGAGAAGGCTCCTTGGCGTGCTCCAAAAATTGTCACCCAATCGCGAAGGTCAAATGCAAATAATTTTTTAGTTCCCAATTCCAATCGCCATCATGAAAAGGTATGCATACGTACTTCCACCCTATCAATTAAATGTCAATCCCTTCCTATAAAACGCCTCGATCCTGTCATGAAGTATGTAGAGGTAGTTCCCATGTGCATGGGTTCGCCTTCTTTTAGGCGGTTTTCATTTAGCATATTTACATACCAATTGAAGATAGAGTAGAGAGCGTGCTCTTTCCTTAGAAAGATAATGGCCTTTTCCACCCCCACTAACGTCCTCACCAACCATCCACCACCCAATCGGCAATCACTAATAACCTTTGCCTTAAACCCAGCAATGAAATGGAAGAGCTAAGAACGTATAGGGGGACCATGAACAATGCCCCGGGTGTAGCAGCCAGGTTTCTAGAATCATCAACCTGCCACATTAAAAAGCAACTCACACTTTCTGAGGTTGGTCTTTGAACCAGAGACCACCTCAAAACAGCCAAGTGCACACTCCCTCAACCCTACATAAAAAGATAGTATCATCTGCAAATAATGAGAAGCTGTAGATGGCCATTCCCATCACCAGAATCCAAAATGAATCCTTGTCAGAAGCCTCCCCCCCTTCACTGCCTTCTTAATCATCTTCCACAATGCTACCGTCACTGTAATGAGCAGTATAGCAAATAAAGGATCTCCCCTACTGAAGCCTTGAGAGGTATCCACATTCTTTAGTTCTCTCCGTAAACCATCCTATATATATCAGAACCAGGGAATCCCGATCCATGTGATCAAATGTTCTTTACCCTCCTAAGTTAGTCCTCAATTTTTCCTTCCAGTGTCCATTGGAAATTTGTACTTCTTCCAAATATTTAATACTAAAGGAAATCAATTTTTACACGCAATAGGGATGCATAGTTCCACCATGTGATGCAGTGCTTGAAAGGCAAGATTTCACACATCAAATCTCCTCCCAATCCACTAAGAAGAGGAACTACTCAATCCTCGACAGAGATCCAACCCAAGTAGGAAAATAAACTGTATCACATGAATGATGTCAAAGAATCCTTCATGGTGACGGAAGCTCCAAAACACCTCCTTCATTCTGCGACAAGCCAGACGATATTGAATCCACCAAGCTATCACCTTCGGAAAAGTCAAAAGCCTTTGACCGTTGCCAATTGCTCCTGTAACCCCATTGCATAAGAGGCCGTCAACGGTATTATAAACATCTAAAGGCTCCGCAGCCTATCATCCTCAAGGACAGTAAAAGAATCTGCTGGAAGCATTTCCACCTCCTTAACGACCCTCCGGTCCCAATAAGCAGTACATTACCAACTGCCACCAGTTCCCAAATTTCGAACTCAACCCATCTATTACACCAGATGCCTATTACAGTGGTGTTGGATATCACCTCCGCTATAGTGTCCTACAAACACAGCCATCAGATTCCATTTACTAGAACCACCTTTAACCGCCAGTCTTTTACCATCATCGTTGAAACAACATTGCCTGTTCTTTGAGGCTTATCGGAGAAGCTACAATACTCTGGCACACCAGAACTGCATGCCTTCACTTAGTAATGCTGGAAAAACATTTTTATGGTGATAATGAAGTGCAGTCCATTTACGTGAAAACATACTCTTGTTAAGACCAAAAAAATAAGGTATTCATAACATGCAATTAAAGCTCATTAAACAAGGAAAGCAGGCTAAGAGGGGATCTCTCAAAGAAAAAATTGCAAAATACCAATATAAAAATTACCTTGTTCATTATTTGAGAAGTCATGTGGAACAGGAGGTTCATGTAGTTTGGTTGGGTCCACTCCATCGGCTATCCTCTGTCGTAAATCTCTAACACACAACTGCTTGAGATGGTAGAGAATATGGAGTGTTATAGATGTATAACTATTACAATAACTACGATACAAACAACCAAAACATCTATAGTTACAGTTTAACACGGCTGATTGGTAGCAATAACACGAAAGTGGTTGTAGGGAACCATGCATGATTATATGAAGTGAATGTATCACATCATAAGAAAGTGTTCTTTAAAGTTACAGGTTTAGCCCATCGCTTTCCCCTTCAAATGCAAGAGGACTTGAAGTCCACCTTTGCATTTCTATCAGCCATGGGAACCATATAATTGACTAATAACATGGCGATAGAGGTTGAGAGCCGAAAAACCTAACAATAACAGCAGATAGGATTGAGTAAGAAAATTAGACCACATTTAGGTCCTAAGATAAAGCATTAGAATTAAGGAACCGCTATTCTCTCAGTAAAAGCTTGTTACCTTGACACGTTTTGTTCCACCAACTTGTTCCAATTTGTGTACGAACTGATTAAATGAGTAGTAAGGAAGCAAATGTGAGTGCCATTCAGCATACAGGCCAAGTAGGTTACCTAAATCACTAACCTGCAGAAAAAATTAACCCTTTTTGAGCAAAAGAGGAAACAAAATCTATGCAGCAACAAGAATGAGCAGGATTATAAATATAAATATGATTCTTCTACTTCGCACTCATATTATACCCCTAAAAATGGGGGCCCATTGCACAAGGCTCTAACCACTTCGGGGACTGCAGCTGTTAAGATTAATGCAGCCGTTACCCCCACTTTGTGGAGAGGTCGTTTGCCCAAGTCAAACCTGTAACCTCCAGGTCAGAATGGAGCAGAAGTATCTTCCTGAGAAGCTCACCTTCTCTATTGTACCCCCTACACATATATTGAATAGATCTACCACATTTTCTCTAACTGTGATAGGTATTCTTGATGAAGTTAAAATAAAACAGGTCAAGGTTAAGGTCGATAAGGTTCATGCGGGAACCACATTCCAAGAACACAACGATATTTATTAACAATTAACAGCTCAAATAAAGAACACTAAGTTTCTTTTTTTCCTAATAAAAAATTGTGAATCATAGTGTCACGGCCTTAGACAAATCTAAGACAATTGTGCAGCACTTAGCACTTCGAGCCCTGGAACGCTAAATCAGCCTACCCTGTGGGCCGAGCAACAACAAGAGCTAGAATTAAGGACACGAGACTTTGGGAGAATGTTTGCACTATTGCAAAAAGAGAATAGAATGCTTGGATCCTAGGATGGTATGGCCAAGTCATGGCCTCACTTATTTGTACATCGCCACCTCCTCAATGGACGGTGATGATCTATTTGATCCTATGGTTTACATTGAGTATCTAGAATTCTCCCTAGGAATATCTAGTATTTATATGCTCTACAACTCCAAAAAAATTCTCTACTATGTACGAGAAGAAATCTTAGAGAAGTAGGGAAGATTCTGGAGAGCATTCCAATAAGTTGCCATGTGGTATCCTCAAGTAAGCGTATGCATGGCATAACCTCTAAACTTAGTCTCCTTTTATGCGGTGCGGGACATTCTGCCCACCTTATCTAGTGACGTCTTCGTCGCAGCCTCTTCTCAATGCCGGTCAAAGATCTCTTGGAATTGCCAAAGGTCTTCAGTTGGTTTTCCCATTGCCACCCTCTCTGGCAATCCTTTCCATTTCATCAATCCTCATTTCCGCTCGATCTTGTTGCTTAGCACGTACTCGACCTGCTTGTCATAGGACTAGACAACGGTTGTTGGTGTCATATGACTTTGTCCTCGGCTTGGGTCTTCCACATTGGCATGATGTGGTTTTAGCAAGTTGGCATGGAAGTCAGGATGCATCTTAGGTCGAGACCGAAACTCCAATCAGTAGGACACCTTTCCGACCTTAGCCATGACAAGAAAGGGACCTTCCTACCTCCTTAATTGCTACTTGCGTACCTTCCTTAGAGTCTTGAATGGATGCAGTAACAGCTTCACCATCACCATGTCTCTAAGTTGTACTCTTTAGGCCGCCGTCTCGTGTCTTCCCATTTCTTCATCTTACTGAAACCTTGTCAAGGTAAGAGCAAGCAACATCGGCTTGCTCATTCCAAGACTTAGACACCTGCATCGCCAAGGGAGACCCTTGTACTCACCTGCCAACAGAAGGGGAGTAAGCGGTTGCAGACCAGTGGCAATCTCAATCGCTTTATGGTTTTCGACCTCAGTCCTTTGCACATTATTATAGGAAAATTGCGCCATGTCTAGGAGTTTAGCCAAGTCTGTCTGATTGGCACTCACAAGTGCCTCAAGAAATATAATATTCACCCGTTTGGTTTGCACATCAGTCTGGAGGTGAAAGCTCGTAGAGAAGTGCAGCTCCAGGCCTAGGAGTTTAAACAACTCTGTCCAAATTCGTCGTAAAGCAAGGATTCCGGTCACAAACAATGAATTAGGGCAAACCCCAGTACTTTTCCATGTTCTCTAGGAATAGCAGCACCACATCCTCCGTTGTGCTGTTGGCTAGTGCTGCTACAAAAGTCACATATTGGGAGAATTGGTCTATAACCACCATATTCGAGCCGCATCCCTCCGACTTAGGTAAGCATGTGATGAAGCCCATGCTTACTCTCTCCCACGGGCCTGCGAGGATGGACAAAGGCTCGAGCAATTCTCCCGGCAATTGGTTATCCACTATGTAGCACAGGTGCGACACTGGGGGTGAAGCACCGGCATCGGGTGCGTGTCCAATATTTATGATTTATTTTTTAATTTCCTAAACATCGGGTGCAGCTCGAGTGCGGATATTCATGGGATGAAAACAGTGGCAGACCTACGTTTGTACGAGGGGGGGATAAGGTACCCCTTCAACTTCTCTCTCTCTCTCTCTCTCTCTCTCTCTCTCGCGGCAGTGCGACTTGCCCTACACCAAGTCTCTCAGTCTCTCACCCACTCCCAAACAGCAGACGGTAGACACCCACCCCCAACGGCGACATGCTCAAACGCTGACACGGCAACCGGCAGGGACTCCTGCCTCCTCGAGTCGACTCTCTCTGTTGAGCAAAGCTCAGATCTGGAACGAGTGGCTGGAGTGGAGCCGTGGAAGGAGACGGCGAGTGAACCAGCGAGTTCGTCTTCTTCTATTCAGATCTGAAAGTATCAGTGACCGGCGAGTGGCAACGGTGAGGCGAGGACTCCACCGGCCGAAAACCCACTACCGGCGACGATACGTCGACGACTGGTGACCCGTGACCGGTCAACTGCCTTCATCATTTTCAGATTTAGGTACGCATTTCCAGATTGTTAATTAATCATTTGCTTTCCTAATTGAGCATTTTAGATTGTTGATTGAACATTTCAAATTGTTAATTAAGCATTTCAGATTGTTGATTGTTGATTTGGAAGCTTGTCATTTCCTGGCTATTGAAAACTTATTCTCTGACCTCCTTGTGCTTTCATTTGGTTTGTTTTTAGAGAATCTAATTAATGTGAAACTATAGTGGACTTTCAGCATATGCAAACTACCTGTCCATGTTGCATTGAAAAGTTTCACGTTTTCCTATCTGAGAGGCAAATTTTGATGCCATCATTCCACAGTATGCCCAGGAACTCTTTCACTACTTTTTATTGTAGGAGACCTTTGACATCATTTCCAAATAACTATAGAAGCAAAATTAGGTGAATGTTTGGAAGCTTATCATTTCCTGGCTATTGAAAAGTTATTCTAATTAATGTGAAACTATAGCTTTTCCTGTCATAGGAGGACCATAAGGTAAGACAATCAAAGTCAGTTTTAATTGGATGGCAATTGAACTGGTATGGAAATGTAGTCTGTAGAATTGTAAATACTTGAGGACTTGAAAACGGCTTCACTTGAAGTGCTCGGGAAGTTTTCTAATTCTGTTGTTACCTCTATCACATACCTGGATGTTACTAAAACAGCAAATAATGGTTTTTGTTTTTGAGTTGTGTGTCGCCACATGTTATGAAGTTTCCGCTTAACCTAAAATATGTGACTACTAAAATTAGTGGCATCGGTCTCTTTTTATGAATGCAGATTTAGTAATTTTGGCATCTGTAGTTTTTCTTACACTAACAGACTCTGAAGCACGGACACCTCTCCTAGGTGGAGGTTTGGTGTCCCAAACGGACGGACACCCCGACACCCTCCGGACACCGCCCGACACGTGTCGGACACCGCCGATCGGTGTCGGGAATTTTTTATTTTTTTTTTTATTTTCCGACACCGTGTCGGACACTTCACCGAGGAGTGTCGGACACGGCGTGGAGCAGTGTCGGACCATTTGCTTCTCCTACCTCACGGCCGATTCCTTCTCCCTCGCCTCACAGGTGCCCTTCTGAGCCATTACCGACTCGGAGCTGTCGCCGGAGCTCAGTCGCCAACAGATCCAGTCGCCGGAGCTCAGTCACCAACAGATCCAGTCGCCGGAGAAGCCGAGACCGACAGATCTAGTCGCCGTCGCCGTCGCCAGATACCGAAGCAGCAGTCGCCGTCGCCAGATACCGAAGTAGCCGTCGCAGTCGCCGGAGCTCACTTGATCGTCGCCGGAGGTCCTCCAACACAGATCCTTCTTCCTCATCCCTTCTCCTTTTTCTTCTATTCCCCGTCGTTTCTTTCTCTGTGAAGTGTGAACCCGTGAAGAAAGAAAGTCTCTCTTTCTTTCTTTCTTTTTATTCCGTCAATAGTCATTTGACTCATTTCTTTCTTTCTTTCTTTTTATTTTTTCTCCCTCCGTTTCTTGCATTAGTACTACTATTTTTTTTTTTTTCATTAGTACTACTATTAAGTGAAGAAAGTCTCTCTTTCTTTTTTGTTTTTTTTTCTTTTTACTTATTTAGTTATTTTATCCATAACATTTCAGAAATATTTTTTTGACTTAGTTATTATTTTAGATTGTGAAATATATTTGATATATATATAAAATAAAAATATATTAAAAAATAGCGGTGTCCTGCAGTGTCCAAAATCTGATTTTTTGAAAATTGCGGTGTCCGGTGTCCCCGTCGGTGTCGGACACCGACACCGTGTCCGTGTCCGTGCTACCTAGCTAACAGAGAGTGAATTCGATAGACAAAATATCAGTCACCCTTCACTAGTTGTTGCGGTATGTATGGGGTATGTTGTTTATGCTGAGAGCTCCTTCCCTAACCTTGTGGATCATTCATGACCCTGATGTTCTTGTCTTTGAGCTTCTCTTTCATTCAATTGATGATAAAGAGATAATAAAAGCATAAAGTATAGGAAATATAGGTTATTGTTCAAACTTACCACTAGAATTCTCCATGTACTAGAGCTTAAGCTTGTTTGGTTATTTAGTTTTAAAATTAGGAGGTTAAAATGTTTTTTAGTTGCTTATGAATGATTTTTTTTTTTTCTAAAACTATTTGGATTGAGACTATTATCATGCGCTACCAATCTTCGGCGCCTCATCGAGTAGTTATTTAGTGCTTTCGTTTGTAAACACATAAATATCTATTTTGAATTCACTTTTTTTGTGTTGTAAAGAGTTTTCAGTTGCTCTCATGAAACTTAATCAGAGGAGATGGCTACCACAGCCAAATCTAAGTCTCCATACCTCAAATCCAAGAGTGGTAAAATAGGAGCTTTAAACAGCCAAAGCAAGAGAGAGAGAGAGAAAGAGAGAAGTGGGCACATGGAGAGAGGAAGAGCAAGAGAGAGGACAGGTGTTTGCCTCCCTTGTGACACCAACTCAGTGGGCTAAGAATTATAGTGTGCTTTTGTATAACAACAAAAACCCTAGCTAGTAATCATGCCCTCTTCATATTTTACCCGTAATCCCATGAGTCACCCAAACCCTCAAAAAATTATTTCGGTCGACCCAAAGGGACCCAAATGCTAACATGTGCACCAATGAATGATAGAATGAGGATAGCAATTTAGCATGCTGCTGTTCTCCCCCAAATCCTTCTGCAGTGTAAGTCGTACATGAACAGTTCCAAAAATGGCAAGTACAATTACATAAAGCGCACCAATTATTATCAAAACCCTAGAATTTTTGCATAAGGTGAGTTAAAATAGCATAAAATTTGGAACTTGATGTTGTGTCTGCATAAAGGGGTTAGAACACGCACACAAATAAATATATATATTGGGGGGTTGGGATCTGGACAAGAAATCTCGTAGAAATGCAATCGAAGTGCAAAAACACATAAACAACCGAAATCCTAATAAGAAAGCAATTAAGTGCCAAAATACCTCGTGACCACGACCACGGTGCTTCAAAGAGCGAGGGAAGTGACGAAGAACGTAACCGAGGCCATCGTTCGAGAGAAGAAGCTCTGGCGTGAGCTTTGGTCTCGTTTTTGGGATCTTCTTCGGCTTTTTAGTAGACTTTCCAACTATTGGCACTATTGGCTCCAAAGCACCACCACCCCCGGTCTTGGAAGCGTAATTATCACTAAGGCAGTCCCGGGACCAGTGGCCTGGGCGGCCGCACTTGTAGCACCCAGTCGGGGCCGCACCACCACCACCCTTCTCCATTTTTTGTCAACAGTTGCCAAACTCGGTTGGTTAAAAGGGAAAATTAGGTTTTGAGGGGTTTTGGAATAAAAAGTTTGTAGAATGTGGGTTTCATTTGAAAATTTGTGAAAAAGTGAGGCTTCTTTCTAAAATTTCTGAACAAGGGAATTAGTTAAAAAAAAATGAATTTTTTTAAATCAATTGTTTTGCTATTCCCAAATTACCCCTCCCCCCATCCTGTTTGACCTTCATGGTTTGGTGCCCCCTCCCTCAAGGCCTGAGACCTTCCCCCACCCCTGTCTCTCCCCTTCCCACCCCCACCCCGCCTCTAGCTACCCACCCACCAACTCACCCAAGTCCTGCATCAAATTTCCTCTACATTGAGGATTGATTTGTTTGATGAAATTGAGGACTAAATGAGAGGATTTTCGGATATTGAAGAGGGGGCGCCAACTGTTTGATGAAATGCCACTGAGAAAATTTGATAGGTGAGTTGTGTGTGGGTTTAAGGTTAGGAGGATATGGTGGTCGTGTACAAGTCGTACTCTGCAAAAAAACAAGTAATTAGATGCAAATGTTTTCGTCCCTTTGTATCAATATTCAACTACTCTGCAAAAAAATAAGAATTTTTAGATTTTCCCTATATCCAGACATTAATGATTGATTTGTTATATGACATTAAGGATTAGGCGAGGGGATTTTTATATGGAGTGGTTGAATATATTATACTCAAAAGCGAGTTCATTGGGTAAGACTATTCTAAGTGTGTAGTCTGTTATTTTTGCTATTCATTGCAATATCCAGTTGCAGGCATCTTGTTGTTATTATTTTGCTACATGTTTGGATTTTTAATAACACTAAATGGTTTTTTGCCCTTTCCTTTGTCACTGTCTCACATCATACAGGAGGTGCCTTGTCTGGAGTAGAAGAAGGTTGAAGGCTCAACTTAAGGAAGTTGTACAGGCTTGAAAGCAGTATTTTTTTAAAAAGAGGATGGGACCAACGAATTGCTATAATTCTACTGACGTACTAAAAACTTTTTCATGGTTAACCGGTAATAGTTGCAGTTGGTTGACTAATGTTTTTCTTTCTCTTGATCAGTTCTGTTAAATTTGGTTTACTATTAAAGGAAATCTGCAAGTTTGGTTGGCAATACTTGGCAGCAAATGGATTGTGTAGGAGATGATACTAGAATTGAACTTCGAACTTCAAAACTTCTACTACCAAAACAACGGCTTTATCCAGCTGAATGAGCTTACGGCTTGAAAGACTCTAGTATGACAAGTTTTTTGGACTGGACTTGCCAATCTCTATGTTCAATGTTTTGTAATTACGAACGGTTTATGGATCTCCTTCTCTCAAAGATGACTTCAAACGGTAGGGACGGTGAAGGACCGGAAATATGACTCATTCTAAGCACCCTACGTCATTTTGAAATCCCCCAGTGGGCAATAATAAACTCGACACTGCTGTCTGTGGTGGCCAATTGCAGTCGCTAACAAGTGCATGTCTTAACCACTTTACAAACGCCACAAAGTGGCTATTCAGACTTCAGCCAAAACGCAAAAATATAAAGGCTGGGGACCTTGCGTCCCTCCATTCTAAAGTTCCGCATTATGACCATATGACACGCATCCAATAATGAGAGAAAAACTACAGGAAAAGGGATTGTAAATGTTAGTGTCTAAAACAGCCCATGATATGTATATAAAGTCATCTTAAAGAAAATTGCTCAACTTCACCAATGCACTTTGAGATATTCAAATAATAAAAAGAATCTCGTGACGGAGATGCAAGTTACACTTCTTCAAGTTTGATATATGACAAACAAAAATTGGGTTCGGCTGACCCTTTTTTCTCTCTCTTTTCCCATCATTTCCCTTTTTGTCTCCCTTCAGATTCTTCTTTACTCCCTTGACCTATCTCCCTGCCACATCTTGACATTTTCCCCCAACATTCTGACATAAATGGCGGCCTTTAATGTTTCTTTCCTTAAGATAAGGGAGTTGGTTAGAGAATTAATTCCTGCTCTTCTATCTCTTCCAGTTCCTTGCGATCCAACATGTGCTCTCCATCCCAACACTCTGACTTCTCTGGACCTTCCCCTCCTCCTCTCAACCCACCACCTGAACCCAATCCAAACCTTGAACCTCTTCACCCGCCCAACCTTCCTCATGGTATACCAACTCGAAATGGTCCCCTAGTACCAGTCGACGAAGATACAGTCATGCTAGAACGCTGTATTTCCTCACGTATTCTTATCGGTTTCATATGTGATATTAAGACTTCTTAATGAGAATCAGATGCAACAAATCCTCCACATCAACTGGCATCTATTTGGAAGAGTTCGCGTCGAAAAGCTTCCCAAGATCTTCCTCTTCCACTTTGATTATGCGTATGAGGCTCATCTGGTATACTCCCATGGTGTGTGGAGTATCCAAGGAGAACTCTTATTGCTCCGGCCATGGACGCCGAACCTAGTTTACGCCTCCATCACCTTTCCCACAGCTGACATATGGGTTCAAATTTCTAATATACCCAATGACTGCTACATCTTCCCCTTGCACAAACAATTGGCACTCTTTTGGGTGAAGTCATTCGCATAGATTGGTCTCCCCTACGTCAGAAGTTTCGTGACTATTTCAAAATCCAGATCAGGATTGAAGTAAACAAACCTCTTCTAGCTGGCGTCTTTCTCCATCTCCTTGACCATAACAGTATATGGCTTACATGTGCGTATGAGAAGATTTTCAGGATTTGCTACAAATGTGGATGTATTGGACATACCCTTCATAACTGTCCCAAAGGTGACTCTATCATCAGCCGAGATTTTGAACTCCTTCGTCATTGTCTAAACCAAGTCTTCCCACATCCGACAATGTATGAAATCAACCAACCGCAATATGGTGACATGTTATGTATCCTCCCAAACACTGATTTCAACCGAACTTCTCAACTGGAATCCATTGAAACTCCCTTTGGACCTGAATTGCACTATGTTTATTCTTCCTTTTCTCCTCCAGTTTCGCCACCTTCCTCTCCAAATGATAGTTTTCACACAGCTTCTGAAGGTGCACTAGATGAAGATGATCTTATGGAGGACATAGCTGATGATCCTAGCCTGATGACAACCGTTACACTCAAGGATGCACCGACTCCAAGTTCTGAAACCTTCAGCACAAGCTTGCTAAATGACATCACAGAACCTCTGGCCAATTCTCAGCCTTGGAATATTGCCGACTTAGACCAAGTGGTTCCCCACTCCCCTCATATTCCTTAGTCTCCACTCAACACTGTATCACATCCACCTGCCCAAGTCACTCCTTTGGAGCCAGGATTCTTCCACTTGCTTTCCACGTTTGGTCATGAGTGGGCCTTAAACCACCACACCTTTTTCCAAAAACTTCTGCTAGCTGTAGGCTTACCAACTTCATATCCCAACTCTGATTATGTCCTACACCATCCCTCCTCAACCCACCCTGTCCAAGATCCGTCCTCCTCTAGTCATTTTCACCAACAACCCAACCCCCAAGACACTCATCTACTTTTCCAACTGTTGCCTCCTACAGACCCCTCTTCTCATCCTCTCCATTGTCCTGGCAAAGAACCGATGGACCATGACACTCTGATGCCCCCTACCTCGGTTTCCCCAGATCCAAAGTTCATGGCTAATGCCATCCAAGCACAGAGGACGCAAGCCAGATTGACTCACAGCAATGGGCCACAACCTTCCTCTGCTCCAGATCGTGGCATTTCTCTTTGGCGTCTCTTGGACCCATACATTAGCTACGATGACCCATCATCTCCTAAGGACCCTGCGATGATTCAGCTTGTTTCAAACCTTATCTTGGACAGCAGCATGGAGACTCGTCACTTGCAAATTACCTCCAATCCACAGGCTCTTAGTTCCCAACCCAATCCAAATATTAAACATACGGGCTCCCGCTTCTATGCACCCACCTATGTTGAGGCCTTCCCGGAAGATTTCACTGAAGACAACAATGCTCTTATACCACTTGACATGACTCGGATCCAAGTACTGGCTCATATTCTGATTCAATCTCTTCAACATCATCCAAAAGATCGAGGGACACTTCCGATATGGAACTCTCATCTACTCAATCCAAGGCAAAAAAGACTTCGTATTATTGGTCCGACGCCTCTGCCAGATCAAAGGGAATGAGGCGCAATCCATCCGACTTCAACCCATCTATTTTGATATCAATCAGACTCTTAGTCTGTTTCACAGTTGCTGCAGCTCTTCCAGGACTACTATCATCTCACAGATTATTACTTTTCTTACACAAGTGGCAGGATGACATCTTTTGATCACTAATGATACATGTACAGTTGGAGGCTGACCTATTAGATTTTTAGTAGCTCTTGACATTTTGTATCTGCAGCTTATAGCAATAATCCTGTGTTACAGCAGATTAGACGGATGGGGTCTATCTCTGTATCTGAGATCCTAGTTTACTATCTTTGTATCTCAGCTGTAAATATTGAACCTTGTACTAACCTTTTGAAATGCAGTTCTCCTTTCGACAAAAAAAAAATTTAATAAAAAAGAAAACACTACAGAAGAAAACGCTACTTGCTTTTTTGCAGAGTAGTTGAATATTTATACAAACGGACGAATACAGTTGCATCTAATTACTTATTTTTTTGCAGAATAAGACTTGTACACGACAATACAAATCACCCACCAAATCTTCTCAGTGGCATTTCATCAAACAGTTGACGCCCACTCTCTCTACTCCTTTAATCTCCACCGCCCTCTTCAACATCCACAAATCCCCTCGCCTAATCCTTAATGTCATCTAACAAATCAATCATTAATGTCTAGATATAGGGAAAATCTAAAAATTCTTACTTTTTTGCAGAGTAGTTGAATATTGATACAAAGGGACGAAAACATTTGCATCTAATTACTTATTTTTTTACAGAGTAAGACTTGTACACGACCACCATATCCTCCTAACCTTAAGCCCACACATAGCTCACCTATTAAATCTTCTCAGTGGCATTTCATCAAACAATTGGCGCCCCTCTTCAATCTCCGAAAATCCTCTCACTTCATCCTCAATTTCATCCAACAAATCAATCCTCAATGTAGAGGAAATTTGATACAGGACTTGGGCGAGTTGGTGGGTGGGTAGCTAGGGGTGGGGTGGGGGTAAGAAGGGGAGAGGAAGGGGTGGGGGAAGGTCTCAGGCCTTAGGGGAGGGGGTACCAAACCATGAAGGTCAAACAGGATGGGGGGAGGGGTAATTTAGGAATAGCAAAACAATTGATTTAAAAAAATCCATTTTTTTTAACTAATTCCCTTGTTTAGAAATTTTAGAAAGAAGCCCCACTTTTTCACAATTTTTCAAATGAAACCCACCTTCTACAAATTTTTTAGCCCAAAACCCCTCAAAACCTAATTTTCCCTAAAAATAAAGATACAACGATACAAATGTGACATTCAACTTCAGTCCGTTGTGCGAAACTTTGTTACCAGCCAACTAAGGACATGCTTACGTGCCCTTTAAGGCCGTTTGAGATTCATTCTGAAATGCAGATTTTCAACTTAAATCCGAATCAATTTTCAAAATTAAATTTAATCTACTTTAAGCAAAATCAATTTGTTGTTTGGTAAAACTAGCTGTGAACTAGTTTAAAGTTACAAAAAGTGTTTGAAAAGAAAGTGAGTAAATCAGTTTTGATATGGTAAAATGACCATAAAGGACACTACATAAATAAAATTTCTAATATCCATTTAGTGATGTAATGGTAACATAACATTCATTTGAAAATAACTACAATATACGAAAAAAATTATTGAAGAAATTATTTTCAACCACCTACAAAAGTTGTCACTTCTTATTCAGAATTCAAGGTAGAAGACCGTACAGAAATGGTGGGGATGAAGAAAGCGACTGTTGATGAACTGCTGTGCTCCCTCTCTTTGTTAGCGTAGAAGAGAATATAACTCTAGAAACTAATTAAAAGTCACACTCAATAATTAGTTAAAATGGTATGAAATGTCTTTTTGTGAAAAATATAGGGAAAGTATGGTAAATTATATTGTCAAACCTGATTATGGAAAAATTGATTATTTCATAATCCTCACTTTCCAGGATTATGAATTTAATCAGTTTTTAGCTTCTTTTTTAACCAGATTAAATCTCATAATCTTTTTTGCCAAACACTCACATACTTGATTTAATATAGATTAAATCAGGTTTGATCATCTCAAAATCAACCATAAACACCCTCTTCGACTTATTTCGCAAGACCATATACTCTAAAAGGTTTGGCCAGACTACCCGCTCGGGTCAGAGGCAAACTCAAACGGCGGGACTCTGTTGAGTTGTCGTATATGGGAGATTATTATATCGCACATCGGATCTGATATGAAAAAAGTACAGGTCCACGTCCTCTCTTACTCTGAGACGTGTCATTGGAAATCGCCTTATGGTCATGACCACCTCTATTCAAAACAGATAGTATATGTTTCGATTTACCTCATGCCCTTAATCTGATAAAGGTCATTCCTCATCAATGTGCACATCAGACTATACTTGAGGAATACACAACCCCATCTCTCATACATGGAGTTCTCGTCCTCCATATTCTGATTGAGGCATCGAAAATTCCCCACCAAATTTTCCTCTCCCACATCACCTTTTTCTTGTTTGTTCTGTGTAAATCTATTCGTGAGCTTCCTCCGATCCCTCCAGATTTTGTCCACAATATTTTGGAGCCATCCTTTGAACTCTATCAACTGAGCTTGTGACAGATCTCATGGTGGTGAACTCTGAACACCCACTACAAGAAAAATAGTCTTTAGCGACGGACTTTTAGCAACTGATGGAATTCCGTAGCTAAAATTCACCCTTAGCGACGAATTTTTTCGTCGCTAAAAAAAATTGTGTTAAAATCCTTTAGAGACAGACTTATAACGACGAACTTTTAACGACAAATTATCCGTCACTAAAAAATTTCTCATTATTTTTATTTTTTGGTGGATATTTGAAAATAATTTTACCGACGGACTTTCAGCGACGGATTGAAATCCATTGCTGAAAAGTTTTTTCCAGATTTTTGTTACTTTCAGCGATGAATTCCAGTTCATCGCTAAAAGTCAAAAGAATTTTAAAAAAACTTTTATTGACGGAAGCGACGGCGAAGATCCATCACTAAAAGTACATTTTAATGAAGCCCTAATGTTTCTTCCTTTCTTCTTCGCCCCCCCCTCTCTCTCTCTCTCTCTCTCTCTCACACACACACACACACACACACTAGCCATAACATCTCACGTCCCGTGCCCCCACTCTCGACTGCCTCTTCATCGTCGTAACCCCGCCCCCACAGCCCCCCGTAGTTCGCCACGGTCGCCCGATAACCCCGGCCACAGCCCCGGTGTCGTTACCCTGCAGCAGCCCCGTCTTTGCAGCACACTGTTGTCTGCCACCTTGTGCCACTGCTACACCCCATCGCCCGCCACCTAGCGCTACTATCGCCAGCCACCTTGCGCCCATGTCGTCGCCTACCTTGTGCCACTAACGCTAATGGTTCACTTTTATGGATGTTGATCAAAATTTCATAAAATTGTTAGAAAAATGAAATTGGATTTTGTTTTAAATATGAGGTTGTTATACATGTGAAATTGGATTTTGTATGAGATTGTATGATTTTGTACTAAGAAACAAATTAGCTGTAATCGAATATTTGTTCTTATTTTGTACCGTCCATGACAACGAGTTACTTATAACTCATTGTTAATGAATTTGAAAGTGAATCGTTATGGTTATGGGATGTTCTTGCAAATTAACCTAGTGATTCCATCTTTCCGACATATCGAAATTTTCATATTTCGGAAAGATTGTTGCATAATACCAATTTTTAAACGTATGCATGCATATAAATCCTTAGTTTTCGTTCAAAGGTACTAATTACAAAATAATGCTTTGTAATGAGCCTCTGGATGTCCATTTTGGATAATTTGAAATAAGTGTTTACACTTTTTCCTGTGTTTCTTCAGGTGCATACATATATGATGTCTTAGAACACCTAATCGATATCTTGTACTTGAAGAAATACAGGGAGGTGCTGCCGAATTTTCCATAGACATAGGACAAATCATGAGTCGGTAACTATTTTATAGACATGTATTTTTTTGAATGTGATAAGACCAATACCTTTTAGAGCATGGAGGGGGGGGGGGGTATAGGCATGTTGTCAATGCACGCATTCATTTACATATCAACGCTACCTAATTATTTATTTTAATTTAAGGTGGTATATAGTAGTCCCAGTGATCATGTCGGTCAACCGAAGTTGGATGAAGGGGGAAAATGATGATGATTTCAGAAATCGTATCGATGAATTTCTTGAGTTTATGTTGACTTTGAGAAGATAAGGTGTCTGCGCAGAACATGTGAGTTGCTGCATTGGAGAAAAAGAATGGTGGTAAAATATCACCTTCTCCGGTGTGGTTTTATGGTGAATACACAAGGTGGACTCAACATTGAGAAACAATAGTATTATCATCCAACATGGCTAGTCAACCTGAAGACAAGGTGGAGGCACAATATGATAATCCAGATATGGTTATAGATGTTGGGCATGCTAATGTTGATTGGGGTGATTATCGCGATGATGACAATACAACAGCTCAATGAGCGTGCTCATCAGTTTATGATTTGTTAAGAGACATCGAGGATCCGTTGTGTGATAGAATTAGGAAGCACACACGGTTGTTTTCAGTTAGTAGGTTATTACAATTAAAATAGGATCACGGGCTGAGTGTGAGAAAGGATTTAACGAGGTTGTAACTTTTACCACAATTTTTTTTCCAGAGAGTAAGAAGCTGCCATCGTCGTATTATGATGCCAAGAAGATGATGGACTTGGATTGGGTTATGAGAGGATGGATGCTTGCAATAATGACTGTGTACTATTCTAGAAAGAGAATAAGAACTTGACAAAGTGTCCAATATATGATCATTCGAGGTAGAAACTGGACAAAGGAAAAAATAAAAACATTGCATGGGAGGTATTGCAATATTTTTCGGTTATGCCAAGGCTTCAAAGGATGTACTACTCCTCTAATACTACTCACTCTGAGCGTAGCAACGATGAGGATGTGATGTCACACCCCACTGATGGAGAGGCTTGAAAGGAGTTTGACCGCATTCATCCTACCTTTGCTCAGGAAGTTCAGAAACATAGACTTGGTTTGGCAACCGATGGATTCAATTCTTTCGGACAGTCTAGCACGCCCTACTCCATATGGTTTGTTGTTATTGTCCCGTATAACTTTTCCCCTGGATTGTGCATGAAAAAGCCATACATGTTTTTATCGTTGCTTATTCTGGGGCCAAAGAGTCCTGGTAAAGACATAGATGTGTATTTAAGGCCGTTGATTGATGAGCTCAAATAGCTATGAGATCGTGGAGTTGAAACTTATGATGCATCTCTTAAACATAACTCTCAAATTAGGGGTTGCTTTCATATGGACTATACACGATTTTTCGCATTGGGAATGACGTATGGTTGGAGCACACGTGGAACACTAGCATGCCCTTTTTGTAAGGGCGTGAACCCCGATTATATGCTAAAGCATGACGAAAAGGCCTCGTGGTTCGGATGTCACAGTAAGCTGTTGCCACCAGACCATCAGCTTCGTAGGTAGAAGGATAAATTTGATGGAACAATAGCGCGTGATGTTGTCACACTGGACTACCCATCTGGTGATGATGTGCTTTCACACCTGTAGGCACTTGATACCGACATACCATATGTAAAGGGTGTGCCGGATCAGAAGATTCCAAGATATAGGAAATAGTAGAATTAGAGGAAACATTGTATTTTCTAGGAGTTAGGCTATCGGAGGACACTTATTATTCAAAATAACATGGATGTGATGCACATTGAAAAAAATATTTTCGATAATGTGTTCAACACAATGATAAATGTGAAGGAAAAATCAAAAGATCACTTTAAAGCGAGAAATGATCTACAACAATTAGATGTACAGCGTGAACTGCATCATATTCAAGTCAGCGGTAGGACAATATTTTCAAAAGCACCATATTGTCTAGACAAGAAAAAGTAGAGAAGGTCTGTCGGTGGGTTAAGAGTTTAAAGCTTCCGGATGGGTATGCATCCAACATATCACGTTGCTGCAATATATTAGAGTGTAAGTTCCAACAAATGAAAAGTTAAGACTGCCACGTATTTATGGAAAGATTCATTCCTAATGCCTTCTAGAGATTGTTGCCAAAGGTTGTATACGAGACTTTGACGGAATTATCTCATTTCTTTCAAGATATATGTCCTTCAACACTCCGAATAAATAATATGGAGGTGCTTGAGAAGAATATTGTAGTGACAATTTGTAAGCTCGAAAAAATCTTCCCACGTCCTCCTTTGATTCAATGGATCGTTTGCCAGTTCACTTAGTGTATGAAGCTAAGATGGGTGGACATGTGCAATGTCGGTGGATGTATCTCTTTGTGAGGTAATCTTTTAACTCTTTGTTGTTCACTTACACAATGCAAAACCTGTTATCTTTGATAATTGGGTTCACTCTATTCAATAAACTTATAGGTTCATGTTTTATCTGAAGAATTGTTTTTGTGATAAAGTTCATGTTGAGAGCTCAATTGCTGATCAGGCTTACATAATTGAAGAGCTTGTCAACTTTTGTAGTCAATATTTTGGGCTTAATGTTGATATAATGTCAAATCAACTAGGCCAAAATAAAGCTGGAGCCAGCACAAATTTAGAAGGACATTTATCAATATTCAAACAGTCAGATAGTTCATTCGGATGAACATATACTCGATGGCTAATGGATGAAGAGTATAGTGCTGCAACAATATATGCCTTTCTAAATGTAAAGAAGTTTAATCTTTAGTTAAGTAAGTTAATTTCTTCAAATAGTTCTTGTAAACACTTGAAAATGTGTGAGAGTTGGGTTAACTATATTGGTCTGCAGTGAGTTCGATGCGAAATCCCAAATCACTGATCCCGCTGGACTTGAATCTCATCGAAAATTGCAAAAAATTTTTACAACTTCAAAAAATGTGTAATGTGAAACCAAACTACATTTCATATATATAGTTATGTGATTTATTAGTATAAGCTGATATATCCTTAATTTTTTTGCATCTTCTATAATACTTTTATTCAGCCAACAAACCAGTTGACTCCCACTTGAAAGTATTAGCTTAATGCCCTAGTAAACAAACATCTTGTCATGGAGGCTTTATCGTCAACGTGCTTAGGTTTAACACAAAAGTTGATGACTGAACTAAACAAACCCAAAATAGTGGAGTCTTTGTCAACAACGACTGTTATGATGAGAATCGCATCGATGTCTATAAAGAGCTTGATGAGATTGTTGAGCTAACATATCTCGGTAGCCAAAACTGGTTGGTAATGTTCAAATGTACATGATTTGAAATTACACGCAATAGAGGAATGTGTGTTAGCTCACATAGGATTGTAGATGTCAATATTAAGTAAAGACTTGCATCAGATGAACCGTTTGTGTTTACTAGTCAAGTTTCACAAGTGTTCTATACGGAAGATGTCGCAAACCCTAAATCTCATTGGTTTATTGTTATCAAGTCCAAAAAATTATCAATTGATATGATAGTGATGTAGACACATATCAAGCTGATCAACACCTATCTTGGTACCTGTTGAAGTGAACAATGAGGAGGAAGATCTTCCTTTTCAACCAATACTTCATCTAAGAGAAGAAGTTGTAGATGATGAAGAGGAAGATGTATAAAGTGTTGAAGATAATGAGGATGACTCTATGGATGAAAATGATAAATTACTGGATGAAAAGAACGATGAGTCTCAAGAAGAAGAGGATGATGAGTCTCAAGATGAGAACGATAATAACTATCAAAATGAAGATGAATGACTCGCAATGTTGTAACGTTCATGACTTGTAAAAAGTAACTTGAATATTTCACTTAATTTTACGATAGAGCACAATTATCTTCCATATTGTCTTGTACTTGATTACTCCGTAATATGTTAACTTACTTGTTCATCCAGTTCATAGTAAAGAACCTATATACTAACATAATATTCACCAAAAGTTTCTGCTATCAGCTATAAATAGGTTAGGATCCATTCACGGTGAAAGCTGAGCTACATCTTCGCTGGTGGCTGGGGACGTTGCATTGCCTGCTGATGACGAGGCACAGAGCATGAGCATCCAGCAGGCCCAGCCCTCCCAGCCGCACGCTGGTTCACCTTCATCAGTGGGTTCGACGACATCAGGTATAATTGATATCAACATTTAGCAATGTCTACCTTATTTTTAATTTATATTTGAACCAATATAATGTTAGTATTTTGTAGGATCTCGTTGAGGCCGTGGACCCACATGCTGGGTGAGCATCGATCCCCAAAGGAAAACAATGAATTACTCTTACCAAGGAAGGCCAGTAAGTAGTGTTCACTCTTGCACTTGACCCTTTAATGATTCAGGTAATTACTACTGTTCATTTATTTCATTCGATTAATGTTGTTTTTTATTAGGATTTTGGAGCGTGCGGCGATTACGAAGATCAACATTCTTGTGAAGGACAATCTTTTAAGCCACTACTGTACTAGAAGGACTGGGATGCCAGGAGGAGAGAGAGAGAGAGAGAGAGAGATGTGGTTACTCATACTGATTGTGTAATTTGATGCATTGCAGGAGGGGTTCGAATTTGATTTGCTTGAGCAGCAGGCATTGGGGAAAGCCACTTTTTTTTGCTACGTAGCCAAAAATTACCGGCGGTGGATCAACGGCATATGGGAGCAGGCAAGGAGGATGCTTACGGAGGGTGCACATATGGAGGAGTGGAAAATTGTGTGCCCCTCATTGGATCTCAACACCTATATGGGGGCAGATGGTTAATAAATGGATTACTGATCCATTTTGGGAGGTCAAGAGTAGGAGTGGGAAGGCAAACAAAGCCGAACATGATCCTACTCACACAGGAGGGTCGGTGCCTCACGATGTTCTCCAACATCAGTATGCGGCTGAGCACCCAAAGATGGATAAGGATGAGGTGTGTGCTTTGACATACGGGATGACGCACAAGAGGAAAGTGCCTAAAGATGATGCACATCCGGCGGGGTAGTTCATTTCCTAGGTTGCTCGACAAGTTGATGTAAGTTCTATATAAACTTGTCTTTAAATAAAAATAAATGTCTTCATATCCTATTGCTTGATCAAGCATTCACAAGGTTATGTTATGTTTTGATTGTTGTTCAGGCTGAATCTGGAAAGAGAAGGATGTTTAGGCAACAATCCGATCAGTCATCAGCATCCACGAGTACGTGTGTAGAGGGATTGTAGACGTGGCTGGATACACCGGAGGTCGTTGATAGGAAGAAACGGCGTGTACGCAGCACCTACTTGACTGCATGTGCCATGATGGGAGCATCCCCACCCTCTATGGCTCCTCCACAGACACAGATCGAATCCGGAGCAGCACATGGACCCAGTATACATTCGTCGCATTGCTCGAGAGGTGGCTAGGATCATGAGGGACGATCAGGTACACATATGTTAATATTATGAAGTTGAATGTCTTTTACGTATTATATACAATGACTAACGACTATGCCTACGTGCTTTAAATGTAGGAAAATGCTTCTTAATCCGAGCCGGATCCGATTGACAACCCCATGGACGACAACGAGAAGTGTTCGGATGCCGCTATTGACGATGACTAAGCCCTCCTATCCTCCCTTCCTGGAATTGTTGCTCCCCTCCCCTCCTCCATTTTTTAGCCCCCTCCCACTCTTGCACTTGATGGATGTTGATATTTGGTTCATATTATGATATTTTACATATATTATGTGAAATTCGAGTAGAATTTTGCTACTATGTGTATGCATTCATTAATTACTGCTTTAGGGTTAAATAATTACTGATGGATCAACAATTATTTTTGTATTGTGGATTGGGTTGCCTTGTGGATGAATATTGTGTGATTGGATTTCAATTACAAGACGCAAGTTTGGGTATCAAAAAAAACAAAATTAGAAAAAAAATATTTTTGGCGACGGACCTTTATCGATGGATTGTCCATCGCTAAAAAGCCCGGGGTCATCAGCGACGGACTTTTAGCAACGAAAATTCCATCGCTAAAAAAGCCTATGACTATTAACGACGGACCTTTAGCGACGGATTTTCCATCGTTAAAGGTTCGTCGGCCATACCTTTTGGTGACAGAACATTCCGTCGCTAAAAGTACATTAATTTCCGAAAAAATTAAATTAAAATACATAAATTAGCTTTGGGGACGAAGTTCTTTAGCCATGGGGAAGTCCGTCACTAATGGTGATTGAATCCGTTGCTAAAAGTTGGACTTTTTCTGACAGATTAAAAAAATCGTTCGCTAAATTTTTAACCATATGATTTTTAGCGACGAACTTTTAACGACTAGGAGTCTGTTAGTAAAAGTCTTTGCGATGGATAAGGGACTTTTAGCGACGGAAATATTCATCGCTAGAAGTTCTTTTTGTTGTAGTGACCAGGCCAACCCCGCGAATCTTGATGGCAGTCTCAGGGTCTTCATGCCACACCAACCCCTCGAGCCACGTCTCGCCAAATCACATAGGATCGTGGCAAAGCTATAGCCAATCCTCCTGCTAAGACATCTGCTCCCATGATGAATCCACTTCAGTGCATACAACCTGTCCAGTTTACCAGTCGAATTGAAAGCCGTAAACCAGCTGCGGCTACAGTTGTATGCACCTTTGCACCACCGTACATTAAAGCTGAGCATCCATCGATCAACTACAAGCCTCGACCGGTTGTAAGCCTCGATTGACAGACGTTCCTGGCAACCACATCAAGCACGGCGAGTTGTCGTAGCTCAGTAACTATCAATCCACAAATGCCTCACATATCCCCGGACATAAGGGCCCATCATCCTAATGCCTAGCACCAAAATGACCAGAGTCAAGGCGAAGCCCATACTGCACTCTCAGATGACAATGAGCGTCGCAATCCCAAGCACCCTAAGTCCAAAGAAAGCTTTTATGAATCTCCCTTAGACCGCCAATAATACTTAGGCCGCTCTCGCAATCGCCGCACAAAGAGAATTAACATCTCGATGCCCGTCATAACCAGACGCCCACTCACATAAGATATCAAGCTCTTTCTAACACCGATAACTTCCAAGATGTCGCCCTACGAATTAAACGACGACACATGTGATCCTATTAGCTCGCTTCTCATCTTACGTGAATCTACATCTAGTCCCCGAGCAAGGGGTGGCCGATATATGGTTCCATCACATATTACCCAAATCTATATCGTGTTGGTCACAACTTGTTGAATCCTTTTGCAAAAATTCTTTAACAAGCTGTATGCAACGGAATAATTCGACGGTATTTTTTTTTCACATAATACAATGATCTAAAGAGTACTTGAAATCCTACAACTTCAACATGAAGAGTCTCCTTATAGACAACTTGGATCCATAAGTAACTTTTGACGCCATACCTAGGGGTGTCCATCCAGGCATCCCCCTCAGGTTCTTACTTAATAAACGCCACCTAGAAGACATGGCAAACCTCCTCGACAGGGTTGAAAAATATTTAGGACTTGAAGAAGATGTCGTTTTCCCCAATGAGGAGGCCTACACCAGACAGAAGAATCAAGATCGACTTGTGTCCTATGCTCCGAAGACTGAACAAAACCACTCCATATGAGGAAGAAAACCAGGGCCCTATAAGACTCTAAATGCCTCCCACAAGCATATCCTGAATCAAATCAAAAGCTAAGATATCCCCTGATGACCGGGGCCAATGAGAACATTGATCGATAAGAGAGACCCCAGCAATACTGTCACCTCTACAAGGACCACAACCACTTGACGGAAGACTGGAAGGTCCTCATGTTGGATGCGAAAGCCTCATATCTTGAGGCTTATTGAAGTAATTTGTCAAATCTTTGATCGTCGACCTTATAGCAAGGGTGGAATCCTAAGAGAAAATACGCAGGAATCCCTCGAAAGATCCTCCACTGGGTATATTCACTGCTATTACCGTATTCAACGGTTGTTAGGGTACAGTCAACTTATTAGCAAAAGCTAGAGAAATAGAGGAGTGGGTAGCACCATAATCAAATAATACCATAGCCTGATTCGAACATATAGGAAAATTACATGTCACCACATCTTCTAATTTTAGGGCCTCCTTCAGATTTATAGCATTTTCCCGGCCCGTTATCTGGGGCCTTCCTTCCAGAACCATCTTTCTTTGTGGGCACTCCTTCACATTATGGGCTGGTTGCTGGCACTGGAAGCAAACCCTCTGGTTTAGCTTGAAATCATTCGCCTTATGGACTTGCTTGCCACATTTTAAACACTCTCTCGTCGCCCTTATACAATTTGTACCTTCGTGTTTCAATCCACACCACATGTACTCCTTATTCGCCGATTGGCCTGAACTTTGCCCGAACTTCCCTTCCTCCACTTTCTTTTTAAATTTTGTTCTTCTATCTCTGGCCCGTTCTTGGTTGTTACTCATCTTCCTCCCTTGGTCCTTCATTTCCTCCCATGCTTCTTTATTTTCTGCTTATATCAGTAAAGGTATTAAGTTGAAAAAATTTGACAATCCTTTTCAAAGGTTGTCTTAGTCCTTCCTCAAATCTTCTAACCTTCATGTCCTCTGTAACCACCTGGTGCATGGCAAAACGAGCCAGTTCATCAAATTCCCGTATATATTCCTCCATCGTCTTATCTTTCTGTTTAAGGTTCAAAAAATCCGTCCTTAACTTATTTTGCAAAGTCACAGGAAAATAATTCTCGTTAAATACTCGTTTAAACTGTTTATAGGTAACATAGGGTCGGTTAGGCTTCTTTTTTTCCTCAACCTGCTTTTGCACATCCCACTAGTACCTGGCTGCTTCTTTTAGCATATGGGTTGGGGAAACTATCTTTTGATGCCTTCCACACCCCGTTATCTCAAAGGCCCTCTCTATTTCTCGAATCCAAGCTACTGCTCAGATCGGGTCATTGCCCCCTGAAACTCACTAGGGCGGACTTCTTGAAAATCTCAAGATTTGCACTCTTTTTTCCCCTCCACAGGAACAGGTGCAGCCACAGGTGCCGACTGTGCTGCGGGAGTTCCCACGATTTCTCACAACAGTCTTACTAATTCCCTCCTTAAATCCTCTCTGTTATTGTTCATAGCTTCGCCCTCTATATGACCTAAAATCTCGCCCTCGGCACTTGCCGAGGACGTTTCCGTCTGTGGTTCTCCCAGGTTAGGAGGTTCCTCCACCAGAGGTATTACCCGATTTTGCAACTGACGAGCCATTCTTCCATTAACATAATTAACATTTTAAACTCAACATTTAACTTACTCAACTCATAATATTAATACAAACAACATTTACAAACATCAGTCAACTTTACACATATATACATTAAGACTCATCATTCTCTCCTCAAACAAAAGAGAGCCTATTCTGCTCGCGATAAAACACGGTATACTAGTAACCATCATCGAGGAGCATCTCCAACTGTCCCTCGACATCGCCCTCCCCGGATGATTCTCCCGAATTCCATCATGCATTCTCCAAATAACCTTCTCCCCTGCGTCAATTACCTGCTTCACCTTTCCTCGCATCCGCTCCATATTCTCCTGCCCATATTTTTCTATCCTCTCCACCTCTTAGCCCTCCTTCAAATTCAACTCTTCCAACTGGTACACCAGTTGGTCTCTCTCTTTCTCTCGTTACCTCAATATACCTCTGTTTCCAAAAACCTTCAACGCAATCTGCCCAACATGGCACCGTACTAGTTCATACAAACTCTACTGGAATTTCGGGTCCGGTTTCTTCTTACTAGTTCCCAGAATTTTGGGTTCAGTTTTCTCTTACTAGACAAAAGTGCATGCAGACAAAACTACCGTGCAATGAGCTGGATGAAGCCATACACAATCACGACTGTTGTGAGAGGAGACTCGTATGAATCCCCTAGGTAAATACAAAAAGAACATATGGATACGTACTATCCTGACTGTCGTGAGAGGGAACTCCTAGGGAGCCCCTAGAAGAAATACATATGGGCAAGACTAACCCTACGACAGATTGAAGGAAGGCAGAAACTTTCATGACTGTCAGAAGGAGAGACTCACATGGATCCCCTAGCCAAAAAAAAAATAGGTAGAGTTCAATCTAACATAATCTTAGTGGAAGGGGGATCACAAAGGAAAACCCCCAAGGACACCTACAAAGAAAAACCACGACGAAGACAATGTCCTTTCACAATTTGAGAGCATGTTTAAATTGAAAAATATTTTGATTGCCCGGCATGATAAATTAACCGACCACTTTGAGATCTTTTTCGTTTGTGTTTAAGAATTTAAGGCAATGGTGCCCACTCTATTGACATCTCTATCTCTACTCAAAGAGATGAAGACCACTAAAGTTTTGATCAGAAACATTTCAATTGCTTATCATCAAATGCCATTCAACTTCATAGAAAAAGTTAATTCTTAACTTCAACGCTCGAGTTTGAATCTTCGGGACTACCACGAAAAGGTTGGGCCTAAAAAGTGGATAGTGAAGATGTATGGAAATGTCGGTGTATGGGCTGTGAGGCTAATGTGTTTTCTCGGAGGCTGTATAAGCTGTGAGGCAAATGGGATCTTGGCCTATGATTAGCCAAAAGATCAATTGTATAGCTGGCTGAGCAAAAGTAGACGACTATCAAGTGCGTGATAGAATAGTCGAAAAGCATGAGATAAAGTCAAAAGGCTTCTTATATTATCGCTGAGCTAGTGGCAGAAATATCAAACTGTCCCACCAAACATGGATTGCTATGTAAGTTATGAGGAGTAGTAGGGTCCTCATCAGACCACAGGGAGATGAACACATCACTTCAGATAGTTAGGAATCGAAAGGTCACCAAGCAAGCCGTAGGGATGTGAACATATCATGTCGTAGTATGGCAAGCTCAAAAGATGCATGGACCATTATCTTTTCTTTTCTTCTTTCTTTTCATTGTTTTTCGATCTCATCAAGTCTCTTTTAAATAAGCATAACCTCAAGGAGGACGTCATATACGAGACACAATGTAGGCCAGTGTGTGGGCTAAGAAACAAATGGTAATAAGGCTCAAGAACCCAAACATGAAACTAAAGCCCCTAGTGTGTACCCATGGAGATCGAGCCTAGAAGGTGACTAAGGTGCCTACGTATCCCCACTGGGGGAATCAGGTTGGACATAGTTCAAACCAGATCTGCTGAATATATATTCTTTGAAATCAATCCATGGCAAAGTTTCGACAACCATTCAACCCCATATGTTTCTCTTTCTTTCTTTTTTCTTGATATACTCCTTCTTTTTTTCGAGATCGACTAAATGAAAATAATGATTTCAATCACCATTTATCTTAAAGACATTGTTTCTTATGAGAGGGAAGACTTTCTATGCTAAGTTGAGTTTGTAGGAATAATTAGGACACAGGCACACACCAGGAGACTACCCACCCCAATGTTAGAAATATAGGCTTCCAAAATGAAAGCTAAACTGTTTAGGTACAAAGGGCTAGTGTGTGAGAAAAAAATTAGTGTAGGGTAATTCGGATGATATGTGGTGGCCAAATGATGGCCACCAACATCGGGAATACTCATTTCAAGGAAGCTCATGCAAACGTACATTGTCTCGAGCTCTCTCTCTCTCTCTATTTTTTTTTCTTTTTATTGCCTTAACTTCTGCCTTAGGCTGCCCTTTCTTGGGGTTTCAATCTAGCGAGCTCTTTTTTTTCTTTTTTTTAAATATGGATGTCCAAGCTAAGAGAGGAAGTAAGTGATCTTTGAACAGGAGAAAGTTCTAACATCGATATGAAACCTCATTATCTTTGATGATTTGACTTGTTTATAATGAATAAGGGGTTGGCCAAGGAAGGACGTCTTGGCCTTCTCTTGACAATCTGTTAGATTCTAGCTCGAATGCTTAAACTTTAAATCAAATTCTTCCATTAAATTTTCTGACATTCAATTTCAAAGAAACTAAAATTTTGATATTTTAGCTTGAAAATACAGAGATCACTACCCCCTAAGTGCAAAGAAGAAGTGTCAACGAGATGGACCACCAGTCTTAGATTCAAAATCATCTTTTGCAGAATATACTAAAGTGATTGGTCAATTATGATACCAAGCGGTATGAAATCGGGTAATTCAAATCCAAATCTAAACCTTATACAGAAACATCATATAAATTGTCAAAATCTAATCCATGTTCTCAAGGTCTACTCTCAATCACAGATTATCTGAGGCTTAGTTGTCTACATAATCTCAAACTAGGGCAAGTGAAACTATGTGAATCCTATTATTAGGTAAAAATACACGTGCATAACATACCATCAATTTCAAAATCATTTGAGAATTAAACACCATAAAATCATGATAATCAGATTAAGTATTAATGGCAATCATAACATGTTACTATTTTGGAACACATTAAACAAGTGCCAATCAAAGAGAAACAACGATGATTATACAACAAAACATCTAACGTTAATCACAACAAACAATTATCTCAATCAAGCATTTAAGGAACAAATAATAACAATAATGGCAACTAGATGACCAAAATGCGAATATCTCTAAAGAAATCATAGTTATTGCCTCTCGAGATTCACAATGTAAACATACGACGTTCTAGAAAAGTGATAAATACAGAATGCGTAGGTATGACGAAGCAAGGTCAACCCAATGACTCGAAGTAAATACAAATAGTAGGGATTATTGGTGTAACAACCCGAAATTCTCGGATCGTTAACCGATCAATCCATCGAATCTCAACTGTTCAATTTATTAATTTCCAATGATGATAACCCAACAACATCCATGTCAGAGCACTACAATCCATCAAGTGTCTTAACAAACCGTCCCAAAACAATAGTAAAGTACTTAAATTATTAAATTACATAACGGTTCTCTAACAAGGCTAAAAAATAATAATGTAAAAACATAAACTACTTTGAAGTTCAAGCTTGTCCGTCCCGAAATCTTACTGACAGTTATTTCCTGCAGAAAGGAACAGAAAAAGAGAGTGAGCTTTCGAGAGCTCAGTAAGGTCGCTCAACATTTAGTAGGGATTACAACGATTTGGTCAGAAGGTTATATCAATGACAGTATAGAAACAATATTCTCAAAGTTCTCAATTCAAGATTCAATAAATACACTTTCGATTTCACTGAAGCAATACAGATGATATTGGACATGAGTATATTGCAAAGCCACACAGGCAGTGCAGGGTAACACTTAGCAAAGCCACACAGGCAGTGCTTAATAACAATATGGTTACATATGCATATGAACACTAGCTAGACCCTCAAGGTACTAGCATTTCCCGACAATAACAGACCATCCTTATATCACCCCCGATACAGACCATCCTTATAACTCCTCAATACACTACCTCATGCCAATATGCAGAATGCAATAAACGATATTACAATGAACAAAGCGACACTCAAAGAGAAATAAGTACTGAGCATCGAATGAGATTTTCAATAAACGTGCCAGGCTCAAACAAAGGTTATTAATGACAAACGATACAATTTCATCACAATTATAATTGATTCCAAAGAAATAACGATAGCAAATCAGAATAACATATGAATCAAATAGAGGAGTTAGGTTCGGATGAAATTCCCTTACCTCGATCCAAGCGCTGAAGCTAAAACGCTTTCGAACAAATCCTCGAAGTTAACCTAGGTTGGCAAAGTCATTTATCAAAACACTTATTCATGCCACTACATTAAAATCTTAATATAATTATCCATAGCGTACCCATTTCTCTACCCGGATATGATGAAACTCGGAGCGGTTTCTCACACGGCCAACCTACCCCGAAGTTCGTCACATGTCCCGAGACTCAGAAATATCCCAAAAATATCCTAATCGTTCATTAAACATTATTTATGGCTTAATATAGCATATGGAATAAAAATATAATTTTTGAATATTTTTTATTAATTTCGAATTTAAAAATAATTTTCTTAAATACACTAAAACCAATAAATTGCCATAATTTCTTCTAGTTGGAAATAAAGGCTTATAATTTTTGTAACAGATTTAGAGGACTTATAAAAATTATAAAAATTGAAATCAGAAATTAAAAGGCATGAAAACTATTTTCAAAAGTTTCATTTTGTTAAATTCAATGCGATAGAGAAATGATAGTAAACGAACTCTAAAAATCACCAAATTTACACCGACTCTTTATTATACTATAAAAGCATTACTATAATTTTTCCTAGAACATTTTCAGGGTTTAAAGGCTTCAAAAGAGTTTTACCATTTTAAGCTTACAGAAAATATTACAAATACATATGATCTCAGAAAATTATGAAATTTTACCAGTAATTCTAGCATAATCTCAGGTACTGTACCATAAATTTTCATGTTTTAATATTCACTATACGCTATCCAAAATGCGTAACGAGCCTAACATTATCCGTATACACACACATGAGTACACAGCTCACTAACACACGCACCCAGCACACACATGCACTCAGTACACCCTCCATTCACACATCCAAGACACAGCAACAAACCCATCAACTCCATCTTCTTCTTCACCTCTTCATAACCACTGCACACACTCACCCACATATATGTACACAGCACATACCCTTTCACACACATCACACAGGCACACTAAGATGAAAATCTACCCACACTCACACGGTTTGCACTCATGCACACCTCACGCAACATTCTTCATCTCACACTGCAGTGCTCTCTCTCTCTCTCTTTCCCCTTCTTTTCATTTCACTCACCCACTTGCACTCAAGATCTTCACACAATCAGGTTCACATTTGAACCTCAAAACACCCTGCTTCTCACACCCACTGCCGTCTCCTGGCTCATTCATCTGCTTACCCCCCCACACACATCACAGGTTCCTCTCCTCTCTCTTTTAACACCACTAACACATATAGATATACCCATATATACACACGGTCACACCCATCGCAAGGCACAGAGCCAGCCCCTTTTTCTTCTTCCATTTCACCCATCTAACCTCAAGCACACACTTACATCATGCCTGCACTACCCAGGTAAAATTCCCATCTCACTCACTGTATACATCTCACACATTCAAGAATTAAACCCATTAAGCACCCTACACTACACCAGTTCACCATACCAAAAGGCACACAGAAATTCACTCACGGAACACACGCAAATACGCCACAGATGCACAGCTCACCGCAATTCATACATGAGCATATACACGGCTGTGCCTAGCAATCCACACACCACGGCATGCGTACACTCCCAGTCACTCAGCCCAGATCAGAAGTGGAAGTTTCCATACAGTCCCTTTCTTTTGCACCAGTTCCACGCACAATGAACACCAGCACCTCACAGCTTCCCTTTTCCCTGTACTTTGCCACATTTTGCAACCACAACACAGTCACATGTAAACACCAAACACACTCACCGCACTCTCAAACACCCGTACACTTAGGCATAGATTCACACAGCTACCTACGTATATAAACCACGTAACCCGCTCACTTACACAATACACAGAAATACATTACCGCTACAATATTACCGAAACCACAAACCCGTATACGATCAATTCCCTGAACCCACTATATGTACCTGTATGTACACTGAAAAAGAACGTAGGTTATTGAAATCTTACCGGAAAGCTTCGCCGGAGAGAGTCGATCCCTCTCTCTGATAATCCTTCTCTCTCTACGCGTGGGTGTATGTGGTAGGCGGCCAGAGATACTTTGCTGGCTGCGTTCTCATGAAAAGTGTATATACAATGTGTAAATTAAAACCCTAGTCTGACAGAAAAATAACCCTACTCCTCATTTGTCGCTAAAGCTTCTAACCCAATACTTATAAAAAATATGGTCCATATTAAAATATTTAGGATACGTGATGTGTTAGGAAAATTGATACATGTTTTGCTACGTCATCCTGTTGGACAAATAGTCGCTAGTAAATACACCGTTATCAAAAAGTTTAACTGTCGCTTTAGAAATATATACCAATGCTGAAGATAAATTTATCGTTAAAAGTATACGTTGACGTTAAAAAATATTAAAAATATATCGTCGCCAAGACAAATTATATCATCAATAAGATGAATTTAAATGTCGCTAAAATGATACTTTAATTTATGAAGAGCACTCTAGTATTCGGGGTATTACAATTGGTCCTTAATAGGATCCGTAGATTTCGCATGGCCAGTGGGTTAGATATTATGCTACCAAGTTCAAATAGATTTGAAAGAAATAAATAAATAAACCTAGAAAAGGGATATGACGACTAAATAAGAATGACATCTTCTCTGACGTCTCAGAGCAAGTCAGCATTTCATTAAGCCGCAAATTGAGTTCAACATACAAAGGAATGAACGAGATGACCCGGTAGGATTCCACACTTCTTATCGTACTCTCAAACTAAACTTTCAGACGTAACACTAATCACTTCCCAAAAATACCATCCTCACTCATAAATCAAAATAGTAACTTAAACTAATACTTATACCTTATGAACTTTAAAACAGTACTAAGGTTTGCCATGACAATCCACGAATGCATGATTAGAGGATAACCAATCCATGCGTAATATGATATCAAATCCCGAATAGCTAATGAGATGAGACCTTTAAGAAGACCTATACAGTCACAGAGAACAGTAGAGACCATCAAATACTCTCCCAATGCAGTGCCTATCACAAGTTTAGTTTCTAAAGGATAAATTTTCACCCTTAATTACAGTGCAAAAGTAAGGGATACAAAGGAATATGACGTTCCAGAATCAAACAATATACGAGCATCTAACAAGTTAATCGGTAGTGTACCTCACATCATGTCATTACATGTTGTGGCATCCTGAGCAGACATAGGATAAAGTTAATCTGATGTCCCCGGCCTCTGCCTTGCTGAACTTAAGACTGCTGAGTTTGGCCTTACTGGCGTGTCCTCTTCCAGGAAGAGGAACACTGCTTGTTGCTGCACTAGTTGTAGATGCGGGACAGAAAGTTGACTGATCTAGCAAATGGACAGTCTTGAACCTGATGCTCCACACTTTCCACACCTAAAACATCCTTCGGTAACTCTGTAACATGACTTACCACCATGAATTCTCCCACACATGACACACGGGATGGCCAAAAAAGCTGATCCATCACCCTGACCAATACTTTGTGTAGGTCGAACTCCAGAACTCTGAGATGGTCCAAATCTAGTACTCTGAGCTGGTCGAGCGCCTATGCCCTGCGCTCCTGCGAATCCCATACTCTGCCCTGGCCGAATCCCAGAACTCTGTCCAGGTCTAAAGCCTTGAGCTGAAACTAACCTGAATCCTTGATTCTGCCCCATCTTCTGGCCTTGGGTACCTTCTGTGCTGACTGTGCAAACTGCTGACACTTGTCAGCCTCTATAAATCTGTCTTGGGAAAACTATTGCATATCTCTCTTCTTTCCACCCACCTCTGCTCGTACCTCTTTCTGTTGTCGGACTTGGATTGCTCCAAAGCACGCTTGAGTCTACGCATTCCATATAGCTCATCAATCGAGCAGAAACCACTCCATCTTTAAACGTATGCCTAAGGTCCTACTCAAACTTTCGGCATCTATCTCATTCTATTGGCAATATCCTTACTGCAAATCTAGCGAGATGAGAAAACCTCATCTCAAACTCGTCCACCGATTCTTGATTTGCTTGCGTCACATTAGCAAACTCCTTTAACATCTGCTCAAAATAACTCGTTGAAAAATACCAGTTGAAAAACAACTCCCTAAACTGGTCCCAGGTTATATCAATCAACTGTTGGTGAGTCAGACTTCTCTCTACCATTCTCCATCATTGACCAGCCTCACCTTTCAATTTATATACAACAAATTCAACCTTTTGTCTCTCGCTGTAATGAATTGCTCAATTTTTTTTCTCTATTTCACTAATCCAACTCTTTGCCTTCATAGGATCCAATGACCCACTAAAGTTGGCCGTATTTTGTTTGCTAAATTCACCCATGGTACTCTCTTCTCGAGGTTGTGGCTGTGGTTAGACCGGATTTTGTACGCGCTGCTGCTGGTTAGTTTGATTCTTTGTTATCAAAGTCAGAATATGATCCATAGTGTTTAATAGTGCAGCCATTGGTTCTGGATTCTGCTGTTGTTCCTCCCTATGGGGTAGAGGTACCTCTCTATCGGGACCCTCTTTGCCCTCCGTATTATCTCTACAGCCAGTGCTACGAGCGCGAACCATACTGGTGCAAATAACAATTATCAGAGTTATACTAGCACGTGTCTAAAGAGCAGTACAATCACAAGTTAAAGGCACACTTCTTAACTCTACTATCATCCTACCCCAACCGAAATACGAGTCTACACAATCGTGTTACTTATACTCTATAGTTACGTGTGATATCTTGAAAATGCTAATTAATCTAACCACGAATTAGATTAATTAGGGGGGGGGGGCTATTTTTAATAAGTAGCATTATGTGGGTGATAATTAAGTGTTAGGGAGCCAAATAAGGGGTTAGTGTGGCCTTAGGGGGTTAAAATGTAATTTTGGAAAGTTAGGGGGGAATGCAATTTTGAAAAATATGGTGAACGGGATGCATATTTTTATTAAGTAGCATAATTTTGATGATAATTAGTTGTTGGGAAGTAAAATGAGGGGTTAGTGTGGCTTTGGGGTCAAAACATAATTTTTCTAAACAAGAGGGGTCAAAATGTAATTTTGAAAACTTAAGGGGCCAAAGTGTAATTTTTGAAAGTTTGCAAAATGTGTCACAAATTTGGGAGAAGTCTGCCCAAATGCTGCCACCTCTTGGTTAAATTAAGCTGACTAAGTTTCATGAGTTATAAAATATTATGGGTTAAGATTAATGAAGAGAAAATATAAAAGAAATATGTTGGGGTGAAAATTGGAAATAAAGGAAACTCAAGAACAATCGAAGAACAAGAACAAAAAGGGAAACAGCGGGAAGAAAAAAATAGGGAGGAAGAATGAGGAGAACAAAGGGAAGAAAAAGAACCCTAAACCCCTCAAGGTAATTCCTTGATCATGAACCCTAATTGCGAAAATTGTGAAAATCGGGATCAAATTTTGGTTGAACATATATATGTATATATTTGCTTCGGTGGGTGTATATATTTTGAGGGTGGGGAAAATTGAATGGATTCTTGTTGTAATTGTATAATATGAGAACTTAGAACAACAATGAAGGAAAATTAGTTAGGTTTTCCACATTTGGGTGTGTTTAGTGTGTGTGTTTGGAGGTGCTAGTGTGTGTTATTCGGGTTTGAGATTTGGTTTGGATTGTGTGTGTTTAGTTGTGTAAATTAGGTGGATAAAAATGTGTTTAGGGCATGAATGAATGCATGGAATTGTGTTTAAGTGATCTAGGATGAGTTTATTGAGGAAATCTATGTGTGAATGTGAGTAGTGCGTGCCCTGGTATGCGACAGGTTGAATGAGGAATGAGGAACAAAGTGTGTGAAGCTGAGGTGAAACAGTGTGTGTAGTGATTTGAACAGTAACTGCGAACGTCGCTAAAAATGACAATTTAATGAACATTTTCTAATCCAAAATTTTAAAAATGGTTAGGATCAGATTTAGCCAAAGTATAAAAATGAGACCCCAACTAGTTTTAGGAGACCTACATTGTGGAACATTTTCGGATTTTTCCGAGGTTGGGAAGGGGGTTAATCGACGAGGGTAGTTTGAAACTTTATAGTGAAATTTAAAAAATCAAACTTGTGCGGTTTCGAGCAAAATTTTTATGAGAATCTTAGGATGCTGAGAAGTTCGATTTCCCAAAATTTTGGGTTGTTCTGAAATCAGTAGCTATTTTTGGCCGAACAGGCTTTTAAGTGCTCGGCTGGACACCGGTTCGTAATTTCGGGCAAATAGTGTTTGAGATTTTTCTGGTACCGAGAACCCTCAGGGGCATTTTGGTAATTTGTCACATAGAGAGGGGTATTTTGGTAATTTTTCCTTTAAAATTTTCAAAAGGACTTGTTAGTCCAGGAAGGGATGTAAAACACCTGAAAAGTTATTTTGAAGTAGATTTGGGGTGTAGGGATGGTAATAAACCCTCAGGGGGCATTTTGGTAATTTGTCGCCTAGAGAGGGTATTATCGTAATTTTCCCTTAAAATTTTCTGAGGGACTATTTGGTCTATAAATGACGTAGTACATCTGAAAAGTGGGTTTAAAGTAGTTTTGAGGTATTGGTGGTGTAGCGGCCATTATGGGGTATTTTGGTAATTTGTTATGTCGGTGCAAAATTTTTTGGAACGCGCGTAATTCAGCATTCAGAGTGGTGGAAAGTGAGGAATGGTGTCAATGTAACATCCCGGAATTTTCGGAACGTTAACACTCGATCCATCAATCACTAAATCATAAAATCCTCAAACTCAAACAAAATAAACACTACCAATCTGTCAGAGCAACTATCCATCAATCAAACTATACTCTCAATCAATTGTCATAATTGAAATACCGAGTCTAAGTCTAAGAAAATTCAAAACAATAATATTAACCCACGCAGGGGTTCTAATTACCAAGGCCAAAGTCTAAAGTTCTCTTTTTCCTTGCTTGGCTCTAATCCATATAGGCAACCTCAACCTAAAGCTGGCTATCACCTGCAGAAAGGAAGTCAAAGGAGAGTGAGCTTTCGAGAGCTCAGTAAGGTCGATCAAAGATTTAAAAATAAGAAAACGATACGGACGATTTTTCATATAAAACTTTTGAAGAGTATTTTCAATGAAATACAACACTTAGACAAAGATGAACAAAACGAACGATTTTACATTCAAGTCCAATAACAACTTTTTGAGGGATTTTTGCTTTCGATGAAATCACTACGATACGATATAAACATAGGGATGAGTATTTAACTCAGTCCCTTAAATAATAGTCATTTAAAACACTTTGGATATAATAAAGCATGAATGAATAATATTCAAACAGTTCAAGTGAAATAAAACATAAACAGGAAACATTGAACATGAGCAGTACAGAAGCAAAGCCACCCCGGCAGTGCTCGATACACTTACATATGCATATGTACACTGACTAGTCCATCTAGGTACTAGTTAAACCCATCCAACAGACCATCCTTATAATGCCAACAATACAGACCATCCTTATGGCTCCCAAGTTACTAACTCATGTCAACATTGAGAAACAATAAATAAATTTCAAAACATTTTATGATAATTGAATCGATAAAACAGATGAGAATAAACAAATTAAGAATTCCAAACGATCGCTTAAGGTTCAAGTTAGGCTTTCATGGACAGTTTCAAAACATCTTTTCTATCAGCATAAAATCGAATCAATTTAGTTTGTAAAACTGTTCTATAAGCATTTGAAAACAGAATGTCGAAATAGGGTTCAGATAGAATTCCTTACCTCGGTCCAAGCTAAGCGATGCTACCAACCTCGATCAATATTTTCTGAATAAACCGAAAATTCGATCGCCCGAGTAATCCTTCTCCCTTACTCGATCTCTCTGTCTCTCTTTCTCACCACAGCAGTCCCATTACACTAATTTACACAGGAAACCCGATGGCGCATACACCTACATAACACATACATGGACTGCCCCCATGGCAGTCCGCCGGAAAATGTTTCTCGATCGCCCAGAGGAATATCTTGTTGTCCTCTCTAACTCTCTCTCTCTCTCTCTCTCTCTCTCTATCGTGAAACCAGGTGAAGGGAAGAGAGTTGACGGCTGCCTTCTCATAACCAAGGATAAATATAAAACCCTAGAGGGAAAAATGACCAAAACCCCCCCTATATAATTGTTAGTTATTTTAAGCGTTACCCGAATCTTTTTATGATCGCAAAAAGGTCCAAGTAATTATTTATGAAAAATTAGTATACTTGAAGAATTTATTTGGGTTGTTACCTAACCCCGATTCACTAATAGCCGCTAAAAAAAAATCGCTAAACGAAAATATCAATGCTAACGAAAACAAAATTTGTCGCTGAATAAAAATATCGGCACTAAGTAAAAAAATATTTTCGCTGCTAAAAATTTAAAATAAATTAGAAAAAATATCGGGGTGTTACAGTTAATACGTTTAAATAATGGGAGTGGTTATTGTGGAGGCATCGATAAGCTGGGTTAAGGATCTGGTTATCGGATCGGATTAACGAGATGTTGTAAGACGCTATGAACGGTCAAATGGGAAGGGGTAGAATAAAGAATGCGTATATGTTGAATGATGTCTAACGAGCAGAGTATTATTTGATTAGGTGATGCAGCTTGTTGCGATTAGAGATTGCGAGTTGCTGCGGCTATAAACTAATGAGATAAGGACAATGCGGTTCTAATATGCTAATTAATTGTTTCGATTAGCATGGCATGTCGGTGACGTATATGTTAACTTCTTGTTGTTATGATTGGACACTGGTAGTTTTTGTGACCGATATTCATTTATTGAATTATGCTGTTGAGGACTTAAGGTAGAATAAATTTCCTTAGTCTGCCCCGTTGATGAAGTTTGGTAAGAATAATTCGTGTTCTAGTATGCTATGATTCGATTCGATTAGCATGCCTGATGTTGGTGATGATATTGCGTAGAGGTTGTTGTGTGGTTGTTTTGAGACGTCGGCAATTATTGATAGCCGATATTTCTCCTGTTTGAGAACACCATTGAGGACTTGTGGCATACTTTTCCCGAGTCCGCACTGCCGTTGATGATGATGTTGTTGAGGTCGTTGCGTGTTGTTGTGAAATGTCGGCATTTATTGATAGGTGACATTTCTCTTAGGTAAGAACGTTGTTGAGGGCTTGCGACAAACTTCTCCCAAGTCCGCCATGTTGATGATGTTACGTTGAACTCTTGTTGTTAGGTCTAAACACCGATTGATCTTCTGATCCGGTATTCCTTGTTGAGTTGTGTTGTTGAGGACATAAGGTGGAATAATATTCCCTTAGTCCACCCCGTTGGTGAAGTCATGTTGCTTGGCTGTAACGTGGTTAGGGAAAGCACTCTAGATGAGTTCCCTGCTTGTTGACAGTGGCTCTTCTATTTACTTGAGACTGAGATGAACATCCCGCAAAGTGGGATATCAATATGAGGAGGATGGCCTATGAATTATGATAATTGGCCAAAGAGGATGGATGTCGCTCGAGCAGAGTGTCTAGTCCAGTCCGTCATGTCCACGTTGCATTGCATTTGATTTTATTTTGGGTTGATGATTTTAATGATTCGTATTTCAATGATGTTTATCTTTATGACCTTTGGATTTTGGGTTCACTTGGATAGTCGGTCAGTCAGTCCTGTCCATGAGGAGGTGGTAGTAATGCTGTTCTGTTGGGCCTTGAAGCCGCTCAGTCGAACGAAATAACATATCATTTGACAATCATGTTGATGCCATAAATTTATTATAACTCTTGATTCATTGCTATCGTTGAGATCATTATTATTCCTCCGAGTCTCTTGAATCATTTGTACACGATACTCCACGTGTTGTCTTTACTGCACGATTTGCGCTCATTCCTTATTTGTGTTGTGTTGGCTATAAAGTTGATCAAGGAGAACCATCTAGAAAGGGAAAAGGAAACAAGCTAGAAAAGTTGAGAAAGACAAGTTAGAAATGGCGAGAATAAGATTAAGCTGCGAGATAGGTTGATAAGAGTCACACGACTACAGTCATATATTAGGTTGCAACCATTCATGTTATTTGGAGACCTGAAAGTCTTCCGCTGCAGTACGATGTATGTTTGTAAGAATTTTTTATGTAAGGACGCATTTTGGAGCATCTATTAATGATGTATGAGTATGAGGATGTAGTTGCTCTATACTCAGCAGAGAGTTTTGAATGTGATTATGGTCGATAACTCAACCCAGTGATGCCACCACGGTTGAGGGTGTCGCATTACGTGTCTACAAAATCATATACCTAAGCTCTTACTACCACATCACATCAAATCACATCAAGCCTTATTTACTGACACAAACTAACTAGGCATTAACTCAAATTCTTTGCATACATAGTCTAAACAAAACGTTAATTTTCGATTCTTTATAGAACTCAAGTTATTTACACAACAACCAACAGTACCGACCCACGCATGGTCTTACTACACAAATAGTGGTGGCCACTCCAACACCTCACACGAGCTCTAATCCACATCGCTACCTACAAAAGGAAATCAAATGAGGGTGAGCTTTTGAGAACGCAGTAAAGTCGCTCAAGGAACAAACAAAGGATTTACAAAACAATTCCAGAGTCAATTTGATGATAATTTTCCAAATCATTTCAAACAATCATAAAAAGTTTGATAATAACATGAGGAAGAGTTTGACCTCAATCCACATTGATTATATACCAAAACAATCATTTTTCGATCATTTTCAAAACAAATGTTTCAAGATACAGTGTAAACAAATTAAGAAGATATTGACCATGTGTAGAGGCAATGCCACACAGGCAATGCACAATACAAAGTATAGATGCATGATGTACAATAACTAGTCCTTTTTCTCAAGGTATTAGCTTGCATAATTAGGTAGGAATAAGTCATCCTTATAACGCCTCCCACAGAACACATTCCAGGTCAATTTACAAAAACAACAATCACTGAATCAACAATTAATTCAATGCTCGACATACAATAAGAAATGAACATCGACATGAATTCAAATAATCGATTTAGGCTCGATATTAGGGTTTCGATGGCAAATTAACATGTTGATATCAATTCATCACTTAGAGTTCAAGAAAAACCACAAACAAATAGGAAGAACAAATATGAACAATTATTGAATTTATGCACAACAATTCAGAAGAAAGAATACGAACATTTATCGAATTTAGGGTTCCAAAGTATTTCAAAAGGAGTACAGATAGTTTAAAGACAATCTAGGCTAGGATTTCAAACAAGCACAAACAATTTGAGACAACCATTTTTAATCATTTTCAAAACAATCGCTTTAAAGATTGACCTTGGCTTAGCAATCCGAACAACTAGTAAACCAATTCAATATTCATTTGCACATCACACATAGCACTTCGGTATCTTGCTTGCGGTATCCTTAATTGTATCCGCCAAAGCTCAGCTGTATCAGAATCATAACATATCACGCACACAGACAAATCACTGGAGCACTATCATTGATCGAAATTACTTAAGCCACGTCACACAACGTATTTCAAAACAAATATATTACTCTATGTTCAAGACAAGCATTTGAGCAAGATATCATTTATAGATACAATGTGGACAAATTCAGGAGATATTGACCATGAATAATGATTTTTCAAAGAATTTTGGATGATCTAAAAAAGTCGGTAACAATATGGGAATGCGGTTCAATTTAATCATGTCGACCAAACATTAACACAATCACTTTTAAATATCATGCAACAAATTCAGATAATATTGACATGGGCACAGGGTAACAGATGAGCAAAGCCACATAGGCAATGCATAATATCCAATAACAAGTCCTGTTTATCAAGGTACTAGCCTGAGTTCCACGCAAGAACAGACCATCCTTATAACACCTCCGAATACAGAACAGATGAGCAAAGCCACACATGAAGTGCACAATAACAGATCCTCATGTCAATTTTCACAGGAACAACATATGCATTTCAACATTCAAATCAATGCTCGAATACACAATAAGATATGAGCATAAACAAGAGTTTCAAATATCGCTTGAAGTTCAAAGTAGGGTTTCAATGACAATAGCATATGCTAATATCAATTCAGATATTCAGAGTTCAAATATAGCCATGGACAGATCGAAAGAACAAATATGAACACGAATTCACGAATTTGAGGTGTGGTAGAAATCCTTGCCTCAGGGATCGGATAGAAATTCTTACCCATGGTTCGGATAAAAACCCTTACCTGGATTCGAATATAAGCTAGTCTAACCGGAAAGTCTTTTGCTTTAACCTAAATGAAACAATCAAATAATCAAAATACAATCTATGCTGCGATTCTATAAACACAATACCAACTTACTCCTAATCCCATAGTGACCCACTTATTGTATATTTAAAATTACCAAAATGCCCTTTTGACATCTAAATCCCAAAACGTCTTTCCACTAAGTAAAATGACTAAATATTCCTATCGTACATAAATTTATCAAAAAGTACCTCTTATAGGTAAAATTACCAAAACACTCCATATCGGGTGGAAAATTACCAAAACACTCCCTTGTGCCCTGCACCAGAAAAATTTCAAAAGCATTTGAAAATATTCTTTTAAGCAACCTGAAGTCCTTTTTGGGCTAAAACGTGCTTGAGAAAATTTTCACTTGAAAATCCTTAACTGGTGTCCAGATCTAGCGCTCAGAGGCTAGTTCCGCTAAAAATAGCTATCGACCCCGAAATTGTACGAAAATTTTGATACTGAAACAATAAGATTCTTCTAAAATTTTTGGATAAAAATGATTTGGTTTGCTATACTAAATAAATCAAAAATTCTTTTTTTATCGATACCCTAATTTAGCATCCTTTGCGGACACTTCCAAACTTTTCCGCAGCATAGATCTTGTTAAAATAATAGGGGATATTTTTTTATACTTGGTCAAAATCTAAGCAGAACTATTTTTAAAGAATCATAGAATAAACTGCTTAACCTTAACCCCCCCTCCCCCCCCCTTTAGTGACAATTACAACCATTATTCAAATCAAAACCCACACTATTCCACCTTACACAACACATACTCTCTTTTTCCTCACTCACTGCCGAGACACCTATTTACACAATTCACACACACACACACACACAGACACACACATATCTACACCTAAATATACACTTTAAACACACACAAACACACACTACCACACACAATTGTACACACGCTCACCCACCCGAACACACACACACACACACACACACACACACACTTTACAAAACACCCAAACACACACCATCACACACCAAAAACACACACATACCCTCGACAACCCACACACACACAGTTACCCACCCCAACTCCCTCCTAAACACACATTAACACCACACATACATAATTTACATGCACAATCACACACACACAAACTCACTCACTCACCTCTCTCTCTCTCTCTCTCACAGACACAGACACAGACAGAGAGAGCACCATAATTCCATACACACTCAGCCATTAAAACTCCCCCCACACACGCTGTTTCAGGGCTGCTAGGGCAGCCATGTCCTCCCCTTACACACACAAACTCCCACTCATACACAACCATGAACACCTCACTGCGCTGTGACCAAACACACACAGAGAACTCACCCTAAACACACGTTGAACACACACTCTAAAACACACACACACACACACACACTAATAGATTTGAGAGATTACACCCGAAGAATTTCCTCAATCTCACTCTCTGATTTTCTGCCCGAGCTTCCCCTCTTCCCTGTTCTCTCTTCTTTTCCTCTGTTTCTTCTTTCTTTTTCTTTATTCTCTTCACATGAATCTCCTTTTGTATCCTTTTTAAAATCTTACCATTAGTTTGTATTATAATGTAATTAATCATCACATAAACCAAGTAGGTGGTGGCAATATATAAGGCATTTTTTCTAAATTTTTAACACATAACATGCCATTTTTCATAATTTACAAAATAGATCCCAAAGTTTCCACATTTACAAAATGACCCTAAAACTTTACAAAATTACATTTTGACCTCAAAATGATTTTAACCTTCCAGACCCTACTAATACCCAAGTATTGCTCAAAATTACTACCATTTTATTTTTTTTGGGAGCACATATGATTATTTTAAACAGCTCAAAAAATTACGGGATATTAAATTCTCTCCACCTTATAAAAATTTCTTCGTCAAAATTTGATCTCAGATTTCATATTACTTATAACGTCTAAGCATTGTGCTTTCGCTGCGCACTCTGATATCTCAAGTCAACGAGTTCAAACTGTTATGGAATTCGTCATTGAGAAATGTTTTGCCTTAAAAGAATGCAAAATTTATTGATTCTACACGCCTATATCGTACCTCGACCAAAGTTTAAGGCATTAATTTATCACATCACTTATGATTCACAATCACATCACTTACAAAAAAATCTTTAGTTTTATCCTTCAATCATCTGCATTGGTTAAACGTTTAAAATCTTTCAGTCCTAAAAGCAAGTAACATGGGGTCCCTTATTGCGTGCTCAGCCAAAGCAACCTTATACCAAAACATCAAATAAATTGCTAAAACATAATCCATGTTCTCAACGTCTACTCCCAATCAAAAATTATTTGAGGCTTAAGAGTCTACATAATCTCATATTAGGGCAAGTGAAACTATGCAAATCCTAATATCAGGTAAAAATACACGTACATAACATACCATCAATTTCAAAATAATTTGAGAGTAGAACACCGTAAAATCCTGATTATCAGATTAAGTATGAATGACAGTCATAACATGTTACTACCTTGGAACACATTAAACAAGCACCAATCACAAAGAAACAATGATGATTATACAACAAAATATCTAACGTTAATCACAACAAACAATTATCTCAATCAAGCATTTAGGAAAAAAAATAATAACAATAATTGCAACTGGATGACCAAAACGGGAAAATCTCTAAAGAAATCATAGCTTTTGCCTCTCAAGATTCACAATGCAAACATACGACGTTCTAGAAAAGTGATAAATACAGAATGTCTTAGGTATGACGAAGCAAGGTCAACCTAATGACTCGAAGTAAATATGAATAGTAGGGGTTATTTGTCCTTAATAGGATTCGTAGCTTTCCCATGGCCAGTAGCTCAAATACTATCCTACCAAGTTCAAATAGATTTGAAAGAAGCAAATAAATATCTTAGAAAAGGGATAAGACGACTCAGTAAAAATGACATCTTCTCTGATGTCTCAGAGTAAGTTAGCATTCAACTAAGTCGCAATTGAATTCAACATACAAAGGAATGAACGAGATGACTAGGTAGGATTCAACACTTTTATCGTACTCTCAAACCAAACTTTCAGACTGAACACCAATCATTTCCCGAAAACACCATTCTCACTCATTAATCAAATTACTAACTTAATCAACTACTCATACCTTACGAACTTTCAAACACTATTAAGGTCTGCCATGACAATCCATGGATGCATGATTAAAGGATAACCAATCCATGCTAAGTATGATATTAAATCCCGAATAGATAATGGGATGAGGCCTCTAGGAAGACCTATACAGTCATAAAGAACAGTATAAACACTCAAAGACTCTCCTAATGGAGTGCCTATCACAAGTTTAGTTTCTAAAGGATGTGTTTTCACCCTTAATCGCCGCGTAAAAGTAAAGGATACAAGGAATATGACGTTCCAGATTCAAGTAATATACGAGCATCTTACAAGTTAACCTGTAGTGTACCCGACAACACGTCATGACATGTTGCGGCATCTTAAGCAAACATAGAATAAAGTCTAGTTGATGTCCCGAGCCTTTACCCCTGCTGAACTTGAGACTGCTGAGTCTGGCCCTACTGGCCTTGTCCTCTTCCCTTTTCCCGGACAAAGACCACTTCTTATTGCAGCACTAACTGTAGGCGCGGGACATAAAGTTGATTGATTATCTCTAGCAAATGGAAATTCTGGAACCCGATGCGCACTTCCTCACCTAAAACATTCTCCGGTAACTCTATAACATGACTTACCACAATGAATTCTCCCACACATGACACATGTGATGGCCGAAAAAGCTGATTCGCCACTCTGACCAGTACTCTGTGTAGGTCAAACTTTAGAACTCTGCGACGGTCCAAATCTAGTAGTCTAAGATGGTCGAGCGCCTTCGCCCTCTGCTCCTCTAAATCCCATATCTGCCCAAGTTGAATCCCAGAACTCTATCCAGGTCTAAAGTCCTAAGCCGAAACTAACATGAATCCTTGATTCTGCCCCATCTTCTGGCCTTGGGTACCTTATTGTGCTGACTGTTCAAACTGCTGATGCTTGTCAGCCTCTGTAAATCTATCATGGGAAAACTCTTGCCTATCTCTCTTCTTTCCACCCCCTCTGCTGGTACCTCTTTTTGTTGTCGTACTTGGATTGCTCCGAAGCACGTGCGAGTTTACACATTCCATATAGCTCATCAACCGAGCAGACACATTCCTCAAACTAGGCCTAAGGCCTCAGTCAAACTTCTGACATCTATCTTTTTCCATTGGCAACATCCTTACTTCAATTCTAACGAGACGAGAAAACCTCATCTCAAACTCGTCCACCTGTTCTTGATCTGCTGGCGGCACATAAGCAAACTCCCTTAACATAAGCTCCCGATAACTTTATTAAAAAATAACGGTTGAAAAATAACTCCCAAAATTGTTCCCAAGTCATATCAATCTACTACCGGTGAGTCAGACTCCTCTCTACTACTTTCCACCATTGATCAGCTTCAACCTTCAATTTATATACAGTAAATTCAACCTTTTGTCTCTCACTGAAATAAATTGCTCGATTTTTTTTTTAAATTTCATTAATCCAACTCTCTGCCTCCATGAGATCCAATGACCCTCTAAACTGCATTTTGTTTGCTAAATTCACTGAGGGTACTCTCTTCTCGAGGTTCTGGCTGTGGTTGGATCGGATTCATTACACCTTGTTTTTGGTTAGCTAGTTTTGTGTCATTAAAGTTAGAATCTGATACATAGTGTTTAACATTGCAGCCATCGATTCTGAATTCTACTATTGTTCCTCCCTATAGGGTAGAGGTACCTCTCTATCGGGGACCCCCGACTCTCCGTATTATCTCCACAGCCAGTGCTATGAGCACGAACCATACTGGTACAAATAACAATTATCAGAGTTATACTAACACGTGTCAAAAGAGCAGTACAATTACAAGTTAAAGGCAGACTTCTTAACTCTACTATCATCCTACCCCATTCTCATTAACCGAAATACGAGTCTACAGAATCGTGTTACCTACACTCTATAGTTTCGTGTCTACATAATCATATACCTAAGATCTTACTGCGACAAGACCAGACTGCTTTGATACCAACTGTAACGATCTAAAAATCTGGAGCTTTGCCACCCCGAATTCCCGGAGCGTTAACCTACCACATCACATCAAATCACATCAAACCCTGTTTACTGACATAAACTTCAGATCTTCTCACTAGACATTAACTAAAATTCTTGACATACACAGTCTAAACTAAATTGTAATTTAAACTGCAAAAACTCAACCAAGATTCTTTACAAAACTCAAGTTCTTTACACAACAACTAACAGTACCGACCCACACAGGCTCTTACTACACAAATAGGGGTGGGCACTCCAACACCTCACACATGCTCTAACCCATTCCCAAGTAGTTTATGGTTGATTGTTACTTGCATAAGGAAATCAAACGAGGGTGAGCTTTTAAAAGGTCAGTAAGGTCACTCCGGGAACAACCAAAGGATTTATAAAACAATTCTAGATTCAATTTGATGATAATTTTCGAAAGCATTTCAAGCAATCATAAATAGTTTGATAGTAAAATGAGGAAAAGTTCTACCTCAATCCTCTTTGATCACATACCAAAACAATCATTTTCTATAGTTTTCAAAATAATCATTTCAAGATACAATGTAAACACATTCAGATGATATTGACCATGGGCAGAGGCAATGCCATACAGGCAGCGCATTATATAGAGTACACATGCATGATGTACAATAAGTAGTCCTTTTTCTCAAGGTACTAGCCTGCATAATTATGCAGGGAAAGACCATCCTTATAACGCCTCCCATAGAACAGATTCCCAGGTCAATATATAAAAATAATAATAAGTGAATCAACAATTAATTCAATGCTCGACATATAATAAGAAATGAGCATCGACGTGAATTCAAATAATCGATTTAGGCTTGATATTAATTAGGGTTTCAATTGCATATTAACATGCTGATATCAATTCATCACTCAGAGTTCAAGAATAGCCACAAAAAAATAGAAAGAATAAATACAAACAATTATCGAATTTAGGGTTCCAAGGGATTTCAAAACGAGTACAGATAGTTTAACGACAATCTTGGGAAGGATTTCAAACAAGCACAAACAGTTTGAGACAACCATTTTTAATCATTTTCAAAACAATCGTTTTAAAGAGTGATCGTGGCATAAGAACCCGAACAACTAGTAAACCAATTCAATATCCATTTGCACATCACACATAGCACATAAGTATCTTGCTTCCAGAATCCTTAAACGGATCCGCCAAAGCTCAGCTATATCAGAATCATAACATATCATGCACACATACAAATCACTGGAGCACTATCATTGATTGAAATTACTTAAGCCACGTCACACAAAACTTATTTCAAGACCAAGAAACTTCTCTTTGTTCAAGACAACAATTTGAGCAAGATATCATTTCAAGCTACAATGTAGACAAATTCAGGAGATATTGACCATGAATGATGATTTTCCAAAAAATTTCGGATGAGCTCAAACAGTCCAGTAACAATATGGGAAAGACGTCAATTCAATCCCTTCGATTTCGACCAAATATTAATACAATCACTTTCTAATATCATGTAATCGATTCTATAATGCCCTTGAAATCCAGAGCTCAATCGCCCCAAACTCCCGGGACGTTAATCCACCACATCACATCAAACCTGTCAAATCCTGCCCACTGACACATACTTCAAAGTTCTAACTAGACATCAGCTCAAATACTTCAAAATATGTACAGTCCAAAAGGAACTTTAACTTAGGCTAGTTTTACAACTCAACACTTCTAAAACTCAATTTAGGTTCCTTACAAAGCAGCTAACAGTACTAACCCACGCAGGGGTCTTACTTCACAGCAGTTGTGGGTTCACCGGAATCTAACACAGACTCTAAACCCATTCCTAGGCATTCTACGGCTGAGCATTACCTGCATAAAAGAATCAAATGAAGGGTGAGCTTTCGAGAGCTCAGTAAGGTCGTACAAGGACAATTGAAGGAATTATAAGACAATTCAAAAAAATCCAACCGATGATGATTTCCAAAAATACTTCAAACGATCAAAATAGCTCAATGATTTCCAAAATGATCAAAATTCATCATAAATAGATAGCAAAATAAACAATAACAATCACGACGGGTTCCAAAACGATCAATAAAAGATTATTTCTAAAGCCATCATTCCAAAATACAATGATGGTTTCCCAAAGGATTTCAAAACGAGTTCAAAGGCAATCTAGAAGGGATTTTTAACAAACACGAACCGTTTGAGACAGTCTTTTCCAATCATTTTTGAAACAGTTACTGCAAAAGACAATGTAAACAAATTAACAATGTTGATCCTGGGCGGTTGCGATGCCATTCGGGCAAAGCTAGTATGGTGTACACAAGCATGATGTACCAGTATAATTAGTCCCACTAGGTACTAGCCTGCGTTCCACGCAAGATTCAAACCAGCCTTATAATGCCTCCCAACGGTACGAAGTTCCAAGTCAACATAAAATCAACAATATCAATGAGCATTGACATAAACTCAAATCACCGAAATCAATTCGGGTTTCAATAACAATAAATATACGTATATAAGTCATCACTCTGAATTCTAGAATAACCACAAACAAACAGCAAGAACGATTACAAATGTTTATCGAATTTAGGCACAACAGTTCAGAAGAAAGAATGCAAACAATTATGGAATATGCCCAGCATGCAATAACAGGCGAGCATCAATAAGATTTCTAAATAATTGATTTAGGTTCAATATTGGGGTTGTCTGGGCAACAACATGCTGATATCAATACATAATTCAGTGCTCGACATTAGTCATAGGTAAAGCAAAGGAATACTTACGAGTACAAGTTATAGAAATAAGGGTTCAGACGAAAGTCCTTACCCAGGGTTCAAATATAAACCTTTACCTGGATCCAAAGCTAAGCTATTTAACCGAAAAGTATGTTGCTTTAATCTAAACGGAACAATCCAATTATTAGTATACAATATAGACTACAATATTATAAATCAATACAGACTCATGCATACACCCTGAATGGCCCCCTCAGCGAGTATGTAAAATTATCAAAATGCTCCTCTCGGACTTAAATCCCCAAAATGGCCTTCCCCTAAGTAAAATCGTTAAAATAACCTTACGGTATTTGAATTTACCCAAAAATACTTTTTATAGGTAAATTTACCAAAATACCCCATCGAGGTGGCAAATTACCAAAATACTCCTTGGGGGTTTTTGGAACAAGAAAAATCCCCAAAACATCTTAAAACACTATTTTAGGCATCCCAAATTCATTTTTGGGTTCAAAAATATTTAAAAACAATTTCGCCTCGAACCGATGTCCAGACCGAGAGCTTAGAAGCCAATTTGGCTAAAACTAGCTATTGACTTCGAAATGGCACGAAATTTTAGGTAATGAAATGTAATACCACGAAAATTTTCTTTTCCTTATGCGAAATTATTATTTTAAGTAAATAAATTTGTGGTCTTTTTGATAATATTGAGAAAATAGTTGTTAGCGTTTCTGAAATTTTCAATCGAATGAATAGTGGTTTCTTCGAACGAAAAGTATTTAAACTCGTGAAGAACGAGTACTGAAATTTTAATTCGAATTAAAAGTTTTAATTCGAATCAAAAAGTTTTCATTCAAATTAAAATTTTTAATTCGAATGAAAACATGTTTTCGGTCGAATTTTAAAAAAGTTTTAATTCAGATCAAAAAAAAATTTCATTCGAATTAAAAAATATATATTTTGAAGCATTTTCACCTCTGTCGGATTCAGTCCAATGAAGAGAGAAGAGCCTTGGGAAGTTTGTTTCCTTTAAAAAATATATATTTTTGGGGTTCTCTGTTCCTTTTTCCTTGCGGTGGAGAGAGAGAAAAGAGAAGGCTTGGGAAGTTTGTTTCCTTTTTCCTTGCGGTGGAAAGAGAGAGAGAGAGAGGAGAAGGCTTGGGAAGTTTGTTTCCTTTTCCCTTGTGGTGGAAAGAGAGAGAGGAGAAGGCTTGGGAAGCTCTTGAGTTCTAAAGTGGTGCTTGAGGATTTGTTTTCTTAACGGCTTGACTAAGGTAAGGGTTTACTTTTGAAATTTGAACCAGCGATGGGCCAATCGTTCATGTAAGTCCTTAGTTCTTTTTGAAATTTGAACTTCTTCGAATTGAGTTAAGTGATCTTCTCCCTTTGCTTTGAAATTTGTTATGAATAACTTGTTCTCAATGTTATGACTTGTGGGAATCAAATTTCATCGAATTTGTTTGACTTCAGAATTTGCCATATTGATATCGTTCGTTTCAGTGATTAATGATTATCATTTTTTTGTAAACTTTGTATATTGTTTGACATGTTCGATATTTGATAACGGTTATCTTGAGATTTTTGTTTTGGTAACTCTATGAGCCATGTCACAGTGTATGTGACTTATTTTCGACTTACCCACGTGGATTGGAACGTGGGCTAGATCAGCGGGAATTGAGCTAGAGATCGCGATCTTACTTTCTTAACCGGCCTCATGTGTCAGTAATGACATATGTGACCACTTTTTGAATGGCTCTCTAGTGTTTGTCTCCGTACTTAGATATATTTTGGCATTTGATATTTGGTCTGACCTCTGTTCAGTCGAAACTAGTGTGCCTTTGAAATCTTGTCTTTCAGATATATTTTGGCATTTGATAATTGGTCTGACCTTTGTTCAGTCGAAACTAGTGTGCCTTTGAAATCTTGTCTTTCAGATATATTTTGGCATTTGATATTTGGTCTGATCTCTGTTCAGTCGAAACTGGCGTGCCTTCGAAATCTTGTCTTTCAAATATATTTTGACATTCGAAATTTAGTTTGATGTCCGTTCCGTTTAAACTTTTGTACTTCCGAAATTTCACTTCTCAGATATTTTTGCTTTTGTTTTATTGGTCCTTTGAGCAACCTTACTGGGCATTTGACTCATTCCCTTATTGTTTTTCCTTTCAGGTGATTAGTAGGTGGGATTTTGTACTTGAAGGGCTAGCTGTGTGACCAAGAGTTAGTTACCTTATTTCAGAGTTAGTATTGGCATTTAAGTGTAACAACTAAGACAAGTTGGTATTACTTAGGTTTTGTTTTGAAACTCCCAGTTGGAGAAATTTTGGATTGTATAAAAGCTTTGGGCCTCTATGTTAGATATTGATATACTTTTGGGAATTATTAGTGCATGCTCTGAATGACCGTTTGAGAGATTTATGATATTTTAAGGTTTTTTGATTTCGTTTGGGAGACTTCTGATAATTTTAAGGTTTCCTCTGATTTCCGTTTATTCGAACATTTACGCTCCGAGAATAAATAAATTTTTGGGGCGTTACATGAAACATCTCAGTAAAATAAGGTTTCATTAAAATTTTCAGATTAAAATAACTTAATTTGCTATGTCAAATAATTTGAGAATTTTCTTTAATCGGTACCCTAATTTAGCCTCTTTTGCGGACAATGAAAATTTCCAAAAACATTCCAGAGCGTACATCTCGTAAAAATATTAGGGGGTTACTATTTTGGACTTTGTGTAATTTTGGACCTAACTATTTACAAAAATTCGGATTAGAACTGCCTAATTAATTACCGACTTTTATTGCCTATTTGTGAGTTTTCAGAGGAGAGAAAAGAAAATAAAGGAAGAGAATAGAAGAAAAGAGAAGGGAAGAGAAAGGAATGCAATTTTCCTTTCTCTTGTTTGTTTGTTTAAGAGAGAAATGAAAGTATCATTCCTTTCCTTTGTTTGTGAGTTCTAAATAAAAGAAAAGAAAAGATATAACATTACATATATATCCTTATACATCAGTAAGCTAATTTTAAATAGACTTATAAGTATGATCCCAACTAAGAACATAATTTAGACCGAAAAAAAAAATTGATCATCAAGGACATCACATAAAGTTTGTGTCATAATAATGTGACAAGTCTCACATCACCGGTTAATGCCACAATAAAAAAAAATTACAAATTAGTCATGAGTTGACTACAAACATCTGACCATCCAAATTTAATTAATGTTAGAACAAAAGCATAACAATCAGTCATGAGTCAACTCTAACACCCAAATATCCTATTAGCGATAATTTGAACCTCTCATCATTTTTTCTACACATAAGCTTGCGTCTCTAGGGTGGACAGCCAGATAAAGCCCTCGGCTTTTCGGGATTCTTACCTGAGATTGTAGGAGATGAAGCTAGCCACCACTTATGTCACTTCTTCAGTTTGTTTGTAATAAATAGTATGATAGGTTTTTGTAAGAAACACTATGACCTAAAAGTCATTAAAAATTCAATCATTATAATCTCAAGGGTAATATGGGCACTATTAAAATATAACTTATGAGAGTTTCCTTTTTTTCCGTTTTTTCCCAATTTTGGGAAGAATGATTTAGAGACAAAAGATGCCCAAACTTTCCTCCCTTTTTTCTCCTTAAAAAAACTCACAAACTAGAGAAAAGGGAGGAAAGAAGTCACTTTCCTTTTTTTTCCCTCTCTATTCTCTCCTAAAAAACTCGCAAACAGGCTATTAGTGACACTTAAACTTACTATTCACATTAAACTCACACACTAGTCCACCTTTTTTTTCTTCTCACGCAGTCCATCTTCTTCCTCACTTCATTCACTGCCGAGACCCCCCCACCCCCCCCCCCCCACACACACACACACACACACATAGACACACACACTGCCACACATAACCACACCTTAAAAACCCATAACACACACTCTAACACATTTAAATCACACATATATACACAAACTATTAAACACACCATCACTCACCCAAAACACACATGAACACACACCCTGAAGCATACTTAGAACCCACACACACGAAACTCACTGATTAACACCACACCACCTAATTTAACATATAAACACTGAAGTTATACACCCTCTTGCACCACCAACACACACTCTATCACACACACACACACACACCACACTGCACCACTGCTGCGGTAGTAGCAGCGAACTCATTCACACACATAGCGCACGCGTGCACACACACTGGAAACGCACATTAAGGGTGAGAAATTACCTATTAAGTAATTCCCCAAGCCTTCTCTCTCTCTCTCTCTCTCTCTCCCTCTTCCTTTTTCCTTCCCTGCCCGAGCTCCTCTGTTCTTCCTACTTTCTCCTGTTCTGTTTCTTCCTTTCTTTCTTTCTTATTTTTTTTCTTTTTCCCGAATTCCCATTTTTCTCCTTTACTTTCTTTCCCTTTTTCTTTTGTTTTGATTTAATCCAATCCATTAGTTTTTTATTTAATTTGATTAGTCATCAGGTACAATAAGTAGGAGGTGGCTCCATGTTGTGATCATTTTTCCAAAAATTTGACACCTAGATACAAATTTCCAAAATTTGCAAAATGGCCCCTCAAAATTTCCAAATTACAAACTGACCTTAAAAGTTTTAAAATTTTACATTTTCACCCAAAACTTTTCTAATCTTTATTAATTCAATTAGATGTCACTAAAACATATACTGTCACTAATTTCATTTTATTTCATCACCGAAAATATAATTTACATTTACACCCCCCGAAGTTTTTCAAAATTACAAATGGCCCCCAAAACTTTAAGCTTCCATACGCTACTAATACCCAAGCACTACTCAAAATGAACGCCCATTTATTTTTCGAGTCTCTGATAGTTACTTTAAACCGCTCCAAAAGTGCGGGATATTACATTCTCTCCACCTTATAAAAATTTCGTCCTCAAAATTTGATCTCGGATCTTCCATCACTTACAGTGTCTAGGCACTATGCTTCCAATGCATCGCTCGGATAACTGTCATATACCAACTGAGTTACATTTAACCTTCGCACCTAGATTCATGTCCCATGAGTACTTGAACTCAACTATTTAAACTTATCATCGTAATGTTGATTTCACCCTGTCAAGTTATCACTTGCACTCTAACCATTCGGAACTTCACGAATAGTGACTTAGCTAATACGAAACTCGCAGAACTAAATCTGTACAGCTCTGAAATTAACGTACATATAACAAATTGAATCAAACTTTAATACAACAGGCTTCCATCGCATTATCCAGATACTATATCATTAGGCTGTATCATTTGCATAATTTACTTAACGATGGTAAGCTTAACTTTAGCTTAAGGTGCACCAAATTACTAGGTGATGGTCACGTGTGACTTGCACCCCGCCAACAGTAACAGAGATAGCCAATCACTATAAGCCCTCACACATTACGAAGGACAGAAAGCTGTAGCCACCCAACTTTCACTGCACACTTTAATATCTCAAAACAACGAGTCCAAACTATTGCCGAATTTATCACCAAGGGACGTGTTATCTTAACGTAGCGACGTATTGCATACCTATGATTCTGCATACACTTCACAGAACGACGACAGAGAACTGTAACCATTACGGTTTCACTGCGCACTCTGATGTCTTACCTTAATGAGTCCAAGCTGTTACCGAATTTGTCACATAGAGATGTGTTATCCTAACATAACGCAAAATATGATGCTGGATACCTATGCATTCATTTCCACTCGAGTTTAAGGCTCTAAGTTATCCCATCGCTTCCGATTCATAATCACATGGTTTACCAAAAATCTTTAGTCTTATCCTTCAATCATTTGTCTCAGTTAAACAGTTAAAATCTTCCAGTTCAAAAGCAAATAACCTGCAGTCTATTATCGCGGTTTAACCAAATCTCAATCTTATACCGAATCATCAGATAGATTGTCCAGATCTAATCCACGTTCTCAGAGTCTACTCGCTTGCTAATTATATGAGGCTTAGAAGTCTACATAACCTCATATTAGGGCAGGTGAAACTGTACAAATCCTAAATTAGGTAAAGATATACGTACATAACATATTATCAGTTTCCAAAATCATTTGAGAATAGAGCACAATAAAAATTATGATAATCAAATTAGCTATAAGCAACAACTATGGCATGTTACCATTTTAGAACATATTAAACAAACACCAATCACAAATAACTAGTGGTAATTATACAACAAAACATCTAACATTAATCACAACAACCACTAATATCAGTCAAGCATTTAGAAATCAAATGATAACAATAATCATAACTGGACGATCAAAACACAAAAATCTTTAACAAAATCATACCTATAGGCTCTCGAGATTTACGATACACTTTAATGACATTCTGAAATATGACGAGTACATAAACAATGGTGTAGGTCTGACGAAGCAAAGTCAATCCAATGACTCGAAGCGATTATACTCAGTAAGAGTTACTGGTCTTTAATGGAATTGGTAGCTTTCCTATGGCCAGTGGGTTAGATACTATCCTATTAAGTCCAAATAGATTCGAAATTAAAAAAAACAAATAAATATCCTAAAAACGGGATAAGCCGACTGAATATGAATGACATCTTCTCCGACGTCTTAGAGTATGTCGGCATTCAATTAAGTCGCACTTGAGTTCAATATAATGAACGAGATGACATAGTAGAATTCCAAATTTCTTGTCGTACTCTCAAACCAAACTTTCAGTCTTAACACCAGTCATTCTCTAAAACACTATTCTTACTCATAAATCAAATCACCAACTTAACTACTGCTCATACCTTATTAACTTTTCAAATACTACTAGGGTTTCCCTTGACAATCTTTGGATGCATGATTAGAGGATAACCAATCCCTGCTTAATATGATATCAAAGTCGCGAATAATAAAGGGGATAAGATTCATAAGAAGATCTCTCTGCCTTACATGGACAATACATTATAGAGAACCGTAGAAACAATCAAAAGACTCTCCGATGGAGTACCTATCACAAGATCAGTTCTTAATGGATGAGTTTCACCTTCAACCACTATGCGAAAGTAAGGTATACACAAGTATTTGACACTCTAGAATCAAACAATATACAAACATCTAATGGATTAACCTGTAGTGTACCTGACACCAAAACAGCAGATGTAACAACATCCTGAATAGACATAGAATGCATCTGCCTCTACGGGACTTGGGGTTGCTGGGTCTCGCCCTGCAGCGTTGTCCTCTTCCCTTATGAGGAACACTGCTCGCTGTTACACTAGCTATAGGCGCACAACAACAAGTTGACTGATTATTTCTCACAAATGGACAGTTTCGAACTTAATGCTTCACACTGCCATGCCTAACACATCATCCGGTCAATTAATAGCATAACTCAACACTCTGACTTCTCCCACGCATGACACATGGGGTGGCTGGAAAAGCTGACCCGCCACCCTAACCAGCACTCTATGTAGTTCAAACTCTTGGACTTTGTGACGGTCCAAGTCTCGTACTCTGAGCTGATCGAGCACCTAGACCCTGAGCTCCCCTAAATCCGATACTTGACCGTAGTAGAATCCCAGAACTCAGCCCAGATTTAAATCCCCGAGCTGATGTAAGCCTGAATCCCTGATTCTGGCTCAACCTAGCCTTTGGGCATCCTGCTGTGTCGATTGTAAAAACTTTGCTGACGACTGTCAGCTCCTACAGATCTGTTCTGGGAAAACTCTTGCCTCTCTCTCTATCTGTCCACCCTATGTTTGCTCGAGCATTCTCTATTGTCAGACTTAGATTTCTCCAATACACATGCTAAGTAAAGACATTCCATATAGCTCACCAATCGAGCTGAGATCACCGCATCTCTTAGTCCAGGCCTAAGCCCCCACTCAGACTTCCAGCAGCTATCTACCTCTGTCAGTAACATTCTCATTACAAATCTAGCGAAACACAAAAACCTCATCTCAAACTCGTCTACCGCCTCTTAATTTGTTGCCTCATATTAACAACCTCCCTTAACATTTATGAAATCTCACAAAAATAGCGGTTGAAAAATAATTTTCTAAACTATTCACAAGTGACATCAATCAATTGCCGATGAGAGTCAGACTCTTTGCTACAGTTTTCTACCACTAATCGGCCTCATCTTTCTATTTATAGACATAAAATTCAACCTTTTGTTTCCCACTATAGTAAATAACTCAAAAAATCTTCTCTATTTCGTTAATCCAGTTCTCTGCCTCTATAGGCTCCAATAACCTCCTATAGCTATTCTCATTTTATTTGTTAAATTCACCCAAGATACTCTCATCTCAAGGTTATGGTTGTGGTTGGACCGGATTCGGTATTCTTGGCTACTAGCTAGCCAGATTTCGAGTTTCATCAGATCATAATCGGGTTCTTAGTGTTCAGAATCGTAACCATCAGTTCTGGGTTCCGCTTTTCCCTCTATTTGGTAGAGGTGCCCCCCTTACAATCATAAAACCTCCATATAGTACAATGCCCAATCTAGGGATTATTTGGTCAGGTTTTTTCAATGTTGGGAAAAATCCCTGCTCCTCTTATACAAACCTGTTAGAATCTCATCTATCGGGGATCTCTAGGCCCGCCGTACTATCTCTACTGCCAGTACTCTGAGTGCGGACTATACTAATACAATTAAAAGCTATCAGTGTTATTCTAACACGTGTCTAAAGAACACACAATGACAAGTCAAAGGTAGATCTCTTAATTCTACCATCATCATATCCCATTGTCATTAACCGAAATACGATTCTACAGAATTGTGTTACCTATACTTTGTGGTTCCGTGCTTACAAAATTAGATGCCTATACTATGTGGTTCCGTGCCTACATAATCATATACCTATACTCTTAATACCACAAGACCGAACCGCTTTGATACCAACTATAACGCCCCTGAAATCCAGAGCTCCATCGCCTCGAACTCCCGAGACATTAATCTACCACATCACATCAAACCTGTCAAATCCTGCCCATTGACACATACTTCAAAGTTCTAAATAGATATCAGCTCAAATACTTCAAAATATGTATAGTCCAAAAGGAACTTTAACTTAGGCTAGTCTTACAACTCAACACTTCTAAAACTCAATTTAGGTTCCTTACAAAGCAACTAACAATACTGACCAACGCAGGGGTCTTACTTCACAGTAGTGGTGGGTTCACTGAAATCTCACACAGACTCTAAACCCATTCCCGAGCATTCTAAGGCTGAGCATTACGTGCAAAACGAAGTCAAACAAAGGGTGAGCTTTTGAGAGTTTACTAAAGTCGTACAAGGACAATCGAAGGAATTACAAAATGATTCAAAAGAATCCAGTCGACAATGATTTCCAAAAATACTTCAAACGATCTAAATAGCGCAATGATTTCCAAAATATTCAAAATTCATCATAAGTAGATACCAAAATAAACAATAACAATCACGACGGGTTCCAACACGATCAATAAGAGATCATTTCCAAAGTCATCATTCCAAAATACAATGATGGTTTCCTAAAGGATTTCAAAACGAGTTCAAAGGCAATCTGGAAGGGATTTTTAACAAACACGAACCATTTGAGACAGTCTTTTCCAATCATTTCTGAAATAGTTACTGCAAGATACATGTAAAAAAATTAACAATGTTGATCCTGGGCAGTTGCGATGCCTTTCAGGCAAAGCCCGTATGGTGTACACATGCATGATGTACCAGAATAACTAGTCCCACTGGGTACTAGCCTGCGTTCCACATAGGATTCAAACCAGCCTTATAACACCTCCCCGTAGTACCGTTTCCCAGATTAACACAAAATCAACAATATCAATGAGCATTAACATAAACTCAAATCACCGAAATCAATTCAGGTTTCAATAATAATAAACATACTGATATAAGTCATTACTCGGAATTCCAGAATAACCACAAATAAACAGCAATAACGATTACAAACGATTGTCGAATATAGGCACAACATTTCAAAAGAAAGAATGCAAACAATTATGGAATATGTCCATAATGCAATAACATGCGATCATCGATAAGATTTCCAAATAATCGATTCAGGTTCAATACTAGGGTTGTCTGGGCAGTAACATGCTGATATCAATACATAATTCAGTGTTCGATATTAGTCATAAATAAATCAAAGGAGTACCTTACGACTACGAGTTATCGAAATAAGGGTTCGGACGAAAGTCCTTATCCAGGGTTCAGATATAAACCCTTACCTGGATCCGAAGTTAAGCTATTTAACAGGAAAGTCTGTTGCTTTAACCTAAATGGAACAATCCAATTATTAGTATGCAGTATATAGACTACGGTATTATAAATCAATACGGACTCAGGCATACACCCAGAATGGCCCCCTTATCGAGTATGTAAAATTACCAGAACGCCCCTCTAGGACTTAAATTACCAAAATGGCCTCCTTGTGACTAAAATCGCTAAAATATCCTTACTGTATATGAATTTATCCAAAAATAGTTTTTATAGGTAAAATTACCAAAAATACCCCCCTCAAGGTAGTAAATTATCAAAATACCCCCTGAGTGTTTCCGAAACCAGAAAAATCCCCAAAACATCTTAAAGCACTATTTTAAGCATTTGGAAGTCATTTTTGGGCTAAACAATAATTTCGGAAATTTTTGCCCGAAAATCCCGAACCAGTATCCGCACCGAGCACTCAAAAGCCGATTTGGCTAAAAATAGCTATTGACTTCGGAATGGCACAAATATTTAGGTAATGAAACCGCTAAGAAAAATAAGGTTTCAGTAAAATTTTCAGATTAAAATAAGGATATTTTAATCTGAAAATATTGGGGGTTACTGTTTTGGACTTTATCTAATTTTGGACCTAACTATTTATAAAAATTTAGATTAGAACTGCCTAATCAATTCCCTACTTTTAGTGACACTATTCACATTAAATTCACACACTAGTCCACTTTTTTTTTCACGCAGTCCATCTTCTTCCTCACTTCATTCACTGTCGAGACCCACACACACACACTCAATACACACACACACACACACACACACACACACACACAGCCACACATAACCACACCTTAAAAACCCTTAACACACACTCTAACATATTTAAATTACACACACACACACATTATTAAATGAACCATCACTCACCCAAAATGCACATGAACACACACACTGAAGCACACTCAGAACCCACACACACGACACTCACTGATTAACACCACACCACCTAATTTTAACATATAAACACTGAAGTTGTACACCCTCTTGCACCACCAACACACACTCTATCACACACACCACACTACACACACACCACACTACACCACTGTTGCGGTGGCAGTAGTGAACACACACACATCCGCACATACAGAAACACACATTGGAAACGCACACAACTAAGGGTGAGAAATTACCTATTAAGTAATTCCCCAAGACTTCTCTCTCTCTCTCCCCCTCTTCCTTTTTCCTTCCCTGCCAGAGCTCCTCTGTTCTTCCTTACTTCTAATGTTATGTTTTTTCCTTTCTTTCTTTCTTATTTTTTTCTTTTTCCCGAATTCCCATTTTCCTCCCCAACTTTCTTTCCCTTTTTCTTTTGTTTTGATTTAAGCCAATCCATTAGTTTTTTATTGGGAAAAATAGGGAATGACCCCCTCTACTTTACAGGTTGTGCGTTTTGCCCCCCTCTACTTCAAACTTAAGCACTAAACCCCCCCACAGTTTAAGAAAATGGGCACAGTTGACGAAAATCATCCAAGTTAGCTGCATTTTTTGGAGGGAAAGCATTGGCATCCTAAAGGTATTTTTTAAGACCAAAATGCCCTTATACTCTCTTTATAACACAAAACTTCATCCCTTACCCTCATTTCTTCCACTACCAAACCTTCCAGCAGCCTCCTTTCTTCCTCTACCAACATCCCAACTACATTTTGGTTCTCTACCCACATCTTCATGCCATAATGGATAACATTATCATGCAAGAGCGAGGAATCAACATGCTGCTATGCTGCTATGCTACTGTGGTGTTGTAGCTCCGGTGAAAACCTCATTCACTGTTCAAAACTTTGGAAGAAGGTTTTTTGGGTGTGCTATGTACGGGTATGTAGTATAATTATGATTTCTCTAATTTTTAAAAATATAATTGATTTTCCTAATTTTTCAAGTTTTTGATGTTCTAGATCTAGGGAAATTGTGAATATTTTGATTGGGTTGATCCTCCAATGTCCAGAAAAGGGAGTGAAGTTCTTGGCAATATGTTAGCCAACATCAAACAGCTTGAAGAGGAATTGGCTACATCTCGTAAAAGGGAAAGGCTTTACAAGAAAGCCTTAATTGGAACTCTTGTTATCCTAATCTTTCTACTCTTTGCTAAGAAGATCTAGTTGAAAAATTTGTTTGTGAACCTGCTAATGTGCTGTGTAACGAAAATATGCTGTGTAACGCAAATCTAACCGCTGTAATGTACTGCTAATGTGCTGTGTAACGCAATGTGCTATTTTTAATTGTACTGCTAATGTGCTGTGTAACGCAAATCTAACCGCTGTAATGCAAATGTGTAATGCAAATCTATCCTATGTAATGCAAATGTGTTGTGTAATGCAAATCTATCCTCTGTAAGTGTGTAGAGAGTTGTTTGTGAACCTGTTTTAAGTGCTAATCCACATAAAAAAACCTGTGAAAAACTAACTACTAATACCAACCAAATGCACCCTGAAAGCACCTGTTTGAAACATCACCATAAAAACCACCAACCAAATGCAATTTCCAACAAGTGCTTCCAAACCAAAGTCATCAGAAATCTATACAAACATCTAACAATAAACCATATCAAAATCTAAATTAAAAAGTAGCCAAAGTTTCCAACAACATTTTCTAAATCTAACAAGTTTCCAACAGTTCCAACAAGTAAACCATAAAAATATCTAAAGTAAAGTACATGCCATATTCATCATTCCACTACTTCTTGCCAACATGACCCTTCTTCCCTCCAACAGTTGTTTGCTTTGCAATTGAATCCATCTGTCTCTTTTTATCAGCAGCCTCCATCCTTTGTTGCCTTCTCAAAGCAGCTTCAAGTAAAACTTGTCCTCATTGTTTCAAAGCATTCCTATTTCAGGAAACATTTATCTCTTTTTCAGCTTTTGCAAAAAGATGCTTTATGATCAACCCCTCTCAAACTGTCAAGACTAGCCTATTGGCTAAAAAGGCATATTTATCTTTTTTTTTTTCTGCTTTTGCAAAAAGATGCTTTATGATCAAAAGATTAACACTAGGAAAAATGAAATATCCTATAGTTTACACATTCTTTCCATGATCATCACCTTTCTCAATCAAATCTTTAAGTGCAATAGGGAGAACCTTCCAAAACTCAGTGACAAACTCATTTCCTTTGCGCTTGCTGTTCTGCAAGATATCATTCGCAAGATACAAAAGAGGAACTTTCTGAGCTATCTCTGAATCATGGAACTGTTGAGCCCATGTTGAAACAACTAGCTCTGCTTTGCTCCGGTGGAATATACACCAATGTGACAATGCTATACACAAAGTCAAGGTAGTAAGATATGACTAAATGCAACGAATTACCATCCAAACCAAAATTAAAAAATATTCACTTCTCCTAGACCAGACATCTTGAAGCTTTCAAACTTGAAACTTTGAGTAAGTTCAAAAGGCTCGTCATTCCATATCATAGAGGACTCTTGTTCTACAAAAAGGATCTAATAGGTTTCTGGATTCGATTTGTCAGTTTGACAGGATTCATCAACAAAAACTTACTAACAAAAGATCAAGCACGTTTTTGCATACATTTTTGGGATGGTAAGAAATTTGCTCTCTAACCTTTCTCAGTAAGAAATTTGCTCTCTAACCACCTCAGCCCGCAAAAAATGAAGGGTATACATGCATAAAATGAAAAGCTGCCAGGGAGCATTCTTATGGTTGCTCAAGTGACATGAACGATGACATGAGTCATCGAAACTCATCAAGAAAAAAAATATAAAATGTTCTATATGGAGTAGCAGATTATTACTAATTAGTAAGCAACAGCCACAGAAGCACATATGACAACATTCTTATGAGTCCCAAGTATCTGTTATTAGCCAAGAATGTAACCGTGTATTAGGAATTCAACGTTCAATAACAAAAATATCAGTCACAAGCTGAAAGATTCAACACAAAAGAGACGTCATAGTAAGCATCCAACAAGAGTTAGCCACGTCCCTAAAAGTTTCCACATAACCTCACTGATATCCAGAAATGGCATGCACGTCCTGCATACAGTCAAATAAGGAAAACCTCTAACTAAACATGCAAAACAGATGACTCCTCTCCAGAATCACCTGTGTTTAGTTATTCGTTAGATTGGGTAAAAAATATACTAATCACACCATAGTCTCTCATGATTACATGTTTTGTAAATGTCCAATTGTTGAAATAAACTCATTATATCTCGGTCTGAACCGATAGCTCTCAGAGACAGGCAACCACACTGTCCAAAGAAAAGACATACAAGCTACCATAGTATAAAATAATTATAAAGCAATTGTGTTGACTAAAAGTGATCTAATTTTATTCTGATCGAAGCATTAAACATGAATGAAGGTAAGTCGAAACCGGTTCCATAGCAAGTTCCGACATGAACAAGCAGAAACAGAAACCGTTGACCTTTTCTCTTCTAAGCCCTGAATGTAATCCTTCAAATATCCTCTACACAAATGATTCTAGGCCAGGCTCAAATAGAGCTTACAACCCAAGGACCAGAGCTAACGGATTACAGATTACGACAAGGGTTACATAGTGTTCGGCAAAGAGCGTAAAGTGCTTTAAAATCCAACAATTTTTCTCTCCACATACCTTTAGATGATGGGTATTAAGAAAAAACATACCTTTACGTAGACTCGCACCACATAAGCACCGTTGCAGCTGAAGATCGCAACGGTTTAGCAGATCGACACGATTTCCAAGTTGTTCCTCTCTTCATTCAGTAGATCGGCGACGCATATGGGGATGAACAGAGAAGATTGCACGGATTTGGGCATGCTTCCCAAAAAACTTTGAGAGAGAAAGATGAAATAGGAGAAAGCAGAGAGAGATTGCACGGGTTTGGGGATGAACAGAGAAGACCGCAACGGTTTAGCAGATCGGCAAGATTTCAAAGTTGTTCCTCTCTTCGTTCAGTAGATCGGCGACGCGACGCATATGGGGATTAACAGAGAAGATTACATTGGTTTGGGCATGCTTCCCGAAAAATTTTGAGAGAGAAAGATGAAATGGGTTTGGGCATAGAGAGAAGATTACACGGGTTTGGGCATGCTTCCCGAAAAATTGAAGGTTATATGGAAGGATAAAAAGGACATTTTACAAAGATCTGTTACGGTCAATTAACTGTGCCTATTTTCTTAAACTGTGGGGGGGTTTAGTGCTTAAGTTTGAAGTGGATGGGGGCAAAACGCACAACGTGTAAAGTAGAGGGGGTCATTCCCTATTTTCCCCTTTTTTATTTCATTGGACTATCCACATGTACAATAAGTAGGGGGTGGCTCCATGTTGTGATCATTTTTCCAAAAATTTGACACCTAGGTACAAATTTCCAAAATTTGCAAAATGGCCCCTCAAAATTTCCAAAATTACAAATTGACCCTAAAAGTTTTAAAATTTACATTTTTACCCAAAACTTTTCTAATCTTTATTAATTTAATTAGATTTCACTAAAACATATATTCTCACTCCTTTCATTAATTTTCATCACTAGAAATATAATTTACATTTACACCCCCGAAGTTTTCCAAAATTACATATGGCCCCCAAAACTTTATGAAATTATATTTTTGTCCCAAATTCATTTTAAGCTCCCATTCGCTAGTAATACCCGAGCACTGCTCAAAATTAATGTCCATTTATTTTTTGGATCTTCGATAGTTACTTTAAACCGCTCCAAAAGTGCGGGATATTACAGATTCAGATAATATTGACATGGGCACAGGGTAATAGACAAGCAAAGCCACATAGGCAATGCACAATACAGAGTACATGTAACAGCCCGACACTTGGTAATGTCTAGCCGGTTAGTTCATTATGCGATGATTTTCATACGCAACATTTAGCGATTAGCGTTATCAAAATTTTATCGGCAACCTCTAGCAACAAAAGGTTGTTGAAACCCTAAGTTATAAATTAAGATGTCAAATATAAGTGATATTGATGGAGGTATTAGTGACAATTAGTGTAAACGATATTTTAAGAGTTTTTTAGCGACAAATTTTAGAAACCACAAGTTATAGGTTTTATTGATTAAGATCTTCAGCGACAATTAACGTTAATGATATATTTTTTTGTAACCATTAGTGATGATTTTGTACTTTATCGTTAGCATTGATACTATATTAGCGACGGTTTGCGTATCGGGATTATGTAAATACCCATTAAAGTTTTCTATTGCATTTTTATCATAACTAGTTAATTTAAGTTTGGGTACATTTTTAAATAACTAGCGAAACTTGAAGGGGTTTTTTTGGTAGTTTATTTTTTAGGGTTTTATATTTATACCCCTTTTATGTGAGAGCAACCGTCCCCCATATTTTCCTCCTTCTGAAAAATGGCCAAGAGAGATACAGAGAGTTACAGACAGAAGGATTTCCCGGTGATCGAATTACAGTTTCCGGGTTTTTTTTTCTAATCCTTTTCTCTTTAAATTATTTAGGGATTTATGGATCAAGGGTGGCTGTGAGAAAGGGGTACCAGCCGAGTGTTTAGCATGTGAGTTTAGTGATGCCGTGAGTGATCGGGAAAATGGCAGCCATGGGCTGCTGTGAATGCTTTGATACCGAGAGATGTTCGTGGTGATTGGGCAGCTTGTGTGTATGATTATGGTGTGGGTTTCTTCTTGGGGGAGCAAGGGTGATTGTAGGTGAAGAGGGGCTGCTGTGAAAGGCAGTGAGTGTTGGTGATGGGTATGCATGCAGTGAAGAGGGATGTCTGCGATAAAGGCAGTCGTGAGTGGGTTCATGTGCACTGTGTGTTATGTGTGTGTGTTTGGGCAAGAGAAGACCCATTGCAGCAGTGGGTGTGAGAAGAATGTGTGGGTTTAGAGGGAGAGAGAGAGAGAGATCATGGGCTGTTGTAGTGGGGTGGTAGTCCAGCGCGGTGAGGGGTAGAAAAAGGGAATGTTGTGCAATTGTGTGTGCGTGTGAGTGCTCTAAGTGGGTGATATACAAAATACAAATAGGCATGAAAGAGTAACTGGGTATTGTGATTGATGTGTGCTATATATATATATATATATATGTGTGTGTGTGTGTGTGTGTGTGTGTGTGTAAAAAGAATAAGAGGAAGAGGGAGACGGCAGTGGGCATGTTGAAGTGATATTTATATGTGGTTATCTGTTGGAGTTAATGAAGGAACCAACTGTGAGTGGTGGTGTGTGTTTATATAGTATATGTGTATATGTATGCTTGAGTGAAGGTGTGTGTGTGTGTGTGTGTGTTTGTGTGTGTTATGAGTGGTGTTTCATGTGTGAGCAAGTGGTGGTTATGAGATGAAAATGGGGAGCAAAGGGAAGCTGCGTGAACAGTAACTATGGACTGGTGACTGTTCTGGATAGTGGACGGAGAAGAAGATGAAATGGGTATGTTTGCACAGGCGTACCACGACTTAGTGTTAGGATCGACACGTGTGTAGACTTGCGCACGGTTATCATTAGTACTTAAAAGTTTACCATATTATACGTTAGGCTAAATTAGAATTTCTGGAAATGTTTTATAATTTTCTGAAATTGCATGTATTTTTAATATTTTCGGCAAGTTCAAAATTATAAAATTCTTTTAAGCCTTTTAGACTCATGAAAATATTTTGGAAAAATTAGAGTAATGTTTTTGTATCACAAAGACAACTCAGTTTTAGTTTCGTAAATTTTAGAGTTGATTTGCTATAGTTTTTGTATAGCATTGGTTTTAGCAAAACGAAAGTTAAAAAATAATTTTGATGTCTTTTAAATTCTGATTTTAATTTCTATAATTTTTATACATATTTTAAAGCTGTTAAAAAAATTATGGGACCTTAATTTTCACCTAGAAACAATTGTGGCTATTTATGGGTTTTTATTTCATTTAAAGAAATTATTTTAATTCGAAAATATTCAAAATTTCAGAAAATTTATATTTTGAACTTTTATTAATGTTTTAAGCTATAAAAGTGTTTTATTGTAATTTATTATGAATTTTGAGATATGGTTACACAGTAAAGAACGTACATGGTTCACGGTTAGGTTAGCCGTGTGCGGGACCGCTTTGAATTGCGCGATTTCGGAGTTAGAAGTAAGCACGTGATGAGTAGTTGATATTAGGTTTATAGTATTGTAGTATAGATTGTGTTTTAACATATGGATTGCCAATCTAGGTTTATTCAGAAAATTTCGATCGAGATTTGGTAGCATTGCTTAGCTTGGACCGAGGTAATGATTTTCTCTCCGAACCCTACCCATTATTCTGACCTCAGATGTTTTAATCTCAACTGTTTTGCAAATACTATTGAACTATGGTTTTATTAAAATTCCATGAAAATATTTGGATATGCCCGTGAAACCCTAATTTGAGCGGTTTAGCGATCGTTTGAAATTTTGATTCATGCTTATATGTTTATTGACTCAATCATCGTAAATATATTTTCAATTCTATTTATTGCTTCTCAATGTTGACATGAGTTAGTAATCTGGGAGTTATAAGGATGGTATGTATTGCTGGAATTATAAGAATGGTCTGTTGGTTGGGTTAAACTAGTACCCAAATGGACTAGTCAATGTACATATGCATATGTAAAGCGTATCGAACACTGCCGGGGTGGCTTTGCTACAGCGTACTACTCATTCAAAGTTTCCTTTCTGTTTTATTGTACCTGAAGTGTTTTGAAATGATTATATCTGAACTGTTTTGAATGACTACTTATTTAAGGGATTGAGTTGATACTCATCCCTATGTTTATATTGAAATGCTATGATTTTCTTTGAAAACCCTTTTTAAAATTATAATTTGATTGTATTTAGAAAATCATTTGAATCGTTCTATTTCTCCGTTTTAAAAGTTGTTATTTGGTTTAAATGTAAAATCGTCTAATCGTCATTGAATTGTTTTTAAATCTTTGATCGACCTTATTGGGCTCTCGAAAGCTCACTCTCCTTTGACTTCCTTTATGTAGGTAGTGACCATTATTAGATTACTAGAAACTGGATTAGAGGCAAGTAAGCGAGTGAATTTAAGTTACCGTATTTTCTATTAGAACCCCTCCGTGGGTGAAGAGTATTATTTAAAATTTGTAGGACGTCGACTTGGTATTTTATTTATGACAAATCAATTGAGAGTATGATTTGATTAAAGGTTTCGCTGCTCCGATGATGACTGTCCATTTGGTTATGAGGATATCATTGTCTTAGTGTCATTGTTCGATTGAATGGTAACGTTCCGAAAAATTCCGGGATGTTACAGTACATATGCATAATGTCCAATAACTAGTCATGTCTATCAAGGTACTAGCCTGCGTCCTATGCAGGAACAAACCATCCTTATAACGCCCTCCCAATACAGAATAGATGAGCAAAGCCAAACATGCAGTTTTCAATAACGGAAAATCCTCACGTTAATTTTCACAGGAATAACATACGCATTTCAACATTCAAATCAAAATCAATGCTTGAATACACAATAAGAGATGAGCATCAACAAGAGTTTGAAATATCACCTGAGGTTCAAAATAGGGTTTCAATGGCAATAACATATGCTAATATCAGTTCAGATATTCAGAGTTCAAAAATAGCCATGGACAAATCGAAAGAACAAATACAAACACAAATTGATGAATTTGAGGGGTGGACATAAATCCTTGCCTTAGGGTTCGGATAAAAATCCTTACCCACGGTTCAGATAAAAACCCTTACCTCGATCCGAATCTAAGCTAGTCTAACCGAAAATTCTTTTACTTTAACCTAAAGGAAAGAATCAAATGATTAGAATTCAATTTATGTTGCGATTCTATTCAGACAATACCAACTTACTTATATTCCCATAATGACCACTCACTGGATATGTAAAATTACCAAAAATACCCTTCTGACATCTAAATCACCATAACATCTTTCCAGTAAGTAACATCACTAAATATTCCTATCGAATTTGAATTTATTAAAAAGTACCTCTTATAGGAAAAATTACCAAAACACCCCCCTCAGATAGAAAATTACCAAAACACTAACTTGTGCCCCTCGCACTAGAAAAATCTCAAAAGCATTTGAAAACATTCTTTTAAGCAACTTGAAGTCATTTTTGGGCTAAAACGTGTTTCAGGAAATTTTCACTCGAAAATTCCAAACCGGTGTCCAGATTTAGCGCTCAGAGGCCAGTTCCACTAAAAATAGCTATCGACCTCGATTGGCACGAAATTTTAGATACTAAAACAATAAGGTTTGCTATACTAAATAAATCGAGAATTCCTTTTTATCGATACCCTAATTTAGCATCCCTCGTGGACAAAGAAAATTTTCAAAAATTTCCACAGTGTATATTTTGTTAAAAAATTTGGGGTTACTGTTTTACACTTGGTCAAACTCTAAGCGAAACTATTTTTAAAGAATCATAGAATAAACTGTGCCTAACCCTAACTCCCTTTAGTGACAATTACAGTCACTATTCAAATCAAAACCTACACTATTGCATCTTACACAACACGTACTCCTTTTTCCTCACTCATTACCCCCCCCCCCCCACACACACGTATCTACACCTAAATATACACTTTAGCACACCCAAAACACACACTACCACACACACTCACCCACCCAAACACACATACACACACACACACACACACTGTCAAACACTAAAAACACATAGATACCCTCGACAACGCACACACACAGCAACCCACCCCAACTCCCTCCTAAACACACATTAGCACCACACAAAAAAATTTACACACACAATCACACACAAACTCACATACACACACACATACACACACTGCACAGCCATGTACACGGCTGTGTCACACACCCACCCACCCATCCACACACACACACACACTTACTCACTCACTAAAACACTCTCCACACACACTTGTTCAGGGCTGCTAGGGCAGCCCTGTCCTCCCCTTACACACACAAACTCCCACTCGCACACAATAATGAACACCGCACTACCTCGCGACCAAACACACACAAAGAACTCACCCTAGAAACACACTAAACACACACACACACACTAAAAGGGTTGAAAGATTATCCCGAAGAATGTCCTCAATATCTCTTGTGCTGATTTTTCTGCCCGAGCGTCTCTTCTTCTATTTTCTCTCTTCTCTTCCCCTATTTATGTTTCTTATTTCTTTTTCTTTTAATTCTCTTCAATTTCCTTTAATTCCCTTTTCAAATCTTACCATTAGTTTATATTATAATGTAATTAGTCATCATATAAACCAAGTAAGTGGTGGTAATAATATATGACATTTTTTTCTAAAATTTTGACACATAACATACCATTTTTCATAACTTGCAAAATAGCCTCAAAAATTTCCATATTTACAAAAATGACCCCAAAACTTTACAAAATTATATTTTGACCCCAAAATGATTTTAACCTTTCATACCCTACTAATACTAGAGAATTGCTCAAAATTATTGCCCTTTTTATTTTTTTAAGACCATGGATGATTATTTTAAACAGCTCGAAAAAATACGGCCGACTGTTCCAATACTTTTCAAGGAGTACGCTATCGCCTGGCATTCGAGAGAGAATGCTGGCTTTGTAGAGTAAATGGAGGACAGAGCTGAACTCGGACCTCCCGAGTGCTTGTGAAATAAGGTCCCTGGACAGACCACTCTGGTCTTAACTTGCAAAGTTTCTGTTTGACATGCTTGGCTTCGGGAAGGATATGTATGTGGTGTTACATGATTGATGGGTCTATACCGGGCATGTCACTACATGACCAACCAAATACATCGATAAGTTCCCTAAGAAGTGCAATGATTCCTTTTCTTTCTTTCTCATCTGGACTAGGACCTATTTTGATTTCTTTTACATTTTTGGGGGTACCTATGTTGACTTTGACTATTTCTTCAGTCAATTGGCTTGACATGAATAGATTCCCTATTTTTTTATTTATTTCATCACTTCTTTGGATATTTTTTCTCTTTCGGGTCCATTAGGCATTACTCATCATTAACCGAGTTAATAGATTCATTATAACATATATCAGTAGCCAAGGAATAATCAAAATCAATCTTCATATTATCAATCAAATAGTCTGGAAAATAATAGCAGGTAAGCAGATTTAAATTGGCTAAGGTGACATAAGCATCCAAGTCTTCTGGTACCGAAGCATCTTTGATAACATGACTATCTTCTGTTACCTCTCTCAGAATCAGTGGTCCGTACTCGATCATCCAATTCCGCGCCTCACCCTGTGCTGAAATGATTAGTCTTGCTGGGTTTATGATCTGGTCATCCACCTCATAGGTAAGCACCGAGATATACATATCAGTGAAGCATGCCGGCATTGCTTCCGGTTCCATCAAATCCATTTAATCAGAAACTCCTTCAGTTTCTGGATTGGTCTGTACTTCGACCCACTCGCAGTCATAGAATATCTCTTATCCTTTAATCTGCTTCCCAGTCTCAGCATTATAAATTGGCTCTGGAAACTTATAGAAGGTCCCACTCTCTCCTTCTTTGACGGAGCTTCTATTCATGGTGGGGACTTTAGTCATGCCTTCTACATTCGTATGCTGCCCGCTTTCCTTATCCTTCCTGGCTTGGGCAAGTTTCTAGATGGCTTCCTTTTTCTCCTTTTTGGTTGGCTTAAATCCCAAGCCAAACTGAATCTTTCAAACTTCGTTTTTGGGTTGAGAAAAGTCTTTCATTCAAAGGACATCATTTTTATTCGATCGATTCCATCAGAAAATGTCTTTAGATCCAAAATGTTTTCATTCAAAAAGATAACTTTTCATTCGAAAGAATATTCTTGTATTCAAATATTTTCATAAGAAACGTCAGTTTTACTCGAAAGATATTTTCATTCAAAAGTTTCTCAAAATTTCCTCGACCTATTCCAGCAGAATTTGATTTTTGGTTTAAAATCATTTTCATTCGAAAGTTAGAGTTATCATTCGAAGCACATGATCTTTCATTCGATTGAATCGTTCAGTGGCTCTAAGTAACTTCCGCTCTTCAATTTCCTTCGAATGAATCTGGTATTCATTCAACCGAATTATTTAGATGTAACCTTAACCTTTCTCGAGTGAAGTTCCACCGAACATTTTTTAAATATTCATTCAAATTATTTCTTTTAAAATATTCTATGTCTTATGCTCTTAGACGATCATATTCTTTCAAGTATAAAATGGACCCTTAGAGAGTTTATAACTAACTTTTTCTGATCTCTAAAAATCTCTCTGAATAGCTCTCTCAACATATTTATACATCTTTACACAATTCTTTGAGTGAGTTCTTTGTTTGAGATCTTGTAAAGCAAGCTTCTTGGTTAAGTTCTTTAAGATTCTGATCTTCCCACCTAAGAAAGCTTAACTCATTTTTTTTTCATTGTAATATCACTCTTCAAGGAGTATGAATTGCATATAAGTTGTAAATCTTCATTTCACTTGTAAGTGTTGGAAACCTTGAAGAGATTTTAGAACTGTATTGAGGTTTGAGCTAGCACTCGAAGAGAGCTGTTTACTAGAAGGCTCGAGTAGGTCTCCCTTGTGCGGATTGCTCGGGGACTGAACATAGGCAGGTGGGGCCAAACCAGTATAAATCTTTGTGTTGATCTGTGATTGTTATTATCTTGTTAGCTAAATTTTAAATTTCTACTTTAAGCTGTAAACACCTATTCATAACCCCCCACCCATCTAGCTGTATTTAGGGACCTACAAGTTATGTCAGAGCCGTGTGCTCTGTTATTTCTCTTGTGACCTAACCGTCAAGAGCTAAAGATCAAACTATGGAAGAAGGTTCAACAACTAATCGACCACCTCTGTAGAAGAATGATAACTACATAAACTGGAAGAATCGGATGAGAAGCTACTTAAGGCAGGAAATGTGGTATGTCATAGAAAATGGCCCGATCATTCCCATGAAGGATGGTCCAGAAGGAAACAAGAACGTAAAATCCTGCACTTTTGGAGGAGTTTAAGATAACTATCGGAGACCCAAAAAATAAACAGGCGTTAATTTTGAGCAATGCTCGGGTATTAGTAGTGTATGGGAGCTTCAAATTTGGGGCAAAATATAATTTTGAAAATTTTTGGGGTCATTTTGTAATTTTGGAAAACTTTGGGGCAATAAATATTAATTAATGTTTTTAATGGTGAAGAATAATAAAACGTGTGATAGTATATGTTTTAGTGACATTTAATTAAATTTATGGAGATTAGAATAAATTTGAGTCCTAGATGTAATTACACGAAGTTTGGGACGTTATTTTGTAATTATTGAAAGTGAAGTATTAGGTGTCAAATTTTGGAACAATGAGGCATAATATGATGCCACCACCTACTTGGTTATGTAATGACTAACAAAATTATATTATAAATTAATGAATTAGTTAGATGTTTAAGAAATTAAATGAAAGAAAAGAAAGTAAAGAAAAGAAAGAAATAAACAAAATTTGAAAAAAAAATTGAGAGAAGAACAAACAGTAATCGAGGAAAAAAAACAGAGCAGGAAGAACAAGAAACATAGAAAGAGAGAACATGGGGGACTTTGGGTAGAAGAAAGAAAGAAAGAGAGGAAGGAAAAAAAGGGGAAGAAGTAGAAGGAAAGGAAAGGAAAGGAAGAAAAGAAGAAAGAAAACAGAGAGAAGAAGCTCGGCTGAGGGGAAAGCGAGGGGAAAGGAATATAAGAAGAGAAAGAGAAATAAAAAAGAGAAGAAGAAAAATTAATACAACCCTAAGGGTAAATCCTTTCTTCTTTAGGGTAATGTTTATTGTGAATTTAATGTGTATATGTATATTTTTCAGGGGCAGTGTGTATTTTCTGTGTGTATGTGTAATTATTTGTATATAAGGTGCGTAGGTGTGTGTTTTGTTGGTGTATTAGTGTATGTGTAAGTGTGTATATGTGTTTGTGGGTAAAGGGAAGGGAAGAAATGTGTTATTGAAGTGTGTACACCGTATCTTACAATGACTATTTTTTTTAAAACGATGTTCAAATGAAGGCATTGTTACCTGACTGAGGGGATTGAGTTGAAACTCTTTCCCATACTGTGATTAAACTGTTTGTGTTTGTATGAAACTCTTCCCCATACTGTGATTAAACTGTTTGTGTTTGTATGAAACTCTTCCCCATACTGTGATTAAACTGTTTGTGTTTGTATGAAACGCTTTCCATATTTCCCTTAAAGTATCCGTGCTCGTTTTGAAACCTTTGGGAAATCATCTTTGTATTTTTAAAATGATGGCTTTGAAAATGATCTTCAACGATTGTGTTGATATAGGGTTATAACTTTTAATGTTTGTTGGAAACTGAGATGATTGTTAATGTTTGTTTTGGTGTCTGTCTATAGTTGTTTTTGGTCGTTTTTGGTATATACTTATGACTGATTATGGTTGTTTTGGAAATTACTAAACTGTTCATGATTGTTGAAATGTTTGGAGAAATTATCCTTGGTTGAACTCTTGAGTCATTTTGTAATTCTTTTGGTGGTTCCTTGAACGACCTTACTGAGCTCTCAAAAGCTCACCTTTCGTTTGACTCCTTTCTATAGGTGATCTGCTGTAGAATGCTCAGGAATGGGTTAGAGTCTGTGTGATATTCCGGTGAGCCCACAACTACTATATAGTAAGACCCCTGCGTGGGTTGGTACTGCTAACTCATACTATCGGAGCTCGAGTTTGTAAACGACCTAGGTTCTAATAGTTTAAGTTTAAACAGTTTTGTAATCTTGTATTTTGAAGACTTTGAGTTGATGCCTGATTTGATGCTTTGAAGTATGTGTTGGTAAACAGGATTTGGTAGGTTTGATGTGAAGTGGTAGGTTAACGTTCCGGGAGTTCGGGGCGATGGAGTTCCAGATTCGTCGCGATGTTACAGTTGGTATCAGAGCAGTTCGGTCTTGTGGTTATAAGACTATAGGTATTTGATTTCATAGACAGGTAACCACAGAGTATAGGTAAATGCTCTTCAACGGTCATATTCTTTATAACTAACTTTTTTCTGATATCTGAAAATCTCTCTGAAAAGCTCTCTCAACATATTTATACATCTTTACACAATTCTTTGACTGAGTTCTTTGCTTGAGATCTTGTCAAGCAAGCTTCTAGTAGGAATGGCAATGGGGCAGGTCGGGGGCGGATCTTATAAAATCCGCACCCGCCCCAGCTGTCCTTATGCACAAATTCGCCCCGCCCCACCCCGCCACCGGGTCAGGGGATGGGAATACCATCCCCTGACCCGTCGAGGGCATCAGCATCAGATCTGGAATCGACGCCATTTTCACGCCATTTTTAGCTCCGCAGGTGAATTGAAGGGAAAGGGGGTAGTGTGGTGTTTGTCCCATCCTTTCCTGTCCACCCACATTTAAAACCTTTTTAAAGCCACAAGTTCTGAAACATAAACAACTGGTAGACCAAACCCCTTATCCAATCATCTTCCACTTGTTGCCATGGCCAGCTCTCCACTCTCCACTCTTTTCACAGTAAACAATTAGAAAAAGAAAACTAAAAAAGAGCCCAATTTTTTATTGCCAAATTCGGTTGAATCGCAGGGTTCGGTTGAAGAAGACACTTTAACGACGTCGTCATGGGGGGTGATGGTGTGGGGGAGATGAGGTGAAGACTAAGGCGCAGGTTCCGAGTGGGTGGGTGGACTGCTGTGGGGGAGAGGAGAAGAGAGATAGAAGAAGATAGAATGTGGGACGACGGCTGTGGGGAAGAGGCAGAAAAGAGGAAGAAGAAGAGAAAATGTGGTAGGGTAAACTGTTGGACTACTTATATGAGTGGATGGATGGCTGTGATTAAATATAGTTTAAGGTTAGGATTTTATTAGGCCGGGGCGGGGCGGGTACAGGGGCGGATAAAAAAAATACCAAATCCGACCCATACCCGATGCGGGTTATAAATATAAATACCATACCCGCCCCATGACCCGGTCAGAGTTAAGAAAATTCGCTCCTAACGGGGCGGGGTGGGGCGGATATTCGCCGGGTCGGACTTAAATTGCCATCCCTAGCTTCTAGGTTAAGAACTTTAAGATTCAGATCTTCCGACCAAAGAAAGCTTCGCTCATCTGTTTTCATTGTAATATTTACTCTTCAAGTCAGTTGTAAATCTTCATTTTACTTGTAATTATTGGAAAGCTTGAAGAGGTTTCGAAACTGTACTGAGGTTTGAGCTATCACCCGAAGCTAGCTGTTTGGTGGAAAGCTCCAGTAGGTCTCCCTTGTGTGGAATGCTAGAGCACTGGACGTAGGCAGATGGGGCCGAACCAGTATAAATCTTTTCTGTTGATCTGTGATTGCTATTATCTTGTTAGCGAAATTTTAAATTTCTGCTTTAAGCTGTAAATACCTATTCACACCCCCTGGTGTATTTAAAGACATACATTCGACACTCTGCCCTGACCTAATTCCCTGAGCCTACCGCATTCTCCGACTCTGAGTATCCTGTTGTGCTAAATAAGAGAACTACTGACGCTTGTCGTTGTCTGAAGCTCTAATCTCCTCTACATCCCTCTTTTGAGAACCTTGCCATTGTTCAAACCTCTTCTTATTGTCTGATCTGAACTGTTCCAATGCACGTGCCAGATCTATGCACTCTACATAGCTTGATAACGGAGCAGAGATCACTTCATTTCTCAAACCAAGCCTGAGTCCCCACTCAAATTTTCGGCATCTGCCAGCCTCAGTTGGTAGCATTCTATCCGCTAATCTTGCCAGCCATGGAAACCTCATATCGTACTCATATACTGTCTCCCGATCCGCCTGAGTTACTCTCTCAGCATCTGTTCGTGGTAACTCACAGATAAGTACCGCTGCTGAATAGTCTTGCTAGCCTCTACCATCTTCCACCACTAGTAGGCCTAACCCCTTAGCTTGTACACCGCAAATGCCACCCTTTGCTTCTCATTATATTTGATAGCCCGGAAGAACTTCTCCATCTCAACTATCCATCCCTCTGCCTTTGTAGGGTCCACTAATCCACTAAAATTCATAGTATTCTGCTTGTTAAACTCACTCAGGGTACTTTCTTACTGAGGTTATGGCTGAATAGGGTTTTGTATACCATGGCTACAGCTTTGAATACCATGCATCAGATTCTGGCATTCATGGCCAAATTTGGTTAATCAATAGTAAGGTATACAAAACCCTATTTATTTATTGAATAGGGTTTTGTATACCTTACTATTGATTAACCAAATTTGGCCATGAATGCCAAGCTGCAGCCATGGGTTCTGGGTTTTGCTCCTGTTGCTCTACATGGGGTACTTGCCTAACTGAGATCTCCTGATCTCAAGTATGACCCCTAATGCGACCTCCCCGGCCCCTGGCTTGGCCTATGCGACCCCTGGTGCCAGCTCTACTAGTGCGGGCTATACTATAAGAAATAATCTACCATCAGAGTCGTGCAAACACATTTCAAAAGAACGATGCAATTTAAAGTTAAACATAAACTCCCTAACTTTACCATTATCCTACCCCACTCTCACTAGCCTAGGTACGAGTCTACAGAATCGTGATACCTAAAGCTCTGATACCAACTATAACGCCCCGCAAAATCCGAAGCGTTAACATTCACTCGATCATTTATACTAAGACAATAAAATCCTCAAACCCAAATAAATGAATGACAATTATCAGAGCAAGTAAACCAATAATCATACTCTCAGTAGACTGTCATCGATGAAACATGAAAATTTTAAGTCAGAAAAATTTTAAATAACAATATTAACCCATGCAAGGGTTCTAATGACCAATACTAAAACATAATTAGTAATCATGCTCAGCTCTAAACCCCAATCCCGAGCAATCTAGTAGTGAACATTACCTATAGAAAGGAAGTCAAACGAGGGTGAGCTTTTGAGATCTCAGTAAGGTCGCTCAAACGAAGGAATTACGAAATAATTCACAGATGCAATTTGATGTTGAGTTTCCAAGATTTTCAATGATGATCATATCTAATTCGATCGTATGTAAATATAATTTTCAGATATGATACAAACAATCACAGATGCTATTGAACATGAGCAATTGCAAAGCCACAAAGACGATGCTCACTAACACTGATAACTACATATGCATATGCACACCGGCTAGTCCATCAAGGTACAAGCCCACACCAACACACATCAAATCCTCCAATGCACACCAATGCAGAATCTCACTTCAATATGCAGAAGGACAACAATCGATAATTCAACATGTTATTCAATGCTCGATGTGCAATAAATAATGAGCATCGATAAGAGTTTCAATGAACGTTTTAAGGCTCAATTAAAGGTTTTTAAGGAAATAATTATCAATTCAAAACATAACAGAGTCCAATGGCATTCGAGAAACAATCGAATAAAACATATGAAATCAAAGTGATGAAGCAGAGTTCGGATAGGAAATCCTTAGCTTGATTCGAAGTTGTGCTAAGCTAACAACCTCAATCTGAATCCTTCTGAATCAACCTAAATTGAGCAATTCCATGATCTTAATAATTCTTACATCTTAACACTTTGAGTCCAATAATTGCTTAAAAGTTTCTCACTTCGATAATGTCAACTCAACCCAAATCGAAACAGATCTCTAAGACGACCAAACTTAACCGATAACTCCACACACTTTATAAGGCATCAAGACACCCCAAATTTTATAATAAAGTCTTACAAAATACTTTGATAGCTTAAAACAGCCTAACAAATAAAGATATGAATTTTTTGAATTGTTAAATATTTTAGAATTAAAAATAATTTTCTTAAATACTTGAAAAGTCCAAAAAGTAACAATTAATACTTCTAGCTCAAATCAAAGTCCCATAATTTTATTAATAGCCTCAACATATATAAGGAAAATACTGAAACTAAAATTAGAATTTAAAAAGCACTGAAATTATTTTAAAATTATCTATTTTGCAAAATCAAATGCGATACAGGTAATAGTACTAAACCAACACCAAAAATTAGAAACTAAAAGTAAAACTTCTTTATATCATGAAAACTTTACAGTAATTTTCTCAGAATTTATTAAGGATTTTAAAGACTCCAAATGAAAGAAAAATTGCACTTGCGAAAATTATTAAAAATAGTAACAATTCCAAAAAAAAATTCTTAAATTTTACCAGTAACTCTAATACTACCCTACGAATTTTTCTGTAAAGTTTCAGCAATTGACAAAAATCGCAAGCTATCTTACATCCACGTGGTACAACTGTGCAAGCACAGTGTACCACTCCCACTGCGCAAACCAATTTCATCTTCTTCTTCTCTGCCTACTACCCAGAATACAACACTCACCCACTAAAATCACACATCCACACTATAATCACACACATTAACACACTCATAACACACCTGATCATTGCATTCGTCCAGCTCCAAAAGGAAAAAAAAACATGTTCAATGAGCCTAGAACCAATATTCCTTGATTCTATCTTCTGAACACCTTTGTGGCAATATCATATCTTCATTCTCTAACTCACCCTTTTATGCAAGCAAATGTTAAACTCATACAGGCACTTTGCACTTTCCAGCGATGCAATTCTCTTAGCAAATCACATATACATTTTTTCCACAAACCAACAAGTCTCCTACCCCATTCACTGAGTAATTGCCTGCTTTGAAACCAAGAAGAAAGGGTTCCTATCCAATTCTAATTGCTATCCAAAAACTCCAAAACACAACACTTCTTCCAATATCCATAACAACAAATAGTTGCAAGAGAAGCAAAACCCATTTACATAAACACATACTTTGACATATGATATGTGTTGGTGGGCTGTGTCAAAGGGAAATGAATCATGGCTAATTAAACACTGCAATGTAATAGGAAGCTTACCGAAAATCGAACCCTTTCGCCAAAATCCGACACCAATCTCGATCAGCCTTAACTTCTCTCTTTCTCTTTTTCTTTCTCGATCTCTTTATCTTTCTCTTTAACACGGGGCTCTCTATTCTCTTTATCTATTTGGCTATAACTGAAATCTCTCTTTCTCTCTTCAAAAATTTTGTCGCTAAAGGTTTCCAATAGTACCGTTTACGTTAACTATCTCACACAGACTCTAAACCCATTCCCGAGCATTCTACGGCTGAGCATTACCTGCAGAAGGGAATCAAACGAAGGGTAAGCTTTTGAGAGCTCAATAAGGTCATTCAAGGGACAACCTGAAGGATTACAAAATGACTTGAGTTCAACTGAGGATTTTTTTTTTAAAAAAATTCCCAATGGGAAATCTGAAAGAACTGCATTTCATATATATAACCCACGGGGGGGAGGAATCGAACTCGGGACCTCTAGGTCATTCCTCGAGGCCCCTTGCCAACTCAACTACCCTTTGGGTTATCAACTGAGGATTATGTCTCGAAACATTTCAACAATCATGCACACTTTAGAAATTTTCCCAAACAACCAAAATCAGTTCTAAGTATATAGCAAAAACGACCAAAAAACAACCACAGACCAACACCAAATCAAACATTGAAAATCACCTAAGTTTCTGACAAACATTAACAGTCATAACCATATATCGAAACGATCGTTTGAAGATCACTTTCAAGCCACCATTTTAAAAAAAATACAAAGATGATTTTTCAAAGGGTTTCAAAACGAATATCGATACTTCAAGGGGAATAGGGAAACAGTTTCATACCAACACAAACGATTTAATCACAGTATGGGGAAGAGTTTCAACTCAATCCCCTCAGTCAGGTAACCATATCTTTATTTGAACATTGTTTATAAAACACTCATTGTAAGATACAGTGTAAGCAAAACAGTCATTATCAGATACAGTAAAATCAGATTCCAAGACATTGATCACAGGCAGTTGCAATGCAATTCCGACAATGCGCAGTTGTACACATACATGATGTACGATAATAACTAGCCCTCTTCATCGATCAAGGAACTAGCCTGCTTCCCTGTAGGAAGCAGTAACAAACCAGCCTTGTACCGCCTCCCCACGAAACTAAAACAACCCTAGAGGGGGGTGAATAGGGTTTTTGAAATATAATGGGGAATTTAAACTAAGCACAATCATAAATCTCAAAAAAACCAAGTAATACTTCAATGAAGATGCTAACTAAACAATCTCAAACAATTAAAGAGCAATAAGTAAAGAGATTGAGTTAGAGATACTTGACAAGGAGATTTAAATGGTTCGGCTTGATATACCCTCAAGCCTACATCCACCTCTTCAAGGAAGTCCCTTGCAAGAGCACTAGAATCCACTAGCAACAATCTTCTTCCGGGTCAAGATCAAAACCCTTACAACACTTGGTGATATCCCCACACCAAGCACAAGCCTTGAATCCACAAAGCACACCCAAGACTTGACAAACCCAAGCCTTGATCACAATCCTTTTACAAAGATCAAATGTGTACAAAGAAACCCTCTTGAAAGGAAATGAGTACAAATGAAGCTCTAATGAAATAGAGAGATGAGAGAATTGATGACTTGAAGGATGCTCACTCTCAATCAAAGAATTGCTCACAAAGATGCTCTCTTTAATGACGTAAAATCATGAAGATGAAGAGAGAAAAGTTTAATCTATGAGCCTTGATGTTTCTCTAATGAATGAAGGCTTAGAATGTGGTTTCCATTGTGTTTGATGAAGCCCCAAAACATTTATATAGAGAAGAGATCAAATATAGCCGTTATAGGCATAAAGTGAGCAAAACTGCCATTGCAGTCGACTGTATTCCCAATGCAGTCGACTGTAATCCCTCTAAAATAGCTGTTGGAGTTTTGTCCTCGAAAATAGCCGTTGGAACTGAATTTTGACCAATGCAGTCGACTGCATTGGAATGCAGTCGACTGTATTCAATTACTGTCGGCTGTATTACCCTACTGCCTATCGGTTGCCTCACGGAACCCCCTTTCCTATTTTGGGCATAACTTTCTCTAGAAAAATCGGATTGAGGTGCCTTTTTTTGCGTTGGAAAGCTAATGAAAAGTTATATCAAGATATGAAAATTTTAGCACCAAAAACATTTTTGAGAAAATATGAGTAAGCTCCAAAGTTCACTCATTTTCAAGAACCACACTCGTGTGAATGATTATGAGCTCACATGCAATGCACAAGGTGTCCTAAGGTATTTTTAGGTCATAGTAATCAATCCAAGCATCAAACCAAAACTAGTTACATAATAGGAAAGATCAATTATAATCGATAGTAACTTAGCTGATGCATTCTTTGTTGTTCTTCGACATTAGACTTGATGAAGCTTCTATAGCATGTCCACTATAACTTTAAGCTTCTTTGGCTGTAATCCATCTATCCAACTTCTCAAACGTGTCTTCATGAGTGTGCATGTATATACCTACTAAGAATACACTCAAAGCACACATTAGAACATAATCAATGTGTAGTTATCATCAAAACAAGATGTAAGCCTAGGTTATCCAACCATAGGGCTAACACCATACATTTATTTGAACATTGTTTCTAAAACAGTCATTGTAAGATACAGTGTAAGCAAAACAGTCATTATCAGATACAGTAAAATCAGATTCCAAGACATTGATCGCAGGCAGTTGCAATGCGATTCCGACAATGCGCAGTTGTACACATACATGATGTACGATAATAACTAGCCCTCTTCATCGATCAAGGAACTAGCCTGCTTCCCTGTAGGAAGCAGTAACAAACCAGCCTTGTACCGCCTCCCCACAAAACTGATTCCCAGGTCAACACAGTAACAATCGGTCACAAAATCAACGAGAAATTCACTGCTTAAGGTGCAATAAAATGAGCACCAAGTTGAATGCACATGATAAGAACAATTAAGATTTCAATAACTATAAAGCATACTGATACAATTCATCACTTAGAATTCCAGAGTGACTACAACAAATTGCAAGAACGATTGAGAACCATTATCGAATTTGCTCAGCATGTGATACAAGGTGAGCATCGAAAAGATTTCCAAACAATCGATACAAGTTCAATGTTATAATTTTTCCAGCTATTAACATGCTGATATTAATTACATATCTCAATATTTGACAATAGCTATAAGAAAATCGAAGAATACTTACGAATAATAGTTATCGCAATTAGGGCTCAGACATTAGTCCTTACCCAAGATTCAGATAGAAACCCTTACCTTGATCCATTACTAGATTATCCCAACCGGAAAATCTTTAGCTTTATCCTAATCGAAAAGTCTTTAGCTTTACCCTAAACGGAACAATCAGCTGATTAGAATACGGTCTACCGCTACGATATTATAAATCAATACAGACTCATGCATACTCTCAAAATGAACCTCCCTAACCAGGTATGTAAAATTACCAAAACACCCCTCGCACCCTTAAATCACCAAAACAACGTTCCCGTAAGTAAAATTACTCAAACATTTTTATTGTATGTGAATTTACCTCAAAGTACCTTTTATAGATAAAATTACCAAAATATCCCCTTTGGGGTGGCAAATTACCAAAATACCCCCTGGGGGTTTCTCGGCACCGAAAAATTCCAAAAACATCTTAACACTATTTTAGGCATCCTGAAGTTTTTTTTGGGCTAAAAAGTATTTTAAGAAATTTTTGCCCGAAAATCCTGAATCAGTATCACGACCGAACGCTCAGAAGTCGGTTTGGCTAAAAATAGCTATTGACCTCAGAATAGTACAAAGTTCTAGATAATGAAACATGTCAATAAGTGAGGTTCTCCTAAAATTTGTAGATTGGAATAACTTAATCTTCAATGCCAAATAATTCGATAATTTTGGATAACCGATACCCTAATTTAGCACCTTCGCGGACATAAACAATTTCCAAAATATTCGAGAGGGTACGTCTCATAACAATAATGGGAGTTCTTATTTTATACTTTATCTAATTTTGATCTTAGCTATTTATAAAAAAATCAGATTAAAACTGCCTAATTGAATTTTCTAGCATTAGCGACAAAACAATTACTATTCAGATTAAGCACACACTAGTTTCGCCTAAAGACATACACACTTCATCTTCTTCAACCTCACTGCCCAGCACCATACCCCCGCATGACCTCCTCTTCACTCACAAAAACCCACACAATTACACACACACACACTCCCTAATCATCCCAACACACCTACAAACACACATTAACACCTATATCCACACCCTTTATATGCCTACACTTACTGTCTACCAAGAACACACACTGCCACCTCCTCTCATCTCTCAGCCATACACACAAACACACCAAAATCATTTCCCTAATCTCTGAAGCACCATATTTCATTCTCTAATCCATAATCATACCCATAATCTTCCATAAATTCCACACCCGAATGCATACACTCTTCATACACAATGTAAACACCCATTGCACCCACTGCACAACCATGATCCCTCTCCTTTGCCCCCCTTTCAAGTCCGAAAATCAATCAAACACTAATATATCTATGAGAATTGCATCAAACCATGACAAAAAATCCCCACCTGAAGCATAAAATTCCCAGAAAATACCTCTTTTCATAGCCATGTTCATGGCTTACGTACGCACTCCACAGTGCCTAAAAACATACACCAATCCCACAATTATACACTAGAGCATACATACTAGAAGTTTGGCACTTCATTGATCTCTTACGTGTTCATCTCTTATGTTTTTTTTTGTAGCTTCTTGGACTTCTTATCCTACAAGAGTGAGCAGTGGATGAGGTTTTAATCTAAACAGGAAAAAATTGCTTTCGTAATTTATCTCCCATGGCAACTGTCATGGAAGTTTTCAATTTCAAAGTTACAGGAAAGTTTCAGGATCCTGGGGTTTCAAGTTAGTAGTGCTTAGCTTTGGAAAATCTTTAATTTAGTGTGATATAGTTTCTTCTTGATACTGAATCTACTGTCTTTGATCATATAGTTTCCCCAAGACAAATGTGTTATGGTTGTAGTATTTAGTAGATATTTTGCTCTGGAAGAAATCATTGTAAGTCCTTTGCAAGTATGATGAACAAGTTTTTCTTTGTAACAGGTTGCCATATGAATGCAAATGGACCTAGAGATGCCAGACTTGGGAGTCAACATTGATGACGTGCAAGATCTTGATACTTGTGTGGATGCATAGGATTTGTCTAGTGTTGAATACTTCTACAGGGTTAATGATGGTTTTCTTGAACAAATTGAAGCTATATGAGAGTCTATGAAGCATTTTAACAAGATGTGTTAGATTTCTTGAATTATGAGTCATGGATCTTGATCATTTTGCTAATGGTTTGACGAATGTGATTTATTCTTTTACTTTGATCTTGGTTTTGGGCATAGGCCTTGTTTTATATAAATTGTAAAAAAAGAAAATAAATACAAATATAAGCAGTCGGTGTAGCCGGCATAAGTCTACTTATTTAAGAAATTCAAAATCTAAAAATAGCTATAGTGGCGGTCAGTGTCGTTGCCTATAATCGTCTAGTTTACTTTTTAAACTAAAAAAATATTTATTTGTCACGACGCCAATGACTGTCGGCGTAGATAGCCACTGATGGTTAAAGCAACACTATAGGGTGGAGATATGCCGGTGTTTGATAGTCGATATAGACTCGTATGACCGCCGGCATATGCGTAGCGCAACGCGACTAAAGGCGTCGCTACCCTAGCACCTGCTAAACCTATGCCTGCAGTTTTTTTGCCTATTGTTTCCTGGCCGCCGACATAGGTTGTTTTTCTTGTAGTGACATAAGAAGAAGAGAAGCTGAAAATTCAGCCTTTCAAAGGTAGTTTTAGGGATGTTTTTATACTTTAATTTCTTGTTGTTAAGGCGTAATTTCATCTGGCTTTTAACATGGTTTTGAGAGGTGTGCGAGGGTGTACTTAAGGTTTATATGGGGTGTGTGTTTAAGTTATGTGTATATGTGTGTTAATTTCCATGTTTTGGAGGTGTGTAGGGGCTACCATATAGTTGGTGCTAAGGTTGTTTTCTGTGCGGTTGATGATGGTTGTGCAAGTGGTCTTTGTGTGTGGTGGAAGAGATGTTCTGTGGTGGTGGTGGGGGGGGATGCAAAAGGTGGGGTTGGGCATTCCCAAATTAAGCTGGACAGTGAGGGTACGAGGGGTTACTTTGAGGGCTATTTTGGGGACTATTTTGAGGGGGTCTAAGAGGTGGTTAGGGCTGTGCAAGGGCTGGGTTGTGTAGGGTGGTGGAAGTGGTTTGCTTAAGGTGGTGTGGGGGCTGGTGAGGCTGGAAAAAGGGGCAAGTGAGGGTTGTATGTAGGTGGTGAAAGTGTGGTGTTGCAAGAGGTCAAGAGGGGGCTGTTTAGGCTGGGTTAGGCAGTAAGAGGGATGAGGGTTGTTGTAGTGAGTGATGGGGTAGTGTTGTGTCCGTATGTGTGTGTAAATGTGCAGGGAATAGGGATGGGGAAGATGCAAATAGTAGGGTGAATATGGGGGTGTTAGGTAGTTATGTTAGAATATTTTAGGTTAGTGTTTTAGGGGTTTTGGGGAAGGGGGGGGGGGGGGAGGGGAAGGGGAATGGTTGGGGGGCGGGATAGGGGGTTAGGCAGGGTGAGGAGTTTGGGAACACACAAAGGGGTAAAAATCAACCCCTAAAAAGGACGAAAAGAGCGGGTTAAATCGAACCAAAAGTAGCATCGCAAAAAGTGTTTTCGTTTTGAACGTCGCCGAGAAAGTTAGGAAATGGTGGGGAAAGAAAGAGAAATAAGTGCGCAATGAAAGCACTTGAAAGTGCTTAAAGATGAAAAACAAAAAGTAAGAGAGAAAAGAGCAGTTTGCAAATGCAAAACTGCAAAGTGTCGTTATAAGTCGCTCTTTTGTGAGCGGTTTAAAACCCTAAATTGAAAAGATGTTTTTAAGCTGATTTTAGCCAAGTGAAAAGAAGAACCCCAGTTATTTTTGGGAAATCTACAAAGTGGAAAATTTTGAGATTTTTTCGATATTGCGAAGGGCGTTAAACGATTTTGGCTGTGAAAATATTTCACGGTTAATTTAAAATAGCAAATCAGTGTAATTTTTGTCTAGAAATTTTAGGAGGTCCCTGATGTATCGATATACTTCAGTGCCTAGAATTTTGGGGCATTTCGTTAACAATAGCTTATTTTAACAGTGTTGGCTGTTTAACACCCGTTCGGTTATCCGACAGGGGGTATTTTGATAATTTTTTCTGTAAATTTCAAGAAGACTTATAAGCCGAAAGTATCAACTTACTTTGCTTAAAAAAAAAATTTTAATTTTTTAAAATATTTTTATGGTTCTACTGGCGCAAAATCGTCAGGGCATGTTTTAATAATTTTACATTACCAGGGGGTGCTTTGTTAAATTTTCATGTAAAATTCTTCGAGGGACTTTTTAGTCCTAAAGTCAATTTAGTTTGTTTAAAAATATGTTTGAACTATTTTTGGGATCTTGATGGTGTGATGGCCGTCAAAGGGGGATTTTGGTAAGTTTCCGTACTGGAGATGAATTTAATAGATGTACAAAATTGAGTGTCAGGATTGATAGAGCTCGAGAGACAATGCTATGCGCCTTAAATTTAGGGAGTTTGATGTCGTTGATGCATTGCTAATGCTAGGGTAAAGTCCAAATATTAGTTTTAGAATCGCTAGCCATTGTAAGAGGTTGTAAGTGGTTAAGCAAGAAGGGATAGAGTAAAAGAGTGTGCGTATGTGCATAAATAATGTCTGACTAGTGAGATCTTGTTTGAATTGGTCACCCCAGTTGTGATCGAAGGGTAAAAGTTGATAACCTCTTCGGCCAAAGGCCAATCCAGTAAGCATAATGCGGTTTTGTTATTCTAGTCATTGTTTCGATTAGCATGCCATGTTGATGATGTAATGAACTCATGTTGTTATTGTTGGACCCCGGTGGTAATTAAAGATTTGGTATTCCTTTGCTTGAGGCATGTTGTTGAGGACTTGCGGTGAAATTACTTCGATTAGCATGCCTACGTTGATGCTGCTAATATTATATCTTTAGAAATAGGTAGTTATGAGATCTGGGATCCTTCGCTTGTAATCATCTATTGAGGACTTGTGGTGGAACTATTCATTGATGAAATGAATAAGCTATTGAGGACTTGTGTGTGGAACTATTCCCCTAGTCCGATCCATTGATGAAACGTGATGAGTTGTTAAAGAGTTGTGGTGGAACTAGTCCCCTAGTCCGCTCCATTGATGAAATTTAATGAGTTGTTGAGGACTATGATTGAAATGCTCTTTAAGTCTGCCCCGTTGATGGAAATTGTCTCCCTTCAATTCATGCGAGACTGAGATGGGCATCAACATGAGGATGACCGGTGCATATTAAAACACTGGTAGCCGACAAAAAGTGAAACACTAGCAATAAGTGGAATGGAATGTCTGTCGTGTTCAGTCGAGTTGAGTCCTCATTGCAATTGATTTTATTTGATGTTATTGAGTTTACCCTTTTATGCTTTTAATGACGTCACTAGGGTTGTGGGGTGTCCTAGTTACATTGATACGTGTGCGCTGAATAATGTTCTTAAGGAGGATCAAGTCATTCGTAATTCATTTACGATTTTCACTCGTGCATAGTATTTCTTCAGTCGATCTAGACTAATTGTGACAATTCAATCACATCTAAATCAACTAATCACGTTGCACTCCCCGTCATGATTTGCTTGATCAGGTAGGAACCTGACTAGTTAGGTTCAAAATTTTCTCGCGACTTCCAAATTTGTACAATATTTCCGTTCAGTATTGAATCTCCTTCTTTCAAACTATGTCCTTTCACTACTCGAGCAATTCGTTTCTGATAACCCTAAATGTGGTATAGAGCTTTCAACCTCTTCTCATCTACCAATGCCAGCTCTTCAAAGTAGTGTCTCACTCAATCTTCATGAGCTACTTGGTTCTCCAATAATACCCTATGAGAATCTACCTCTAATTCTACGGGGAGTACTGCTTCCATACCGTAAGCCAGTGAATATGGGGTAGCAACAGTCAATGTTCTTAGTGATGCCCTATACCCCCAGAAGGCATAGGGAAGTTTATCTGGCCAACTCTGACAGGAACCTGTCATATTTACTTAGCATGTTCTTGATGTTCTTATTGGCGGCTTCTACAGCCCAAATGGTCTGTTGACGGTAAGGCGATGAGCGATATCGGACAACACCATATTCTTCGACTAAATCTATAACTTTTCCTTCAAAATGTAACCCATTGCCTAAAATCAACTCCTGAGGCACTCAGTATCAACAAGTGATGTTGGTCCGAATGAACTGGGTCACTTTCCAGGCATTAAGAACGGCATATGAAGCGGCTTCCACCTACTTCGTAAAATAATCTATGCCTACCAATATAAACTCGTTTTCATTAGAAGCCTTAGGAGATCTTCCCTATTACATCTATTTCCCAAACTTCAAAGGGCCATAGAGATGTCATTTTTTATAACTCTCGAGGAGGGAGATGCTGCAGATTGGCATAAACTTGACACCTCCTTACATGCTCGATGCAATCTTGTTCTATCGTTCTCCAATAATATCCCTGTTGGAGAATTTTCTTCGCTTACATTTGGCCGTTCATGTGCGGTTTGCACTCTCTTGAATGTATATCTTCCATAATCTGAGTGCTTTATCTCTCAGTTACACATAGTAAGTGTTCTCCATTGTAATGTTCTTGTACAAGCGCTGGTCACACATGGTAAACTGTGCTGCCCACCTCTTCAAAGATAAACTATCTTTCGTGAAAGATCCATCAGGGTATTTACCATCCCGGATAAGGTTTTGGACATGGGTATACCACAGTTCATCTATTCCGTCTTCTTCTATGGGTGCTATCATGAAGCACTCAGCTGGTCGATCCCTTTTCTGTATCACGAATGGCTCTAGCGCCTATCCTTCGGGTATGTACACCATCGATGCTAGTGTGCCTAAGGCATCAGCAAAATCATTCGTGAGTAGGGGTAGGTCATGGAACTCTACATCCTCAAACTGATCCACGATCTTCGCTAAATGGGCATGGTATGCCTATAAACGTTCATATCGATTCTCCACATCCCTTGTATCTGGTATATAATTTGGTAACCAATGATACAAGTTTCATATTCGGCGGTGTTGTTAGTACCGTCGAAAGTCAACTTGATGGTTATGGGTTAATGGGTACCGTCTAGTAAGATTAAAAGTATTATACTCCAAATGCCTTGTTATTCACTACTGTCTCTGACTCAACAACACAAGTGCCTCCCACCTACTTACTGGTGTCCTTTGTCGGACAATGTTGAATTCCGAAAGCAACAAAAGCCATTTGGTTGTGCTATTAGACGAGACTGGTCTTTCGACCAGATACTTCATGGGATCTATCCTGGCTAATAATCTAATAGGGTAGGCCAAAACATAATGCCTCAATCTCTGTGTTACCCAAACCAGAGACATACACATCTTTTCTAAAGCTGAATAATTCACCAGTCTTGCGTCATTTTCTTGTTGACATAGTAAATGGCTCTCTCAACTAAAGAATTCTCTAAATGTTAGGCTAAAATGGCTCCGACTGTGGTGTAAGTCACGGTTAGGTGTAGCAATAAAGGACTACCAGATACCAGAGGGCTCAGGACTGGAGGGCTGCTGAGGTAGTGTTTGATCTTGTCGAAGGCTTCTTGGCATAAAAGATTCCACTCTTTGGTTGAATCTTTCTTCAATCACTTAAACACATATTCACAAGCCATAGTTAATTAGGATATGAATCGGCTGATATATTGGATTCTATATAAGAATCCTCATATTTGGTTTTTGCTTCTAGGTGGAGGCATCTCAACTATGGCATTAATTTTAGCTGGATCGACCTCTATACCTGTTTTCCATCCAAAAATCCTAATAAATTTTTTGTCGTAACTCCGAACACACACTTCTATGGGTTGAGTCTCACATTATACTGCCTTAACCTCTCAAAGTATTTCCTCAGGACTGTGCAATGATCTTCACGCTTCATAGACTTGATGATCATATCATCCACATATATTTTTGCCTCCTTATGAATCATATCATGGAAAAGGTTGGTAGTGGCTCGCTGATATGTAGTCCCGGTATTCTTCAATTTAAAAGGCATACTGTGTAACAAAAGGTGCCCAAGGGGGTGGTGAAAGCGGTTTTCTCCTCATCCTCAGGAGCCATCTTTATTTGATTGTATCCCGCGAAGCAATTGAAGAAAGAAATCAACTCGTGCTCTGCGGTATTATCGATGATCATATCTATGATGGGTAAGGGATAGTCATCCTTGGGGGAAGCTCGGTTAAGGTCTCGGTGGTCAACACACATCTAGGCCTGACCTGTTGGTTTAGGGACTAGTACGATGTTGGCTAGTCATGTAAAATAGTGGATTGAAGATAAATGAATCTCGGGCGAAAGGAAAAAATAGAAAAAAAAAAAAGAAAAGACAAAAAACAGAGGAAGAAAAAGTAACGGAAGAGAAAAAACAGAGCACATAGGGAAGAGAAGAATTTCGGCAGAAACAGGGGGGAAGAAGGGAAAGAAATAAAGGGAAAAATTGGACATTTCCTCAAGTTGATCACTCCTTTTTAATTCAGTCTATGAAATGGTGTGTGTGTGTGTGTGTTACAGGTATGATAGTGTGTGCTTCAGTGTGTGTCAGTGAGGTGTGTGTTGCTTCCATGGCTACCGAGGTAGACGTATGTGAGGATACGTGTGCGAGTGGTTGTGTAAATCCATGGGTGTTAGGTATGTAGATGCGTATTAGTGAATGTAAGGGTGTGATTTGTGAAGGTTGTGTGTGTAGAACGTGTTTAAGTGAGGGTGCTTCAGGGTGTCTGTTCATGTGTGTCTCGGTGTGAATGTACGAATTATGTGTTTGATTGTGTTTTATAAGTGGTATTATGGATATTTAGGGGGTTTAATGGATCACTGAAGGAGTAGCAATGGGTGTTCATGAGTGGTGGGCACCAGCGTGTGTCATAGTAGCAAGGAAGAAGACACTGTGTGAAAATTAGGTGAGGTAGTGTGTGTGTTAATTTGAATAGGAAGTGTAATCGTCGCTAAAAATAGAAATTTCTTTAGGCAGTTTTTTTCAACGAATTTCCATAAATAGTTATGGAAAAAATTGGACAAAGTCCAAAACTGTAACCCCAAATATTTTTACGATACATACACTCTGGAATTTTTTGGGAATTTTCGGTGTCCGGAAAGGGCGCTAAATTAGGGCATCGATTAAACAAAATTAGCGAATTAATTAACCTAGTAAACCAATTTATTTTAATCTAAAATTTTTATGAAAACCTTATTTTAGTGATATGATTCATATTCTAAAATTTTGTGCCATTCTGAGACCAATAGGTATTTCTTTTCGAAATTGGCCTTTTAGCGCTCGGTCTAGACACCGGTTCAGAATTTTCGGACTGAAATTTTCTAAAATACTTTTAGTCCAGAAATAACATCAGGATGTTTAAAATAGCGTTTTAATATATTTTTGGGATTTTTTCAGTGCCGGAAACCCCGAGGGGGTATTTTGGTACTTTTACCCATAAATGGTATTTTTTTTAGTAAATTTACATACATGAAGGATATTTTAGCGATTTGGCTTACAGAAAGATTATTTTGATGATTTAAGTATAACGAGGGGTATTTTGGTAATTTGACCTAACAAATGTATTTTGCGTAAATTTACATACAATAAGTTTATTTTGGTGATTCTACTTACGGGAAGGCCGTTTGGGTAATTTAAGTCAAAGAGGGGCATTTTGGTAATTTTACATCACAGGGGCGTTTCGATAATTTTACATACACGGTGAGGGGGAGGTTCATTTTGGGAGTATGCGTGAGTCCGTATTAAGTTATAATATTGCGCTATAGATTGTGTTCTAATGATTCGATTATTCCGTTTAGGTCAAGCAACAGACTTTCCGGTTAAATAGCTTAGCTTCGGATCCAGGTAAGAGATTCTATCTGAACCCTGGGTAAGGACTTTTGTCCGAACCCTTATTTTGACAACTTGTACTCGTAAGTACTCATTTGATCTACTTATGGCTAATGCCAAACTCTGAATTATGTACTGATATCAGCATATTATTGCCCAGAAAACCCCAATGTTAAACCTGAATCGATTATTTGAAAATCTTTTGTAATGCTCGCATGTATTGCATGCTGAACAAATCTGATAATTGTTGTATCCGTTCTTCCAAATTGTTGTGCCTTAATTCGATAACGATTCGCAATCGTTTTACTGTTTGTTTGTGATTTTCTTCTGGAATTTCGAATGATGACTTATTCGGTATGTTACGGTTATAAAAATCCGATCTGATTCTGGTGAATTGAGCTTATGTTAACGCTCATTGATATTGTTGATTTTTTTGTGTTGACATGGGTTTCCGTTCTGTGGGAGGGCGTAATAAGGCTGGTCCGAATCTTGCAGGAAACGCAGGCTAGTACCCAAGTGGACTAGTAATTATTTTGGTACATCATGCATGTGTACACTCTGTTAGCTTGCCGGAATGGCATCGCAATTGCCCCAAGATCAACGTTGATTTTTTATTTTCTCTGTTCTGTATGTTGTCGTGACTGCTATGGAAATGACTGGAAAATATTCTCTAAAATAAGTTATGCTCGTGTTGAAATCTTTTTTAGAATCGTCAGTGTATTTTGGAAAGAACTGTCTCAGGTGATCTGTGTACGTTTTGAAATCCTTTGAAAAATCATCATCGTATTTTGGAATGATGGCTTTAAAGATGATCTTTTATGACCATTTGAAGTATTCTGGAAATTTTCGTCGGTTGGATTCTTTCGAATCGTTTTATGATTCTTTTGTTAGTCCTTGTACGACCTTACTGAGTCCTCAAAAACTCATCCTTCGTTTGATTCCCTTCTACAGGTAATGATCAGTTGTAGCATGTTCGGGAATGAAATAAAGTCTGTGTGAGATTCCGGTGAGCCCACCACTACTATGTAGTGAGACCCCTGCGTGGGTCAGTATTGTCAACTCGTTCTATAAGGACTTGAGTTGTAAAGAACCTATTGTATGTGAAGAATTGGAGTTGATATCGGATTAAATATTTTGAAGTATGTGTTAGTGAACATGATCTGACAGGTTTGATGTGATCCGGTAGGTTAACAACCCGGGAGTTCGGGGCGACGGATCTCCGGATTTCTGAGGATGTTACATAATCCAACCCTTAACACCTTTTTAACATACATTACAACACCTTAAATCACCCGAAATGCCCATCCTAATCCACACGTAACACACCCACATACACACACTTAGAACACACATTAAACACACACAAAAACACTGAAATCCCAAGCAATTTTCTTCATTTTTTTCTTCCTAAGCTCTCATAAACACAAAACACAACACACAACACGATTCCATCCAAATCCACCCCCCCCACCCCCCCCCCCCCCCCGACCCCATATACACACACAGTGGCATACACATATACACACGGAGCATCTTTAACTAAAACCCACAAATTTTATACAAGGATTACACATAGTTAATCCAAAGAAGAGGGGTTATTAGGGTTTGAAAATTCTTTTTTTTTTTTTGCTTTCTTCTTCTCCGTTTTTCCTATCTTCTTCCTCTTTTCATCTCTTTTCTCTTCTTGTTTCCATCTCTGCTTTGTTTCTTCTTCACGGTCAGTGTTCACGACTTCTCTTATTTACATTTTCCACCCCACAATTTCTTTTATAATTTTCTTTCATTAATCCTTATCCCACATTACTTTAAAATTTATTACACTTGGTCAACATAAACCTATCTAGGAGGTGGCAGCTCGTAGACCATTTTTCCCAAGATTTGTGACACCATGCCAAACTTTTCAAAAATTGCATTTTGACACCCACCCAAAGTTTCTAAAATTACACTTTGGCCCCACAATTTTTAGAAAATTACATTTTGGCCCTAAGGCCAAACTAACCTCCCATTTTATTTTAATTACTCGATTATCGATAAAAATAATAATATCAATAAAAAATAATGCCCTCGATTAATCTAATTCTCTGTTAGATTAAATCAGGGTATTACAAATTTCTCATCAACCAATTTCACAAAAGCAGAGGTATAACAAAACACCTTAAAACTATCATTTGGTAAAGTCACATGTACATACACATATATTGGAAAATAATTTTTACGAAGGAACATGGCAGGAGTACTTATGTGGGTACCTACGCGGTTCTGGTTCCCATGTCTGCCCTACCTCTTGTCTATCGGAACCTAAAAAATAAATCATGTGAATGTTAATTATTGCCGTTCAGTTATGCCTAGGTGCTAAATTTTCCCAAGGGAGTAAATTACCAAAATAACCCTAGACTTGTGTAAAATTATCAATTTACCCCCGACGCCTAACATACCATTACACACCTAGAATCAACCCAAAACATCTGTTTTAAATGACTAGTTAGGTTTTCAGGATTAAAATGGTCTTTCTGGAAATGTTTCGCTCAGAACCCTAAACCCCTCATTAAATTGAGAGTTAAGGTTCTTATTTAAAAAATATATCAAATGGCACCGGAATGCCACAAAATTTTAGACTGTCAAGCATCTCAGTAAGTTCAACTAAAAATGAGCTTGTTTACTATACCAAATAATTCAAAAACCTGTTTTCAAAATAAAATCATTTTAGGCCTTTTCCATGCTAAAAAAAGTCCCAGAAAATTTCACCTCAAAGAGTTTACAAAAATTGCGGGAGTTTCAGTTTTACACTTTGCCTAATTGTATCTTTAAATAGCCCTAAAAATTCAAAACAGTGACAGCTCACCAAACCTCTACTATTCATCATCTTCCTCATCAAATTTACTCGAACCCTAATTTCGATTCTCTCTCTATAATCCAATCACACCACTCCTCCATGGCTGCCCACCATGGTAGCCCCTTCCCCTTCCCTTTTTCCACTTCTAAACACCACCCAAACACCACCTAAACACACCCATGACACAACTCCATGGCTGCCAACCATGACAGCCACCTTCCCCTTCCCTTTTCCACTTCTTCACCCACTTAAACACCATATAATCACACCCACAATACAGCTTCATGGATGTCCATTATGGTAATCCTCCCCCCTCTAGTTGTTACCCGCAAATCAAACATCTACACAACACTTGCAAGAGGCAGCCCATTCCCCCTCCCTTTTTCCACCTTTTCACCCTTCTAAACACCACATAATTACACCCACAACACAGCACCACGGTTGTTCATTGTGGCAGTCTTTTCCTTCCCATGCCGTTACCCGCAAATCACACCACTACACAGTACTTAAACGGCTGCCCCACTACGGCAGCCTTCCTCCCTTTTCACGGCACACACACACAATCATTAATCCCACATCATGGCTGCAACAGCAGTCGTTCCCTTTCCCCTTCTCCCTTCTTCCTTAACACAAAAACCTATGTACAAACCCTCCATCATGGCTACTCCTACACAGCCGTAAAACATCCACACTAGCCTGTCTAACACACATGAATCATACGAAAAGAAAATGCAGCAAACAACTACTTAGATTAACTAACAAAAACATCTCTAAAAGCTCTAACTTCAAGGCTAAATTTTTTTTACCTTGCCATAGCTTTGCTTCTTGTCTCCCTCTCTGTCAGTTTCACGTCCAAAAAGAAACTGACAGATTGTGTGACGGCTGCCCCCTAATACTTCCTTTATATATAGTTTCCCTAGGTTGAAATAATTCTAAAGACCCCTCCTCATCTTTATCTATTTTCTCGACTCATCTACATTCCTTTAAAACTACAAAATTTTAACTTAAGGTAAGGAACAAAATCTTTTTTTTTGGACACATAAAAGTTTCGTCGACGAAAATAAAGTTTCGGGCGTTACATTCTCCCCACCTCATTAATTTGTAACTTAAGAGCATTATAAATTGTTGCTAAAGGTCACAATCAATACCGCTGGCGATAATTGTCGCTAAAGACCCCAATTAATGTATATTCCAACCACCGTCGTTAGAGAATTAATAAAAATTCTAAGATTCACCGTAAACTGTATTCTAGGTATGGGGCATTACATTATCTTCTCCTTAAAACAAATCGTCCTTGAAATTTGGTGTTCCTTTGATTACTGCTCTTTAACCATGTCTGATTCCAGTGTCCATCTTCATAACACCTCGAGTGCTGATATCCCTAGATCCATTAAAACGTTCGGCAACAATTATTATCCAATTTCAAGTGACTTACAATGTGTATACGCTAAACACCTCAAAGTACTGGGCTGCATTAATTTACGTCGTCTGAATTATCAATATTCTTAAGTCACAAGATCATCCATACTGGAAATGTTATCTCCACATTTCTCCACTCATAAAACTAAATCATCAAACTGCAAAGTCGCACCTAGTGAACAATTTCTAGAGTGAAGTATATTCATCAAAACCAACTGTAACCTAATTTGAGACTAGGATATTGCAAGCTCTCCCCATTAAAAGAAATTTGGCCCCGAATTTCACAATTCTTACAACGTCTTCGCAATACACTTCCACTATGGTAGCCAATACAATCGGTAAAAACTACCCAAATTGGACCGAATTCCATGCCCGACAAATACTCAAACATAACACTTTACTTCCAAATCGTAGCGCCAAACTCAACCATGTGATATTATACTTGAGTTCTAATGATTCCAGAATCTCACGAACCGACAACCTCGATATTTAAATTTTAGTTATATTTCCAAGTACACCCTAAGATTCGAGACCTACGTTCACAAGATTTTTAACTAACTACATTCGAATTACATTATCACATTTAACTAGTTCCAAAAGAAAACTTTCTGTCAAATTTCCCTTGTCTCTAACCACGAGAGACAATGTCACCTTCGAAAGTCTTAAGCTCTCTAAACTCTGAACATGTAAACCATATAGTTGCATAATCTCTTTCTAACTATTATGATACATGCTACTTTACAACCTTGGCTAGGTTTCTGGAAACTAGAAACATATCCTCCCACTAACATGAGCTAACTTCACCCTTACGAAAGAAATCGTCATAATGGTTCATATAACCTCCAAAGCACAAGTCAAAATACCAATCACAATCGTGGCAACTTCAACCATTTCAACACATTACAGGATTCATCACTTAGGATGCAATAACCTAACCAGCTGAATCATTACTTCAACTCTCATATCCCAAGATCATAATGCTCTGATACCATTTCTATCACGACCCAAGCCCACGGGTTGGCCCATGAGCTAGATCCGTGATCGGCCGCAGGCCTATTCAAACATCCACTTAGGGCTTTGCCAGGCCTTACTACAATCTGTATACAAATCTATAGTCATGCATTTAACTAAATCTTAACAAGACTTCTAAAATCATACATTTAGATCTCTCAAATATGTCTCTATTGATTTCCTCTATGAATGACCAACAAATATCATAGAAAATCTCATGGATACCTAAGCTCCGAACAATTCTCAAATGTAACACAGTGGTACTACAATTATATCCAACTGTTAACAATTCTTCAAAAGCGCATAAATTAAATCCCCAATGACCATCTCCTGCGACTCCATCCTCATTACCCTTATAGTTCTCGAGTTCATCTAAGTGGTCACCTGAAAACATTTGTAAAAAAAAGTGAGCTTGGGGCCCATTAAGTACACATATCATATCCTTAAAATAGGTTTTGGGATTCACAAAAACATACCATTGTTTTATTTTTTCGTTTTAAAATTGGTCAGAAATTCGTAGAAAATATTCTACACATATATACTTTATAAGGGCCAATCATGCTTCAGGGGAACTCTTCCAAAACAAATGCATAACAATAGTGATTAAATTTCAAGTGATATTCTAACTCTTTTCACGGTATAATGCTGTCAGCATATGGTCCCACTGACTAGGACCCAGAATCCCTTCTCCACCCGAGATAAACAATATTGCGGGCGCAAGGGCAAACCACGATGCAACAGTACTGTATGTCAACGTATGGTCCCATTGACCAGGACCCAGAATCCACTTTCCCCCGTGGATATGGGGCACATCAACTAATATTAACCTCTCAACACCGTACCAAAATTAGCACAAAGTTCTCAAAAAAAAAAAAAAAAAAAACACCACACATATTATGGCAATTTTAATTCAATTTCTCATCAACTAATTTCACAGAAGCAGAGGTATAACAAAATACCTTAATACTATCATTTGGTAAAGTCACGTGTACATACACATATATTGGAAAATAGTTTGTATGAAAGAACATGGCATGAGTACTTATGTGGGTACCTACGCGATTCTGGTTCCCAATCTGCCCTAGCTCTTGTCTATCGGAACCTAAACAATAAATTATCTGGATGTTATTTATTGTCGTTCAATTATGCCTAGATGCTAAATTTTTCCAAGCGAGTAAATTACCAAAATACCCCTAGACTTGTGTAAAATTATTAATTTACCCCCGACGCCTAACGTAGATTACACACCCAGAATTAACCAACATCTTTTTCAAACGACTAGGTGAGTTTTTCGGATAAAAATGATCTTTCTGGAAATTTTTCGCTCGGTACTCTAAACCGCTCCTTAATTGAGCGTTAAGGTTCTTATTTCAAATATGTATCAAATGGCACTAGAATGCCACAAATTTTTAGACGCTCAAGCATCTTAGTAAGTTCAGCTCACTATAAAATTTTCAGCTAAAAATGAGCTTGTTTACTATACCAAATAATTCAAAATTTTGTTTTCAGAATAAAACCATTTCAGGCCTTTTCCATGCTTGAAAAAGTCCCAGACAATTTCGTGTCAAAGATTTTACAAAAATATTGGGAGTTTTAGTCTTACACTTTGCCTAATTCTATCTCTAAATAGCCCTAAAAATTCAAAGCAGTGATAGCTCACCAAACCTCTACTATTCATCATCTTCCTCATCAAATTTGCCCAAACCCTAATTTATATTCTCTCTCTATAATCCAATTACAACACCCCACCATGGCTGCCCACCATGGTTTCCCCTTCCACCTCCATTTTTCCACTTCTACACCCACTTAAACACCACCTAAACGCACCCACGACACAGCACAATGGCAGCCACCTTCCCCTTCCCTTTTTCCACTTCTACACCCACCTAAACACCAACTAAACACATCCATGACGCAGCACCATGGCTTCCCACCATGGCAGCCACTTTCCCATTCCCTTTTTCCACTTCTACACCCACTTAAACACCATATAATGACACCCACAACACAGCATTTTGGCTGTCCATTACGATAATCCTTCCATTTCTATGTCGTTACCCGCAAATCAAACCTCTACACAACACTTGCAAGGCTGCCCCATGGCAGTCCATTCCCCCTCCCTTTTTTCCACCTTTTTACCCTCCTAAACACCACACAATTACACCCACAACACAACACCACAGCTGTTCATTGCGGCAACCTTTTCCTCCCTATGCCGTTACCGGTTTTCCGCAAATCACACCACTACACAGCACTCACATGGCTGCCCCACTACGGCAGCGTCCTTCCTCCCTCTTCACGGCACACACATATACAATCATTAATCACACATCATGGCTACAAAAGCAGTCATTCCCTTTCCCGTTCTCCCTTATTCCTTCCCACAAAAACCTATGTACAAACCCTCCATCATGGTTGCTCCTACACAGCCCTAAAACATCCACACTAGCCCGTCCAACACTCATGAATTATACTAAAAGAAAATGCAGCATACAACTACTGAGATTAACTAACAAAAACATCTCTAAAAGCTCGAATTTCATGGCTAAAATTTAAGGGAAGAGTTAGAAATTTACCTTGCCCTAGCTTTGTTTCTTGTCTCCCTTTCTCTCAATTTCACGTCCAAAAAGAAACTGGCAAATTGTGTGACGGCTGCCCCCTAATACTTCCTTTATATATAGTTGCCCTTGATTGAAATCATTTTAGAGACCCCCTTCATCTTTAGCTATTTTCTCGACTCACGTACATTCTTTTAAAATTACAAAATTTTAACTTAAGGTAAGGAAGAATATTTTTTTTTGACACATAAAAGTTTCATCGACGAAAATAAAGTTTCGGGCGTTACATTCACCCCACCTTGTTAATTTATAACTTAAGAGCATTATAAATTGCCGCTAAAGGTCATAATCAATACCGCTGGCGATAATCATCGCCAAAGACCCCAATTATTGTATATTCCAACAACCACCATTAAAGAATTAAGAAAAATTGTAGGTTCACAGTAAACTGTATTCTAGGTACGGGGTATGACATTGTTCCTCCTTTGCGAGTTTACTAGTTAGCTTACAAAATATTGGTTGGTTTCTCTACCAATATTTCATAGGCCAATACATGTATTCTTCCAAAAAAGGTAGAACACTGAATGGTCTAGGAATATGGTTTTTCCCTCAACGTCGGTATAAGGTCATTCCTATGGCTCGGATTGTACCATATACCTCCCTCTTGTAACTCAAGTAATTAATAATGGGCAATCACCACTATGTCTATAAGCTATTTAATATGCCAAGAAACCATGAGGTCCCTTTAATAGAAAGTCTTGGAGCTGAGGGCATAGTAGAAAGTTCGCCACGTAACCAGGAGGTTCAAGGGTTTTAACCATTGCCCTCGAGTGGGTGGGGTAGCCCTCGAGTGGGTGGGGTAGGGATAGACATGCGCATGTGTGAGGTAATGAATAAAAGTACAAGGGCCACAGTTAATCACATTGTACATGTTATAAAACTCAAAGAAAATATAAAAAGGCCAAAAAAGCAATAGAAAAATTTTCAAGTCTAGTCCTCTTAGTTTTTAGTCCTTAGCAGAGTCGCCACTGTAGAAAATTCCCTCAAAACAAATCCATGGAAGAATTTTAGGAGTCGCCATCTCATTTAATTAAAAAGAAAGGGGAAATAAGAAGAAAAAAAAACAAAAATGACTCTAAAATGTCTAAAGGACAACTAATCTATTTAAAATAGGGAAATAGGTTCGGAGAGTAAGTTTTACGGCGGAAAGGTATTAGGCATCCGTCATGCATTTTCGGGGTCAACTTCATTCCTATTAATTTTTTTGCCTTTAACACATAACATGTAAAATGCAATAAACTCTATGTTTATTTTTACATTTTTTGCTTGAACTTGACATTGGGGGTAGAATTGCCTATATATCTAGTCGGACAAACTGGAATCAAAATCATTATAGTTCAACTTTGGTCCTACATGAGGCAATCTACACTTTGGTCTTAGACTTAGACTAAGAAATGACTATTTGTATAATTTTTATATTGGACATGCTAACGCCGGAAATGGAAAAACAGTTATAGACCAATGAACTAGAATAGAAAGCTAGTAAAAGTTACCTCGGGAATGTGCTTGTCTGGATTATTCATGAATGCTCTCCGAAGATGCAAGAGATTAAATGACTTTTTAAAGTGAATACGAGGGACTAAATTCTTTGAAGAGATGATATACCACTTCACAAAGAAATTGTATAAAAACTCTAGAGAGAAAATGCTGAATTAGAACTGAGACCCTTGAAAAAGAAGTTGTGGCACACTGTCTCAGAAAATCCGTAAGGGATTTTTAAATGGAGTCGCCATCTAATATAATTAAAACAAAATAAGAAATACCCCATTATGACCCTAAAGTGTTAAAAAAAAAAACTAGTTTGTAAAAAGAAAAGAGGGGCCCGAGACTAAGTTACGCCACAGGAAGGTGTTAGGCACCCGCTATGCCCTTTCTGTCTCTATTTCATTTTTAATGATTATTGACCTTAAAAACAAGCAGCATGTAAAATACAATAAGACTCGCCCTTAGTTAATTTTTAGATTTTGACTTGAACTCGACAGCAGGGGTCAAGTGGCCTACGTATCTGATTGGATTAACCGGAATCAAAACCGCCATAGTTCGACACTGGTATTACGTGGAGTAGTCTACATTTCGATGCTTAAACTTAGACAAAGAAATGAGTAAAAAAGACTCTTTTGTTGTTTTTGAAATGAAATGCGACTACGGGAAATGAGAGACAATTTATATGATTTCTACCATAAGAAAGCTAGTAAAGATTACCTCGCGATGTAACTTACTTTGACGACTTGGGAACGTTCTTCGTAGAATCTACGATGTAAAGAACAAAAGTACATGTTTAGGGTTGTTTGGATGGCTAAGATTCTCAAGAGAGATAGTATGTCACTTCAAAAAGAAATAGCATACAAGCTCTAAAGAGAATAAGCTTCTGACTCCCTAAAAATAAAGGTCAAGACCCTTTTTTATAGTACTTAGGGTCGCAGAATCTGATAAGATTGACAATGCCAATCTCCATGGTTGGAGATAAGTCAGAATAAGTGATAATATCGCAAATTATCAAAAGTCAATTAACCTGCCGGTTAGTCCAAAACAGACCGGTTCACACCATTAATAAAAAATATTTTTTGTGAATTTTGAGGTATTATTTGCCTCTATTTTCGGTAATTAGATGTACCAGATTCAGGATAAGTCATTTTCTAGCCAACAAATAAATTGATTTGATCTTTATATCAAGGATGAATCATGGATTATTTTTCCAAGTCATCTAGATAAATTAAATTAATTTGAATAATCTAGACCTTGGACTAGACTCGACCCAAATGGACTGGACTAATGCACTGGACTGAATTGATGGATTGGACTAATATAATTGGACTGGACTTTGACAATTAAACTAGACTGGACTAGACAATTTAGTTGAACCAAATTAATTAACTAAAACTAAACTAAATTAATTAATTAAACTACATTACCAACCTCGAACTCAATAATGCCTTTTAATAATATTAAAGCTCATTGTTTATTTATTTAAAACGCCGACAAAAATGGGATGTCTACAACGGCAAGGGGCCTATTTATAGAGCCCTGGGACGCCAAAACTGATAAAGTTGGCATGCCAATCTACAATATGCAGATAAGTCAGAATATTTGATAAAAATCACAAATGGACAAAAGTCAACTAATCGTCCGGTTTGTCAAAAAAACCGGCGGGTTCATCCCATAATCTTATAACAATTTTTTTTTAAATTTCGAGGCATTATCTGCCCCTAATTTAGTAATTATCCCTGATTTTGCAGATGAGATGTATCATATTTGGCATTTATCATCCTCAATCATATAAATCATTGATTTAATCCATTGCATCAACGATAATTAAGAAAATAATTCCCTAAATTATCTGGTCAAAATAAAAATCTAGACACTTGGACTGGACTATAGTTGGATTAGACCACTGAACTTGACTCCTGGACTGGATTAGACCAAATTAATTAATTAAGTTTATATTACTAGGCATAAGCTTAATAATAAATTCTAATTAATAATGAAGCGCAAAGTTTATTTAACTTATAACTACAAGAAATGGGTGTCTACACACAGATTGCGATGGTCATCTTATCATTTCTGGCACCCCAGGCCACCATCAATAGGGCTTTTAGCCTATATTTTCAGAGATCAACTTTTTCTTGCTAGAATTTTTATACAATTTCTCTTAGAGCTGGTCTATCATCTCTTAAGAGAAACTAGCATTTTATGTCTCATTTCTATATATTCTCGAGTAACATGCATTGCAGATTCTTTACAAAGCATTCCTGAGTCTTTTAAGTAAGCAGATTCGTGAAATACATTTTATTGCTTTCTAGGCTAGTTTAGTATAATGGTCTATAATAATTCCCTTTTTTGCGATCATACTTCCATTTCTAGTACAAAAATTGTTAAAAAATAATTTTCTCATTTCTTAGTTCGAGTCAAAGACCGAAGTGTAGGTCGCCTCCTGTAGAGTCTCGATCGAACTACGGTGATTTTGATTCTGGTTAGTCCGATTAGATACGTAGGTCATTCAACATCTATTGTCGAGTTCAAATCAATAATATAAAGTTAAACTTTAGGGTTTATTTATGTGTTATGTGCTAAAAAGGCCGAAAAATAATTAGAAATGAAGTATAGACCGAAATTGTACGGTGGGTGCCTAACACCTTCCTGTGATATAACCTAGAACCCATTTTTTTGTTTTCAATAGGTCAATAATCTTATGGATATTTCTATGGTCATTTTTTAAGGGTTTTTTTTCTTTGTTTAATAAAATAAGATGGCGACTCTAAAAATCCTTAGATCCCGTTTTCTGGGTCCCGAATTTTTTTTCGAGGAGGTTCAGTACAGGATGGTTGACCCATTACAACCCAATTATTAATAGGATAAATGGTTTATCTCAGAAATTAGTCGGTTATACTAGGTATCTCAATAGTAAGTCATATTCAATCTAATACATCAAATGAATTTTTTCGAACTCTTTCGTCCACTTCACCTTCATCACCACCATATCGGCACCCACCACTGTCGTCATGACACCATATTGCTAAACCTACGCTCATCACTGCCACTGCCAAGCCAAACTGCCGCCATACCACAACCACCACCGCCATGCCACAATCACCACCACATCACTTCTTTTAGTTACAGTGGCTATTGTACTACTTCTTTTGAATTCTTGCCAGTGCGACATGTATTAGCCTAGTGTAGATCTACTTGTCAGCTCTTTCTTTGCGAAGTTTGTGTTCCATTGTATTCCTAAAGTATGTCCCTTACATATGTTATACTGTTCTTTCATCAGTTCATTATATGTTTTTATTTACCGAAAAAAAATCACCACCACACCACACCCACAATAGGGATGACAACCACCACCACTACCACCGCCCTCACGACAACGCTACAATTGCCATCATACCCACAACAACCATCACCAGTCAACCACTGCAACAACTAGTAGTTTATCACCACAACCACCAGCCGAGTCGGCCATCAAACGTTTAACGATTTAAAATCCTACCTTTAGCACCACATATTTGTTCCAAATCGAAGTGAAGATGGCAATTGATTCAAAATCTAGCTCCATGTCGTTGCATTTCCCTATCGTGGTTCGTCATCGTTGGTTGTGGTGTTGGCTAGTGGCTGTGACGGTGGCGTCGATGACAACAGGTTGGTGATTGCGACTATAGAGTGGTGACAACAATGATAAATGATAAGTGGTGAAGGTGACGGCATACAAGAGAAACAAGCTGAGAAACTTAACTTTTTGATTCGAGTCTCGACTCAAAAGCCAATTTTATATTATGATTTAATCGGCACTTATTCGCCGACTCATTTGAACCTATAAGTTAATTGGATAACGAACTTTGTGACCCACTAAAACCCAACCATGGAATGAGCACTTAAGTGAGCATGATTGGCGATAAGTGTCTGGATTGTTGCTTCCACCTCGACAACCGATCGCCACATAAACAAAAAAAGTCTGATTTGAACATTCTAATTTAGTGGAAATGTTTTGTGTTTATGAAATTAAAAAATTAACAATCTTTGAAGCTTAAATAGCTATACGAATAGTATTCATCCATCGACATAATTTAACATACAAACATTAGACCTAAAGAAAAATTTGGTACGGGAGTTAGTTGAGGGAGGCTGGGTGGAGTGGCGGAAGGCGGCGTTAGAAGGAGCGACGACGGTGGCATATGAAGGAGCAACAGCAAAGTGAGATAGGCCCAAAACTATCTCGACCTGCAGGGTTGTACATAAGACACAACCTAATCTCGTCGGACACATTTGGTTTGGGCCAAAGCTGGTATATGACGGGTAGCAAAAATTGGAACGGGTTGGTTTGGGTGTCGAGTGGTTGGGCATAAATTGCGCACCGAGGTACAAGATGGTTTTAGACGGCTAGTTGAGATGGACTCAGAAGACCCATCTATCTATGTGTCTTCAACAAGACAACCCAAACTTTACAACTCACCCGCGCGCACCATCATCATCACATCACAAAACAAGACGAGCTCTTTAAATCCTCGCACAGGGCCTCAAGCCTAGCTCTCTCTCTCCTCATCTCTGGTTGGCGGCGGCTCCGCTTTCTCCCTCACTCCCCCTCTCTCTCTCTCTAGAAAGCTTTCCTGCTTTCTCTCTGTATATAAAGAACCCATACGCTGATAATTATATAAAGTTCTAGATCGAATTTTCTATTGTTTGTAGTAATAAAGCCGTCTTTGAAACCCTAGATCCGTCTAATCAACCGAGATCTGTTCTTTAGGGTATCTGCAAAATAACCATCGCCGCTATGGTTGGTGGTACTAGTCAGCAAGTAGAGCAGCACCAAGTACAAAAACAACTGACTCAACATCCAATTACTCCTGAGGAAGAAGCCTTGAAGAGGAACACTGATTGCGTTTACTTTCTTGCATCCCCCTTGACTTGCAAAAAGGTTCGATCTTTTCTAATCTGCTAACTTTAATATCTTGGTTCAATTCGATTCTATGGTTTTGAGATTTTGTTGTACTTGAGTCAGATCTTTGTGTGTGTGTTTGTGGGGTTATTTAGTTTGATTCGGGATCAAGAACTAAATACGGGTAATATGAAATTTATTAGACTTGTGTTTAGATTGTCTGTGTTGCATCTTGTTAGGGTTATTTGACCAATTATCTAGTGTTAGTGTGTGTGTGTGTGAGAGGGAGGGAAGGAGGGAGCGAGGGGGTGGGCGAGGGATTTTAAAAACCTTTCTTTTGCTTTCCTGGAATTAATTACTGTTAAACTCTCATTTGGAAGGAAGTTGTTACCTTGTACTTGCATTGTTTCCTTGTCCAATGATTTTGCTGTAATGTGAACCAAAATTAGCAACTTGGAAGATGGATAGCGGGTCATGGTGTGAACAAGGTCTTCGATCATCAATTAGAGCACTTATTGAGCTTGGACCTTTCTCCATGTGTCCTTGCTTCTTTGTGACTGCTTGGGTGCTTCTGACATTGTTTGTGCATGCATTCTTTATGCATCCTTGTCGTTTTTGCAGTAATAGATTTACATAATCACGAGGATCGAGATACCTAAGTCTGTACTGCTCTGTTATTGTGATTATGGAGTGCTAAATGTTGAAACGCTTACTTGATTTGCTGTTCCGTGAAATAGTTGATGTGTTACCAAAACTAAGATATTTCTCCTAAGTTTTTTTTTATATTAAAAATAACTGTATTGGTTTATCTAATCTATGTCTTACTCTTCTTTGTTAACAGGGAACTGAGTGTGAATATCGGCATAGTGATTTTGCTCGGGTTAACCCTAGGGATTGCTGGTATTGGTTAAATGGTAACTGTTTGAACCCAAAGTGCGCCTTTCGGCATCCTGTAAGTTTTCTTTTGTGCACTCTTGTTCTAAATGTTTCTGTGTCATTTAGGTTTTAAAAGCAAAAGTATTGAAAAACAATTTGGTTTCACTTGTATTTGGGTTCGTTTGATTGCTTGTCATGAGGTGAAAATCAGCTTTAGGATAATATATGTATGTAATTCTTCATTTCAGGTTTTAGTAGTTGAGCAGTAGGTACTAATGTTATTCACTTTCAGCCTCTTGATGGATTGTTGGGAACAGAAGTTTCTACTCCTGTGGCGCCTTTACCTCTATCGCAGGCTGCACCGGCACCTACCGTAAATGCTTCTTATGCTTCTGGCAAACAAGGAGTTCCATGCATTTTCTTCCAGAAAGGTTTATGCTTGAAAGGAGATCGATGCCCCTTTTCACATGGACCAAACTCTGGCAACAGTAAAGTTGTTCAGTCGGCAGCAGCTGTAGCAGCAGCCCCTGCTGCTGAGCCTCCTACTCTTAAAAAAGCTTTAGGTGGTCTTCAAAAGTGTACTCAAGACCAGAATGTTCCACAAATAATTGCCCCAAGGTCTGTTGAGTTACGTCCTCAAGGAAAACCGGTGGCCCAAGCAAAAAGTGCTCCAGTGAGAAATGGTGTTGCCATGGATAAAAATGCACCATCACCGCCACCTTCAGGGTTGGATGAGCTTAGGCACAGGCCAACCAATGCTTCTCCTGTTACCAATGGGAACTTAATCAACAGGTCTAATCGTGTCCATCAAACTTATGTATCAGATGACCACAGTTCTCAGAATGGCAAGGATCCCGATGAGTTTTCAAGGGACCCTTCCCCTGGCTTTGATGTTCTTGTGGATGATGATCTTAGAGATTCTGATTATTATGATAATGAAGATCAACATGGGAGAACAAGAAGTCATGAAGGAAGGGATTTAAACCATGTGAATGATTATGATATTGGTCGTTCTGCTGATTACAGTTTAATGGCTGATGTTGACCGAGATATATATCGTGATCCACGTGGTTATGACTCGTATGAGCACCTGCAGGGGCAGTATCCTTGGGAGGAACGTAGAGCTTCGTCCGAGAGGATGCTAGGGGGGTCAGCACACCTGGAAAGGAGACGACATCTTATAGCTGAGAGCCCTGATCAAAGTGATCAGTTAGATTTGCGATATCATTTGGTGAAGCAAAGGAGGGGTAATGGCTTGAGATCAGTGATTAGCCGTGATCATGCCCGTGAAAACCATGATGAGGATCGGAATTATAGGGCCCCTCAAAGGGAAGCACGCTATTTACCACCTCAGGAAAGTTCCCTTAGTCGTCGGCTTCGCGGTAGAATAAAGCTTCCAGGACAATCTACATCACCAGTGAATGAAAATAATTTGCGGGGAAGACATCGAGGCAGATTGTCACCAGAAAGGCCACTTATATTGCCTCACCAGGGAAGGCTTGGAGAGAGGGTAAATAGCATGGTGCAAGAGGATTTTGATAACGATGGAAGAAACTCTATAGGTCCTCGTGTAAGAAGAGACGACAAGAATGCCGATGGCTACGAGCAGCGTAAAAGTGATCGCCAGTTACTTGGGAAGAGGAAATACCCGAAGCTGGAGGACCATCGACAATCTGATGGCGATCTCTCGTTTGAAGGGCCAAAGCCTCTAAGTGAAATTCTGAAGCGCAAAAGAGGAGTAGACACATCAGTCTCTGAGAGTGGCATGACATCTGGCAATAATGAAGATCAAGAAGAAAGAAAGGAAAGATTTATAAAACACAGACAGGGTATTCTTTCCTCTGTATCCAAGGCCGATGTCAACCCTCACTCGCAAATGGTGGAATCAGCTGATGGTCGGTCTACACTACAGCGCGATGTGAGTGAGCTGGAATTTGAAGACGGAATGATTGGTGAAGCATACGATCAGAGAGAAGGCGAATCTGATTATGAGCAGGTTGATGGGGAAGACTACAATTTGGATGAAGGCGAAAACCTAGACCCTGAAGAGGAATACCTGGATGACGACGATACAGATGACTTCGCGAAGAAGATGGGTGTCATGTACTCTTGAAAAAGGAGAGGCACTGACTACTATTCCCTTGTGTGGAGGGCCTTTATCCCGAGAATTAGGGGTATTTGAACTCTTTTGTCGTTTTTTACTCTGTTCTACTAGAATCTTTTGCATGGAATTTCTTCCTTCTGCTTGCGGCCTTTCATGGCGGATACCGTTAGTCAAATTCGATTTCAAACTCCAGTGGTGTAACATTTGGAAAGTTAGTAAGATGCATCTTATAGTTGCCTCATTTATTTTTACGTAGTTTCGTTGGTTCGAACAATCACCTTCTTGCTTGCTCGTTTGGATTTTCCTCTGACGATGGTCATCAAACCTTGTCAAGTTGTGCTTTATTTATATTACCTATAAAAGTGCGAATGTTGTAAATTATTTTTGGACGATTATGTATTCCGTTAATTACTTCACTGACTTTCTTTTTAAATTTGGTTGAAATTAAATGAACATTGGGTAATGAACCTATTCTAAACATTGAGAAATGAAAAGTGTGATGAGAAAGAAAAGAAAACAAATAAATTCTTTTATTACTCTCCTTTTAATTTGGTTAAAATAAAACAAACACCGGTTAATGAATTGGGTAATGAGAACTATGATTTTTATTTATTTTTGCATTTTTTGGTTAGCAAACAATTAACCAGTTGAAAAATAAAAAATAAAACAAAGAATCTGAAATATGTTAAAAATCAGTTAAGAAACAAAAAAATTGTTGGAAAAACAAAAACACAAAAAAAAAAAATTTTGAAAAATTGGATTAAATATGCACCTAAAAAAATGGGGGAAAAAAAAAAGGCTTGATTATGGCGCCAATTTAAACTGAAAACCTGTTCAGTTATTGCAGTTGAAGACCAAGTGCTTTTTTGCATTTCATATTGATGAAATGCAAAGCGCATAGTCTTGAAAATTACAAATTTTAAGTCTATACCATAAATCAAATTAACAGATTACAAATACAAAGACGTGAAACCAATAAAACAACCCTAGAGGGGGGTGAATAGGGTTTTTGAAAATCAATGGGGAATTTAAATTAAGCACAATTATGAATCTCAATCAAACCAAGTAATATTTCAATGAAGATGCTAACTACACAATCTCTAGCAATGAGTAAAGAGATTGAATTACAGATACTTGACAAGGAGATTTAAATGGTTCGGCTTGAATTACCCTCAAGCCTATATCCACCTCTTCAAGGAAGTCCCTTGTAAGAGTACTAGTATCCATCATCAACAATCTTCTTCCGGGTCAAGATCAAAACCCTTACAACACTTGGTGATATCCCCACACCAAATACTTTGAACTCCATTTGTACCCCTTCCGATGTGCACTGAATGTAAGAATCGCGGCTGGTTGACTTACTATTTTGTAACTATACAAACTTTAATACATGGTCACTGAGATGAGATCTACTCCTTCGAAACTATGCAAACATGGTCGATGAAATAAAGGAAGAAACAAAAGAACAAGCAGGAACCAAGTGAAAGCTAAAAAGCACAAGCACAACGCCAAATCTATTGCCATCATGACTACTCATCACTTCCAAGGCACAAGTAATTTGAGCGAATTGCATAGAGCAAGAACATTGGGAAGGAAGGTATAACGGATAAAGAGGGGGATAAAAGTGATTGAACCCAATAAAGGCTTGGGGTCCAGGGGGAACCAGTAAATCGATTTTTAAGATCATAAGAAGTCGGCGCCGATAATTTTTGGAAAATCAAAGGTTATGAAGCATAACATTCGATTTCCTAAGGATTAAAGAAAGAATAAAAGGCGTTAGTTAAAACACTAAAGCATTTTTACCTATCCAAACGTTCCAAAGCAGGAAGGAGATTCGTATTAGGCTACAGAAGTCTATCAACTTGTGTCGGTTAGGTTTGTTTAACAGCAAACAGAACCAAGCATTGGATGATACAACCTCATTACCAAAGAAGATATGATCGACAAGAGGAGGTATCCAAATCATTTTGACCACTGCGTAATCAAAAAGTAAATGTGCATGAGTTTTGGGATCATTAAGACAGAGAGGACAATTATCAGAACCCATGCAAAGCCTTTTAAAGAATTATGACCGAAGGGGTAATCGCTTATAAAGAAATTGCCATAAAAAATTAATTTTCTCTAGGAATAGGCAATTTCCAAAGATGACGCTAAAGAGCCGGGAGGAATACATTCCTTCGTATGAAACTGACTAGTAAAACGACAGATAAGGGACTTATAAGTAGTCGCTACTGAAAAGGAAACTCCTTTTTCGAGGGGCCAAAAGGGTTCATCAGAAGAAACTAGTGGAGAAAGGCAAAACCGAAAAATAAGAGTGGCAATGTTGATAGGGAAGACTGAAAGGATTTTGCCTACATTCCAATCTTTTGTGTTAAGGGAGAATAAATCATGTACCCTCCAGTGAAAAGTATCCACCATTTGGTACGGGATAAGGGAAAGAGGGGCCAATTAAGGTAGCCACCAATCCATCCAAATAGAAATGGATTTGCCATCCCCTTTTTTCCACTGTAAACAACTTTTCAAATACCGTTGACCCACTGATATGCTCTTCCAATCCCCTGAACTATTGCTATTATTCTTAGCTTGAAGAAAAGCCTGTTGTTTATAGTAATGACCTTTAAGAACTCGGGCTACGAATTCTGAAGCAGAGACTAAATTTTACATGCCTGCTTAGCCAATAACGCTTCGGTAAAAGAACAAAATTTTTGAAAACCTAATCCTCCAAGGTGTTTGGGTAAACAAAGGACAGTCGAAGAAATCCAATGAATGGATTTATAAGAAGCCTCACCAAACCACCAGAATCTAGCTAAAATTTGATCTAGTTGTTTACAAAAATAGACTGGGAACTTATAAATAGACATGTAGTGAATGAGGAGCGATGATAACACAGACTGAATCAAGGTAGCTCTACCCGCCTTATTAAGAAGTAGGCCCAGCCAGTGAGCACATATGTCCTGAACCCTTTGCACTAACCTAGAAAACAACAACTTTTGGTTAGAGGAAACATCAAGCTGGATGCCCAAATATTTACGAAAGCTAGGTTTTGAGCCAAAGGAAAGAGATGCTTCTAACCGACTTCGAGTGTCTGGCGAAGCATTAGGACTGATATGAAGTCCAAACTTATGCCAATTAATTTGTTGACCTGATAAGCGACAATAATGATCTAAAATCGATCTAAGCTCCGAAATTGAAGTAACCAAATTCTCTAGAAGGGTGAGGAAGATGTAAATATCATCGGCATACATAAGGTGAGAAATTGGTGGAGACAGTTTCCCTGCTTTGATCCCAGAGATCAGAACTTTATTCTTAGCATGAATGAGGGAAGCAAAGAGCATTTATAAGCAAAGGATAAACAGAAGAGGGGAGAGAGGATCACATTGACGTATTCCACATTTGGGCAAAAACCGAGGAGTAAGAGCCCCATTAACCAAAAGTGAGTATGACACTGTTGTTACATACTGCATAATAAGTCGAACCCAATTGCTAGGAAAATGCATGGCATTCAAGACTTGATCTAAAAAACCCCAACTTAACCTATCAAAGGCCTTACTCATGTCTAACTTAAGAGCAAGAAGGATATTTTTCCCTTTCTCCTTTAAAGGACACAATGAGTAAGTTCTTAGGCAGGGATATCAGCAAGACATCGACCTTTGACAAAAGCATTTTGAAAGGGTGAGATAAGGGAATCCATAACAAGAGATAGTCTGGTGAAAAGGACCTTAGCAATGATTTTGTGAATCATATTACACAGGCTGATCGCTCAGAAGTCTGCAGGCAACTTGGGACAAGGAATTTTTGGTATAAGAGATAAGAAGGTATGATTCTCTCCTTTCAAAAGGTATCCTGAGTTCAGAAAGGATAAAACACTTATGCTAATCAAGGGTCCTGGAAAGTCCCAGCATCTATGATATTCATAGCAGGTAGACCATCAGGATAGCAACAAAGGTACTTGGTTAGGATAAACATTGGCCACCCCCAAGGTAAACAACCTGAAAGTGATCAACTAGAATTTTGTAGGTGCTCACCTCATCCAACTTGAAGGAGCCATCACTGTATTTTAAGGAAAGGATTTGATTGGCTTTCTGACAGATAAGAGTGAGGGTATGAAAGAATTTGGTGTTTTTGTCACCTAAATCAAGCCAATCAGTATTGAAACGTTGGTGTAACGACCCGAAAATTTGGAACTCCACCGTCCTAAACTCCAAGAGCGTTAATCTATCACATCACATCAAATTACATCAAACCCTGTTTACTGACACACATCAGAGCATCTAACTAGACATCAACTCTAAATTCTTCAAACTACAAGCTTACAAAAAACTGCTTAAACTTAAACTATTAAAACTTAGGCTCTTTACAAACTCAAGTTTTTTATGGAATAAGTTAACAGTACTGACCCACGCAGGGGTCTTACGACACAAGTATTGGTGGGCTCTCCGGAATTTCACACAGACTCTAAACCTATTCCCAAGCAATCTACATTTGATCATTACCAGTAGAAACGAATCAAACGAAGAGTGAGCTTTTGAGAGCTCAATAAGGTCGTTCAAGGAACAAGCAAATGAATTACAAATTTCGGTGGACAGAAGAATGTGAAAAGAGTTCTCAAGAATTGAAGAAGCGTTTAGTTTCGAGACCAGTCTTGACACTGCTATCTGAATATCGAGGGTTCGTCATCTATAGTGTGCTCATGCAACGGGGGTAAGGTAATTTCTTATGCCTCCAGACAACTTAAACAGCATGCGCTGAATTATCCTACCCATGACTTGGAATTAGCAACTGTGATTTTTGCACTAAGGATTTGACGTCATTATTTGTACGGTGAACCGTGTGAAATTAATACGGATCATAAGAGTTTGAAATACATGTTCACACAAGGAGTTGAATATGAGACAGAGACGGTGGTTGGAATTGTTGAAGGAATGTGATTGCACCATTTTGTACCATCCAGGTAAGGCTAATGTTGTGGTGGATGCGCTAAGTAGGAAGAGTATAGGAAGACTTTATGCTATGCTTACTAGACAACCTCAATTGTTGGAAGAATTAGAGAAGTTAGAAGTCGAGGTAAGAGTTCCAAATTCTTATGGGTATTTGGCACATTTGGAAGTTCAACCATCATTGATAGAGAAGATTAAGGTGGCTTAAGCGTCAGACCCCGAATTGGCCAAGATTAGTGACAAAGTTAAAGAAGGTGGTTACACAGACTTTAGATTGGATAACGAGGGTATTCTTCGTATGGGTTCGGAGACTGTGTGTTCCCTCGAATCCGGAATTGAAGAAAGAGATTCTTTCGGAGGCACACAATTCACCTTTTGCGGTTCACCCGAGTAGTACAAAGATGTACCAGAATTTGCGGGATGAAAAGAGAGGTAGCAGACTTTGTGGCCAGATGTTTGGTGTATCGGCGGGTTAACGTAGAACACCAGAGACCTATTGGGAAGTTACAACCACTTGTTATTCCTGAGTGGAAGTGGGAGCATATAACGATGGATTTTGTGGTTGGATTGCCGCCAACTACAAAGCGACACGATGCAATATGGGTGATAGTTGACCGTTTGACCAAGGCAGCTCACTTTTTAGCCATAAGGAACAAGGATTCGATCGAGGTACTTGCTAACTTGTACGTTCGAGGAATACTTAGGTTGCACGGAGTGCCTTTATCTATTGTGTCAGATAGAGACCCAAGATTTACCTCACGCTTTTGAGGTGGTTTGCAAGAGGCCATGGGTACACGACTTAATCTCAGCACAACTTTCCATCCACAAACAGACGGGCAATCTGATCGAACTATCCAGACATTGGAGGACATGCTGCGAGCTCGTGTTTTGGAATCATGACACATTTTTTTTCTTTTGCACCACCCAACCGTTACACTTAGTAGCGGTTGGAATCCGTCAAACAATTTTTCATTAAAAAACCTTAAGTGGCCCCACTTTTTCATTAAAAAAACTACAGTGCAACCGCTACAAAGTGTAGCAGTTGGGTGTGCTCAATTGGGGGGCCCCCAATTGGGTGTGCTCTTGCGGTTAGGGTTTATTTATGTATCTAACCATGTATGGCATTGCATCTACCCATGGTCAATATATTTGAGTTTATTTATATTGTATCTTACAGTAATTGTTTCGGAAATGATTGGAAAGGATTGTCTCAAACAATTTGTGCTTGTTTGAAATCCCTCCCAGATTGCTGTTGAACTTGTTTTAAAATTCTTTGGAAAACAATCATTGTATTTTGGAATGATGACTTTGAAAATGATCTTTTAATGATCGTTTTGGAACCTACTGTGATTGTTAATGTTTATTTTGGTATTTATTTATGATGAACTTTGATCATTTTGGAAACCATCAAACTTTTAGATTGTTTGATATATTTTTTAAAACATCGTCGGTTGGTTTCTTTTGAATCATTTTGTAATTCCTTCGGTTGTGCTTGTATGACCTTACTGAGCTTTCAAAAGCTCACCCTTCGTTTGACTCCTTTTTGCAGGTAATGATCAGCTATAGCATGCTCGGGAATGGGTTTAGAGTCTGTGTGAGATTCCGGTGAGCCCACCACTATTATGTAGTGAGACGCATGCGTGGGTCGGTACTGTCAACTTCTTCTATAGGAACTTGAGTTTGTAAATAACCTAGGTTTTAATAGTTTAACGTTAAAAAGTTTTGAAATCTTGTATTTTGAAGAATTTGAGTTGATTTTGGATTAGATGCTTTGAAGTATGCATTAGTAAATAGGATTTGACAGCTTTGATGTGATGTGGTATGTTAACCTTCCGGGAGTTCAGGGCGAAGGAGCTCCGAATTTTTGAGATGTTACATCTATAGCTCTTTTTGACTCTATGGTTAGCGTTGGTGATAGCATTCTTCTGTAGAAACCCATCCCATTAGCGATTCAAGACTTTGATGTCGTATTAGGTATGGATTGGTTATCCTTTAACCATGCATCAGTGGATTGTCATTGGAAAGTAGTTCGTTTTAACATCCCGGGTGAGTCTAAGTTTACTTACCGCATGTCCAAACCAAGTGGGTTAGTTTTTATTATCTTGGCCATGAAAGCACAGTGGTTACTACGTCGGGGTTGTCGGGGATATATTGCACATGTTGTAGACACATGTCAAGATAGTCCAGAGTTTTCATCTATCCATGTGGTAGAGCGGTATCCAGACGTGTTTACTAAAGAGTTACTACGGGAACCGACTGATCGCGAGATAGAGTTTGTGATTGATCTTGTTTCTGGTGCAGAGCCTATTTCTAAAGCTCTATATCGTATGGCTCCAGCTGAGTTGAAAGAGTTGAAGGAACAGTTACAGGAGTTGCTTGACCGGGGATTCATACGTCACAGTGCGTCCCCGTGGGGTGCTCCAGCCCTCTTTGTGAAGAAAAAGGACGGCACTTTCAGGCTCTGTATCGATTACAGAGAGTTGAATTAGATTACAATATGCAATAAGTACCCATTGCCACGCATTGATGATGTGTTTGACAAACTTCAGGGTGCTTGGTGAGGGAGGAAGATGTTCAGAAAACAACATTCAGGACACACTATGGACATTATGAGTTTCTTGTTGTAACGCCCCGGATTTATTTCCGGAGCATTAATGCCGAATACAGAGATCAGATAAAATTCCATAATTATCAGAAGACTTCAAATTGGTAAATCAGAGCATACACTAAAATCCCAAACGAAACAATATCGAAAGTCTCCCAAATGAAATCAGAAAACCTTAAAATATCAGAAAACAGAGTCAGAAAAAAAAAATCTTTACTCTTTATCATAAATCTCCCAAGAGTACATCAATAACCGTCATAGGGGCCAAAACTTTATACAATCCAAAATTTTTCTCCAACACGGAGTTTCAAAACAAAACTAGCCCTTCAAATCCGAAATATACTAACATGTCTTAATTAAGTACACTTAAATGTCAATACTAACTCTAAAATAAGGCAGCTAACTTTTGGTCACACAACTAGCCCTTCAAATCCGAAATCCCACCTACTAACCACCTGAAAGGAAAAACAATAAGGGAATGAGCCAAATGCCCAGTAAGGTTGCTCAAAGGACCAATCAGACAAAACCAAAATATCTGAGAAACAAAATTTCAGAAGCACAAAAGTTTTCACCAGAACTGATAATCAAACCAGATTTCAATTGTCAAAACATATCTGTATAACAAAATTTCAAAAACACACTCGTTTCAACTGAACAGAGATTAGACCAAATATCAAATGCCAAAATATATCAGAGTACGAAAATAGACACTAGAGATGTCAGACCGAATATCATATGCCAAAATATATCAGAGTACGGAAATAGACACTAGAGATGTCAGATCGAATATCACATGCCATAATATATCAGAGTACGGAGACAGACACAATCGGACGATATATCAAATGTCAGAATATATCTGAATTCGGAAACAGATACTATCGAAACAGACACTAGAGAGCCATTCAGAAAGTGATCACATACGTCATTCCTGACATATGAGGCCGGTTCGGAAAGTAAGATCGCGATCTCTAGCTCAACTCTCCTGAGCTAGCCCACGTTTCAATCCACGTGGGTAAGTCAGAAATAAGTCACATACACTGTGACATGGCTCATAAAGTCACTAAAACAAAATCTCAAAATAACCGTTATCAAGTATCGAACAAATCAAACCATATTCAAAAGTTTCAAAATCACATTATCAAATAACGAACTCGTCAAACAATAAGTGGAGTTCACGAAAATAATAACGACCATAAATCACTGAAACAACGATATCAATGTGTCAATATTCTGAGGTCAAACAAATCCGACGGAATTTGATTTTTTTCACAAATCATAGAATTGACAACAAGTCATTCTCAATAAAATTCAAAAACAAAAAGGAGCGAAAGAATCACTTATCCCTATTTGAAGAGGTTCGGATTTTAGAAGAATCTAAAGACTTACATGACCGATTGGTCCATCGCTGATTCAAATTTCGAAAGTAAACCCTTAGCTTAATCAAGCCTTCTCCTTCTCTCTTTCCACCGCAAGGGTAAAGGGAACAAACTTCCCAAGTTTTTTGAGAGCCACAAATCCTTGAGCTCCTCCTTAGAGCTTCCAAACTTTCCAAGTCTCCTTCTCTATCTCTCTCTCTCTCTCTCCCGTGCAAAGGAGAGGAAAAGAAACAGAAGACGCTCTAAAAAAATGGGCTAGGAATGAAATAAAACACTATTTATAGAGGACAAAAATTTTAACCCTTTAAATCGACCGAAAACAACTTTCAGTCGACTGAAAACACATTTCAGTCGACTGAAAGTACATTTCAGTCGACTGAAAGTACATTTCAGTCGACTGAAAGTACTGTTCATCGACTAAAACTTTTAGTCGACTGAAAACACTCTTTTAGTCGACTAAAACCTTTAAATTCGACTAAAACTCCAGAAAACCCTTTTTTACACAATTTAAATACTTTTTAGTCGACCGAAACACTCTTTTAGTCGACTAAAACCTTTTAAATTCGACTCAAAACTTCAGAAACCCATTTTTACACAATTTGACTACTTTTTTGTAGACCTAAACACTTTTAGTCGACCGAAAACACTTTTAGTCGACCGAAAATACTTTTAAATTCGACTAAAACTTCCGAAACCCATTTTCATTCGAAGCCAAACTATTTTCATTCGACCGAATATTTCGGAACTCAAAAAACTTTATCATCAATAAGTTTTGATTCGAATGAAACCACTTTCACTCGACCGAAAAATTCAGAAACAATCCCAATTCATTTTCTTAATTTTTAACAAAAGACCACAACTGATTTATTCAAAAAATACTAATTCCGCACAAGGAAAAGAAAATTTTCGGGGTATTACACTTGTTATGCCTTTTGGTTTGACGAACACCCCAACAGCGTTCATGGATCTGATGAACAATATATTTAAGGATTACTTAGATCAGTTTGTCATAGTGTTTATTGATGATATTCTAATACACTCAAAATCTGAGGATGAGCATATGAAGCATTTGGAATTAGTGATGAAATGACTAAAGGATTGCAAGTTATATGTGAAATTTACAGTAAGTTGGGTTCTTAGGGCATATAGTGTCTAAGGATGGTATTTCGGTGTACCCAGCCAAGATTAAGGCAATGATTGAATGGCAGACGCCTAGCTAAGTAAAAGAGATACGCTGTTTTCTAGGCTTAGCATGTTAATATAGACGGTTTGTAGAAGGTTTTTCTAAGATTGTGGGACCGTTAACTTGGTTGACGTGCAAGAATACACAATTTTGTTTGGACTGATGAATGTGAGTCCAGTTTTCAGGAGTTGTAGCAAAGATTAGTAACTGCATTGGTGTCGGCATTTTCGTCAGGATCAGAAGGGTTTGTAGTCGATAGTGACACTTCTAAGAGAAAACTTGGTTGTGTCCTAATGCAACATGAAAATTAAAGGTTTATGAGCAGAATTATCCAGCCCATGATTTGGGGTTTGCAACGGTTATTTTTCTTTAAAACTATGGAGACATTACTTGTACGGTGAGACGTGTGAGATCTATACAGATCATAAGAGTCTTAAATATGTTTTCACCCAGAAGGAGCTTAACATGTGGCAGCATAGATGGTTGGAACTTTTGAAGGATTATGACTGTTCAATTCATTGTCATCCTGACAAGGCCAATGGATACCATTCAGATACTGAGAGAGTGTGGTACGAAATTGCCATGAATGCTGCCCTCGAGGACGTGGGTTCGGCTACTACTCTTTCTTATATGATGCAATTTAGGTCCCATTCCTCTAAGCAGAGGAAGGTTTCCCTCAACGAGGGCCGCCTCGCTCTGGTTCACCTCCGGCCCTCCTATACTCTTATTTTATCAGATTTTCTCTTATTTTAAGTGCTGATATCTAATCCATCACAATTTTCCTACTTCCGTGTAGGCTCCCACTTGAACCCATGATAAAGGGGTATCTGTGACACCCAAGGCATGTATCACAACATTCTTCATAAATTTTCCTCGATTATTCTATTCCTGACTACTACTCATAGTTATTGTGTGGCTGATGCCCTAAGTAGGAAAAATACGGGGAATGTAGCATCATTTATTACAAGACAACCTCAGTTGCTAGAAGAGATGAGACAATTAAACTTAGAGATTAAATTTCTGGGATATGGTGCAGTGTTCGCTACTATAAAAGTTCAGCCCACATTGATTAGCATGATTAAGACAGCATAAGCGAGCAATCCCGAGTTCGCCAAGATCATTGAAGGTGTTGGGAATCGGAAACAACCTGAGTTTATAATTGATTCTGAATGAGTGTTACGATTTGATCGCCAGTTATGTGTTCTTAATGATGAGGAACTAAGACGATTATTATTATCAGAAGCTCATAGTTCACACTTTTCAATACATCCGAGAGCTACCAAGATGTATCATGACCTCCGAGAGTAATTTTGGTGGTCAGGAATGAAGAGAGACATAGCAGAATTTGTGTCTCGGTGTTTGGTGTGTCAACAGATAAAATCTGAGCACCGAAAGACAGCAGAAGTTGTGCAACCACTGGAGATTCCTGAGTGGAAGTGGGAACATGTTACTACACATTTTGTGAGTGGTTTACCCAAGACTGTTCAAGGTTATGATATGATTTGGGTGATAGTGGATCGACTCACCAAATCAGTGCATTTTTACCTGTTTGAGGAAATATTACAATGCAACAGTTGGCCCAGTTGTATATGGATTCGATCGTGAAACTTCATGGGGTACCTATTTTGGTTAAATCTGATAGAGATTCGTGTTTCACATCGAGATTCTAGGAGAGTTTCAGGAAGCTATGGGAACAGATCTGCAATTTAGTACTACTTTCCATCCCCCGACCAATGGTCAGTCTGAGAGAACTATTCGGACATTGGAAGACATGTTAAGAGTTTGTGTTATGGATTTCCAGGGTAGCTGGGATACCCACTTGCCATTGGTTGAGTTTGCGTATAATAACAGTTATCAGGCCAATATTCAGATGCCGCCTTTCGAGGCTTTATATGTTCGAAGATGGAAGACTCTGTTAAGTTGGGATGAGGTGTTGATGTGCGTCGACTCATCGACTTGGAGTTAGTTCAAGTAACCTTTGAAAAGGTTGATTTAATTCAGTAACGTATGAAGGCAGCACAAGACATGCAGCGCATGTACGCCGCTAAGCGTACGCGCGATTTGGAGTTTGCAGTTGGTAACCGAGTTTTTTTTGGAGAATTTCTCCCTAGAAAGGAGTGATGCGCTTTGGTAAGAAGGGCAAGCTCAGCCCTAGGTATATCGATCCCTATGAAATTCTTGAAGGATTGGACCAGTAGTTTATCGTGTAGCTTTACCTAAGGATTTGTCTCATGTCCATAAGGTATTTCATGTGTCGGTTTTGAGGAAGTATGTTTATGATCTGACTCATGTGCTACAACATCTTCCCGATGAGATTCAGACTAACCTGAGCTATGAAGAGGTAGCAGTGGGGATATTAGATTGGCGGGATCAAGTTCTTCAAACCAAGGTGATACCATTGGGCAAAATGTTGTGGATGAATCACGCCGTGGAAAAGGCTACATGGGAGCCGGAGGACGCTATGCGGAATGCCCATCCTCACCTGTTCAATAACCCAGGTATGTTAAATTTTGAGGACGAAACTTAATAAGGTAGATGGAATATAATACCTCACATTTTTCGAGGCGTGACAAATATTTTTTTCTAGACGATAATAATTATCGGATGTCCGAGAGAAATAATAATAATAATAATAAGGGATATAGTTTGAACTTTACTTGGAAAGTAATAATGTATAAGAGGTTAAGAAGTTTTAGGGTCAAAATTATAGTTTTTAAAAGTTTTGGAGGCCATTTTGTAAATATGAAAAGAGTAGGGCCTATTATGTAATTTGGGAAAAGTGGGCTAGACCAGGTTTGTTAAGGTGTAAAATTTTGGGAAACCCATGTTGAAAGAACAAACAAGAAACAAAAAAAAAACAAAAAGAAGAAACAGAGCAGCCGTTGGAGGAAGGAAAACAGAGGGGAAGAGAGGAGGATTCAAGGTCATTTTCAAGAGGTAAGCTTCTGAATTTGTAGTATGCATATCCTAGTATGTGTTTGTGGGTTTTGTGTGTGTTTATAAGCACTGTGGGGTGTATGCGCGAGCCATGAACGTGGTTGTGTAGGGGGTTAGAATTTTCTGGGAATTTGTTACCTCAGTTGTGGGATTAATATTACAGTTTTGCATGATTTTTGTAGATAGGCTGTTTGTCACGACCCGAACCCATGGGTAGGCCCGTGAGCTAGATACATGACCGGCCACAGACCCAATGGACTCCAACCAAGGGCTCTGCCAGGTCTTAATACAACTTGTACACAAGAATTTATAACCAAGTAGTTTAAGTCTATCTCCTTAATAATATTTCTAAAATCACGCTTATAATTTCTCAATAATCTCCAATGACATTCTTTATTTAACGACTAACATAGATCATTTTAAATCTGGTGGAGATCTAAGCTCCAAAAAATCGCAAATTACAAAATTAGTACTAGCATACGGATGATTTATTAAATAGTCTAAGAGGACTACAACCTCCTCTAGCAGTCATCTATCATAATCTTCGTGGTCTTCATTAGTGCCAATTCCATCTAGATCATCGCCTGAAAAATATTTAAAAGAGTAAGCTTGGGGCCCAGTAAGTACACATACCATATCCCTAAAATAGATTTTGGGATTCATAAAAACATGCAATGGTTTTCTTTGATTTAAAACTAGTAAACATTTTCACAAGAGATACTATACATATATCTACTTTATGAAAGCAATTCATCCAAGATTCTCAGAACCGAAGTAGGACATCAAGAAGGCTCATTAACAACTATCACAGTTCATCATAACTTAGGCATGCTGCAGTCAGCGTACATTCCCCCCTGACTAGGGCCCACAATCCCTACTCCACCCGAAATAAATATTATTCGATCAGGGTATGCCCCCCCTGACTAGGGCCCACAATCCCTCCTTTGTCCGGGATAGCTATTATTGTGGACGCAAGGGCGAACCACGAGCAACAGTACTGTGCGTCAACGTATCGTCCCGTTGACCAGGACCCACAATCCAACTTTCCCCACATATGGGGCACAACAACCAAGCCAGAAACACTGTCTCATTTAACATAAGCCAATTTTAAAACAACTACTCATAGAAACATTCCATGGCATTTTTAATGCATTTTCTCATCAACCAATTTACACAAAAGTAGTAGCGTGTGAAAGACTTTAAAACTTCTAATTTGAACAAATCATTTGTACATATACATAGACGGAAATAGGGTATACGGGAGGAGTGCTTACCTTGGATAGCTAGGCGGTTCTGGTTCCCAAGTTTGCCCTAGCTCTTGTCTATCAGAACCTAAATAATAAATCGTCTGGATATTATTCGTTGCCTTTAAATTATGTCTAGGTGCTAAATTTTCCCGAGCGAGTGAAATTACAAAAATACCCCAAAACTTGCATAAAATTACCAATGTACCCCCGACGCCTAACATACCATTACACACCCAGAATTTACTTAAGGCCTTATTCGACTAGGTGATTCCGCTCGTTGCGATCAGAGGTTGCTAGTTGAGTTGGCTATAAGAAAATGTGGGTTTTGATTTACTTCTATCTAGAAATTAGCCACGACATCTGGGAGATGAATGAAACACGCGTGTGTGTGGGTGAGTGTGGACGAAGAGATACTCAATCCTCGCACTCTTTTTGCAAAAACAAGTTCTCCACTATTGTTATCAAGTTTAAAGAAGTTCAATTTGGGTTTAGAAAGGTTTCAGGGAGAAGATGAGTATGAAGTGCTGGGTAAGTAAAAAAAAATAGTAGAATTTTGGAGCATCATGTCCTATATTGCGATTTTGAGAATATGCTTATGCTGATTTAGGAGAAAAACATACGAAAGTTCTGAGAGATTACGAACAGAAGGGTATTTCAGTAACTTTTTAAATTATGGATTAGACATGTAGTATTTTAAAAGATAATGTGGTCCACTGTGATTACCCTCAAACCTTAAGGGGTTTCATATATTAGCCCTAACTCATAAGCTATAGGTAGGTGGATGCTCTTTTGACAAACATCATGATAAATACTGGGGGATTACATTGTTGGTGCTTAGAGTCGGACACGCATATATAGAGGTTGGCCATCTATATTGCGTAAAGCTGGGGGTTTAAAGTGTAGAAAGTTAACCCAATTGAGATCTTAACTATTATATTGGCCAAGAGAAACCTGTGTGTCAATCTGTTTGAAGTCCTCGAGAACTAAAAAAAAAATGGGTCTTGATGTTTGGCTGTGGTTTGTAATAATGTTTTGCTTTGATATGACCTTGTTGGCTTCTAGACAAGTTTTCAGCTGCAACATGATACTAAAATACATATAGTAATTTTGGATAGGTATTTAAGTTTCCTCTTCACACCCCCTTCATGCCCCCCTGGAACTTCTAAATTTTGATGCCGTAGTAAGATGTTTTAGATAAGGGTAGACATTGTTGTATACTTTTAGCCGTTAGAGTTATGATTATTCTTGAGAATCCAACCAGTTCTTGTTCATTTTGCTTTCTTCTATTAGCTGCTCTGGTCATTCTGCCATGCTCAGCTTGAGGAAGGTAGTGTGCGGCTATTTCTCTAGACTCATGCAACCCCAGGTGCTTTAAAGTGCGAGTATGATAGCAAACTAAGCTTTGAAGTCTAGTCTCTCAAATTCAATGATTTCAGCTTTCTTAGGAGTGAATATGGTCATGTTATTTACCAGGAAACAGAAGGTGGTCATGTTGCATCCTATTCACTATTTGTATTTGCAAATAGCATACTTTAATTTCTTAGAACTGTAGGAGGAGCGGCCGGGCAGATTCGGAATTACGTCCTTGTCTAATATCTATCATTACTCGAGAATATATACACTCGTATATGTATATTAGCTAAAATGGCGGGCACAGAACTTCTGAATAGAGTTCCATTACACTTTTTCTGATATTCTAGAAACCAATACCTTTGATATGTTGGTTTATCAATTAAATGTGTTCGGAGAATATTAATCTTTTGGCGGCAATACAGGTCTGGACGAAGCTTAAGCGATTGAAGTGCATGCTAAAGAAAAAATTGCTTAGGTGTAACCCATCCAATTGCAGTTTGTATTACTGGCTAGTATGATACAAGATATAAATGGTGAGCTCAAATATGATTATGCTGATTTAGGAGAAAAACATACGGAAGTTCTAACAGATTACGAACATAAGGGTATTTCTGTAACTTTTTAAATTCTGGATTTGACATGTAGTATTTTGGAAGATAATGTGGTCAACTGTGGTTACCCCCAAACCTTAGGTGGATGCTCTTTTGATAAGCATCATGATAAATACTGGGGGGATTACATTGTTGGTGCATAGAGTCGGACACGCATATATAGATGTTCACCATCTATATCGCGTAAAGCTAGGGGTTCACGAGTAGAAAGTTAACACAATTGAGATCCTAACTATTAAATTGGCCAAGAGAAACCTGTGTTTCAATGCAATCTGTTTGAAGTCCCCGGAACTGAACAACATGGCTCTTGATGTTAGGTTGTGCTTTGTACGAATGTGTTGCTTTGATATGACCTTGTTGGTTTCTAGATAAGTTTTCAGCTAGAACATGATACTAAATTACATATAGTAGATTTGGATATGTATTTAAGTTTCCTCTTCACACACCCCCCCCCCCCCTCTCTGCCCCCTGGAACTTCTAAATTTTGCTGCAGTAGTAAGATGTTTTAGATGAGGGTAGACATTGCTGTATACTTTTAGCCGTCAGTGTTATGATTATTCTTGAGAATCCAACCAGTTCTTGTTCATTTTGCTTTCTTCTTTTAGCTGCTCTGGTCATTCTGCCGTGCTCAGCTTGAGGAAGGCGGTGTGCAGCCATTTCGCTTGACTCAAGCAATCCTAGGTGCTTCAAAGTGCTTGGAGTATGATAGCAAACTAAGCTTTAAAAAGTATGGTCTCTCCAATTCAATGATTTCAGTTTCTTGGGAGAGAATATGGTCATGTTATTTACCAGGAAACAAAAGGTGGACATGTTGCATCATGTTCACTATTTGTCTTTGCAAAAAGCTATGACCTGGGTTGAAAGGGTTTAGTATACTTTTTTTTTTTTTTTTTTTTTTTTTGGGTAAGAACTAGAATTGCATTTATATGGGTAACCCTTGGGGGGAGGGAGAATCGAACATGAGACCTCGAGGTCACTCCTCGAGGCCCCTTGCCAACTCAACCAACCCCTTTGGGTTGGGCTTAGTATACTTTAATTTCTTGAAAGTGTAGGAGGAGGAGCCGGGTAGATTTAGAATTATTACTCTTGTCTAATATGTGTGTGTGTGTGTGTGTGTGTGAGCTAAAATGGAGGGCACAAGACTTCTAAATAGAATGCCATTAAACTTTTTCTCATATTCTAAGCCGCAACATTAAAAAGACAAACTAAAACTTTTGATATGTTGGTTTATCAATTAATGTGTTGGAACAATATTAATCTTTTGGCGGCAATACAGGTGTGGACGAAGCTTTAGCGATTGAAGTGCATGCGAAAGAAAAAAGTTGCTTAGGTTTAGCCTATCCAATTGCAGTCTATATTTATGCCTAGTATGATACAAGATATAAGTGGTGAGCTCAAATATACATTTCATAAACACCAATAAAGAATATATCTATGAGTTTTTATAGGGCAAATCCCAAAACTGTACCTTCAAGTTTACATTATGTACAGCTTTAGTACTCAAGTTTGAAGGTGAGCCAAAGAAGTACCCAACTTTGAAATAACGTGCCAAATCAGTATCTCAGCTGACGGAGGACGAATGCCGTTAGAAAAGTTAGAGGGGTAAGACTGTCATTATTAAAAAAAAGGACATAAAAGCATGTCCCATGGCCACATGGGCCGCCCTTTCTCTGACTCATTTTTACAATCCCAAGGCAAATTTGAAATCTTTGCAAAACTGTAACCGCCAAACACAAAACGTCTTTCATTCCCAAATCCTAACCAAAAATTATTCTTTGTTGAACACGATTAAATATACGTTAATCAACCTCGCAGAATATCGATTATTGGATATTGGCAATGGGGTGGGAAATACGGCCGACGAAATGGGAAAACAAAGGGAATCCGGTGTACGGTAATTCGTCTGAACCCAATTGCCAATAATTAGGGCTAATTTCAACCCTAAAACTTTAAAATCTTAACTCCCTGTTATGGGTGTTTGCTGTAATCTTACTCTGAACTTGTACTATGTAATTTTTTTTGTATTTGCAAAGTGAATGGAAGAACATGTTCTGTAGTTTGAACGTGTGATCCCAGTCTAATAATATGTTTTTAATATTGGCTCAACAATTCATTGTATAGTAAAATAATATGGTGCCCTTTTCTTGTTGATTGTATAGACCCGAATGGTACATTGTTTACTCTGAGAGTCAACCATGGGGGAAATTTAAAAATATTCCACAAAAAGTGTATCACCCATGTCATACTAAATTTTTGGATTTAATATTTTTATTATGAGTCAGTTTGGAATAATTTGTGATGGTTTAGGGCTAATGGGTTACATGTATATGTTCTATTTAGTGCCAAGGAAGAGGTTAGAGGAAGGACTAGTTAAGTTAGAGGGTGACAGTTCATTTGTGCAAATATGGGAGCAAGGGACTGAAGATAGGATCTTTGACATATACCTTGTCCAATTAACCGTAAATGAAGTGGTTAGTAGGGAACAATTTGAATCTGGGTGGCTTCAGGAATTAGATGAACATGGTAATGTGGTTCAACCTAAAGTTGGTTTAGAGCTTGCTTTATACCAACCTACCATTACAGCCCAAAACACTAAAGAATAATTGATTATTGGGGCATTAGAATATGTGTCAAGGGGAACTGACACTGCAAATGAAGGGGCTAAAACATAAGCTCTAGTCAGGGTGTCGATGAACAGTATAATGAAAGGGCTGAACATGTTGCTGGTACTGAAGGGGTGACTACACAACATAATGAAGGGGTTGAACCAGTGTTATTAAAAGCGCGCCTAGGCGCAAGGCGCGGCTAGGCTCACCCTCAGCGCCTCGCCTAGGCCTAGGCGCAGCGCGTTCAAGGAGGCGCGCGCCTCGTGTGCCCAAGCGCCCAGGCGCTAGGCGCGCCGCGGCGGTGGAGGCGCCAAGCTAGGCGCAGCCTGTGTAGTCGTTGGATTTTCGTGGTGTGGGCCGTCAATTACCAAGTCAAAACCCCATTTCTGATTCACCCAAATCAATTCAAGACCTTCATGTGTTGTCCCTCTCAGTGTCTCTCACCTCGCGACCAAGACCCAAATCAGTGTCTCTCACCTCACGGTCTCTCACCTCGCGACCAAGACCTAAATCAGTTCGTCGTCGTCGATCTTGCGCATCTCCCGTCTCGTCTAAGCTCGCCGGCGCATCTCCCGTCTCCGCTCACCGGCGCATCTTCCCATCTGCTCTCTAGTCGCTGCGCTGCTTCAGCCGCCCGCACGGCCGCACCTCAGTTGCCGGTCCCCTTCACAGCTGCTGCTCCGCAGGTTTGTCTTAAGATTTGGGCTGTTTTTTTTTTTTTGGTTCAACTGAAATATCATTAATATGAAAAGGATTACAACTTAATCCCTAGACTAAGATTTGGGCTGTTGGGCTGATCTTATTGTTCTTGTTGTTTCCTTACCACCCGCTGATGAGAAATGTAATGTGTTGCGATTTGTGAACTTGCTGTTGCATAATGTAATGTGTTGAGAAATGTAATGTGTTTGATTTCTAAAACATAGTATGTTGCGAACTTGTTGTTGCGCTAGCTTATGTTTAATGTTTCTCTTTGCTCAATATATGCATATGTTGTCTTGTTGTGCTAAAAAAGAGAGTGAGAGAATGAGGGCAATTAATCAACGGGAGGACCACCGAATAGAAGGGAAATAATTGTACCAGAACATTGGCTCATTTGCTTTGATCGGAGAAATTGAAAACTAGGTAAAAATAAAATTAATGTTTCTCTAATTTTTTTGACGTGTAATTTTATTATTTTAATGCACTATTATTATTTATTTTTAATATTGCACCTCGCTTCGAAAAGGCGCACGCCTGCGCCTTGCGCCTAGGCTCCAGGGACCTTTTGCGCCTTAAGTGCGCCTGCGCCTTTAATAACACTGGGTTGAACATGCTGTTACTACTGAGGGTGTATCTGCAGAGCACAATGAAGGGGCTGGACATGTTGCCCCCTGTCAGGGTGTAGATGCACCGTATAATGAAGGGGCTAAACATGTTGCTGGTAGTGAGAGTGTGATTGCATAACATAATGAAGGGGCTGAACATGCTGCTACTAATGAGGGTGTACCTACAGAGTACAATGAAGAGGATACAAGTACTGCTCATAGTGAGGGTGTACCTGTAAGTGAAGAAGAAAGTGATAGTGATTTTACTAATACAAATGAATCAGTTATGGATAACTCTAATGAATGGGATACTGATAGTGATAGGTCAGACCTTGAAGAAAACTATGATAGTGACTATGAGAGAGCAACTGGTGAAAGCTTAAAAAATGGTAAGCTTGAGAAGGATAAGGAAAGTGCTGGGTTGCAAAAATAGGCAAAGGGAAAGAACCGATGGGTGAGAGGCCTGAATCCATGGGCAAAGGGAAAGAGCTAATGGCTGAGGGGGGTAAATCCAAGGGCAAGGGCAAAAGGAAGGAGGTAATGGCTGAGGGAGGTAAATACAAGGGCAAAGGGCAAGAGCCAATGCTGGATGTAAACACTGAAGATATTCATGAGCAGTTTGACTCTGGCTCTGATAATGAAAGAGCACTAGACTACCCTAAGTTTAACCCTAAAACTCAGGGGGAAAAGCCACATTTTTTAGGTTGGAATGATTTTTGCTGACAATAAGGTCTCCAAGGATATTATCAAGCAATACTCAATCAATAAAGCAAGGCCAATTTAGTTCACAAAGAACATGAGAACCAAAATCAAGGCTGTTTGCAAGTCAGAAGATTGTGGATGGTTTGTATAAGCATCAGCACATGATAATTCCATGTTAGTGCAAGTAAAGATAATAGAGGAAAAGCACACATGCAATAGACAACACATTAATAGAGCTGCAGATACTAAATGGATTGCACAGAAGTACATCGACAGGTTTGTGGTTAACCCAACTATGCTTGTCAAGGCATTGAGGAAGACAGTCTACAGGGAGCTCAAATTGAAGATCAAAAGAAACACTACTCATAGAGCTAAGAAGTTGATTTAAACATTGTTCAGTGGGACAGTAAAGAAATAATACAATAAGCTTTGGGATTACCTGGCAGAATTAAAAAGGGTTAATCATGGGACCACTACTATGATGAAACTGGATGAAGAGAGTATCATTGATGGGAGTGACAGGTTTCAAAGGGTTTACATATGTCTTGGGCAAGTAAGCCTTAGGTACTATATGAGGATTATTGGGGAGGATGGCACACATCTAAGAGGGGCAAATCCAAGTCAAATGTTAACTGTTGTAGGAATTAATGCCAACAATTCCACGTATCCTAAAGCATGGGCAGTTGTAAGGTCTGAGTGTCAACAGTCATGGCTTTGGTTTTTGGAATTGTTGCTTGATTATGTGGGGATACAAGAGTCCAACTAGGAAGAGTGGACTTTCATCTCAGATAAGCAGAACATATTGGTTCATGCACTTGACACATTAGTCCCAAAAGTTGAACATAGTGTGATACCCTGAAAATACCAAAAATTAATCTAACCGTGAGTTAGATTTATTAAAGAGGGATACTTTTGTTAAGTAGCATTATGTGAGTGATAATTAAGTGTTAAGGAGCTAAATAAGGGATTCGTGTGGCCTTGGGGGTTAAAATGTATTCTTCTACAAGTTGTGGGGTCAAAGTGCAATTACGCGAAAGTTGAGGGGCTAAATTGCAATTTTGCAAGCATGGTGATTAGTGTGGGGAAGAACTTGGGAGAGTTGGAAACCTCCTACTTTAAGATGGGGGGTGACTAATTGAGTTTATTTTATTAAAAAATGAAATGAAAATGACTTTGTGGAATAAAGAGTAAACGAAAAAGAAAAAAAATGAAGAAAAGAAGAGAAAGAAGCAGAGCTCGGGAGAAAGAAGAAAGAAAGAAAGAAAGGGAGAAGAAAGAAAGAGGAAGGAAAAGAAGAAGAAGGAAAAAAAAACCTAAAGGGTAATCTCTCACTTCCTCCTTTCAATTAGGGTTGTAATTTGCTAATTTCCCTGTTGAGTATTGATGGGGTATTGTGTGAAGAACGAGAACCCAATTGTGTTGATTAGTGTGTGGCGTGTGCACAAGGGTGTGTGTGTGTGTGTGTGTGAGGGTGAGGGTGAAAGGGGGAGGGAGTAGCCTTAGTAGCTGTTGGGGGAGAGGGTGCACCGTGGGTGTAGGTGTGTGTAGGTTGTGTGGAGAGTACAGTTGCCATGATTTGGGTGTGTGTAGTAGCAGTCGGGCGTGCGTGTGTTTTAATGGTGTACAAGTGGGAGTGGTGTGTAGTGGGTCTTGGTGTGTTTAGGTAAGGAGTGTGAGGTTTGTGCAGTCGTGTGTGGTGATGTGTGGGGTGTTGTGGGTGCATAAGCATGGGCAGGGGGCACGGTGATGGAGGAAAGGAGAGAGGGAAGGCAGCATGGGGAGGGGGGACTGTGTTGTATATGAGTGTATTGGCAATTAAAGTATAGTGTGTGTGGGTAATTAAGTGAGCAAGGGAAGGTATTTTATGAGTGTTTGTGTGCTCAGCAGTAAGGGAAGAAGAGGAAGGACGTGTGTGTTTCACGAATTTTATGAGTAATCTTTTTAAAGGGTGAATAATGACCGCAAGTGTCGCTAAATGTGGGAATTTACTTAATCAGTTTGGAATTCAAATTTTTAAAAAACATTAGGGTCAGATTTAGCCAAAGTAAAAAAATGAGACCCGAGTTATGTTTACAAAACCTGTACTGTGGAACAGTTTTGGATTTTTCCGAGGTCAGGAAGGGGGTTAACGGATGCAATGATTTTGGAATTTTACGGTGAAGATTAAAATATCAAACTAGCTCAGTTTTGCACGAAACTTTTATGAGAACCCTAGGATACTGAGAAGTTCCAATTCTCAAAATTTCGTGTCATTCTGAAGTCGATAGCTATTTTTTGTCGAACCGGCTTTTAAGCGCTCGGTCCAAACATCGGTTCGGGATCTTTAGGCGAAAATTTTCTAACATTCTTTTTAGCTCAAAAATGACTTTGACAAGCTTAAAATAGCGTTTTAAAGTGGTTTTGGTATTTTTGAAAAACCCCTAGGGGGCATTTTGGTAATTTTTTATAATTTTTTTCGAAGAACTTTTTGGTTCAATAAGGGATGTAAAACATCTGAAAGGTTGTTTTGAAGTAGTTCTGATATGTTTGTTGGGGTGATGGCCTCTAGGGGTGTTTTGGTAATTTTTCCCTTTGAAATTTTCTGAGGGACTATTTGGTCTATAAATGATGTAGTACATCTAAAAAGTAGTTTGAAAGTGCTTTTAGGTGTTGCTGGTGTAGCGACCATCAGGGAATACTTTGGTAATTTGCCATGTTGGCGCTAAATTTTTGGGAACGCGTGTTATTCAGCGTCCGGAATGACGGGAAGCGGGGAATGGTGGTAATATGTCTAAAATAAAGGTTGTTATCGATAATGTCGATAAGGCTCGGTTAAGGATCCGGTTATCGGATTGGGTTAACTAGATATCGTAAGATGCTATGACAATTAAATGGGGATGGTAGAATAACGAGTGCGTTTATGTTTGAATGATGTCTAACGAGCAGGATATTATTTGACTAAGTGATGCCGCTCATTGCAGTCAGAGGTTGCGAGTTGCTTCGGCTATAAGCCAATGAGGTAAGGACAATACGGTTCTAATATGCTAATTAATTGTTTCGATTAGTATGGCATGTTGATCAAGTTTATGTTAAACTCTTGTTGTTATGACTGGACACCGTTAGTCAATGTGACTGGTATTCGTTATTTGAAATATGTTGTTGAGGACTTAAGGTAGAATAAGCACTACAAGAAACTCCCCCTATAGCGACTGCGGTCGCTGAAGGGGGAGCGACAGTCGCTAAAGGGCGAGCGACGGTCGCTAAAACGGTCGTTATAGGTCAGGTCGCTAAAGTTTAGCGACCGCATTTACTAATCGGTCGCTAAATTTAACAACCGCGTTGACTATATTTAGCGACCGTTTTGTGCGGTCGCTAAATATTTTTTAATTTAAGTAATATTTTTATTTAGCGACTGCCCCTTGCGTTCGCTATTTTATTTTATTTTGAAATATTAAATTAGCAACCGCATTTATTTCGTTTAGCGACCGCGATGTGCAGTCGCTAAACTTGGGTTTTGCAAAAAAAAAAAACATTAGGTCAAAGAACCTGTCCAAACCTGTTCCAAAACCAATACCAATCCAAGGTTAAATCGGCCCAAAAACCGACCGATTCAACCCCATGTCCCACATTCATTCAAATAACTTGTCCAAAAGCTATCTACTCTACACAATAAGACATAAGTGTCTCATTCATCAAACTATATATAAACATATGCATTAAAATCAACAAAATTTGGATTGAACCAAAATTAGAAAAACGAGTCAAGTATATGAACTCAAAGTTAAGCTACACATCCAAGTCAATACATAACCCCAACCCATATCACTAGCCAGCAGACTGACCAAACCCGTCATCATCTTCTTCATTCCTCGATGAAGGTACGTTCGATCCAACAACGTCATCACCGCCCTGAGAATCACCGGCACTAGGATGAATATTGCTCTACACAAAGCCATACAAATGATTCAACATAATATATACAAATCAAGATCACATGTAGAATGACCAAAACATAACTACTTGAGAAAATTTATATTACCTGAAGTCTGGGCCCGGGCAAAAGAAAACTGCCATGGATCATCATCTGAAGTCTTTCATCAAAACATGCGGTGAAGCACTCTTTCTCCATCACTTCAACTCGAGGATAGCTACAACTAGTCTCGCCTGACGACTAAGCTCTGCCAGCTAGCAACGAACGTGCGGATTGGCGAGGGTGGCCGAGTATACGGTCCTTCTTAGGACCCCTCGTAGCTTCTGACCACAAAGAGACCTTGTCCACTGTCTGGCTACCGTCTGCCTGGGAGTTGGCCTGAACTTTTTCTCTATATGAATTATGTATAAGAAAACAACAGAAATGTTAGAGGAATGCTACAGGCCGCAACCAATAAGGATTCAATAGGAATACAAGAGTGTGTGCTCACCGCAAGCTGCTCCGCGCTCTCAGACACCCACGTCCCATCTTTGTTTTGGTATGTGTGCTCAAAGTGGCGAAGCCTCGTAGGGGGCCTCTTCTGTCAACTTCAGCTCGTGCACAGCAAATGGACGGGAACCATCAGTATGCTTTATCTTCTTCTCGTTGTGAGCCATCTCCTTGCCTCGCTCACTCATCTTCGCCCAGTCTGATGTACACCAACGCGACACCAACAGCCCCCACATGGCTTTGGAGAAGTACTCGGGGTTGTGGTCCCTGGCCATAGATATATCTGTCGCACCTGCCCGAGCTAGCGCCTGCCTCCTCGCATTGAGCTTCCATTTCTTGTAGTTTTCAGAATAATGCCACTCTCAGGCCTACCTCCCAAGTTCTTAGTCTCCGTCGGACTCAAATTTGAAATAGTCTAGAACATAGTTCAACACAATTTCAAACACGGTTAGCAAGAAAAATTCAGCAATAATGTACTTCTAAAATCAAATAAAGCAATTAAAAATAGACAATACTTACCAAGAACTTCCCCCAAACAAGTTCCTTGTCTGCTTCCGTCCACAAGTTCCACGTCGCATAAGGCTGTGGGAGGTGGGCCTTGATAATAGGACCGATTATGGTCCTAACACAATTCTCAACAAAGCTAATTACAATAAATCACAAGAGAGATACATCAATCCCAATATAACAACGTATTAAGTTAGATAGGTGCGCTAAAAGATGTTAAGAATTGAGCTTTGAAAATTAAAAACATACTAATTGTTGAGGACATGAGCAGTAATCCTCTACTCTGGGGTGGCTAGAAGAGGTATCACGCGTGTGATACCTCTGGGTACAGATGAACTAGACGCTACAAATGATGAAAAAGGAAGACATTATATATATATATATATATATATATATATATATATAAATATATATATACTTTACGTGAATTTAAAAGTAGTATATATATATATATATACTACTTTTAAATTCACGTAAAGTTTTACACCGATAGCGTTGGTTAATCACACCCACCCACCCACCCTTACACCTTAAACCCCACTAACTAACTAACTAACTAACTATATATATATATATATAACTATATATATATATATATATATATATATATATATATATATATATGGGAGCAGATCCAAATCTACTGGTGGAGATCTCCAACTCCTTAGCTAACCGCTACACTTAGTAGCGACTTGGCCCCTAACCACTACTAAGTGTAGCGGTTAGTGTACAAAATATCCAATCTGAGCCGTCCACAACCTCTAGCCTCTAAAGGACGGCTAGATCACCGATGTAGAAATAATTATTTCTCCATTGCTATATATATATATATATATATGTATATATATATATATATATATGTATATATATTAAACCTCACAGCAACACTATTGCCGTAGCAGCAGCGTGTCCCCCCCACCCCCCACCCCACCCCACCCCCACGCACACACACAACACATACACAAACACACACACAACTCTTACATATCCCACCCCCCACCCCCTTCCGTTTAGCAGCCTCAATAGCTGCCCTTCCCTATCCCATTCATCCTCCCACACACAAAACACACACCATGCACCAAAAACACACACACCCACGGCTGTGTACCAACACCCCATGAACACAACATAATTTCATCAATTAGAAACCCCAACTAACATTGGGGAGAGAGGGAGGGGGAGGGGGGGAGAGAGAGAGAGAGTGCCCTAAGGTTTTTGTAGACTTTTTCTTCCTCTCCTTGCTTAAAGCTTAGTCATGCATGTGTTTTTTCTTCAATTTGTCCTCCAACTTACTCCACCCCTTCCCACCTTAATCCCATTATTCTTTGTTTAATTAAATACAAGACTAGGTTACTAATTCTCACTTTTAAACTTTATAACTTAGCCCCTTAACTTTCCCATATTTGCACTTTGACCTCATAACTTTCATATTTTCATTTTGGCCCCAAAGCAAAACTAACCCCTCATTTAAATTATAGGGATAATATCATTTTACTCCCCTGAACTATCCACGTTTTGTTATTTTGGTCCCTGAACTTTAAAAGTCGTTAAATCAGTCCCTGTACTTTGTGCCGTTATCAATTTAGTCCCTCCGTTGGGATTTCCCGTCAAAAAAGACCACGTGACAGGCACGGGTCGTTTTTTGAGGGGTATTTTCGGCCGACAAGCTCTCTCTCCCCCTCCAATCTCCATCACTCCATCGCCTCTTTCTCTCTGCCATCTCCACATCTCCATCGCCCCTCTCTTTGCCTGACTCTCTCACCCAGACACCCACCCACTCTCGCATCTCTCTCTGGCCGACGGGCTCTCTCTCCCCCTCGAATCAAGACAACCAAGAGATTGGAGAGAAGACCGGCCTTCTTGTTCCAGATCGGACAGAAGACCGGCGATGGCGAGGTGGGCGACTGACCGGAGACGACGACGACACCAACCAACATCACTCTGCCGACGACGACGACGAGGACCTCGGCTGGCTCCCTCCCATCTTTTTGCGTAGCTTAAGGTTGGTGATAATCACCGGCTTGCCACCCTCCATGGCCCCCACGGCAGAGTTGGTGGTCCCTAGATCGATCCCCACCACCCGGAGCGGGCTCGTGGCGCCGTATCCCCGTCGACCAAAACCTTGTCATCAGCCTGTCAGCCTCCTCAATCACCACTACCAACCAACCCAAACCCCCAACTGTCGGCACTTCTACGTCAACCGTTCCGGGGCGCGCGACTTGATCCACGAGATGGTGGTCCATGCCCACCCCTGCCCTTTCTTCGGCCACCCTTCCCCACCCGTCCCCTGCCCCCTCCGCCAGGTCTGGGGTAGCCTCGACACCCTCATCGGCCGCCTCCGCGTCGCCTTCGAGGAGAACGGAGGCAAGCCCGAGTCGAACCCGTTCGGGGCGCGCGGCTTTACCTTCGCGATTCGAGTTACTCGAAGGGAGAGGGAGAGAAACAAGCAGAGAGAGAGAGAAGGGGGGAATAATTACTGGAAATACCCCTCAAAAAACGACCCATGCCTGTCACGTGGTCTTTTTGACGGAAAATCCCAACGGAGGGACTAAATTGATAACGGCACAAAGTACAGGGACTGATTTAACGACTTTTAAAATTCAGGGACCAAAATAACAAAACGTGGATAGTTCAGGGGAGTAAAATGATATTATCCCTAAATTATAATACTCGATTATTGATAATTAATGCTACCGATAGAAATAACTCCCTCAATTAACCTAATTTGTGGTTAGATTAAGTTAGGGTATTTCAGGGTATTAGAGAAACAAGCTTTTGAAAAGAGTCTTTTAATTATTTATTTTTTCATGTCGAGGACCAAAGTTTAGGTCGCCTCCTGTAATGGCCCGGGAATCTGGAGCTCCGTCGCCCTGAACCTTCGGAGCGTTAACCTACCACGTTACATCAAATAACATCAGACCCTGTTAAAACAAACTTCAGAGCTTCTAATATATATTGTAAGTCAAATACTCCAAAATATACAGTCTAAAAAAACTTTAACTCAAACCAAACTACTTAAACTTAAGTTTTTTTACAGAACGAACTAATTGTTTTGACCAACGCAGGGCTCCTACTACTCAATAGTAGTGGGCACTTCAGAATCTCACTCAGACTCTATACCCATTCCCAAGCAATATACAGTTGATCATTACCAGCAAAAGGGAATCAAACAAAGGGTGAGCTTTTGAGAGCTCAATAAGGCCGCTCAAAAAACAACTGAAGGAATTTATAAAATAACTCACATATTCAATTGATGATAATGTTTCAAAATATTCCAAACAATTATCAACAGTTTGGCAACAACATGAAGAAAAGTTTCACCTCAATCCCCTTCGATCAGATATCCAAACAATCATTTGAAGATCATTTTCAAATCCATCATTTTAAGATACAGTGATGATTATCATAAAGTATTTGTATGAGATATTTCTCTATGTTCTAGACAAGCATTTGTACGAGATCCAATTCGGGGAAAATTTTCCAAAATATTACAAAACACAACATAAATAGTTTGGTAAGAGTATGGGGAAGATTTTTAACTCAATCTCCTTAAAAATCACTTTCCATCATTTTCAAACAATCATTTTAAGATACAATGCAAACCAATTCAGAAGATATTGACCATGAATGATGATTTTTCAAAGAGTTTTCGATGATCTCAAATAGTTAAATAACAATATGGTAAAGCGGTTCAATTCAATCCCTTCGACCAAATACTAACACAGTCACTTTCAAATATCATGTAACAGTTTAGGGAAGAGTCTTAACTCAACTCCCTTCAATAAGATATCAAAATGTCACTTTTAGATACTTAGCAAACCGAATTAGATACGACATATTCAAATAATATTCACATGGCACAGGGTAACAGGTACACAAAGACACAGGCAGTGCACAATAATTGATGAGCACAGCCACACAAATAATATTGACATGAGCATCTGGTAACTGATGAGCAAAGCCACACAGGCAGTACACCATACTGATAAGCAAAGCCACATAGTCAATGGACAATACAAAGTACATTTGCAAGATACAATAACCAGCCTTTTTTTATCAAGGATCTAGGCTGCATAATTACGCAGGAATAAACCATCCTTATAGCGCTTCCCTCAGGACAGATATGCAAAGCTACACAGGCAGTGCACAATAACCGATCCTCATGTCAATTATCACAAGGATAACATACGCATTTCAACATTCAAATCAATGTTCGAACACAGTAACATCTGAGTATCAACTGGAATTTCAAATATTTTTTAAGGTCCAAAGTAGGGTTTCAATATCAATAACATATGATGATGCCATATCACGGATTTAGAGTCCAATTGAAAGAACAAATACAAACGCAAATTGATGAGTTTGAGGTTTGGATAGATATTCTCACCTCAGGGTTCAAATAGAAATCCTTACCAAAAGTCCAACGAGGTCAATATCAGAAGAAAACAATCACAGAATCAACAATTAATTTAATGAACATGCAATAAAAGGTGAGCATCGATGAAAGTTCAAATAACCGAATCAGGTCAATGTTTGGGTTTCATTGGCAATAACATATGCTAATATCAATTCACAGATTCAAATTGCAAAAATAGCCTTGGACAAATAGAACGAACATATACAAACACAAATTATCAAATTTAGGGTTCCGACATAAATCCTTACCCAAAGTTCAGACAGAAACCCTTACCTTAGTTTGGAGCTAAGTCAACTAGAAAATCTTCTATTTTTAACCTAAACAGAGCAATCCAGTTATTAGAATACAGTAGACAACACAATACTATGAACACAATACCAGCTTACTCCTACTCCCAAAATGACCCAATCAACAGTTATGTAAAATTACCAAAATACACCTCATGTATAAAATTATCAAAACACCCATCTCACATCTAAATCACCAGAACATCTCTCATGTAAGGAAAATCACTAAAATATCCCTACCATATGTGGATTTATCAAAAAGTACCTCTATAGGTAAAATTACTAAAACACCCCCTCTGGATGGAAAATAACCAAAACACCCATTGGTGCCCCTCGCACCGAAAATATCTCAATAACATTTTAAGACACTCTTTTAAGTAAATTGAAGTCACTTTTGGGCTAAAAACTGCTTCAACAAATTTTTGTTCTAAAATCCCGAAATAGTGTCCGGGTCGAGCGCTCAGAAATTGATTCCGCTAAAAGTACCTATCAACCTCGAAATGACACAAAATTTTAGATACTAAAACATCCCAGTGAAATAAGGTTCTCCTAAAATTTTTAGATTAAAATAACTTGATTTGATATACTAAATAAATCAAGAATCCTTTTTCACTAATACCCAATTTTAGCATTTTTCGCGGACACAAAAAACTCACAAAAATTTTCGCTGTGTACGTATCATAAAAATAATGGGGTCACTATTTTAAATTTTACCAAAATCTACTCAGAAGTGGTGTATAAAATTTGCATAGTATAATGTTATAATAGTAAAGGGTTTTAGCTACGTGAAATCTGATCGAGTGCTATGCGACCAACATCGCTAAAAATAGCAAACGACATTAAAAACTCTCGAAACTTTTAAGATTTCTGTAAAAGTTTCAAAATTTAGTTACTTGAATTACTATTTTAAAATGCACCAAAACCTCATTTTTGGATAAAAGCATTTAGCGCTCTTTGCGAACACACAAAAATCCTAGAAAATTTCAAATTATAGGTCTCCCGAAATTACTAGAGGTTACTATTTTGCATGTTGTTGAAATGAAATTCTACACATGTTTTAAAATTGCCCAAAAATTGCCCAAAAATTCCCTATCTTTAGTGACAATTACAGTCAATATTCACAATTAGAGCACACACAGTCTCAACACCTACCTCACCACTGCCAAGACACACACTTACACTTACACACACACACACATTCTCTCTCTCTCTCTCTCTCTCTCTCACACACACACACACTTTAACACATCTAAAACGCACGCACGGGCGTGCGCGCGCACTTTCTCTCTCTCTCTCTCTCACACACACACACACACACACTCTTGAACCACCAAAACACAAAACAACACCACTACTGTCATAGCAGGAATGTGCATCCCCACGTACACAGCACATCCTAAACACACACTGAAAAGTGCTAAAACACATCCGGGTTCAACACATCCATCATGTCATCTTCAATCCAGCCTCCCATATTTGTGGTGCACCTGTCATTTCTTGTAACAATGATACAATAACAATTCTTAAAAATTAGTTATGCCATAATTGGTCCGACTTACACGTCTCGGTCACCCCGTTACATTCTTCCTCTTAATCTCGTATTAAAACTTACACGTCATTCTAAGCACCCCAACAGTCTACAAAATCGTAATACCTAAGCTCTGATACCACTTATGACACCCCCAGCCAAAGTGAGTCACCGGAGCTGAGATGTTAACGTTACAACCATAAATACAACACAGAGTGACTACAACCTTAAGATCATAAAGAAACGTCACAACACATTCCTACAAAAAAATTCCATGATAGTACACATCGTATCGTAGCGAAAACTACATAACATAACACAACTTAATATTTACACCAAATTTTACATCATCATGGCGATATATACTTCCTCACAGGACCTCAGCATAATTTCTCTTTACCTTTCCCTGAGGTCTCTCCTTGTTCAAACCTAGTACCTGAAAAACATACATAGATAAGGAATGAGCGCAAGTTGCTCAGTAAGGATAATACGAGGAGTACAACGTACAACCCTTCCGAAATTATCGGAGAATCGATCATGAATTTTCAACGAGGCAATGGATTTGAGGATGCCAAGGATGAACATTTGCAACCATCTTGTTGCATCACCTTTATTCATACTGAGTGGCTCAAGCCCAACAGAACATCATCATTTCCGCGTGGATAGACTCATGGACTATGCAAGTGCAATGCAAAAGAAAACACTAAAGCATATAATCATCACGAGAATAACAAGATAATAAATTCAGCAACATCAAATAAAATCAATTGCAATGCATGTTTGACTCGACACGATAGACTCTAGCGCGCTTCATCCTCCTTTTGTCAGTTACTCTTTTTTTCACTGACCGCCAGTTACTTCATTTCACTGGCCCTCCACTTAATGATGTCCCTTCATACGGGGTGTTCATCTCAGTCTTGTCCAAGTTAGGGGATGGTTTTCATCAAAGGAGCAGACTTAGAGAGTGTTATCGATCATAAGTCCTCAACAACACTTTCAGGCTCATAATCGGGCGGACTAAGGAAATTCATTCTACCTTAAATCCTCAACAACACAAGTCAACAAGAAGTATCGGGTCATAAGATCAACCGGTATTCCAACATAAATATTGGACTTCAACTCAAGCATCATCAACATGGTATGCCAAGCAAAACAACATATACCATAACGGAACCGCACTGTCGTTACCTGTTGGCTTTATAGCCAATGAACTCCTCTCAAATAAAATCTTTTTTTGTTAGACAACCCTAAAATACAAAAGCATACCTAACCTTACCTTCCCCATTCATTACTGCTCATTTGTTTCCAACTTATTACGGCTAATCCGTTAACCGAATTTGCCCTAGCCCATAAGGTGCATCAACCGCACTATCGTCCTTATTGTACCTATCTAAACTCAATTTCCTCACTCTTTATACTTCTTACTGCTTAACCATGAGTTTCCACAAGATTCGTCATCGGGTGTGAAAAATTACCAAAACACCCCTGGCCATAGGTAAAATTACCTAAACACCCCCTTCCGACTTCTGCACCAATAAACACTCCCAATTAGCTAAAACAATTAAACAATGTAAACAGATTTTTGTACTTAAAAGTTATTTGGTGAAATTTTGCTCGAAAACCCCACCCGGATAACCAAACCAAGCGTTAGGGAACCAATTTTGTCAAAAATACCAATCAGTCTTCCAATGTCATGAAATTTTAGACACTGAAGTGCCTCAGCTTCATAAGCTCTCCATAAAAAATTTTGATTAAATTACATTCATTTGTTATTTTTAAAAATTCAAAACCCTATGTGAAGGATAAATATATTTCACATTGTTAAGAAACTTAGAAAACTCCCAAAATTTTACAGTATGTAGATCTTTCAAAAAGAAGAAGAGTTTTTATTTTGTGTTTGGCCAAATGCTAGCTTACATCCATGTTTCAAAAATAAAGTTTGAATTCAATTAGAGAATAAGACTTTTAGAGACATATACAATCACTATTCATCACTTTGGGATCAAATTTACACTTTTTTGTCTCTTTCCACACTCCAAGTTGCATTCTTCAGGTTTGCATGCCTAGAAATATTTCACCTTCTTCACTTATACATGCATTTTATGCTAACTTATCTCATTAGCTATTTAATTCCACTTCAAATTCCCTCTAAACCACTTTGGTCTCACTTTGTTTCCACCTACCTAACTCCATAACTTCATTTAACATGGAATCATATCATAACATAATCACTTCAGCCCTAATTTCCATCAAGAACACATATTAAAACACCAAGAACACACACACAAAGCTGATTTTTACCTCACTTTGAAGACACGTAACTTCTTCAATTCTCGACGAAAATACCTTCTATTTGTTGCAATCTCTTCCTTTATCTCTCTTCTATAACTTCTATGTTTGGTCTTTCACAAAATTTGTCCTGGGGTTTCCTCAAATTCCCCCTCAATCAGCTACTTCGCACACTGCAGGCTGATTTTTTCCTAACTTTGGTGGTCCGTAACTTCTTTAATTTGACTCCAAATTGATCTTTGTTTCTTGGTTTTTCTTCCTTTCTCTTTTCTATACGACTTCTTAGTTGAAGGTACCCTGTGATTCCTTCTATACGACTTTAAATTAAATTTTTTAAAATAAATAACAACAAGGATGTTACACCCTTCCGTCCTAAAACAATTTTGCCCTCGAAATTGAAATTAACGCACCTTAATCTGCAAATAAGTGAGGATATCTTTGCCACATCAAAGTTTCAGGCTCCCAAGTGACCTCTTCTATTGCATGGTTCTTCCAAATCACCTTGACCACCAGTACTACTTTAGAGCGGAGCACTTGCTCCTTTCTATCAACCACTTCCACAGGTACCTCTTGGTATGTTAGATTGTCGCGAATCTCTACTAATTCTAGTTTTATCACGTGTGCTGGATCCGAAACATACTTCCTTAGCATAGATACATGGAACACATTGTGCAAGTGGTTTAACTCCGAGGGTAGTTCAAGTTTGTATGCTACTGCTTTAATCCTCAACAAGATCTTGAATGGTCCGATGAATCTAAGGCTTAATTTTCCTTTTCTTCCAAACTGCATAATTCCTTTCCACAGCGAAATCTTCAAAAATATGAGGTTACCTACCTCGAATTCCAATGCTCTTCGTCTTTTATCAGCGTAGCTTTTCTGCCTAATCTGCGCGGTTCGAAGCATGTCTTGTATAATTTTAACCTTATCCTCTGTTTCTTTGATTAACTCGGTACGAGATAACCACCTCTTTTCGACCACATCCCAGCAAATCGGTGTACAACACCTTCGACCATACAAGGGTTCGTACGGGGCCATATCAATACTTGTCTGATAACTATTGTTATACGAAAACTTAATTAAGGGTAACTGTTCATCCCAATTTCCTCCAAAGTCTACGACACAAGCTTTTAACATATCCTCCAACATCTGGATCGTTCATTCAGATTGTCCATCCGTCTGTGGATGAAACATCGTACTCATTCTCAACCTGGTCCCCAACTCCTCCTGGAAACTTTTCCAAAATCTAAAGGTAAACCTTGTATCTCAATCAGATACGAATGTAACCGGCACACCATATCGGCTAACTACCTCCTTGATATAAATTTAGGCTAGTCGTTCCGTCGTATCCCCTTCTCTTATAGGAATATATCGAGCCATTTTGGTTAAACGATCTACTATCACCCAAATAAATGTATTCCTATTAGATGTCCGGGGTAATCCGGATACAAAGTACATGGTAATTTGGTCCCACTTCCACTCGAGAATAGGTAATGGTTGCAGTTGTCCAGCCATCTTCCTATGATCAACTTTTACCTTCTGACAGATCATGCATTTTGATATAAACTCTAATATTTCCTTTTTCATGCACGGCCACCAGAAACTTTGTCATAAGTTTTAATACATCTTTGTCTCTTCTGGATAGATTGAGTACTTGGAATTATGTGCGTCTGTCAAGATTTCCCCTCTTAATTCATCCTTAGGTGGAACATACACCCGATCTTCATATTTATAAATTCCTTCCTCATCACAACTGAAATCCTCTTTGTCGTTCTTTTCGAACCCCGCTTGAATCTTAAGTCACTTCTCGTCTTGGCTTTGGGCTTCTTTAATTCGATCAAGTAGTGTAGGTCGAATCTCCATCTGGAACAGGCTACTGCTACCTTCTCCTCTCACCTGCACATCAATTTTGAGCTTGTTTAGGTCGTCTACAATCTCCTTCTGTTGGGAAATCATGGAAGCTAAATTCTCTATTTTCTTTCTACTCAAGGCATCAGCTACCACATTCGCCTTCCCGGGGTGATACAATGTAGAGCAATCATAATCTTTAAGGAGTTCTAACCACCTTCTCTACCGCATGTTAAGTTCCTTCTGCGTGAAAATAAACTTTAATTTTTTGTGATCCGTATAAATCTCACAAGTTGCACCATAATGTCTCCAAATTTTTAAGGCAAATACCACTGTTGCTAGCTCTAGGTCATGTGTTGGATAATTCCTCTCGTGGTTTTTCGGCTGCCTTGACACATAACCTATTACTTTCCCCTTCTGCATAAGAGCACACCCTAATCCCTCTCGGGATGCATCACTATATATCGCAAACCTAGCAGACCCAAATGGTAAGGTGAGTACTGGGTCAGTCACTAACTTCTCCTTCAGTTCTTAGAAACTACGCTCACACTTTTGTGTCTAATTAAACTTCACATTCTTTCGGGTCAGGTTGGTCAGCGGGTAGGCAATCTTAGAAAAGTCTTTAATAAACCTACAATAATACCCAGCTAGTCCTAGAAAACTACAAATCTCATAAACGGATGTTGGGCGCTCCCAGTTTCACACCGTTTCAACTTTCCCGGGATCTACCGATATACCTTCCCCTGTCACGACGTGGCCCAAGAACTGTACATTTTCAAGCCAAAACTCACACTTCTTGAATTTGGCATATAACCTGTGGTCTCTCAATATTTTTAAAACTTGTCTCAGATGTTAAACATGTTCTTCTTTGCTCTTCGAGTATATCAACGATCGAGATATCCTCAAAATATCCAATTCATCAAATCCATAAAGGCTATCGGGGCATTAGTCAACCCAAAAGACATCACCAAAAATTCATAGTGCCCATATCTGGTCCTAAAGGCTGTCTTAGCAATGTCGTTTTCCTTCACCTTCAGTTGATGATATCCTGATCGAAGGTCAATCTTAGAGAAATATTTTGTGCCCTGCAACTGATCAGAAAGATCATCTATACGTGGCAAGGGATACTTATTCCTGATCGTCACCTTATTCAGCTCTCGGTAATCAATACATAGCCTCATAGACCCATCCTTCTTCCTTACAAATAATTTTGGGGCTCTCCATGGTGAAACAATGGGACGAATAAATCCTAAAATAGTTATTCCAGTTGTACCTTCAACTCACTCATCTCGGAAGGTGCCAGCCAATAAGGTGTCTTGGATATGGGGCCAGTTCCAGGAATTAAATCAATACTGAACTCCAGTTCTCGGTCTGGTGGTAGCCTTGGAAGATCTTTGTGAAAAACATCAGGAAATTCGTTGACTACGGCTCCAGTTATGGTTCACTAACACGAACATCGTATACATGTGCCAGATAGCCTCGGCACCTGCTACGAAGACAACAACGAGCTCGTAGCGCTGATATTAGGTAAGGGGCCTTTACCACCCTATCCCCTTATATGAAAACTTCAGGTCTATTAGGCATTGACAACTTAATCAACTTACGACGTCAATCTACGTTAGCATGAGGAGCAGCTAACCAATCTATTTTGAGGATCACATCAAAGTCCCCCAAATCTAAGGGTATAAGGTTAGCATGTAAGATCTGATCAACTACTTGAATTGGGCATTCCTTATATATTTTAGTGGCTAGAAGGGAGTTGCCACTGGGTATGTTCACCGCGTCGTTAACTTTTTCGCAAATGCAAATGAAACAAAGGAATGGGTAGCACCAGAATCAAACAATACAAGGGCTTTGCGAGAGCAGCCATGGAAAGTACATGTCACCATATCTTCGGACTTAATAGCTTCATTTAATTCCATCGCATTTGCATGACCTACCGCTCTCGCCCTTCCTTCTATGGTCAATGTCTTCCACTGAGGACACTCCTTAGCGTTATGTCCTGGTTGTTGGCACTCGTAACAAACTCGTTGATTCAACCTACAACCTACAGTCATTTGCTTTGTAGCCATGCTTGCCACACTTAAAACGAGCTCCTGTTGCTTTTACACAGTTGGTGCCCTCATGCCTCGTTCCACACCAACGACATTCTCGAGTTCCACTCATTTGCCTTGAACCTTGTCCAGATTTTCCTTCGTTTGTGCTCTTTCTAAATATTTTTTTCGCTATCTCTGCCTTTGTCTTGTCCTATATTCTGCTTCCTTCCGTGTTCTCTTCTTTCTTGTAATACCCCAAATAATATGTAGCTAATTATTTTAATTTTTGGGCTACTTTTGTAGTTTTAATAATATTTTGGAATACTTTTGAACAAGTAACATAACTTTAGGGGGTCTTTTGGGTTATTTACCAAGTTTAGAGATATAAAGACTAGTAAGTTATTTTTGCCGATAAATTGAGTTTGCTCTTCAGAGAGAGAGAAGAAAGAGAAAACTAGGGTTTTTGAGGATTGTAATTTCTACTCATAATTGGTAAGTGATCTTGAACCCACTTTATTTTTAAGGATGAATTAGATCACATTAAGATTGTATTTGTGAAGATTTTAACATAAGTGGGCTTATTAAAATGTTTAGGTTTTGGAACTTTGGAAGATTACGCAACTTTGTAAATCTAATTGCATGGATTGAGGTAAGGGTTTCATGTACATGTCTGCCTCGTTATCATTATAACATTGATTGATTTTATTTTTACAACGTTGGGTTAATAATAAGTTTATATTTTAGCAAAATCGTCGTTATTCGTTTTACCGTCGTATCTGTGTATCATATTCGCACAATTATTGTGGATCTCTGTAGTACCGTTTACTGTCTCCTTGGGCACAGACTTGTTTGCTTCTACCATTTTCGTTAGATTGGTGCCTTTCTTCTCTTCTTTTTATTTTCCTACACAGTTACTGTAACTCTCTCCTGTGCAGACTACCCATGGTTGCCATTTAATTCCTTAAAAGTACTTTTCAGACTCCTTTAGAGGAGAATTGCCCGTGTAATTGCAAAAGTACTTTGACATGTGTCACCTTTTAGGAGGTATATTATTTTTGTTTTCCTTTTACTCTTAGTTTCGTTATTTTATAATAATCCAGTGCCCATGCGAACTCAAATTTAAGCGATTTCACTTTCGTGAAGCTCGTCTATTCGTCCTCTTCGATTTGAGTCTAATATTGAGTATTTTCTGAAATCGTTAAGCTACCCTACTTGAAATACAAAATTTTGATGTTATGCGGTTCTTATGCGTTTGAGATATTTTGAAGTCCATTGAACCCCTTTAAATTGAACTAATATTTTAGAACCTTCACGTGCTTAGGTTAACGTGATGCCATGACATGATATGGCAATTGCTACCGGTATGCAAACTTTGAACTTAGAACCTTCACGTGCTTAGGTTAACGTGCTTTACAGTCACGAATTACGTGATTGTATCATATTTGATTATTAGTTCAATTATTCGAATGCGTTCATTTGACTTTGACTTTGACTTTGATTTGATCTTTGATGGGTTGAATATCCCGAAATGAGATTATTTGTCGTGCTAAGGTTATCTATCGTCTTCGCACTTTCGTTTCATATGCTTCGTTTGGACTCAGCAATACTTTATTGGATACATGCGTTGTACTCCGTGGGTGTGTGCATGTGATCTTTGTGCTCACCACCCCCCCCCCCCCCCCCTTCTCCTCCCATTTCTGGTAATTGAGCTAAGACAACAGTAGAGGAGGTAGCTATATGCATGAGCTTGAAGTTGTTCTTTAATTTTATACTCTCTTTAGTGACTTGAGAATGAAAACTTGTAATGGTTTGATTAAGAAGCTTTTGGGAACCCCAATATTTGGGAAGGAACTATTGTTATCAGATTTTCACTGCATTTATTGGAGTTTGATCATGAATGCTAGCTTACAATTTGGGATATGTTTAGAGCTCTGATTACCTCTTGAGGTTATTTTCTTGGTAAATGCTTTGGTATTATATTTCTGGTAAGCAGGAATATTTTGAAATAGTATGTGTTGGTCCGCCTCTGGGTCGGGGGCGTGACATTTCTTCCCACGCCTCCCGACTTTTCACCTCCACCAACAATGCCTTCTCTACCGACTCAGCAAATGTTCGAAGTTGAAAGCTTTTCACTATTCTCCTCAAGGGTTGTCTCAACCCCTCTTCAAAGCGCATGGCCTTACGATCCTCTATATTTACCTGGTAAGGAGCAAAGCGTGCCAATTCATCAAATTCCAGGACGTACTCCTCCACAGTCTTGTCTTTTTGTTTTAATCGAAGAAAATATGTTTCCAACCTATTTTGTACAGTCAGAGGAAAATACTTTTCCTCGAATAGTCGCTTAAATCGGCTCCACTTGATGTAAAGCTGATTTTCTTTCATCTTTTCTTCTACTTGCTTCTACACGTCCCACCAATAAATCGCCACCCCTCGTAACATATGCGCAGCAAATGCAACCTTTTGATGTTTTCTGTAACCTGTTATTTCAAATGCTTTTTCCATTTCCTTTAACCAAGTAACCTCCTTTATTGGATCGCTTCCTCCGTGGAATTCACTTGGTCGAGCATCCTGAAAATCTCAAAACTTACATTCCCACCTTTCCGCTACTAGATTTGTTGCATTAGTAGCAACCGGTTGTGCTGCAGGTGTTGCCACAACTTCTCGCAAAAGTCCCACAAGTTCCCTTCTTAAGTCTTCTCTATTAATTTCTACCCTCTTATCATTGTTGTTCCCTATGCTGGCGCCTTCGGTGTTAGCCAAAGACGCTTCAGTCTGGGGTACCTCTTGCGGAGGATCTCTCTCATGTTCTCTTGGTATTGGAATCTCTCGATTTCGTAGATTACATACCATTCTGAAAATAGTATAACAAGTTTTACATTCACATATCACAAACGCAAGTTCATAAAATAACAGCATTTAGTACAACAAAACTCTCATGCTACGATCATCATACAACGATAGATTGTGCACCTAGACATACAACATTTGACTCAAGCAAACCCATATTGCTCCTCAAACAGCTTCACACTCAAGTAGCCTTCATCTAGTAACATATTTTGCTCCTTACCAGACAAGGCTCTGCCCGGAGGGCATTCACGAACTACTTCCTGCATCTTTTGAACAACTCGCAAGCTAGCATCCACTGTATCTTGAACCAACCTATCAGCCTTCTTCTTTTCCTTGAGACACTCTATCTCCATTCTCTTTATCTCACCGTCTGCGTTAACTTTTAGGGATTCTAACTTATTGAACAATTTATCCCCCACGCCGGATACCTTTATATACTTTCATTTCAAAAAATTCATGACCTTCCTCCTAGACCGCTCACTCGTTCCTTTTCTTTCACTTCTACATTAGCTCGATAAGGTTGATCATCCTCTATTTCCTCTATCTCGGGGCCCTACAAATTCATGACCACGGGCTCCTCGTCTGAATCCACTAAGTCCTCTTCAATTTCTTCGGGGTCTTCATCACTGTCCACATCGGGGCTCAACACATCCATCATGTCATCTTCAATCAAGCCTCCCATATTTGTTGGTCCTGCCATTTCCTGTAACAATGACAGAATAACAATTCTTATAAATCAGTTATGCCATAATTGGTCCAACTTACACATATCGGTCACCCCGTTACATTATTCCTCTTAATTTCGTATCAAGACTTACACGTCATTCTAAGCACCCCAACAGACTACAAAATTGTAATACCTAAGCTCTGATACCACCTGTGACACCCCCAGCCCAAGTGACCTCACTGGAGCTGAGATGTCAACCATGTCAACGTTACAACCTTAAATACAACACAGAGTGGCTACTACCTTAAGATCATAAAGAAACGTCACAACACCTTCTTACAAAAAAAATACTTGATAGTACACATCGTATCGCAGCGAAAGCTACATAACATAACACAACTTAATAGTTACACCAAATTTTACATCATCGTGGCGATATATACTTCCTCACAGGACCTCGTCATAGTTTTTCTTTTCCTTTCCCCGAGGTCTCTCCTTGTTCAAACCTCGTACCTGAAAAACACACATAGATAAGGAATGAGCGCAAGTCACCTATTAAGGATAATACGAGGAGTACAACGTACAACCCTTTCAAAATTATTGGAGAATCGATCTTGAATTTTTAATGAGGCAATGGATTTAAGGATGCCAAGGACAAAAATGTGCAACCTGCATCACCTTTATTCAGACTGAGCGGCTCAAGCCCAACAGAACATCATCATTTCCGGTGGACGGACTCATGGACTATGCAAGTGCAATGCAAAAGAAAAAACTAAAGCATATAATCATCACGAGAATAACAAGACAATAAATTCAACAACATCAAATAAAATCAATTGCAATGCATGCTTGACTCGACACGACACTACAGACTCTAGCGCGCTTCATCCTCTTTTTGTCAGGTACTCTTTTTTTCACTGACCGCCAGTTACTTCACTTCACTAGCCCTCCACTTAATGATGCCCCTTCATACGAGGTGTTCATCTCAGTCTTGTCCAAATTAGAGGACGGTTTTCATCAAAGGAGCGGACTTAAAGAGTGTTATCGATCATAAGTCCTCAACAACGCTTTTAGGCTCATTATCGGGCGGACTAAGGGAATTCATTCTGCCTTAAGTCCTCAATAGCAGAAGTCAACAAGAAGTACCGGGTCATAAGATCAATCAGTATTCCAACATAAATATAGGAGTTCAACAAAAGCATCATTAACATGGTATGCCAAGCAAAACAACGGATACCATAACGGAACCGCACTATCCTTATCTGTTGGCTTTATAGCCGATGAACTCCTCGCTTTCGGATTTTCTCAGCAACGGAATCACCTATCAAATAAAATCTTTCTCGTTAGACAACCCTAAAATACAAAAAACATACATAACCTTACCTTCCCCGTTCATTACTGCTCATCTGTTTCCAACTTATTACGGCTAATCCGTTAACCGGATTTGCCCTAGCCCATAAGGTGCATCAGCAGCACTATCGTCCTTCTTGTGCCTATCTAAACTCAATTTCCTCACTCTTTATACTTCTTACTACTTAATTATGAGTTTCCACAAGATTCGTCACCGAGTGTGGAAAATTACCAAAACACCCTTGGCCATAGGTAAAATTACCTAAACACCCCCTGCCGACTTCTGGACCAATAAACACTCCCAATTGGATCAAAATTCCTTTTTAAAACAATGTAAACTGATTTTTGTACAGAAAAGTTATTTGGTGAAATTTTGCTCGGAAACCCCACCTGGATAACCAAACCGAGCGTAAAGGGAACCAATTTTGTCAAAAATACCAATCAGTCTCAAAATGTCATGAAAGTTTAGACACTAAAGTGCATCAACTTTATAAAGTCTCAGTAAAATGTCCAGGTTAAAATACATTCATTTGATATTTTTAAAAATTTGAAACCTTATTTTAAGGATAAATATATTTCACATTGTTAGGAAACTCAAAAATATCCCAAAATTTTACAGTGTGTAGATCTTTCAAAATGAATGGCAGTTTTGCTTTTGTGTTTGGCCAAATTCTAGCTTACACCCATGTTTCAAAAATAAAGTTTGAATTATATTAGAGAATAAGACTTTTAGCGACATTTACAATCACTATTCATCTCTTTCCACACTCCAAGTTGCATTCTTCAGGTTTGCATGCCCAGAAATATTTTCCCTTCTTCACTTATAAATGCATTTTATGCTAACTTATCTCATTAGCTATTTAATTCCACTTCAAATTCCCTCTAAACCACTTTGGTCTCACTTTGTTTCCACCTATCTAACTCCATAACTTCATTCAACATGGAATCATATCATAACATAATCATTTCAGCCTTAATTTCCATCAAGAAAACATATTAAAACACCAAGAACACACACACAAAGCTGATTGTTACCTCACTTTGGAGACCCGTAACTTCTTTAATTCTCGACAAAAATACCTGATGTTTGTTGCAATCTCTTCCTTTATCTCTCTTCTATAACTTCTTTGTTGGCCTTTCACAAAATTCGTCCTGGGTTTTCCTCAAATTCCCCCTCAATCAGCTACTTCGCACACTTCAGGCTGATTTTTTCCTAACTTTGGTGGTCCATAACTTCGTTAATTTAACTTTAAATTGATCTGTGTTTCTTGTTTTTTCTTCCCCTCTCTTTTTTCTACGACTTCTTAGCTGAAGGTACCCCATGATTCCTTTTGCATTTCCCGTTATTCTCCCTCAAACAGCTGTCCAGGGTAAGCCTTCCCTCATGCCACCTCACTCTCCACTTATCTCTACATGCACACACTCCACCCCTTGGAAACATGAGGTGTCATTCCCTTTTGTTTGTGGCTGACTTTGGCAGCCACGAAATCAAACCAGTTTTTTTTTTTTTTTAAATTAAATGTTTTTTTAAAATAAATAACAACAAGGATGTTACAAGCTCCATACTTCAATCAGTCATGATGTGTTCGAGTTATCGAACTCTTGTTTACCCAATTTTTTTAATATTTTTTTTTTTTTTTGGTTTAAAACTCCTTGCATAACTGAGTTAATAAGGTGATATATACATAGTAACTCATCTGAAAAGAACTAAAGAAAATAATAACTCTCATCTAAGAAGACTCAATTAACACGTGTTCAGGTTGTCCCAACGTTTCTCGTGCGTATTAAAATATCTAGACTAGCTCCAGCAGTGTGCTATATCGCATGTCAGACGTTTGTCATTGCTTTTTGCAGCTCCTCCATGTACTGCTTAAGTGGGATAGTTTACAGGATTATGTTAAGTGACTATGTACTGATTAGCTTTTTGCTAATCCATGGTTTTCTCTTTTCCCTTTTTAGACATATCTATTGTTCTTTCCTTACTGCGGGGATAGAAAACTTCAGCGTCACTTAATTATGTGTTGGTTTGTAGTCATTAACTATGAGAATAGGTTCACAGAGTGTAAGTAGGCAGAAGGTTGAGTAAAAGGCTGATCATTGTGCGTGTCACGTCGTGATTTGGTTTGACTGAATTTTTGTGAGATTAATAGTTACAAAATTGTTGTTTGTAAGGTGGTTCTTATTTGATTTGAGTGAGTAGCTGAATATGATCTGTAGTGTAGCATAGAACTGTTTGATTTTATATTTTCTGTGGTCACATATTTTCTCATATGTTAGAAGGAACATGAAGTTATTGCATCAAGGACATAAGTTTTTACTTATTTTGCTTGATGTTAATGGAACTTGTAGAGGGGAGTCAACTCTATTGGCAGCGCAAGTAAATTGTACAATTTTGTTTAGTCCATCCATGATTTTGATGTCAGAGCATATGTTTAAGCGGCTTTACTTGGTTATGACGTCAAACAATTCTGTAGATGCTGAGAAGTTCTTTTAGTCGACAAGCGTCACTTCTGAATGCCAAAGGTTCTTGGAGCTTTTGGTTTAATATAATGCGCAGGGTGGATGAAAGGCCAGGAGTCTCATTCAAGGATACATCTCTCAAGGACCCTTCATTGCTATCCTTCACAATGCCATGGATGCTGCATCAAATCAAGATTTGTACTTGAACTTATCTGTAGTATCTCACTGATATCGTCTTGCAGTCTAACAATTGTGCATGAAGGTCGACATTCATAATATTTCTTTTACTGTTCGAGATATCATTGCACTGAGTTTCTTTTGATCTTTTTAACAGGTTCTGTTTCCAGTTGAAGTGGTTTGATGTTTTTAACAGGCTATTTGAAGGGACTACTGTTTCACAATGTGGAAGGACTTGGATCAATTACTAAACTTGGAATTCTTTTTCATACATTCTCAAATTCGGATGCATATTAATATTTTGCACATTATTTTTTAAGGATTAAACTTAATAGTTTTCCTTTTCTTTGTCATAGATACAGTGAAACGTTGCAAAAAACTGTTGGAAAGAGTTGAAGAGTGCAATATAGAACACATCACAGTCCGCAACGTACTTGGTCGCTGGAAAACTCATGTATCATTAGCCTTGCACAGGGTACGAATGTACATGCATAGATACATATAAGTTTGTGTCTGTGTTTATATGGGCACACACACATATGGTCATGAATCTTTTGAGAATTGATATCTATGCCTTATTGCGTACTTGCAGTTGAGATTTACATGATTTCTGGTTCATATAGGATCGTTTGGAGGTGCATAGGTTCCTAGTTTAGAAATGCAGTACTAATTTCCAACAAGTGATATCATACTACTTTCATTAGTATAGAAATGCATTACTAATTTCTTGCTAGTGATATCATACTACTCATTATACAGATATACATATAACTTTTCTTACATTCTCTTTGCAGACTACTTTCTCGGTTTAAATTTGCTTATGACAATTTTCTGAAGCTTTTTTTTTTCCTGCAGGTTTAGTTTACATGTTGGAAGACAATCAATTCTATTGTCGGACTTAAATGTGCTCTATGTTAAGGTTTTGGATGAGAAAAAATCGTTAGGTTCCTATCATTCAAGAACATTAATTTGTATGTTATTAAAAACGAGAATCTCTGCAAGGTTATGGTGTTATATATGTATTTGGATGTTGGGTATTTGTCGTGGTTGATTGAAATTAGATTGCGGTTGGTTCTTAAGATTTGTTATTTGCTCGTTAAAGTGACTTCGTGGTTGTTCAATTTCAAATTATCGCTTATGTAATTGAAGTCAATGTCCTTCTACAAAAATGTAAATATGACTGTTGACGTTTGCAGCTAAATCTTAGTGACACTTATTGAAAAGTGTCATGCACAGAGACAGCACTTCCAAAATAATGTTGTTAAATGTTTCTGACACTTGCACTAAAATGTCAAAATTTTGCAGACATTTTTACGCAAGTGTATCAAACTAAGCTGAGTCATGTATCCAATAAGAGGCACTTCTAAGTGTCGGAAATAAGTGTCGAAAGCTAGATGTCGACACGTATTGAAAGCATCAGGAAATTCTCAACAAACGATTTTGCGACATTTACGAAAAGCGTTAGCAAAGTGTCAGAAAACCTCATAAAAAAGGTGTTCAATTGGTGAGGAAAAGTTAATTGCTTCACACTCTGATCGTCCTCTACTATGTGTGAGTGATTGGAGGTGGTTTGAATGATTAGGGTTTTAGGGCGAGAAGCAATTTTGAAGAGTATCAAGGTAATTTATGATGAAGTCCCCTTTAGAAAGAGTCTTCAGGCCTTATTAGTTTTTTATACCATCAGAGTCCTCAGAGGCTATAAAAACCAACTTCGGGTGCAAAAGGGACCTAAAATCCTTAAAACAAATAATCTCGACTCGACGGTCCTAGAACCTCTCTGTACCTGTCTGAGAAAAAGGTATACTGGTCATTAGGACAGTAGCCTTTTTATGAGGTGCCTGTACCGGCCGGAACACTTAATGCAATGAGTGTTCCTACAAGACTGCGCAGATGGGCGTACTCTGAGTATCCAAACTTCTTATATTAAATAATTAATACAAATTTGTACCACTCTAATATGCACATACATCCCTATATTTCTCCTTGTTTTTTTCTAAAGCTGATTTGCTAGACTGGTTGGCCTCGTAAATATCTAAAGATTGTGCAACTTGTCTTCATTGAATAATTTTTTTTAATTCAAATTGTTTTACATATAAACATGAGGTATTGACTGTAGGGATGGATCAATTATTTAGGTCTCTTTCTAAATTTTCAATATTCAGTTCATGAACATTTTTCCTGAAATTACTTCGGCTCTTCGTTACATTATTTGATAAGGACCGGATTAAACTAGCCATATTATAAAAGGTAAGTGCTCAACAATCTACCAACAAGGAAAATGGTCACAAATGCCAATTCTTGGTCAAAGAGCAAAACAAGCTTAAAGGCGACTTGGGGTAAGACCACGTTCTATGCAATTAACTTTTCATAACAGTTAACAACTGATTTACTTATTATAATTTACTTATAGTCGTATTATTTCATTTCAATTGTGTTTACTTACTCACCATGATTTATAAACATTTTTATCTCAAATCACTATATAACATGCATAACACGTAATTCTTACTAGCATATATATATATATATATAAGAAACGTAACTATTACCGATATAACCTTGGTATTTGCCTCTATGCTTCACTAATGCCATAAATGCATAATTTGCATATAAACACTCATAGATCTATTCTTTATTGGTATTTATGAAATGTATATTTGAGCTCACCACCTATATCTTGTATCAGACTAGGCAGAAATATAGACTGCAATTGGATGGGCTACACCTCAGCAACTTTTTGCTTTAGCATGCACTTCAATCGCTTAAGCTTCGCCCAGACCCGTATTGCCGCCAAAAGATTAATATTTCCCAACACCTTTAATTGATAAACCAAGTCCAACATATCAAAGGTATTGGTTTGTAAAATATCAGAAAAAGTTTAATGGCACTCTATTCAGAAGTCATGTGCCCGCCATTTTAGCTAATACACATATATGACTGTATATATTCTCTAGTAAATATATATAAATATATATATTAGACAAGGACGTAATCCTGAATCTGCCCGGCCGCTCCACCTACAGTTCCAAGAAATTAAAGTATGCTATTTTCAAAGACAAATAGTGAATAGGATGCAACATGACCACCTTCTGTTTCCTGGTAAATAACATGACCATATTCACTCCCAAGAAACTGAAATCATTGAATTGGAGAGACCAGACTCTTCAAAGCTTAGTTTGCTATCATACTCCAAGCACTTCGAAGCACCTGGGATTGCATGAGTCAAGCGAAATGGCTGCACACCGCCTTCCTCAAGCTGAGCATGGCAGAATGACCAGAGCAGCTAAAAGAAGAAAGCAAAATGAACAAGAACTGGTTGGATCCTCAAGAATAATCATAACACTGACGGCTAAAAGTATACAGCAATGTCTACCCTCATCTAAAACATCTTACTACTGCAGCAAAATTTAGAAGTTCCAGGGGGCAGAGGGGGGGGGGGGGGGGGGGGTGTGAAGAGGAAACTTAAATACGTATCCAAAATTACTATATGTATTTTAGTATCATGTTGTAGCTGAAAACTTGTTTAGAAACCAACAAGGTCATATCAAAGCAAAACATTCGTACAAACCACAGCCAAACATCAAGAGCCATGTTGTTCAGTTCTCGGGGACTTCAAACAGATTGACACACGGGTTTCTCTTGGCCAATATTATAGTTAGGATCTCAATTGGGTTAACTTTCTACACTTAAACCCCCAGCTTTACGCGATATAGATGGCCAATCTCTATATATGCGTGTCCGACGCTAAGCACCAACAATGTAATCCCCCAGTATTTATCATGATGTTTGTCAAAAGAGCATCCACCTATCTACAGCTTATGAGTTAGGGCTAATATATGAAACCCCTTAAGGTTAGGGGGTAATCACAGTCGACCACATTATCTTCCAAAATACTACATGCCAAATCCAGAATTTAAAAAGTTACAGAAATACCCTTCTGTTCACAATCTGTGAGAACGTCCGTATGTTTTTCTCCTAAATCAGCATAAGCATATTCTCAAAATTCCAATACAGGACATGATGCTCCAAAATTCTACAATTGTTTTTTTTTTTTTTTAACTTACCCAGCACTTCATTCTCATCTTCTCCCTGAAATCCTTTATAAACCCAAATTGAACTTCTTCAAACCTTGATAACAATAGTGGAGAACCTGTTGGTGCAAAAAAGTGCAAGGATTGAATTCTTCTCTTCTTCCACACTCACACCCACACCCACATAACGCCTGCTTCATTCATCTCCCAGATTTCGTGGCCAATTTCTAGAGAGAAGCAAATCAAAACCCACATTTGACTTACTTTCGGACATAGTACCGGAATTGTGCTAATGACGTGGCTAGCGCAGATTAGGCACTGTGCCTACCCTGGGCTCTGTGGTGGTTGAACCGCAGACCAATTGATGGGTATGTTTTGAGGTTGGTGGTGAAGTTAAGATGGGGGTTGATGTTGTTGATGATGGTAGATCTTCGAGATGGTGAGGCTGTAAAGAGAACTTAGAACTAAAAGAAAGTTGGAAGTTGGTTAACTCAATGCTGCGTAAGGGTGAATTAAAGAGTTAACTCATTATGTAGAGGACACCTATGGAGGTTTTACAATCATTTAACACAAACCTCGTAACTTTCAGTTGCATTTTATCCGGTCAAAGGATGTATTTGATGTTTAGGGTAGTCAGTGGACAGTGGACATAAGTGCGAATACCCCCAAACAGGTACTGCACAAGTACCTGTTTCCCCTTGCATCTGCAGGAAGGAAATTTTTCATTAACACACTTGTAAGGTATGAATGTCACCTCACCAGACCTTCCCATACTTTTTGGCTCACAATTGGACCACCGCATTTGGTATACTTGTTCCTAGAACATTAAAGACAAATATTAAAGGGGAATTACCTGTATTGGATCAGTGCGGAAGAACTTCCTTTGAATCCTGCGTCCATCGGGAAGACGGACCCTAACACTGCAAAGGAGGTTTCTGTCAGCCTGTGGCTCTTCAGGCAATGGTGGATAAGCTGGTATCTCTGGTTTGCACAATTCTTCTCTCTCCGTATTTGATACATCGATATCTTTTGCGATCATTCCACTTACATCTTTGACACCTTCCATGGACGCTGCCAATGCAAGTCGCATATCCTCTTCTTCTTCATTACTTCCATCTGCAGCAACTCTCTCTATAAGTCAATTTCAAATCTAAATTCTGAGTAGCAATGCTGCTCATGAGAAAGATTAAAGCCGTATCGCCTAAATAAAGAACGAACAAACAGATTTTTACATATGGAAGCTGAGTTCCCTATGAATAGTCACATGCCTTTTTCCTCGTTTTGTGTTTAGTAATCCGCTGCATTATTAGCGGATGTGATTTTTATCTTTTTCCCGTTGCCTATGTTGGCAAACTGGTAAATTTACATCGACTAGATTATTAAATGGATGTACCAGGCGTTTGGCTCGGGAGGGACTAGCCGATACGTGCAAGTAGGAGAGCAAGGCTGACTTAAGCATCGACGGGGGGTGAATGGCGGAAGTGCCACACGTTTGGCATAGAGTTGTGCTCGTCAAACTCAAGGGCCGCGACAACTCGCTTCAGTGCACCACCGCACCCATTTCACCACACCACCGCCGCCGATCTAAAATGATTCACACCAACCGATGCCACCATCGTCATCCACTGGACCTTCCATTTGAATTGCACAAAATTCGCCTCTCTCCCTGTCATAGTCATCCTTATCTCCATGGCCCATCCCCCTCTCCCTCACCATCGATTACTGCATGCTGCAACTATTGGAAATTAAAACTAAACTTGTTCATTTCAAGATGAAGTTTGGGTCAAATTGACTTATTTAGTGGGTTTGAGGCCTACCATTCTCCGTGTAATGGCAACCAAGGTAGTTGTTTGACAGTGTATAGTAGAGAAAGCAGGTGGCTGGTGATGCTACAGCCATTGCTGCAATTGAAGTAGAGAGAGAAACAGAGATGCAAGACGTTGAGGATGGTGGTGGGGCCAAAAACTTCCATAAGTAAAAAGTCTCTAAGTAGAATTACTTTGTCATCTGCTACAATTCCCGTTAGAGAGAAAAGAAAAAAAAGTAGGGGCGTCTCTTGTCCTAAAATAGGTCGTAAACTAAGGATTATCATACCTAATGGCAAGTTAACATCCCCCATACATACGTCTGTGAGTGTGCGAGTGTCAGTGCACGCATGTGTAGAAAGAGAGGAAGGAGGAGAGAGGGAAAGAAAGAGGACATTAATCAGATTGGTGCAAAACAGATTCAACTAGGGGATGGGAACCATTCTCTTTTGCCAGCAACAGAAAGATATGACATTGCACTCCAGAAACAAAGTCACCGACCTATATTTTGAGGCTTTACAGGGTTAATACAGAACTGTAAGGTGCAGGCATTACAGGAACTATAGCAACCAACAGTGAAATCTCAAGGGCAATGATAAGAAACCACGCATTATATTGTCTTCTCTTCTTCAATAGATTCAAAATGTGAGAAGAGAAAAATCCCCGCACCCTATTACCATGTATATTAATCAGTATAAATTTCCTTTACCTTTGAGCCAGGGCATCTTATTGCATTTATGAAATTAACGATTCTAATGCTTGATGTGACTACCCTTTTTGCAGGTTTATCTATAAAAGATTTATGGTTTCCCCTAGAACTCCTAATTCAGGAAATATTAGAAAGAAAGGAAAAAAGAAACTTGCTTCAGAATGTCATTCACCAGTATCATCTTCATTTATTGCCTCGCAATCTAGCATAATATTTCTATGTTAGTTATTGCATGTTATGTTTTCTACACAAAAGCAATTCAGGGAGAGAAAGTGTTAACTCGAAAATCCAATACGAAATAATAGTAGGGAAAAATGAGAACATAACAGTGGCATCACCAGTTAATAAAGATTCCAATTCTCTTTCATATGCGGTACATAATAAAGCAACCAAACCTTTACACCAGTTTATATATCTGCAGATGTACAATTAACAGCAAACGAAACATTACCTTGAACACTAGGAGGGGGAGCACGAGAACTTTCTCGTGGTCGTTTATGAGAAAGGCTCGCGTGATGGTCCTTAGGACTACCGTCCATGAATGGTAACAAATCCTACAATTAGAAATTTGAGTTTTATATTAAAGTTTCAGGAGATAATAATAGCCTTCTTTTAAAAGAAAATTTAAAAAGAGAATTCCCTTTTTTGACAAAGTGGGATACTTTATAACTCACTACGTTGCTATAAAACATTTACCTCCAGCAAACTCTCTGGTTGAATCATTCCACGCCATAAGCGCATTTTCTGTCCCGTAACAGGATCGATGACAAGAGTGACAGGAATAGAGTCCAATTTATAGTAGGTACAGACCTTACTGCCCTCTTCTGTATCTTCATATACCTATGATCATTACAAATAGACGTATGACAAGTCAGTGAAATTAAATATTTTCATTTCATAAGAAAACAAAATTACAAAGTTATATTCTTATGTCAGTGTTAGATGCACACATTGACTGGAACAAGTACATTGACCTGGAAAACTCCTGCCAAAATGATAAATATACTAGGACAGCAGCATTAGAAAAACAAGGTTGCAGATGTAGTAGAGCTGAGGTGGCAGTGGAAGAATAGACACAGCATCAGAGCTGTCTGTTTGGAGTCCTGCCACCGCCAGCACGACCAGGGCAGTCTGTGTTTCCTAGTATCACTCTCTCCTTTTGTTTATTTTCCCTCTCAAAAGGAAAGGGGTGTCTATACCTGCATTGAAGGTCCCAGAGCACATCATATGATACTACCACTTTTAGGCAATAAGTAAATCTACTGACCAGGAAGTCACAGACTCGAAATGCAAGCAGCAAAATCTCCCAAGTTCGGGTAACCCTTCTCAAACCCCGTAATGGTCAGCCCGCCCTTTTTGGCAAGTCTTAGAGCTTTTAATATTTTACATGGGTTTTTACATGTGCCCCATGTACCAGTAACGTCATCAGAAAACATAGCTTCTTGTCGACTTATCTACAATTACAATTCGGCATATGGTGCATAATTGGTATAGCAAATACCAAATCATGTAGAGAAGCGACTCAATGACAGGAACTAATAACTAAACCTTGATTAGAACCCCACATCACTCAGACAAGCCCAAGCAAAAGTAGAGGAAAAGAGGAAGGCTTTCTTTTTTATAATTTTTGGTGCTTTGGAAGCGCCCAGGGGGGTGGGATGGGTGTTTATAGTAGAAGATCTCATTGGTACGTAAAGATGACACAAACCTGCCAGAAGATGAAATTTGAACCGATAGTTTGAGCAACAGCTTCATTTGCCCAGGTGTCACGGTTAAGCTTCACAAAGCAATATGTATCATACCATATAAGTGAGGCAAAATTCCTGATGAATAAAAGCAGATATTATTGATAAATAAGAAAGAGTCAGGAAAAAAATACCATGTGTGAGCTGAATTCCCTGGTGGATTGCATGTTTACCAGAAGCCACCTTTCTTGTGCTTTGGCAGCATCTTTTGCCTTAAATATAGGTCATGCAGTTTCAATTAACAAAAAATACTTGAGCATTGGCAAAGAAAATATCCAAAATAATTTGAGTTAAATTACTGCAACCACAAACTAAAGCTTTGCAATGGTTATCTGGAAATATATTCCTAACTGTGTGAGAATGTCCATTTCTGATAGTAGAAAGAATTGTAAACTAATGCTGGACAAAATTACTCAAGACTAATAAAGAAAACTGTCCAGGTCAAGTTTAAGAAGTTGATCATGCATGATTGTCAACCTAACGGTAAACCAATATGATCAAGAAAACCACCAGGTTAGAACACATCAAGTTGAAAACGAGAAGTTCAATATGTGTGTGTCTACGCTATTATTAAGGGGCCTTTCTTGAACTTCCTACATTACCCATTTTCATATATTCTTGAATTATTCTCCACATTCCAGAAAAAATTAAGCCATGGTCATTAAGTTATTTACATATGAACATAATGATGTCCTACTTTCTTGCCCCACTACCCTCCTCTATCTCACTTCTACCTCCAATCCATCTGTAACTCCACTCTGACCATTTACATATCTTCTGCTACTTGCAAGAGAACTTCCTACGTCTTTTCTGCCTCCCCTTCGACCATCATTAACTGCACGCCATTGTTGATCCCATTAAGTGATTGATTAGGTTGACAACATTTAATTGCGTTTTGGTTAATGTTTGCATTTTTATCATGTAAACGTTTTTGCTATCTTTCTCTTTATATTAAAAGTATCATTGTGCGTACTCCGATGCCCTTAATTTCTCTTTCTCCAAATAGTTTGCAGGATTTTGGTGTTTTCAGTTACACACGCTATGCATGTGCCTCATAACTAGTATACATAAATAAACACACATCCATATACATCTGCGTATATAAATATAAATAGAGGGCTGATCCATCAGCTACGTGGATAGGCCCCTTTATTTATTCCAAGGCGGAAAAAATGCCCCTGTAGCGGTTGGCATTTTTTTCCCAGCATGCCCCTTTATTTTGTTGTAACAAAATACCTATTTCTCGATCTTGTCTTCTACTTCTTCTTCTTCTCTCTCCACCACCGGGTCCAGCTGTACAAAGTCCCACCCCCACCATCTACACAAATCACCAACCATCATCGTAAACATCTCTGGCATACCCCACCATCTACACAAATCATCAACCATCATCGTAGACATCTCTGGCATACATCCGTCGTCACAACTGCCACTGCCAACACCACGTATCCACCCACCAACAACAACACCACCAACACAGCCGTCACTGCCACCATATTCCCCCCCCCCCCCCCTACGCCAACACCGCCGCCACCCACCAACACCACTGTACCGACCCAACAGCACCACCATACTTATCGAACAACACGACAATCAACAACTGAACACACAACGGCAGCCAACACCTAAACACCTCACCCATACTTGCCCTTCGGATGACTAAGCCATTTCCGGGCGCATCACCGCCACCGTCTCAAAAGAATCTAGAATATCATCTTGTAGCTTCTCTTTAACATCAAGTTTTTTTTATGCTGATAAATTGCCATCAAATCCATTTAAACAGATTTGATTCCTGATTTGTGCTTTTTAATTTGTCAAAGTCAAATGATTATCCAGTGTACTTTTTGGTTGATAACTTCTTTTTCCATTGAGAAATTTCACTAATCTTCATGAATTTGAAATGATGTGAGAAGTGGACCCCCCCCAAAACACAAAACCCCACTCTCTCTCTCTCAATCTAGAGGAGAACAACAAAGATGTAAATTCATAAGATGAGCTTAGATCCAAACACAGGAAATAAGAGCTATCAAATACGCCGAATCCACGTCTAGCGCTTGCAAAATCTTTATTTTTCCAGCGCATCTCAGTCGACCACATTGCACAGATCAACGGTTGAGATGCATTTTTTTTTTCCCCCAATTTTTGCGCCTCTCTTAGGGGCGGTTAGTAATTATTCTCGCCTGCCTTTAATCGAACCACACCACGACCCCCGCCGACAAAAGAACGGACGACACCTACGCAGCTGCGGCTGTCGCCACCGTCCTTCGCCCAAGCCGCCGCATCTGATCTCCGCCCAAGCCGCAGCCACTGCATCTGCCCTCCGCCCATGTCGCCGCATCTCCCCTTCGCCCAGGCCCTATCTTCCAACCCAACGAACCAAAGATGTGTTTCTTTTTTTTCTTTTTTTGTTCGGATCCGCTACACAATCTGTAACTTTAATTTATTTCCTCCTTTTTCTCTTTTTTCCACTTAGATCTCTATTTGTTGATTTTTGGTGTAATATTAAGTTATGGGTTTGGTGATGGATGACATTGAGATTGTTGATTGTGATATTTGTGTTGATTATCTATCCTTCATTGTTTTCAATAACAATCTGAAATATATATATATATATATATATATATATATATATTGGAATAGACAAGCATACGGGTGGACATGGTTGATTCTTGGGGAGAGAGCATATTTTGTCTAACGGCTACTCTTTGTAGCGGTTAGAGAATTATTATTTCAGATCAAAAAAAAAAAGACACGTAAGGGCATTTTGGGGGAGGAAACACTAACCGTTTCAAAGAGTGGCGGTTAGGCGTGATATTTTTCTTAAAAAAACAGATCTGGACCTTCCATCTCGAAACGTGGAAGATCTCAGATCAGGTGGGAAAAAGTGACTTTTCCCAGCGCTAGATTTATATATACACACATACGCGCACACACAAATATATACAAATATGCACATTTGTCTGTATATATACTAAGTTTATCTCTATTCTTCTCCTCAAAATTCATTTGTCAAAACATGGACATGGCTTTCTACTCGGCGACATTTGAAGTTTATTGACAGGAGGAAGACAATTAAAAAGTAGCCAGCAAATTTGAAGACCCATTTTGTTTTTGATGTAAAATACATCATTCATTACACAAAATTCTAACTAGAAGAGATCTGGATCACAAATTCAAAAGCTATAAAAAAAAATTGGAGTTTAAAAAGGAGGAAGATCTGAAAAATGATGGGAAAGCAGATCGGTGATCGCTGGATGAAGGCATTCAAGCGGTGATGATAGCGGCGCAAATGATGTGGCGATGGCGCTGTTTAGACCGGCTGCTTAGACAAGGTGGTAGTGGCGGAGTGACGAGACGGGAATGGCAGCAGATTAGTGGTTGCATTAATACATTGAACAGAAACAGTGCAAGATTTGAATAAAAGAGTGAAGTTGGCGGTGCCATGTCAGCGTTGATTGTGGATGAACGGCGGCAGCGCTTCCTATGGATGGATGGCGACGAGGCCTCCAGCAGATTGTAATGGGGGAGTTGGTGGTGTCATGGGTGGAGATGGTAAATTTGGTGGTGTCATTGGCGGAGATGGCGAAATTGGTGGTGTCATCGGTGATGGTGAAGTTGGTATCTGAGTGAGTTAGATATATAAATACATAAATATGTTTATAAAGATACGAAAATATCTATAATACATACACACAGAGACAGAGAGAGGGAGATTAAGAGGTTGAAAACGAGAGAAGAGAGAGGCAGGGACGACTTCGTGAAAAAACGAAGGGGTAAATATAGAACAAAGCCGGGCCACCCTCTAGGGCTCGTAGGATGAGATTTGTTAAGCAAAGGGATCTCAACCGTCCCGTGGTGACATGGACGGCTGGATCTAAGCTGGAAAAATAGGGGCTTTCCAGCACTAGCTGTTTGTGTGTGTGCGCGCGCATTTGTCTACTTGTACAGATGATAAACTCTGGCTGAACTGCTAAACTGTATCAGCATCGTAAATGTCACTAAGAATAACCTACAGCATGAAACAAGTAATAGGCCAGAAAAAAGAAAACCACGTTGCCAGTGCAGCGCAGTAGATTACAAATACTGATAACGGATGGGACAGAGACCTCACTCTCAAGGTAATGAGAGGAAACAAAAGTCCACATCAGCATGAACGAAAACATTTACCTGCAAACCTTATATTGCCGTTCTCTGAGGCTTCACACCCCTCCATGCTTGAGAGGAAAAAGAAGTAAAAAGGAGAGATGAACGTGATTCAAAGTAATGACCATTACATATATATATAGGCGCAATATATCTTTTCGGCGGCAACCAAAACGAAGCTGTTAGGTGAGTTGAGATAATGCGTTTAGAGATGAATTGACGTGATCTCGGCGATATCATCGAAATATCGTCAAGACAGTTACATTGTCGAGATCTCAGGCAATTAAAAGGGAACTAGCGCCACTTTAATCTGTTTTAACAATAGCAGTATCCCGACTGTCTTTACAGTAAGGCATATGAATTCTAAATTTTTGGTACTGGCAATCCTTCAATAACTACTTTTTAATCAGTGTTTACGTGCCTCTCTTAATGCCAATTTATTAGCTTTGCAAAGCTTTGACTTCGATTTCCTTGGTAATGGGACAGTTGGTGATGCTAAACATGAAAGGATCAAGTACAATCCATTTAAAAGCAATTCAAAATGGGCTTGACTTCATGGCTCATGTCTTTCGGAATCAGATAGTTATTTGTATTTTGTGGTCAGTATTAGTTAGGTCTCCTTATTGTTGACTATTCAGAGGAAAATTTTACTTTCTAGGTCTAAAAGGTTACTTAGCTTTGTAATAACCTGCTTGTCACAACCTGGAGGCTCCTTCACCCCAAGTCTTAGCTACTAGGAAACCTCCCCTGTCTTAGGTGATACATAGGGCTGTAATATTTCAGTTCGGCAAGAAGGTTTGATGTAATAGAATATCTCAAGCTTTTATGCTTCTTGGGGCGTGTGAGGCATCTTGCTCATGACTGTGATGCTCAAGGGTCCCTAGGAGTGATTGCTAGAGTTTTATCCTTCTCAATCCTAGGTGTGATGCCCAAGGATCTATCACAGCGATTCCCAGAGTTATTTCTTCTCTTTTCTTTCTCTTTTTCCTCTTAAAATCCTACAAACCATATCGGAAATTCACTTCACCACGGTATCCTGCGGGCAACATCAAGTGGTATTGAGAGCGCGGTTGCACCGATATGTCCTCACAAGTGTGCTATCCTGTTGACATAAAGTTACCGACTGGGAACAGGATTACTTGCTCCTTGAGATATTATATCTAGAAGATCTCTATACTCAACTTTCTGCTATAGAGAAGAAAACCGCAGAGCGACGATGTTTTTTCTAGTCGTGTGAAAAATCACAACCATGGCATGTCAGAGTTTCAGTCTGAGCAAAATCAAACAGGTGGTCACATTGTACAAGCTGAGACATATCAACAACCTCAACATGTTATTCACGAAGAGGCCAAAGTCAAGGCAGAAGATGTCATGGAAGAGGAAGAGGACAAGTTGATGAAAGAGTTAACTACGCGGTTGACCACTGTACTATTAGGCAAATTTCACTTTGGTCACTGGACATCGATTTGTGTAATAGTAACCACTAAACTTTGAAATTCATTTCAATTAGGCCACTCCGTCAAATTAATCTTGACGGCGTTAGGTTACTCAGGGGTATATTGGTCTTTTTACGCTAGTCTTTATGAATTTCCCTTTTCTCTCTCTCTCTCTCTCTCTCTCTCTCTCTCTCTCTCTCTCTCTCTTCTGTCCCTCTCCGTCTCACACAGATACTCCCCTTACCCACACACATTTTCACCGTCACACACATACGCATACCCATGCACACACATTCCCCCCCCCCCTCTCTCTCTCTCTCTCTCACACAAAGACACACACACACACACGCGTACGCTGCCTCACACAGTGACACACGCACAACACAGTCACACACACAAAGACCCACAAAATATACACAGATACACACACGCGCGTGCTTGCTCATGGGTTTCTTAAAAAAACAGGGGGCTGGGAGTTTAATAATTGGTTGTCATGCGATTACCTGCAAGTCACTGTCAATCATGCGATTAACGACATTGTTGCCTCCCCCACCAACACCAACACCAACACCCTTAATCTTGGCGGAATCCATTGGCACAAACAAAGAGGAGCTGTAAGTGCAGCACATCGCATGACGGAAGCAAGGTGAAGACAGCGCGGCATTCTGGCAAAACCCAGTTGAGGACGAAGAGGAAGGAACAAGCTGAGGTGGGTTTCTGAGTTGGAGTGTAGCCATCAGAGGAAAGCGAGGAACTTTAACAAAGAGAAGGCTCTCACTTCTCAGGGTTTAGGAAATTTGATATTTGCTATTTTCAATTCCTTTTTGGTCTTTTAAGTTTGTGAAGATATATTTGGAAAAGACATGGTTTTGCTTGGTGGGCCCAAACTTTGCTATGCTGATGCTCTTTCCCAATTTTCACACCCTGTCTCACTCCACATTAACACAAGCCAAGTGCATGCTCATAGATTTGGTAGGGCTGTATATCCATGCGCCACTGTTGATTGGGCTGAAAGCAAGGTGAAGAAGAAGAAGAAAGAAGAAGGTGAACAGTGAATGGACGGTTGTACCCCTAAATAAACGGACTTAAATTGACGGAGTGACCTGATTGAAATGAATTTCAAAGTTTAGTAGTTACTATGACACAAATCGATGTCCAGTGACCAAAGTGGAATTTGCTTAATAGTACAGTGGTCAACCGTGTAGTTAACTCTAGATGAAAAGGTTGAAAAGGTGGACTTTAATAGCTCTGCTGCAACAGAGAGTACAGACATCTGAAGCAAAGGAAGCCAATACAGTGCATGAAACTGCTATTATGTTTTAACTAATCCAGAATGTATGTTCTACTCTTACTGCTTCAGAGCCAGCAGTTGACATGGTGCTTCAGGAAAATTCTATGTTTGTTTCCTTTGCAGCCTCAAACAAGGAAAAATGATGGTGCCAACTTCAAAAACTTCATACAAAACCATAAATGCAAGTCGAAAATTCACTCATGCTCCACTTCAAAACTCAAGGTAGAGTTTTCTCCAATAAGGAGGAAAATGATGTAGACATGAGAAAACCAAGGAGAAGCAACTCAAAAGCAATTGAAATTTTGGGTTGACTTCAAGGAGTGCCTGATTTGGAAAATCAAATAGTTAAATTCACAATTTGTGGCGTCAGTTTTATATTTATTTAGTGGTTGACCTTTGTTGGTCAGGTTTAGTTAGGATTTCCTTATGTTTTATTCTGCAGGTGATATTTCTGTAATTTTGCTTTCTACATCAGCTTGTTACCTGTTTGAGGTTCCTTCACCCATAGGTACCAAGTTACAAAGAACCTCCTTTGTTTTGGCTTATAAATAGGTTGTAACGTTTCAATGTGTAAAGGAGGCTTGATTTTGAGCTTTTTTGCTTCTTAAGATGTGAGATGCATCTTTCTCTTGAGTGTGATGCTCAACAATCTTATGTGTGATGCCAATAGGTCTCTAGAGTGATTCCTCGAGTTTTATCCTTCTCAATCCTAGGTGTGATGCCTCAGAATCTCTACGAGAGGCTCCTAGGGTTATTTTCTTCACTTTTCTATCTTTTTGTACTCCTTAGATCCTACAAACCATATCTGAAATTAACTTCCCATGCTGGTTAGTGCTAATGTTCAAAGCAAAGTTGCACTAAACATGTCAGCGAGACGTTTATATTTTAAAATAGACAACAGTAGCCATTCTATTCCTTAAAGTTATGTATTGCCCACAACCTACACTTCTTCGCACCGAGTCATGGCCACAGCCGCAATTTCTAACCATGGAAGTGAGACACTATGAATTTGAAGAGTTGTGATGATTTACTCCCAGAATCTTCCGGTACAGATTGATTTATCGTATAAGAGCTATAATATTCAGAACCTGCTACTATTGTTAAAACTTGCCAACCGATTAATATTGTGACGAATATTAATTCAAAAACCACCCTCACATCAAAATGTAGGTAGAATATAAAGCACTTATCTCTATCTCAACTTTAACTACCTACCGAACTTAGAAGACATCATTAGGAACTTCTCAACTCTCACTACTCAACTTCCTTGTCATGGTCTTCTGCTTTCTTTAGTATTCATTAAATGAAAATAAATTGCACTAAAGCTAGTTAAAGACAATCATAGTAAACGCATATGCCATCATGCTACAATTTGGTATTCGGAACTTATCAACTCTCACTATTCTATTTCCTTATCGTAGCTCTTCCTCTTTCTCTAGTGTACCTTAAATGAAAATAAACTACACTAAAGCTAGTTAAACACAATCATAGCAAACATATATGCCATCATGCTACAGTTTGGTAGTTCTAAAATCTGGAAGAAAATATGAATCACATATTACGGCAGCTTACAAGTGCCTTTCTTCAATATAATCGTAAACAATGCCTTTGCTTGAACTCCTCAAACTCAGATTTGAATTGTTAAACAAAAAATTGCACAGCAAAGATATCAACAAGTTAAAGCTCATTTACCTTCTCAAATGGTCCATGGTACATCAAAGCAAAAGGTGGACGATATAAAGAAGCAAGATCTCGAGCACTATCTGTTATTGATGTGGCACCTTGGTCTGTTTCCCAAACACCAGGGTGCTTCAACTCCTCGTCAAAATTTCTGAAGGGAACTACTGAACGAGCCTCAGGTGTCGAATAACCCATTCTCGATGCTCTTAAGGTCCAGAGAGAAAGAGTTTATATCACAGTCAATAGTTTGCATGTACTTATAGACAAAAGGAGTGAAGAATGTAGAAGAACTAATTTGTTGTCTAGAATTATATCATACAAAGCAATATAAATAAGCAAATTTACATCAGTTTAAAGTTAGAATGGTCATGGAATGATTTGAACCTCAAAGTAATATTCTCATCAAATTAAACCCAGAGCATAAATTTTACACTCACATTTTAGCCCAGGTGACTAGTAAGAATTAGATTAGATAATCTCACACCTCATGCACGTAAACCTTCTAAAGAAAATCTGTCAAAGGAGAGTCGATTCAAACCAAAATATGTCAACTCAACTCATGCCAACTAAGTAGCACGAACACGGACACCGCGTCCACACCAACACTGACAGGGACACCGAACCCCGCAATTTCCAGATTCACGAATTTTGGACACCACCAGAACACCGCTAAATATGGTTCACGTATGGGCATGTTTATATAAGTTTCAAGCAGATTCCACCTCCCAAAATAGTAAAACACCAACTGACAAATAACAATTAAAAGTTAATTTGAAGTCAGGTAATTCAAGATCCCAAAAAACAAGCCAAAGGGAAAACAGAAACGGCTGTAATTCACTAAGATTCAATCGACATCAACTGCTTCGTAACGCTCATTATTCCTTTAGACCTCCAACCACTCCCTGCACATGCTCATCAAGTAAGAGATTCGTCTTCTACGTTAGATTGCCTCCTTCGAAAAGCGTCGTCTCCCTCTCATGAGAAATCAATTGGAACAATAGGTAAGATAATCTACCATTACGAAGTACCCTAATCTTTTAATATAATAAAACAAACCCAAGTTTCCCTAGTATTCCACCGTGAACCTCAAATCAATTTCAAAACTTTGCAGTTTTGCCCCATAGGTGTCGAACACTTCGGTGTCTGATAATCAAAAAGTAAACAAAAAGTTTTCGGACACAACAGCTGTCTGACACGTGTCAAAAGAGTGTCCAAGTATCAGAAGGTGTCTGATACGATACCTCAAAGTAGTAGAAGAGGTATTCATGCTGCGTAGCATGCAAAGTACCAAAGAAATCGCCCTAACCTATAAAGGATGACATTATAGCTCAAAAGTCAAAGAAAATTGCAAAGGATACTTATGCAACTAGTCCTTTGACAGCCCGACAGGAAGAACTTCATACATTGCACTAAAATATACGAGACAAACGAGAACTAACTCAATAAAGCAAGCACAACACGTGTTTAAAGTCCCAAAGAGTCAATAGAAAATTCACTAAGTAAACGAGATATTAAACCAATATCCGATTCAAAATATTGAACAAGCATACAACAGCACCTAGATAAAAATCACGGTACCCATAGCAGAATGGAGCATGATAGAGAAAAGGTGGAAGTTCAGAAAATAATGGATTATCAACTAGAAAGATACAAGCAATAGCTACACACCAATGATCCATTTCTTCAACAGTAGCATTACATACCCATAAAGCAATGCATGATCATAAAGAACCTCCCTTTTTACTGGCAAAGGGGGACGAATCATACTTCCATCATCTTGCATTGCAGTATCATCTCCTAATCCACTTGACAGAAACAAGAACCAGTACTGAGAAGACACGTATGAACGAAAAGAACCAATAACACAGGGAAATATCAAACTGCATGGTCAAGGTTACCCTCTTTCTAACATACCCTAAACTCTGATCATTCTCTACTGATGGAAATGAAGATGGGGCTGCTGTCCCACCCTCATTTCCTACATAAAAGAGCTGAATAGCTTCCTCAAGCTTCCAACTTGTCGCCTGCATCCACAAGACACCACCACAAACGATTCACCTTAATTCAAAGAGAGCTGACAAAAACTGGTAACTGCAACATTATGCACATATGAGCCATCACATGCATGACCGGCATCAAATATTTCTTCAATTATTTTTTATAAACCGTCATCTCTTATACCCATCACATGGAAGACAGTCATCTCTTCTTTTGCTCATTTATCACGTAGATTCAATTCCATTTGATGGGTATAATCAATTTTGGAGACGATATTCCTCGTGATAAGGTAAAATATTGTGAATGTTGTCATCTACGTTTTCCCTCCGCCTAATTTTGTGGTTCGGATCAGCTCAGATTGGGTCACTTGGTCTATTTAGGATCGCGAGAGAGATCTTAAATCAGTGAAGAGACAAGATGGAGTAGCGCGCATACGGGTAATGGGCAACTTGGCTGGGGCAGGGAGGGGCAATGATCCCCCAATTGCCATCCTAACATTTAGTGACCAGAGAAGAGTGTAAGTGACCATAAGTGCAGCCAAATATTATTTCCCAAATAAGAAATTAACTTAACGATGAAAAATTGTTTTCTTAAGTATTGTATACCCTCTCTCTCTCTCTCGGGTTAAAGCCATTCGATTAGATCTGACGGCTCACAGAAAGCCACGTCTATCCAATGATCCAACTGCATCCAAACGCCCCATTAGGAGATGACGGCTAACGGCTCAGCAGACGGGGTGCTCTCTCTCTCCCTCCCTCCCCCCCCCCCCGAATCAGCGGCAATAACTCTAGTCTTCGGCAGCAACAATGGAAACCAAGATCTCAGACTCAGAGAGAGACGCCGCCTCATGAAGGAGGCCGTCCACCCCTGCCACCACCTCACCGCCTCCCATTGACTACTGCAGCTCCCTCCGCACCATTGGCTCCGCCCTCTCCTCCTTCACTGCTGGTGAGCCCCTCCCCGACTCCGACCAGACCCTCTCCATCCTCCTCCGCACCACAAAGCTTCTGTGATGAGACATATTTGGTCTCTCTTTACTCAAGCAGGATCTCTCTGAGGTGGCTTGGGTAAAAGCCTATTCTCTTAGAAAAGTTTCTGGACTTTCCCTATTGCTTGCTAGTGACTCCTTATGGGCTTGGAGAAAGATCCTGGGCCTTAGAGACATTGCAAGACAGTTTACCCACCACCTTCATCTTCCCTCCTATTGCTAGCCCCTCCTCCAATAGGAAAACAGGAGCAATGCTGCTCCATTGTCACCGGAAGGAGCAAACAATATTGGTCTTGTTTAGATCAATTTCAGGAGACATCAAGTTCTAGAGAGAGAAGATCGGGGTGCTCGTACGGAAATCTTGCCAGATCTGGCAAACGGAACGGTGCCGGCCATTAAGCCTCCAAACGACACAGTTTTGGCCCCTTGGTGCTGGTTTGCTGACGTGGCGACGTTGGTGAGTTAGAGTTATGTTTGCTGTAACCCTAGGTACAGCAGATGATCTAGTTCCGAACGTCATACAGGAGACAGTAGAGATATCTGCCAACAAGCAAATCATTCATTACTGGAGCAGGGCCATCCAAATGAACAAACTCCTTGTCTTAGGAGGCTAACATACTGTTGGCTACAATCTATTGATGTTTTACTGAGGCAACGTGAGCATCAATTTACTTTATCGCACTGTAGACTGAATGGGAGCAGTAATTCGAGGTCTTGAGGTCTCAAGTAAAAAACCATTAACATAATTAGACCCAAAATAACTCGACAGTGTCAGAAGAAATAGTTTATCAATAAAATTCACTACCCAGAATCAGTTGTTGTCTTTACCAGACAGACTAATCATATAGTTATAGCCATCCAAACACACACACCACAACACTAAAAAATACATGACTCATCGGATAGATAGGAGACCTGTAAGAACTGTCTGGCGGTATCCGGGGTCTGGCCAACAGCAATCTCGAGGAACGAAGACACCAAGCCCTGCTGGTCCGGGGCAGGGACAATCCCAGGCCCTTCCATCTTTTAGCGATGAGTGTATGAACAAGCCAGTTATCCCAAAACCTAGAACCTGTACGCAAAAACTCTTCGAGATCTTACTTGCACACGCCCACTCTGCTATATCTATGTCTATTTGTACTACTGCTAAAGGAACACTCCTTTTGGCGTTAGATTTGGTGTTAGATTTTTATATTTTTAAAAATAAAAATAGCACAAAATAAGAATCTTAAATCCTAAATTCTTAACAGGAGATATATTAAGCAATTATATAAGTTATTTTTAATTGAATATAAATATTGAGGTTCATTATTAGTTAGAATTAGGCCTAGTAAATGACTAAATTAATTAATTTGGTTCAACCCAGTTCAGTTGTCATGGTCATAAGTCCATTAGTCAAGTTGAGCGATCTTACCCAGTCTAACATATTTAATCCAGTCCAATTGTTTCAGTCCGATCCAAGTGTCTAGATTTTTATTTGATAGATAATTTACGGAATTATACTTTGAATTATCCTTTGAACTATCCTTGATTCAAGGGATTAAACCTTTGGTTTATATGGTTTAGGAAGATCAATCCCGAATTTGGTACACCTCATCTGCAAAATGAAAGATATTTAGCAAAATTAGGGTCAAATTATGCCTTGAAATTCGAAAAAAATTATTATAAAATTATGGGATGAACCGGATGATTTTCAACAAAGCCGTCGGTTAGTTGACTCTTGTCAATCTGCAATTTTTATTAAATATTCTGACTTATGAGCTTTGCGTCGTAGAGCTCTATAAATAGGCTCATTGGTGTTTATTTTCAGGGGTCTCAGTTTTTCAGCTTATTCTCTCTAGAGTTTTTATACCATTTTTCCATGATGTGGTATATAATTTCTCTCAAAATTTAGTCATCCATACTCACATAGAAAAGACTTTTAATCTCTTGCATCGTGAATCCTTCGGAGAGCGTTCCCTCGCCATCCAGATAGGCAGATTCTTGAAGTAAACTTTTAGTAGTTTTCTAGTTTAGCTCATCAACGTAGAATTGTCTCACATTTTCGTGATCACATTTATATTACAAAATCATAAAGAGTCTTTTCTCTCTCAAAATTTAGTCATCCATACTCACATAGAAAAGACTTTTAATCTCTTGCATCGTGAATCCTTCGGAGAGCGTTCCCTCGCCATCCAGATAGGCAGATTCTTGAAGTAAACTTTTAGTAGTTTTCTAGTTTAGCTCATCAACGTAGAATTGTCTCACATTTTCGTGATCACATTTATATTACAAAATCATAAAGAGTCTTTTCAGTTCTCAGTCTAAGTCTAAGACCGAAATGTAGATTATTTCATGTAGGATCAGAGTCAAACTACAGTGATTTTGGTTCCGATTAGTCTGACACGATACGTAGGCCATTCGACCTTTGATGTCGAGTTCAAGTCAATAATCTAAAAATAAAACTAGGGTTTGTTTCTTGCATATTTACATGTTATGTGTTTAAAAGGCCAAAAACAGTAGAAACGAAGTAGAGACTGAAAGGGTGTGGCGAGTGCCTAACACCTTACCAACGCATAACTTAATCCCCCTACCCATTTTTCTAGTTTTGAATAGATTAATTTTTTTTTTGGGACATTTTAAAGTCATTTTCTTGGTCTTTATTTATTTTTCATTCCATAAATTAAATAAGATGGCAACTCCCATAAAATTCCTACCCCAGGAATTTTTCCTAGGCGGTTCACTGTAGTGGCGACTCCACTGGGGACCAAATAATAAGAGGACTAAACTTCAAAAAAAAAAATATTGCTTTTTGGCCTTTTCTGTATTTTCTTTGTATTTTATAATAAGTATCATGTGTTATAACTTGGTATTTGTGCTCTTATTTCATACCTCACACACGTGCACATCTTTCCCCAACCCACCCACTTAAAGGTAACGATTGAAACCCTTGAACCTCCTGGTTACGAGGTGATCTTTCGACTATACCCTCAGCTCCATGGCCCCATACTAAAAGGACCTCCTGATTTCTTGATGTATTAAACGGCTTGTACACGTACTGTTGATCGTTCATTATTAATTACCTGAGTTACGGGTGGGAGGTATGTACAATCTGAGCCCAAGGAATGGCTTTACACCAACGTTGAGGGAGAAGCCACACACCCCGATCATTCAGTGTTCTACCCTTTTTTTAGGATAATACTTGTATTGGCCTATGGCATGTTGGCAGGGAAACCAGCCAATATACTGTAAGCTAGCTGATGATGATCTCGCAAAGGAATAGAGATTCTGACTAATAGCCGGTTCACCATCTCTCCTAAACGGACGGTTAGTCAGTAAGCGATTTGTTTGAAAATTTTAAAACTGGCTGGTTTATATCCTAATTCAACCCTACTGACCAACCAGCTGGTTCATCCACTTGGATGACCGAACGATTATGAGAATTTTTCCCCTAAAATTTTCAGAAAGAAAATCCTAACCCCACTAACCAACCTGGCCGGTTCATTCACCCGGATGACCGGACGGTTAGTCAAAACCTTTTTTCTCCCTAAAATCTCCACAAAAAAATCCTAACCCCATTAACCAACTCGGCCGGTTCATTCACCCAAATGACCGGACGGTTAGGCAGAACCTTTTTGTCCCTTAAAATCTCCAAAAACAAAATCCTAACCCCACTAACCAAACCGGCCGGTTCATTCACCCAGATGACTGGACGGTTAGTCAGAACCTTTCATTCCTTAAAAATCTCCAGAAACAAAATCCTAACCCACTGACCAACCATCCAGTTCATCCACCCGAATGACCGGACAGTTAGTTAGAACCCCTCTTTTTCAAGATTCCACCCAGAACAAAACCCAAACCCACTAACCAACGGATCAAGATCTTCTGCTGTACAGCAGAGGTGTTGTACAGCATTTAGCGACAAAAGATTGTCATTTAAAGTGTTTTGTCGCTGTTACTGAAATTTATAGTGATAATGTTTTGTCGCTAAAAAACATTTAGCGACATTTTGTGGGTACAGCACCTCTGCTGTACAGCAGAGGATCTTGATCCCTAACCAATCGGCCAGTTCATCCACTTAGATTACCAGACGGTTAGTCTAACCCTGCCTGTGCTAAAATATTATCAGAGATAATCCGTAACCAGGCTGACCAACCAGTAAGTTCTTCATCCTGAATAACCGGGCAGTTAATCATTTCTATCCCCTTACATTTTAAAGTCCAAAAATCATATATACATATATATGTACTTGTGTGTGTGTGTGTGTGTGTGTAGGGACGTGATCTGGCTGTCTATCATTGATTTATGGACGGCCTAGATTAAATCTTCTCCTTCAATAGTACTAGATAACCTTAATATTTTAACGTAATTGTTATCTAACCCCTTAACTTTAGAAAAATGCAACTTGATGCGTCGCATCACTTTATCACATACAATATAATCAAACAAGGTTTTTTAGGAAATAATGTTACTTACAGGGACACTGTTATTGGTCTTTGAAAGTATGCCCGCCATGCTTCTCTTATTGTTTTTTGAATCCAAGTTTTTCACCAAGTGGACACATAGCTCGAAACTCAGAATTGGTTAATAGCTATAATCAAAGAATCTCATGCTTACAGGTTATCGGTTTGAAAAGTGCAGTAGAAAAACGTCGTATTAAGACCAATACTTCTTTATCTATATTAAAGAGGAAATTTTACATAGGAGCAATAGAAAGGAAGGTTCCCTTCTATTGTTGTACAGATTAATTCTGAGCACACTTCACACTTTACACTCTTACACACTTCTCACTTTCTCAAAATTATTTTGCCTTCTGACTCCTACTTCGACCTGTTCTATAGATAAAATGATCAATTACATAGGATTCTTCAATAGTGAAATTTCCTCCATTATTTTTTAGAGGGTCATTTTTTTCTTTTATTATGACAAGCATCTTGATTTTGTTCCCCACTTGGCTTTGTCATTTTTGGCTAGCACCTATGTCCATTTCAACCATGCTTATCCTGTCGTCCAGAACCCTCTTGTACAGCTCAAAAGTTTGGCTAGGTAGATCAAGTTCTTCGTGTCCTTGACTATTGAATTGTTCATAGAGTTTGATTTCCTGATCTTGACCCTGTTTGGATGGTTTTATGAATGATTTACACCCCCTCAGGATTACTATCCTTCATCTATTGCAAAAACATGCTTCTTAAGGCTCGACTACTATGTTTTCAATGGTTGCATGGAAAAAACTTATTCTTTCAATCTTGTCTTTCTCCGCATTACATTTATTTCTTCCTTTATCCTAGTATGGCTGGTTGAATTCCATTAACATTTTGTTAGTTAATGGATAAATGAACCAAATATAGCTTGTGGAACTTGGTTTCGCTTTTTTCTGTCAAGGTTGACAGTATTTGGACTGTGATAATCTTTTGACTAAATCTCATAACTCCAAGAGCATATCAAATTATAGCAGGGAGATTCTTAATGAATTGCCAATCATCTCGGTCTATTTTGAATGTGTCTATGTGCGACACCCCCAACCTTGGGGACACCATCGGGCTAAGTTATCGATCATAATCACAATCAACCTGTGCAGAATACAGAGCAACTACACCTTCATATATCATAAAACACTCCAAAATGCGTCCTTAAATTTTTTTTCTTACAAACATACATCATACTGCAGCGGAAGACTTTCAAGTCCTTAAACAACATATACATTTACAATGTAATACACGATTGTAGTCGTGTAACTTCTATCAACGTATCTCGCAGCTCAATCTTTGTCTTACCATTTCTAGCTTGTTTTACCTCACTCAACTTCTCCCCTTGCTCAACTTTTCTAGCTTGTTTCATTTCCCTTCCTAGAGGATTCTCCTTGGTCAACCTTATAGCCTGCACAATACAACATAAGGAATAAGTGCAAATCGCCCAATAAAGACAACACGAGGAGTATCGTGTTCAAGTGATTCGAAGGTCTCAGAGGAATAATAAACATCTCAACGATAACAATGAATCAAGAGTTGCAATAAATTTCAGCATCAACATAAGTTGTCAAATGATATTTTTCTTTCGTCAGACTGAGCGGCTTCAAGGCACAACAGAACAACATTATTGCCACCTTCTCATGGACAAGGCTGACTGACTGACTTGACTATGCAAGTGAACACTAACACAAGAATCGCCAAAGTAAACATCAATGAAATACAAGTCATTAAAACCTTAACATCAAAACAAAATCAAATGCAATGCAGACTCGAACACGACAGACTGGACTTGACTAGACACGACAGACTCGGCTCGAGTGCCATACATCCTTTTTGGCCAATGATCATGTTTCACAGACAATCCTTTTGATTTTGATGTCCCATTACACGGGATGTTCATCTCAGTCTCAAATAATCAAAAGAGACGATGTCATCAAGAAGGAAACTCATAAAGAATGTTCGTCCCTCCTAACCGCGTTACAGCTAAACAACAAGGCTTCATCAACGGGGCAAACTAAGGAAAAATTATTCCATTTTATGTCCTCAACAGCAAGACCCATAACAAGAGATACCGGGTCAAAAGATCAACCGGTGTTCCAAACATAACAACATGGATTCAACATAAGCATCATCAACAAGGCGGACTCAGGAAAAATTTAACCACAAGTCCTCAACAACGTTCTTAAATAAGAGAATTATCGGTCATTGGTAATTACCGACATCTCATAACCATCACACAACAATCTCTACATAGCATCACTAAACAACAACATGGCGGACTCCGGAGAAATTTTCCACAAGCCCTTAACGACATTTTTTAAATAGAAGAAATGTCGATTACCAATAAGTGCCAACATTTCACCACAACAACACATCCATCTCTACGTAACATCATTAATCAACAACAGGGTAGACTTGGGACAAACTTAACCACAAGTTCTCAATGGTGCTCTCAATCAGGAGAAATATCTTCTCAATAATTTCCGACATTCCACAACAACCACACAACAACTCCTACACAATATCATTACCAATGTCATGTATGCTAATCGAATCGAATCATAGTATATTAGGACACACGTCCCCACTAAACTTCATCAACGAGGCGGACTAAGGAAAATTATTCTACCTTAAGTCCTCAACAACATAAGTCAAACAAACGAATACCGATCACAATGACTACCAGTGTCAAATCATAACAACAAGAGTCTAACAAAAACATCATCAACATGGCATTGTCCTTACCTCATTGGCTTATAGCCAAAGCAACTCGCAACTCTAAACGCAACGAGTGGCATCACCTAGTCAAATAATGACATGCTTGTTAGACATCATTCAAATATATGCACTCTTTATTCTACCAATTCTCATTTAACCGTTCATAGCGTCTTACAACCGCTAGATAATCAGATCTGATAACTAGATCCTTAACCTAGCCCTATCGACGCATTAGCGATAACAAACCCCCCTCATTTTTAACGTATTAACATCATTCCTCACTTTTCACCACTCTGAACGCTTAATAACGCGCGTTCCTAAAAATTTAGCGCCAACATGACAAATTACCATAATACCCCCTGATGGCAGCTACACCACCAACACCCCAAAAAAGCTTCCAAACAACTTTGTAGATGTATTACATCCATTTTCGGACCAAAAAGTCCCTTGGTAATTTTATAGGAAAATTACCAAAATACCCCTCTGGGTGGCAAATTACCAAAATATCCCCTGGTGGTCACTACCACCCCAATACCCTAAATTCGCTTCCAAAACAACTTTTCAGATGTTTTACATCCCTTCCAGAGTCAAAAAGTCCTTCGGAAAATTTTATAAGAAAAATTCCCAAAATACCCCCCTCTGGGCGACAAATTACCAAAATTCCCCCAAGGACTCCTGGCACCTGAAAAAATATGAAAATACCTAAAATTGTTATTTTAAGCATCCTGAAGTTATTTTTGAGCTAAAAAGCATTTTAGAAAATTTACGCTCGAAAATCCTGAACTGGTGTCCATACCGAGCGCTTAATAGTCGATTCGGCCAAAAATAGCTATCGACTTCGAAACGTTATGAAACTTTAGGAAATGGAACATATCAGGATCCTAGGGTCCTCATAAAATTTTCGCACAAAACCACATTAGTTTGATATTTTAAATTCCACCGTAAAGTTTCATAATCACACGTCTATTAACCCCATTCCCGACCTCACAAAAAATTGAATTTTTTTCACAATGCTGGTCTCCTATAAATAACTAGGGTCTCTTTTTGCACTTTGGCTAAATCCGCCCCTAACTATTTTTAAAATTTTAAATTCCAACTGCTCAATTAATTTTCACTTTTAGCAACACTTACGGTTATTATTCAGATTACAACACGTAGTATTTCACCTAAAACACACACAGACACACTGTATCTTCTACCTCCCTTCCCCCTCTGTCGAATGCATAACACACACACTTTCTACTCATTCACCCACTGTCATTGACAATCCCATCCCAACTCACTATAGTCCAACCTTTAACACATTCTAACACACACACACACACACACTTATACACATTAAACCACCCAAAATCCACACATCAACTCACCCGTAAAACACCCACACACAAACACTCAAACACACACACTGAACATACACAAAAACACTGAAACCCACTCATTCCCCTCCCCTTTTCCTCTTAAGCCCTCATATACACCATATATAGCATGAATTCACCACATTTTCCACCATTACACACCCCTCGAACACATACTCACACACACCGCAACACACACACACTGAACAAGCTTCAACCCCCAAAATATATACATAATTTACATATAATTAATCCAAAGAAAAGGGATTACGCTGTTAAAGGTTTGGAGATCTTTTTATTTTCTTTCTTTCTTCTCCCTTCTTCCTCTCTTCTTTCTCTCTTCTCATTTGTTTCTCTTCTTCTTTCCCTCTCTGCTTTGTTTTTCTTCCCGGCCACTATTTCCCTTCTTTATTAAATTTTTTTCCCCCCCCCCCCCCCCACCACTGAATTTCCCTTATTTCCTTTATTCAATCTTTATCCTTTTTTTTTATTCAAACTCTATCCACACATTAGTTTATAGTTTATTTTACTTAGTCACCCTACACTCAAATAGGAGGAGGCATTCTTTGAACCCTTTTCTTCAAGGTTTTGCCACCTAATGTCAGCTTTTTAGAAATTGCAATTTGGCCCCCAAAGTTTCCAAAATTACATTTTGACCCCCTAATTTAGTAAAATTACACTTTGACAATACCTTTCCTAAGTCAAATTACCAAAATACCCCTTCTGGGTGAAAAATTACCAAAATACCCCCTCTCACACTTGAATCACAAAAACATCTTTCCTACAAGTAAAATCACTCAAACAACCTCAATGTATGTGAATTTATCTCAAAATATCCTTTTTAGGTAAAATTACCAAAATACCCCCTTGGGGTTTTCGGCACCGAAAAATCCCAAAAACACTACTTTAAACATCCTAAAGTCATTTTTGGGCTAAAAAGTATTTCAAAAAAATTTTCGTACGAAAATCTCGAACCGGTGTCCAACTAAGCGCTCAGAAGCCAGTTTTGCTAAACAAATACCTATCGACCTCGAAATGGCATGGAATTTTAGATAATGAATCATATCAGTAAGAGAAGGTTTTCATAAAATTTTCAGATTAAAATAACTTGGTTTGGTATGCTAATTAAATCAGGAATTTCTCCTAATTGATGCCTTAATTTAGCATCCTTCGCGAATACTGAAAATTTCCGAAAAATTCCAGAGCGTACGTCTCTCAAAAATATTGGGGGTTACTGGTTCATACTTTGTCTAATTTTGGTCCAAACTATTTATAAAAGTTTATGAAAAATTGTCTAATTTAATTTCTTATCTTTAGCGACAAACACTTACTAATCACAGATCAAACACACTAAATCACCTTTTGCACACGCAGCTCATCTTCTTCACCTCACTGCCTCACTGCCGAAGCTCTCCTATACACACACAATTCACACACACTGCTACACATGGTCATTTATATTACACCTAAATACACATTAACATACCTACAATACACCCCTAAACACACCATTACACATGAATTCTCACTCATATCTACCCGGTAGCCATGAACGAGCATGCCCAATCTGCAAACACACACACAGCACCCCTACACACACTGAAATCCTTCCCCTCGACCCCTAACACACATAGTTACACCCTAAGCCTCCCATACTACACCCATTTGTACACAAATCCCCCACAATCCCTATGCCCGAAGCTCACTCACACAGAAACACACAGTGAACACAAAATTACACACACTGAAATTACACAAACCAAGAAAAATACTACCTGAATAACTTTCCGCAATTGTTTTCCATCTCTTCTCTCCCTTCTTCTTCCCCCCCCCCCCCTCATGTGATGCCCCGTTCCCCGGTTATTATTACTTTAGCGACAGTTTCTAGGAGTAATGTTATTTTGAGTTTTAGCGACGAACTCTTGATTAGCTTTAGTATATTTCCCTTAATGACTTATAGCGACAATAATTATACGTAATATTTAGCCTCCATTTTCTCAAGTGAATTTCATTGAACCTTTAGCGACAATTGCAGAATCATAAGTTATAATTTACGTTAGTAATTATGAATGATACTGTTTGAGATCTTTAGGGCGATTAGCGTTAATGATATTTAGAACCATTAACGACAATATCTATATTTTGCAGCGTTATTTTATTAGAACCATTCTTAGCAACAATTTAGTAGAGCGGGGGACATAAGACACCGTTAAATTATGCTAGCATCTTAAACTACCGTAAACGAGGATTTTGAAAATGGTTTCAGAATCATAAAAAGCTTAAGAAAAAAAATGAATTATGAGAGAGTAGGGGGCTTGTGGTAATTAATAGAACTAGGGTTCATTTTTTCGTATGCATATATGTATATAGATTACACTCAAGCCGACCCTAATTATCACCATAGCATTTCGGCAACGGCAAAAGGGAAGAAGGGCCTAGGCAAATACATGGAGAAGGACCCAAAGAATTCCGGCGAGATTCCGATATGCTTCTACCTTTCTTCCTCATACTATTTATGGATTCATAGGTGTAAAACATGGATGTTTGTAACTTTAAACTTAGCAAGTCATAGCCATGGTGGCTGTGACTATGAGTTTTGACGGATAAGTTCAGGGATTTGGGAAGTGAGTTCCGTGGGTGCTGTGGATAAGTTTTGGAGTGGATGGATATGATGGGGGGAAACGACCATGGATGTGGGCATTCATGGCTGCCGTGGGGTGGTGAGTGTAAGATGGAAACGGGGTTGCCATAGTACGATATGCCATGGATGATGGCTACCGCATGGAGGAACGTGAATGATATAGAGAGAGAGAGAGAGAGAGACCACTGCCGGCGGGAGTGGCGTGGCTTGGGTAAGAAGGAAAACCCTACTATTGTGGGGCAGTGGGTGTGAGCGGTGCTTGCGGTTGTGTTGGCGGGAGAAGTGGGCTGTGAGATTGGGTTTAAGGAAAGGAAAAATAAAGGTAAAGGGAAGGGATAACAGGTGTGGGCTGTGGCCATGAATGATTTAAAGAGAGAATGAGACTACTACCGTGAGGCAGTAGCTTGGGAAAGACTCACCGGAGAATGAAGGCAATAGATATGCTTTGTGTGAGTATACACATATGAGAGTGTGTGTGCAAGGGCGGAGCCACACTTGTACGAGGGGGGGGGGGGGGCTAATGTACCCCCTCAGATTTTGAAAAAAATATATATTATATATATAGTTTTTTTTCACTCACAATCACACAAACCTTTGATGAAGCTCTACTTTCAGTGAGGATGATGGTTTTGGACAGAGAGAAAATGGGAGAAAGATTGGGAAAAAAGAGAAACAATGAGAGAAGAGAGAGATCTAAGAGTTGAGGAAAGAGCACCACCCACTCACACATAAAAAAGAGAGGGCCTGGGGGTTGGAGTATCAGGTTCTTCTCTCCAGCAAAAAGCAGGTTTGTACCATTATAACAGCACCATTCACCTCCTATCTGTGAATATCCGTGAACAGACGAGAAAAAAAAAATCCTAGAGAGAGAGCTTTTTAGAGGCAGATAAAGGTTCTTGGGGAGCCGAAGCAAGGTAACTATTGCGCCCGAGAAATGAACTGAATGATCTGACTGCAAGTGGAGAGATGGTGCAACATATCCAAGATATCAAGCTTGGCTTGTGTGCTTGTGTTGTTATTGCTGTCAATGGAGTCATCTGGGGCAAGGGAGGGGGTACTCTACAGAATGCAAAGCTGTCCTATTTTGTACCTACCCTACAGGAAGCCACAGTTTCTTCTCCATTCTTTATTGCTGATTTTTATCATGGAATGCTGGGGGAGCAAATGTCCTTTTTGGCCCTGATTTCCAGTGAAGGTGAATTTACACACGGTGGCGCTCCGCCATTGACGCTAGGCGACAACTTTCTTTAAATCGGTTATGTTGACAATCATTTCTCATTGTCGAAATTCAAGTAATATCCCTCTCGTTTTTCTTTGCTCTTTGTAAATTATTAGCTTATTATCGCTGTTGTACGGAGTAAAATCCACTGTTTCACCCGTCACTTGTGGGGAAAGTTCGCGTAGTATTCTTCTTGGTTTGAAGTATACGATACATTATTAAATAATTAAAAAAATATTAACAAGTTAAAAAAGTGCACTCTAATTTTGTGTGTTATTTTATTTATAATTTTTTTTTACTGATTGCGATATATTTTTATCACCCCCTGGGGTAGATTCCTGGCTCCGCCCCTGTGTGTGTGTGTGTGTGTGTATTGTGAGTGACTGTGTAGTTATTTATATAAAGTGAGTGACGAAGTGCAAGTGTGTGCAATGGAATGGACTGTTAAGCAGTGTAAAAGAATGGTGAAGGGGAAGACCCACTGCCATGGCAGTGGGTGTGAGGAAGAAATAGATATGTTAATATACATACATGTATAAGTGTAGGGTATAAATGTTAGATAAGGCTATATGAAGTTGCAAGTGTGTGAGTTGTAAGTGTGAAGTGGTCTCGAGTAAAGAAGGCTAATGTATTGGTATGAAGAATAAGATGATACACAGAGAGAAGGAAAAGTTTTGGTTTAAAAATGGAACTTAAAAATGTCGCTAATGGCAATCCCTTTTAGCAGTTTCCTTCTGAATTTTTAAGAAGTATTTAGGAATTTATTTGGACGAAACTCAAAATAGTAACTTATATTATTTTTGCAAGATATACACACAAGAAAAAGTTTAGATTTTTTTGAGATCGGGAAGCATGCTAAATAATTTTATCCTTATTGGAGATTTCGGTGTGTTTTAAAATAGTAAACTAAGTTATTAAATTCTGAAACTCCTACAATAATCTTATGTAGCTAAGATAAGATGGTTTCTAAAGTTTTGAATTTTTTTTTAAAGTCCTTTGCTATTTTAGCATCGTTAGCGGCGTAGCGCCCGAGCGATTATCGCGTAACGCTTCACTGTTACAATAGTTTGCAAAATCATTTTTAAGAACCTCTTCTAAGCAGATTTAGAAAAAGTACAAAACAGAAACTTCCCTATTTTTGTGAAACCTTCGATGTGGAATTATTTTCTCAAAATTTTCAGGGCACGGGAAGTGTCTCAAACAATTGTATTTTTAAAACAAGTTTTTGAATTAATTAATATAGTAAACAAAATTATTTTTAGCCTAGAATTTTATAGTGATCTAACATTTCTGTGACGCTTGAGTGGCTGAAATTTTGTGACATTCCGGTGCCGTCTGATATATTTTTGGAACATTGGCATTAGCGCTCAATGTAATGAGCAGTTTAGGGTTCCAAGCAGAAAATCCCCGAAACGGCTATTCTTGTCCGAAAAACCCACCAGTGGTTTAAAAGTATTCTTTTATGTTATATCTAGGTGGATAATTGTACGTTAGGCATCGGGGCCGATTAAGATATTTTACAAAGTACAAGGGGCGGTTTGGTAAATTGTACTCACTTAAGAGAAACCTAATACTTAGGCGTGCTCGAGCGATAATGAATGACATTCGTGTAGTTTGTTATTTAGGTTTCGGTAGAAAAGGGATATGGTGTTGACCGATGACGCTTTCGGGTTAAAGTACGTATATGGATATAAAGAGGAAAAGAATGGCATTGAAGGTTCTTGAGCCGGATGTAACAGCAGGATCGTCGCTTCAGAGATTTTGATATGAGGAATGTGTAGTGTCATGTAAGTGACCCTTTGATTAAACTAGTATTTTTACATGTAATGTATATGTTTTCTACTGTTAAAAAGTGATATTTATCAACATTGACTGTTTGAATTATGTTTAACTGTTCTCGCTTAATTTACCAAAAAGCTTTTAGTGGTTTATTTCTCGTTAAAGAAAAACCGGACCGGCATATAAATGATGTTTTGCTTAGAAATTGAAATGGAACTCCGATTTGAAATGTTTGGTATTTGACTTTATTGTGAATATTGAACATCTTGATAACTTTTGAAAGGAGCGTGGGGATGGTTTGACCATCAGTTGATGAGTGGTTGTGTTTACGATAAATCAAAAGGTGATTTGGTTTTATTCGATTGATGTGCCCCATATCCAACGGGGGAAAGTTGGATTTCGGGCCCCGGTGAACGGTGCTTGTACGTTGATGCACAGTACTGTTGCTTGTGGTTCGCCTTTGCATCCACAGATTATATTTATCCCGGGAAGGGGTAAGGATTGTGGTCCCTAGTTAGGCGGGGCGTATACCCTGATCGAATAATATTTATCCCAGGAAGGGGTAGGGATTGTGGGCCCTAGTCAGTGGGGCCTGTACGCTGACCGCAACATATCGTTTGAACTTATGTTGGGATGAAACTGTTTATCTTGAGGTTTTGTGCTAATGATTTTATACCTCAGTTTTGTTTCATGTACTATATTTCATTTACCGGATGATTACTTTATTATTTCAGATTCAAATGTTGCTATGATTTAAAGTGAATTATTTTCTGGCATGTCATGGTCCACCTGGTTGAATCATTGGTTACTTACTGAGCTCGTGGAAGCTCATCCCTTACTTATCATTTCAGGTTTGAGAGTAAGGTGATGGTGAGGAACATAGGAAGGGGCATTGGGCGCGGAGCTACAGAGAACTGGATTGAATGAGTCACTAATAACTAGATTGTTGATTTAGTTTTAGTTGTTGACAAATTGGAGTTATGAAGAGTTTTAGCATAAGTGTTGTATTCAGATGAAAATATGATAATGTAATTAAAGTTGTAGAAGTTTTAATTTCCGCTGCAGCTTATGCTGATTCTAGCGAGTAAAGCCTGGCAGAGCCCTTGGTTGGAGTGTATTGGGTCTGCGGCTGGTCACGTGCCTAGCTCGTGGCCCTACCCGTGGGTTCGGGTCGTGACACTCTATCTCTCTCTCTCTCTCTCCTCTATTTTCCTCCTGCCGAAGTCCTTTGTTCTTGTTCTTCTTTGTTCTCTGTTCAGTTTCTTTCTTTCTCGAATTTCTATTTTTCTCCCCAAATATCTTTTTCTTTTCTTTATTTCTGTTAAGACTTTATCTACTTAGTTGTTTATAATATAATTACATTAGTCATCAGGAAAAATGATAGGAGGTGGCATCTTCTTACACCAAATTTTCTAAAAAATTGACACATATGACATAATTTTCAAAAATTGCAAGATAGCCCCTCAAGTTTCCAAAATTTACAAAAATGCCCCCAAAATTTTGAAAATTATATTTTTACCCAAAAATTCTTTTAAGCTTCAATCTGTTACTAATACCCAAGGATTACTCAAAATTAACGCTCGTCTATTTTTCAGAGCGCAACTCCCGATGTTCGGGATATTACAGTTTAGGGCGCCTTACTGTCGAGGTTTCAGCCTTGCACTCTTTATTTCAAAACTTATGCATTGGTTTTGAATGCTTAGTTGTGTACCGTCCTGTTTTAGGACTTGCGATTGGTAGTTCCAACCATCTTCTTTTGCTACTGTGAGAGGGTTAGTGAATGACAAAGAAGTGTCATCCTTTTTAGGGTAAATGACGTAGTAGTCGAATTTTCCTGATGGTTCTCCAAATAGATCAACTCCGGGATCTCTTGCTTCATATATTTTTTTGAGGCCTTTTGAGTAGTCTTTTTTGAGGTTACAACTTCCTGCATCATAAAGTATAATTCCCTAGTTACGGAATCTGCAAGTGCATTTTTGGTTGATGAGATGTATTCTACACCAAAAGTATAATAGCTAAACCATTTTTGCCATCAATAAAGTCTTGTTTGACTAACATCTCTTAGGTCTCTCTTAAGAAAAGCTTTAAAATACCTATTATTTGTTCTGATAAGAAAGTGCTCTGAAACTAGAAATATGTGAAAATATTTTATGCCACGTTTTATAGCTAAAAGCTCTTTTTTGTTTATGTGGTACTGAGTTTCTGCATCTTTGAAGGTTCCACTACAGTATCCACATAACTATTCTTCAGTTTGATCAGGGGATACTGTTTTTAATAGTGCACCCCAACAATTTTCAGAAGCATCAGTATCTAGAACTAGCTTATCTCATTGTTTAGGCAAGCTTAACTTTGGCAAGGTTTTAACCTGACTTTCTATCCAAAGAACATTTTGGGTATCTTCATATTCTTATATCTACTTTCATTCTCTAAGCTTTTTACTTAAAGTTTCTGTTAGGTTTGATAAATGTGGGATGAATTTCCTCGTGTAATTTAATAACCCGATGAATCTTTGAAATTGTTTTACATCAATGATTTATTCTCGAAATAGCTTTATTTTTTCAGCTATGTGATCTTGAAGAACAAATTTTCTTACTCTCTTATATTCATAGTCTCATTCACATTTCTTTTGTGATAGTACTAATCCGTGATCAATGAATTCTTGTGCTATATTTTTAGAATATTTCTATATTCTTCTCTGATTTTTTTAGAATACTAATATATCATCTATATATACTACACAATAGTCTCCGTGTTTTCTAAAAATGTTATCCATCATTCTTTGGAATATAGGTGGAGCATTTTTCAATCTGAATAGTAATACAATCCCTTCATAGTGTCTTTGTGGTGCGCTAAAGGCAGTTAATGAAATTGATGATTCTTCCATTTTAATTTACAAATAACCGCTTTTCAAATCAACTTTGAGAAAAAGTTGGCTAGCTGGATTTTGTTCATCAGCATACCCTTCTTTGGAACTTTATAGCCATCTTTGACTGTTGTTGCGTTTAAAGCTCTATAGTCTATGATTGATTTGGCTTTTTCTCTAACATGTTCTGCATTACTTTTTACCATGAAATCCAGACTTGAATGATGACTCTTGTTGGATCTTATTAACCCTTATTTTAGTATTTCAGGAATCTGTCTTTCAAATTCATGGCCATCTCAAGACCATGTTGCATTGGTTTTACAGTAACCACATAATTTTTATCCTTCAGGATCAATGCCGCCCAAGGTTTATCCATTTTCCATAGTTTTAGCGGGTCATCACTAAATTTTTTTCTAACATCTTTTTATGTTATCAAGACTAGGGTTTTTTTTCCCTTGTTTGCATTGGTAATGTTGGCTTATTTCTTTAACCCAATTGTCATCTTTTTTGGCTACTTCTTCTTCAAGCAACCTTTTCTTGGTTACTTCTTCTTCTTCATACAACCTTTTCCATGAGGCTGGTTTATTCTCCTCACCACGTTGGGCTACGTAGATAGACTCACTCTTGATATGTTTTTGAATTTCTTCTAGTTTTTCTGAATGAAAACCAAATTTACATGTTTGAGCAACATACTTTAATAACGGGATTTTTTGACGTTCTATTTCAATATGGAACTCTTCCTGAATAAATGATCGATTTTCAGCTTGTTTTAGAAAAGTATTTCCTATTAGAAAATTGCCTTCTAAAAATTCGAATTGGATTAATCGTTCGATCATGAACTATTTTCCATTAATTATGACCGGAATATGATATGCTTCATATTCTAGTTCGAACTCATTGTCGTTTGCCATTCGCTTGCTCATAAGTTGATCTGTTTTGATCCATTTTTCATCTGGTGAGATTCATGGTCTTGCTAGACCATAGGATGCTCCTGTATCAACTAGAGCATCTAATTTATAAGGGTGATATTCTTGGAAGTCAAAACTCAATTATGTATAAGAAAGTTACCCTTAGTAATACTCGTAATGGCTTGAATACCTTTTTCAAGCTCACTTCCTGTCAAACCCTTTTCTTTCAGCTTTGCTTGATAGTGTCATGTATGGATGTTTTGATCACTATATGTATGGTTTCTACACGTGATAACATACTTCGTCTGATTGGAATGGTAACTGTTTTGTACCCTATAATGTCCTTATCAGAACTTTCCTCATCCTTAATAGAGTCTTTTACCATTTTTTCCTTACCTTTGCCTTTTGGATTTGTAGACGTGGAAGGTCTAAAAGAGATATTTCCTTTTTAAGGAAGGTATTAATCGTAGCGAAAATGGAATTTCCACAATAATTGCAAATCCCTCTGATATTATTTGATAATACCAATTCTTGTTGCGCTCAGAAAGTTGATTTTGATTAGAATCATTAACAGAAAGAATCAAATAATTCTGTTCATACATTCGAGCAATTAAGCGTTTCACAATTAGTAAGCTGAATTTCTTGTCATAATCTGCATTTTCATTTTCCAACAAAATAGATCTAAGCTAAATTTATTGTCATAATTTGCGCTCATTGGCTACCAGGGCGCTACCAAAACTACTCAGATCAGATATTGGCTTCCTAATTCATTTAATAGGAGTGCGTATGAGAGAATCATGTTCCAGAGAGGTCTCCTTGGTTCTTCGAGGATGACAACACCTTTATCTTCCCTAATTTGTAGGTGTTATAGTTGTTTACTAGCTAATCATTCTCTTATCACCCATTTTTTTTTTGCCATAATAGAGGCCTTGGATTTATCTTTCGTGCTTTTATTGCTGGAACATTACTACTTGTTTGTTCAAATAGTTCTACTTCGCTATCTAGTGCTTTACTCATTGAATTTGTGGTACTTACCACACCGTAGACTAAACGATCTTGTATAGCAATATTTTTGCATACTTCTCGTATTTCGGTTATGCCTTGAGTCTGAATCCTCAGTCCTAATGCTTTCTTATCAGTTCTAATGCTTTATTAAGATAAGAATCTTTTAAGGACATGAAGTAGTTTGGTGTAGTTTTAATCCAAACTGGTCTGTTATACAAGTTACATTGGATTCCCCCTATTGAGGCTTTATCAAAAGTTTTCCACCGATTGTCTGTTAAACAATAGATTACTGGTGTGTCTCTGCCATCTATGAATAATGGACAAAGACTAACTTGTACCATGCCAATATGAACATAGTGATAACCTTCTCTAAGGTATTGTTTTACCTTATCTGCCTTGAAGAGAGGAATGTCTAGTATTCCTTCTGTAGTCTGACTTACAAAGGTTTCCCCTTTAGAGATTTCTACATTCATCTTACTTCTAAACCTAAATATGGAGTTTTTGAATATTCTCCGACCTTGAGTTTAGGCATTTCCCAATGGTTTATAGTAGAACCAAGAGTTTTTTTTCCTCAATTGACTCACTCTGACTAGTTATGTTATTAGAAAAAAAAAAGAATAATTTCTTCTTCATGGTCATAGATTTCTGACATCATGAAGATTGTGTCTACGCCTTTTAATGTTTTGTTTACGCTTTCATCGTCATCTAATGTTGTTTCATCATCAGATTTGTAGTCGTATTCTGAAACAAGCTCTTCTGCTTTATTTCAGAATCTAATTCGTATCCCCATGCTAGCTCGTATCTTTCTTCAGCGAATAAGAAGTTTTGTTTTGTTTTCTTACTTGGACATTTATTTGCATAATTTCTTTTTTCGCCATATAACCAGAAACAATCACACTATTCTGGTGATTTTCCTTTTGGACTGAAGGTTTTTCATAAAGAGTATTACACTTTTTTTTATAATATATCTTCCCTATGATTTTGGTCTTTCTCTTGATGGATTCAATTTTCGTTTCTAAATTTTTTTCACTTCTTCACATATCTTTTTTTTCGTTTCCAAACCTTTTCTTCTCGAATTTTTTCTTTGTGAAGTTTGACTTCTTTTCGCATCCATAGTTGTTTACCATGTTATCAACTTTAAAACAATAGTCGTAACTCATATGAGTTTTTTTTGTATATTTTATTGCATGTCCTTGAGTATAATAATTTTTTAGTATCTCTTCTATGGCTGCAATTCTTCTTCCTAAGGAATCGCAAAGTATTCCGTCATTTAGGTTTAACAACAAACAAATATATATATATATATATATATATATATATATATATATATATATGGGGTTCGATACACACCCATCGGTGGGAAAAATATTTTTTCCCACCCAATCGCCTGAAAGTCTACCGATTGCTTAAAAAAAAAAAAAAAGACGGCTGGACTGGGCCATTTATGGCGAAAAGGGGCAATGATTGGCATTGGGCCAATCGCCTGACTTTCATGCGATTGGCCCAATGCCAATCGCACGGTCCATTTTTTTTTGGGCCAATCGCACGGTCCATTTTATTTTTTGTTTTTTCGGCCTTGCCTCCTCTCACCCGAAGTAACCCCCACCTTGGCCCCACCCCTCTTCCCCCTCCCCACTTGTTTATTTCCCCCCCTAGGCCCCCACCCCCCTCCCCACTTGTCCAAATTTTTTCCCAGACCCCCACCCCATTCCCCACTTGTCCAATTTTTTCCCTAGACCCCCACCCCCCCTTCGGCAGACCTTCCTCCCTCCAATTTGCTTGTTTGTTTTGGCCCCCCCCCCCCCACGGCTCACTTTTCTGCCTATAAAAACCCTCTTCCCCCGAATTATTTCTTACACTCTCATCAGTCTCCCTATCTCACCTGCATAATCTCCACAACAATACGAGCGAAAAAAAATTTACGCTAGAAGATCGGTGGATAACCGCTAGAAGAAGATCGGTGGATTTCTTCGTCATTTTTTTCAAGTCAAAACAAGTAAGTATTTTGAATGTTCTTATAATTCAATGTTTATTTAAATTGTTGTTACGCTTAAATTGTTCTTACCATAGCCTAAAATTCGTGTTTAGGGCGTCAAAATTACGTTTTTACAAATCGGGGTATTACATTCGAAAGATTCGAAAATAGCGATTTTTTAGGCCGTCAAAATTATGATTTGTCACGAATTTATAAAAAATAGGTAGAGCTAGATTTTGCCAAAGTGCAAAAAAGAGACCCTAGTTATTTTTAAAAGATCTGTATCAGGTAAAAATTTCAGATTTTTTCAAATACTGGAAAGGGGTTAACTGATACGCGCAACCTTGTAACTTCGCAGTCTAATTTAAAATATCAAGCTAGCGCGGTTTCGCGCGAAATTTTTTTGAGAGCCCTAGGATGTTGGAAAGTTCCATTCCCCATGAATTCGGGCCATTCCGAAGCCGGTAGCAATTTTTTGCCGAACGGGCTTTTAAGCGCTCGATCCGGACACCGGTTCGGGATTTTTTGACGAAAAATCCCTAAACTACTTTTTAGATCAAGGATGCACTCAGCAACCTCAGAATAGCGTCTTAAAGCACGTTTGAGATTTTTCCCGATGCCAGGGGGCATTTTCGTAATTCGCCGCCTGATAGGGGTATTCTCGTAATTTTACGCTTTCAACTTTTTCGAACGTCTTTTCAGTCCGTAAATGTAAGCACACCCTAAGGATGTTGGAAAGTTCCATTCCCCACGAATTCGGGGCATTCCGAAGCCGGTTGCAACTTTTTGCCGAACGGGCTTTTAAGCGCTCGATCCGGACACCGGTTCGGGATTTTTTGACAAAAAATCCCTAAAATGCTTTTTAGATCAAGGATGAACTCATCAACCTTAGAATAGCGTCTTAAATCACTTTTGAGATTTTTCCCGATGCCAGGGGGCATTTTGGTAATTCGCCGCCCGATAGGGGTATTTTCGTAATTTTGCGCTGTCAACTTTTTCGAGCGTCAATACTGTCCGTAAATGTAAGCACACCCTAGCGAAGACTGGGAAGTGCCATTCCCCAGGAATCCGGGCCATTCCGAAGCCGGTAGCAATTTCTTGCCGAACGGGCTTTTAAGCGCTCGATCCGGACACCGGTTCGGGATTTTTTTGACAAAAAATCCCTAAAATGCTTTTTAGACCAAGGATGAACTCAGCAACCTTAGAATAGTGTCTTAAAGCACTTTTGAGATTTTTCCCGATGCCAGGGGCATTTTGGTAATTCGCCGCCCGAGAGGGGTATTTTCGTAATTTTGCCCCTTTCAACTTTTTCGAATGACTGCTCAGTCCGTAAATGTAAGCAAACCCTAGAGAAGGCGGCTAGGGTTATTAAGCGTTCGGAGTCGTTGGAAGTGAGGAATGGTTTTCATACATTAAAGTAATGATTTAATGACTATTGTTATTGCGTTGGTAAGCTAGGTTAACGATTCAGTTACAGTTTTGGAATGTAAATATTATGGACGCTAAGTTAATGTACGATTATATTTTGTTCTTACAGATATGGATTTCAACCCTGGACCTCATGATACATCAATCCTATACGATGACGATGACCACGTCGCGAGGCACGTATTTAACGGTGTCGATAGGGGTGTTTTGGAAACACGTCAAAGCACAAGTGCCCATTCCGAGTGGGTACTGAATGAGGAACAAATAGAACTACTGCGAGATCAAATTTTGACGGTGTTCACCGATTGCGGGATTTGGGCTCGGCACGACGATTGCGGGATTTGGGCTCGGCACGACGATTGCCTTATATCTGCTCTAGTTGAACGATGGAGGGGCGAGACGAACTCATTTCACTTCCGGTTTGGTGAAATGACTATTACATTAGAGGACGTTGGATTTATACTTGGAATCCCATGTCACGGTAGACCCATTACTTCGAGTAATGGGTCTGCATCCATAGCGAAGATGGCTATGCAGTATTTTCCGGGAATTCCAAGGGAAGCTCTTACAACCAACGGCATAAAACTTAAATGGCTGAGAGAGCAGTACGGCGAGCTACCGGATGAATACACTCCTCATGATTTTTCGGTGTATACGAAGGCATTCCTTTTGTATATTATTGGATCTATATTACTTCCGACGCAAAAAAAAAACACGGTGCATCCGAAGTATATGGTGTTCTTGGAGGATCTTGGGGAGGTATACTCGTATTCGTGGGGTTCAGCTGTCCTTGCGCACCTATATCGAGCATTGCACAAAGCTACGAGAAAGGGTGCCAAGTCCATTGCCGCCTGCATCACTCTGTTACAGGTTTGAGCATTAATATTCTTCGTTGACGTGCCAATATATTCGTGATTAATAACTAATTCCATATTATGTTTGCATTCACAGGTTTGGTCTTACGAGAGGCTACCCACGGGTCGTCCACAGCCCGTAGCTGATTCCGATGAGACGTGGCCTAGGGTGTGGGCCTGGGGGCCTAGGCCCAGACGGACTAAACGGGTAGACCCTCACCACAATCTAATGTTCTATCGGGGGGAACTAGATATGATGGATGCATCCCTGGTGACGTGGCAGCCATATGGGAAGGTGATGCATCGGTTGGATGAGACGTGTTGGCAACTGCCGGTGTCGTACGTGCTGGCAGGTTTGGTTCGGGTGCCACTTATTCATTTCGAAGTATGTGAGTTTCAGATGCCCGATCGAGCTATGAAGCAAGCTGGCTGTCCACAAGGGATTCCAAAACTCGCTGTAGACATGCGGCCATACAGGGGTGGTCGAGGGCCGAACTTCGAGGTTGCTAATGCCTTGATTTTGTTGGGTGACGAGGTGGATCAGTGGAATACCTGGCAGGAAACGTATGATAGCCTTGTATCGCTCAAGGACGACGGCACCAGTACTGAGGAATACTTACAGTGGTTTCTCAGGGTGACGCGCACGAGGGTGAATCGCCCTTCCGAAGTGAGGACGTCATCGTACGCGCCACGTGAGGTCTATGACCAGTTCTGGGCATTGAGCATTGTAAGTCAGCTTGAGTGTCGTTTCAATATTGATTTGCGCACCTTCTCGACCATGCCTGAAATGATGACGGTGATTTTTCTATGCATGTTTGTAGGTTGACAAGGGCACTGAGATGTTCAAGCAGCTCGAGCGGTTTGACTGGTATGTCGCGCATGCGCCTGACAGTTTCAAGAGCTCCGTTGAGTCGTACAAGACTGATCTTCACAACTTTGGTGTTGCGTACCGGGGTTACCAAGGGGAACCGTCTACTCGCTTGCCTCCTGACCCGTTCGGCTCTCAGCCCCAGCCCCAGAGTCAGGTGTGGGAGCCGTCTAGTGGCTTGCCTCCTGACGCGTACATCCCACAGCCCGAACGTCAGGTGTGGGAGCCGTCTAGTGGCTTGCTTCCTGACGTGTACGGGTTTCAGCCCCAGAGTCAGGTGTGGGAGCCGTGTAGTCGCTTGCCTCCTGACACGTACGACTTTGTGCCCCAGAGTGAATTCTGGGAGCCGCCTAGTTGTCCGCCTCCTGACACGTACGACTCTCAGCGCCAGAGTCAGGTGACCCAAGTAGGAATCCAGGCCTCGCGCCCAAGCAACCGGTCGGATAAAGGACAAGCGACAAAGCCATTGGGGCGATGGAAGCGGGGTTGGATCGACCGGCACTACTTCGGGCCTGAGCCTGTCAACGATTCAACAGACTTTCCTCTTGGAACATTGCTAGGTCACACGGATGTGAGAATGTTGGCACCGGAGACAGATATTTCAAATTTTGTCATGAACGCTTATATAGATCTGCTCCGGATTAGAGAGCTACGTTATAACCATCGCGAAGATTTGAAGCTTAACATGTATCCCACTTATCTTGTCCCATTAATGGTGACCAGCATGAGGGAGTTCACAGAATCGAGGAGGCGAGGGGCAGGCATGGGTAAGTGGAAACCAGCTGGAAACTTGTTAGCCCTGTTGACCGCAGAGAATCAATGTCACGCTGCTCATGCGAATCTTGTCATGATGCCTTGCCATCACGAACACCACTGGTTCCTATTAGTTCTATATCCAGCGAACAGAGCGGTCCACATATACGATAGCCTACGGGAGGACTCTCCCTTTCGGTCGCTGGCACAGACATACAGCGAGTACATCACTGCAGTGGTTAGTTTTTATCGGTTGACCTTGGCTCATAGTATATTCTTATCGTAACATATATTGATGACCTTTTTTTATTGTTGGATGCAGACTACTATCTTCTCGCTAGCGTGCCGAGATTATTCGGGGGAATCCATCACCAGGAATTCGACGGTAGATCCTTGGACGGTCGAGACGATACAGGACCGACCAAAGCAATATAACAGTCATGATTGCGGGATTTACGTCCTCAAGTACATGGACTACATCGCTCTCTCGGAGGTGCTCAGATATACGTCGTGGACAAGGAAGGATGCCTTGACGTTTAGGTATAGGATAGCCTGGGAGCTGAAAAAAAATGAAGCTAGATGGCTTCATTACCATTATCCTAATTAGCGTGACTATGGTGCAATGAGCAAAGAACCCCTGAAAAAAATGTTCATAATTTTTTTATTGTTGCTACGAATTTGGCGATACAGTGTGCACCCATATTAATACATTATAGGATTTTCTGAAAAATTATTTGTCTCGATTTTCGCCTAAATTCATATATATGGCCTATTAGCGTGCCTAAGGGGCAATGAGCAAAAAAGAAATGACAAAAAAAATTACTCAATTTTTCGGAAGCTATGAATTGGGCCCTAAAGTGTGCCCGAATAGGCCCTTCCTAGGAAAACCCAAAAAATAATGTGTCTCGTTTTTCGCCGAAATTGTTACGAATGGGCTAACTAGCGTGCCTGAGGTGCAATGAGCAAAAAAGAAATGACAAAAAAAATTACTCAATTTTTCGGAAGCTATGAATTGGGCCCTAAAGTGTGCCCGAATAGGCCCTTCCTAGGAAAACCCAAAAAATAATGTGTCTCGTTTTTCGCCGAAATTGTTACGAATGGGCTAACTAGCGTGCCTGAGGTGCAATGAGCGAAAAAAAGTGACAAAAAAAGTACAAGATTTTTCGGAAGAACAAACCAAATCACAAATTAAAGATTCAACAAACTAAATCACAAATTTAAACATTATAAACGTTATTCGTTATACAACTGAAACATTAACCCTAACACTCTTCATCATCATCGTCCTCCTCGACCATACTGCCAGGTGCAAGACCTAACGCTTTATAATGGTTTCTCTTGTCATGATCAGTCATCTTATTACACAACGCACACTTTCGCAATTTTTTTTGACCCGTTTCTTTTTCAATGGGATTCTTCATGCGTATTTCTCGTTTTCGCCCTTTTGTTTGAGAAATAATTGGATCAAAAATGTCGTCCTCCTCACCTTGCGTGCTAGTGCCGTCAATGACTGGCTGTTTGGCTCGATTGAATCTACCGGCTCGAGTCGTCCGAGTAGTCGGAGTGTCCCGTCTTTGTGGATCAGCCATCCTAAACTGTGCATGCTTAGCCGTATCCCGTGCGGCTGCTTCAACTTGATACTTGTACCCATCAAACGTTGACGCTGCATCCAATGATAAACTGTGCATGATGTTACAAAGGTGATTATATCGCAGCGGCTCAGATTGCTCAAAATCAACTGAAACATTGGGCACGTAAGGAATGTGACCGTGGACTCTATTGGCTTCCTTCGTCCACCGTTCCAAGATATACTGTTGAGGGATTTCACTAGCATTCTTCGAGATCAAAAGCCTCAACGCGTGTCGACAAAGTATACCTTTATGCTCAAACAATTGACAGTTGCAATTTACCAACCCGGTGTCCATACATTTAGCCACGGTAAAATGTCTTCTGTTCCTCGGAGTCGACGAAGAGCACGGATTGGGAAAATTCGTCACGTTTGTCAAAGCATAAACCTTGAGATCTCTGGTGGAATACTCGTGCAACTTTGTCATGCCATATTGATTCGACTTTAGTAGTTCAACTTGAAACTGTCTAAACATTTCCTTGGTATAGACTTGAGCCGCATGAGCCTCCAAAGGTGAAAAGAGTAGTATGGCTCTTTCCTTGTAAGCCGTAGCCGCGTCGGCTTCTCTCTCACGGTACAATTGCCTATCAACGGCTTTCTGCATCTCCAGTACGAACTCCACTATACTTGAAGACTGGCTTACGTACCCATCAAAGAATGAATTCATAGCTTCGCTTCTCGAGGTCGTAGTCATTCCGGCTGCAAAAAACTTCTTGGTGTAGGCACCGACCCACTGTGTCTTGATCGCATACAACGATTGTAACCAGTCATGATTGTGCAAAGAGTAGTCATCCATTAACGTGGCCCACCTCTCCTCGAACACGTCTACCGTCAACGATTTCTTCACACATGTATTAAAGTCAGTCTTGAATTCCGGATGGTTTGCATATACATGGTGAAGCCGTTCGGGATATTTGTTGCTTATGTGCCACGTGCACAGGCCATGGTGAGTATCTGGAAGGACCTTAGCGATTGCATTTTTCATTGCCAGATCTTGGTCGGTGATGATGGTCTGTGGAGGAATACGATACATTGCTTGAAGCCACGTTTCAAATAACCACGTAAATGACTCCTCCGTCTCATCCCTAAGCAGGGCAAAGCCAAACGAGATTGACTGATAGTGGTGGTTCACCCCCGTGAACGGAGCAAAAGGCATAGAGTACTTATTGGTGCGGTATGTGGTGTCAAACGTCACAACATCCCCAAAATTTAGGTAACTCGCTATAGAACGGGGGTCCGCCCAAAATATAGTACTAATGCGGTTCTCATCATCGAGTTGGATACTGTAGAAAAATCCAGAATTCTCACTCTGAAGGCACCTGAAGAGATCAATGGTAGCTTGAGCATCATTCCTACCGAAAGACTCTCTCTTCTGAGCACGAAGTTCATTTCGAAGGTCTACGTCGTTGAAACTCAACTTGTCAATCCCCCCAGCCTGGCCTGAGAAAACCCCCATCATCTTAGAAGGTGGAATTTTAGCGTCGGCCATTGTTGAAATCAGTTGTCTCTGTGCCGCGCGTATTTCTCGGTGTTGATGAATTTGACCAATCATACTAGGGGTGCACAACTGATGATTATGGCTCAAGTCCAATCCCGTCACAACCCAGTGGTTTTCTTTTTTCCGGTGTACTGCATACACATGGGCCTTGCAGCCGGTACCCGGAAATGTGTCGCGTTTTCTTTGTCTTGTTGTCCCTTCGTCACTGATCCGAACGACCGGGGGTACATGCGGTGCTCCTCTATGACACTCAAATAACCTTGCACCAATTTGATCGGTATTCACCCGTTTTCTACTCGTCTTAGTTCGAATACCGAAACCCATCGTTTTCGAATATGCTCTGTAGTATGCTTCGACTTCGTCAAGTGTTTGAAAAACTTGATCCAAGTAAGGTGGATCAGAACCTTCACAAAAAATATTTCCTCCAGTTGCATCCATATTTATACTGAAATCTAAAAAATAAAAATTATATCATTCTCAACAAGTCATAGAATTAAATAAAAGAAGAATGGACTCTATTTGCAGTGTAATTGTTGGAAAATTTGTATAATGTAAAATTACCAAAATGGCCCCCGATGAGCGGCAAATTACCGAAATGCCCCCGGGGGTTCATTATCACCATAACGCCCCAAATCAGCTTCGAAAGCACCTTTCAGGTGCTTTGCTTACATTTCTGGACGAAGCAGTCATTTGAAAAACTGAAAGGGGCAAAGTAACGAAAATACCCCTCTCGGGAATGCGAATTACCAAAATGCCCCCTGCCATCAGAAAAGCTTCATAGTTTTTTCAGTCATCGCCCCAACAAGCTTTATCTAATTCACAACTTTAAAGTATAACTTTTCGGATGTCTCACACCCTTTCCTGAACTAAAAGTGGTTCGGGAAATTCGTGTAATGTAAAATTAGGAAAATAGAACCCGATGAGCGGCAAATTACCGAAATGGCCCGGGGTTCATTAGGACCCCAACGCCCCGCGAAACGGCTTCAAATCAGCCTTCGCTAGGGTGTGCTTACATTTACGGACTGAAAAGACGTTCGAAAAAGTTGAAAGCGTAAAATTACGAGAATACCCCTCTCGGGCGGCGAATTACGAAAATGCCCCCTGGCATCGGGAAAAATCTCAAACGTGCTTTAAGACGCTATTCTAAGGCTGCTGAGTGCATCCTTGATCTAAAAAGCATTTTAGGGATTTTTCGTCAAAAAATCCCGAACCGGTGTCCGGATCGAGCGCTAAAAAGCCCGTTCGGCAAAAAATTGCTACCGGCTTCGGAATGGCCCGAATTCCTGGGGAATGGAACCCTAGCCGCCTTCGCGAGGGTTTGCTTACATTTACGGACTGAAAAGGCGCTCGAAAAAGTTGAAAGGGGCAAAATTACGAAAATACCCCTATCGGGCGGCGAATTACCGAAATGCCCCCTGGCATCGGAAAAAATCTAAAAAGTGCTTTAAGACGCTATTCTAAGGTTGCTGAGTCCATCCTTGATCTAAAAAGCATTTTAGGGATTTTTCGTCAAAAAATCCCGAACCGGTGTCCGGATCGAGCGCTAAAAAGCCCGTTCGGCAAAAAATTGCTACCGGCTTCGGAATGGCCCGAATTCCTGGGGAATGGAACCCTAGCCGCCTTCGCGAGGGTTTGCTTACATTTACGGACTGAAAAGGCGCTCGAAAAAGTTGAAAGGGGCAAAATTACGAAAATACCCCTATCGGGCGGCGAATTACCGAAATGCCCCTGGCATCGGAAAAAATCTAAAAAGTGCTTTAAGACGCTATTCTAAGGTTGCTGAGTCCATCCTTGATCTAAAAAGCATTTTAGGGATTTTTCGTCAAAATATCCCGAACCGGTGTCCGGATCGAGCGCTTAAAAGCCCGTTCGGCAAAAAATTGCTACCGGCTTTGGAATGGCCCGAATTCATGGGGAATGGAACTTTCCAACATCCTAGGGTTCTCAAAAAAGTTTCGCGCGAAATCGCGCTAGCTTGATATCTTAAATTACACTGCGAAGTTACAAGGTTGCGCGTATCAGTTAACCCATTTCCAGTATTTGGAAAAATCTGAAATTTTTACATGATACAGATATTTTAAAAATAACTAGGGTCTCTTTTTTTCACTTTGGCAAAATCTAACTCTAGCTATTTTTTATAAATTCGTGAAAAACTGTCTAATTAAGTTTTCACCTTTAGCGACCCCAACGCCCCGCGAATCGGCTTCAAATCAGCCTTCGCTAGGGTTTGCTTACATTTACGGACTGAAAAGGCGCTCGAAAAAGTTGAAAGGGGCAAAATTACGAAAATACCCCTCTCGGGCGGCGAATAACCGAAATGCCCCCTGGCATCGGGAAAAATCTCAAACGTGCTTTAAGACGCTATTCGAAGGTTGCTGAGTGCATCCTTGATCTAAAAAGCATTTTAGGGATTTTTCGTCAAAAAATCCCGAACCGGTGTCCGGATCGAGCGCTTAAAAGCCCGTTCGGCAAAAAATTGCTACCGGCTTCGGAATGGCCCGAATTCATGGGGAATGGAACTTTCCAACATCCTAGGGCTCTCAAAAAATTTTCGCGCGAAACCGCGCTAGCTTGATATTTTAAATTACACTGCGAAGTTACAAGGTTGCGCGTATCAGTTAACCCCTTTCCAGTATTTGGAAAAATCTGAAATTTTTACCTGATACAGAGCTTTTAAAAATAACTAGGGTCTCTTTTTTGCACTTTGGCAAAATCTAGCTCTAGCTATTTGTTTATAAATTCGTGAAAAATCATAATTTTGACGCCCTAAAAAATCGCTATTACCGAATCTTTCGAATGTAATACCCCGATTTGTAAAAACGTAATTTTGACGCCCTAAACACGAATTTTAGGCTATGGTAAGAACAATTTAAGCATAACAACAATTTAAATTAACATTGAATTATAAGAAAATTCAAAATACTTACTTGTTTTGACTTGAAAGAAAATGACGAAGAAATCCACCGATCTTCTTCTAGCGGTTATCCACCGATCTTCTAGCATAAATTTTTTTTCGCTCGTATTGTTGTGGAGATTATGCAGGTGAGATAGGGAGACTGATGAGAGTGTAAGAAATAATTCGGGGGAAGAGGGTTTTTATAGGCAGAAAAGTGAGTCGTGGGAGGGGGGGGGGGGGCCAAAACAAACAAGCAAATTGGAGGGAGGAAGGTCTGCCGAAGGGGGGTGGGGGTCTAGGGAAAAAATTGGACAAGTGGGGAATGGGGTGGGGGTCTGGGAAAAAATTTGGACAAGTGGGGAGGGGGTGGGGAGGGGTGGGGGCCTAGGGGGGGGGGAAATAAACAAGTGGGGAGGGGGAAGAGGGGTGGGGCCAAGGTGGGGGTTACTTCGGGTGAGAGGAGGCAAGGCCGAAAAAACAAAAAATAAAATGGACCGTGCGATTGGCCCAAAAAAAAATGGACCGTGCGATTGGCATTGGGCCAATCGCATGCAAGTCAGGCGATTGGCCCAGAGCCAATCGCCCGAAGTCAGGCGATTGGCCTTTGGGCCAACCGCCTGACTTTCGGGCGATTGGCTTTGGGCCAATCGCCTGACTATCATGCGATTGGCCCAATGCCAATCATTGCCCCTTTTCGCCATAAATGGCCCAGTCCAGCCGTCTTTTTTTTTTTTTTAGGCAATCGGTAGACTTTCCGGCGATTGGGTGGAAAAAATATTCCCACCGGTGGGTGTGTAGCGAACCCCTATATATATATATATATATATCGCTAACTCGTCCTAGGGAATTTAACAATAAATTACTTTTGCCAATATAGGCTGTCTCTGAGTTCTGACTTGTAAAAGTATTTTTAAATTCACGAGTGTAACTTTAAAAATAGAACATATCACATCACATATTTATAATTTTGTCAAATTTGTGAAGGCAATTTTTTCTTGAATTCCTATATTAATTATAGATATTCCGCATAACTCTCGTTTGAAGTTATCTGCATAAAACATTATCCATTCTTCAGGAATGTTGAGCTTGCTTTGGCTTCAAATATCATTTCATTATCTGCTATGTTATTCAAGAACATAACTGCGTTTTCCCGCAGGGTTGTTCGAATAAAATGTTTCATAGCATGTCTTTCTGTTAAATTACCACATATTATGGCAATTCTTAAGGCTTGTGCCCAATTATCGATTATTTCTTCAGTATTTAAAAGACAATTGATATCAAGATATATGTCGTATTGATTTATGGACTCATTTTTTCCATCCTTGGGAACAAATTCTTGTGGAGCATTATTCTACATAGTTTGGATCAGTTCCTCCGTTTCATAAGTTCATATCCGTAAATGCTTTATGATATGGCTATTTTTTCTTCCTGTTCATATTTCTTTTCTTTTAGATTAGCTGGATTATTTCCTCTATTATTGGCTTTTTCAGTGATCTTCGTTTTTCTACTTTGTCTAAGTAGTCGTTTATTAGTTTTTCTATTTCTCTTACACTCATATTCTGAACAGGATCTTTGGTGTCTTTCGAGCAACTCGAATAGGGTTTTCTTTCACCTTTGCTACTATTGTATGCTATAACTTCTTCAAATACAAATGAAGGATTCGTTGCTATAACAATTCTTGATGGTACCATAAGAAGTTATTTGAGTTTAGGACGTTGCCCTCACTTCCTAACCCTATATGAAAATTGCGTAATTCAGTTAATATCTGAGATGTTATCTTGTTTAGATTTCTACAAATATTTCATGGGATACATCTATTATTTGATTTAATAATCCAATTATCTTAGTTTTTCCAACTCCATGGTCTAGGTGTATAACTCCTGTCATATGAATTACATGAGTTTTTCGGTTAGATCTCGCCTTTTATTAGGCTATGATACGAGTTTTGTATGTCCAAATTCTCCTTTGGTCAGGAATGACATATTCTAAACTTGAGAGGGGTCAATTTTAGTTTTTTTTGAGAAGTATGAGGGGTTTAAAAGAAAATTAGCCAGAGTTGCCAGCATTGACATTTTATCATCCCCCATATATATATATATATATATATGGGAGCTGATCCGTTGAGAGCGCTAGCAAAATAGCCTATTTTGCAAGCGCGATCTGGCCGTCCATCCTGAAAGATGGACGGCCCAGATCGCGCCTTTTTCGAAAATTGTCAGTCGTCCGCGACATAGTGTTGCGGACGGACTTTTTTACCTTTTTGCCCCTCCGCCACTGTCCGCGACACTGTATAGTGGACGACATTCAAGTCCTGACACATGACAGCAAAAAGACGTCTGCGATACAGTGTAGCGGACGTCCCCTAGGCTGACACCAGTCAGGACCTGCCCCGTTGCCCGCCAAGAGAGTCTCCCATCAGGTCTTTATTTCTGCACGTGTCAGAGTGTCGGGAATAATTTTCACTATACAGTATCGCGGACATTATTGCCCCTATACCCAAAAGTTCCCTAATTCTCAGCCATTTCAGCAAAATTTTCTTCTTCTTCAGATTCACTTGCTTCCATTTTCGGCTCCCCTCAAGCTTCGAGTAACACTTGCTTCAAGCTTCAGTCAAGTAAGGTAAGTTTCTGATCTCAAATGTTTTATGGGGGGATTGACTGATAAAGTAGAAGTGTTTGTCGGACAAACAAGTATAGATTTTTGGTGATGTTCTGGAAATTTGTCAGTTTCATCAACTTGTGATGTTCTAGAAATTAATGTGTAGAATTTAAACAAATTTATTGTAGTTAATTTTGATTTTTTTGAGGTTCGCTAACTTCGACACATGTATCCTATTTAAATTCGAATTTTTGAGATACGTTTGTTGTATTTTGGCATGATGAATTTGTCTATTTATCTTGGTAATTTTAATTTGTTATGTTCAATAAATCTATAATTAGCAAACCACAATATATTCTTTCGCACGGTCTACTTAGTAGTAGC